>JALMGJ010000002.1:248285053-248885053 GCA_023362775.1 Charina bottae
CCTCTTGGGAGAATTTGTAAACCCAAATCTGAAGGGTCTTCAGTTTCTACAAATTGTAAATTAGAGCAATATAAATCTTAGAGAAATTGTAAATACATCTGATCTTTTACAAAATGTTTTAAAAATTGCACCTATAATAAACATGTAATATATAACTTACAATCTGTTGTTGCTGTTTATATGCTATCATACATTATCCTCAAGCATTCTGTGGGCAGTCTTCAGATAAAATGCAAGATTTTATGAACAAGGCAAGTATTTGATTCTGCTTCACCATTAGAATTTGTTCCTTTTCTACCATCAAGGCCACATCATATATCTAGTACTTTCCAGAAGGGTTGTGAAGCTGTAATCCTGCTGATTTATGGAAACCACTGAGACTTGCTTCTGAGTAAGCTGATTTAGAAAGCAAGTATTTTCAGAATAACTGATTTTAATTACTAGTAGACATCATTATCCGTATATAGCAGCATTATAAATAACTGGAAAGGAATGTATTACAGCAGAGCTTTCCAAACTCTGTCGGGACATGTCAGTGTGTCGCGGCTGCTGCTGTCGCCTCTGAGCTCTGCCAGGATTCCACACAGGTCCTAGTGCCTGCCTTGTGCCTCGCTGCCTGCAAACCTGCTGTGATTCCGCGCAGGTCCTAGTGCCTGCCTTGTGCCCTGCTGTAAGAGAGTGTCGCGAAATGATGCATGTCTAAAAAGTGTGTCACCAACATGAAAAGTTTGGAAAGCTCTGTGTTACAGTATAGCCAGTTTTAAAGGTATGCTGTCTTAGTCCCCTGAAGTTCAGCATTTGCTTTTATTGACCTACTTGTGAAATATTGTGGTAAATCAAAAGTATTCTCTTTGGTTATCATAAGTTTCTTTTGTGCCACTCTAGAGGTAAGTGGAACTCAGTTAACTAGCCCATGTGAGACCATAACATACAGCTATAGCGTATGATATCTTAAAGCAAATATACAAGTGATGTAAAATGCTCTTAGTTTTTGAGCACTTCAACACCATCAGCATTTCTGTTTCCCAGTTCGCCGTGAAACTGTTAATCAACTTAACATTGTCTTTGCTGTTTGTTGAACACTGTTATGGCTATAGGTTTGTGAGTCTAGCACTTCCAGAGAAGTGCTCTTTCTTCCAGTTGACTAGTATCAGAATTAGGCTGACCATACATACCGTTTTAAATGGGACAGTACTGTTTTTTTCACATTTCCCAACCGTCCTGTCATTTTAATATAAATGTCAATTTTGTCCCGTTTTTTTAAAAACCGTGTCACTGGTGATGTCAGAATGGAGCCTGACTCAGAGTTGAGGGAGGGGGAGCTCAGCAGCAACGGTTGGAAAATTGCAGCAGAGTTTAATTTGGTGGAAACCTGCAGCGGGAAAACCAGGAGTAGCTGATTGGAGGTGATCAAACGGTGGAGTCGCTACCACCTATCAGCAACGGGAAAAAAGGGCAACAAGACGTGCCAAATGGAAAGCGAACCGGTTGGTTCCTATCCAAAAATGGCGGGAACAAAAGAATTTAAAAGGACGTCCAAAGGAGGAATGGGTTGTCGGGGACAACTTGTTCACTAGACTCCTGCTTCAAGCCTCGTCTCTTGCCTCCAGCCGAAGCCTCTGCAGAACTCGAACTTGAAGGCGCCATAGAATCTCTTCCCTCCTCTGCTGTACCCAGCCTTCCTGCGCCTTCCCTGCCTTGCCGATTACACCAGCCTTCCGACTCCATCGCCCTGCGCTTCCTCCGCCGTCTGTCGCCTTGCCAAACAATCCTGCCTCGCCGTTCCTTCAAGCCAACCGCCCAGAACCCTCCATGTCGTGCCGCTCAATATGTTCATGTAATAAAACTTTTTCATGAAAACAAAAATCTTTATACAGTGGGGCAAAAAAGTATTTAGTCAGCCACCAATTGTGCAAGTTCTCCCACTTAAAAAGATGAGAGAGGCCTGTAATTGACATCATAGGTAGACCTCAACTATGAGAGACAAAATGAGAAAACAAATCCAGACAATCACATTGTCTGATTCGGAAAGAATTTATTTGCAAATTATGGTGGAAAATAAGTATTTGGTCAATATCAAAAGTTCATCTCAATACTTTGTTATATATCCTTTGTTGGCAATGACAGAGGTCAAACGTTTTCTGTAAGTCTTCACAAGGTTGGCACACACTGTTGCTGGTATGTTGGCCCATTCCTCCATGCAGATCTCCTCTAGAGCAGTGATGTTTTGGGGCTGTCGCTGGGCAACACGGACTTTCAACTCCCTCCAAAGGTTTTCTATGGGGTTGAGATCTGGAGACTGGCTAGGCCACTCCAGGACCTTGAAATGCTTCTTACGAAGCCACTCCTTCGTTGCCCGGGCGGTGTGTTTGGGATCATTGTCATGCTGAAAGACCCAGCCACGTTTCATCTTCAATGCCCTTGCTGATGGAAGGAGGTTTGCACTCAAAATCTCACGATACATGGCCCCATTCATTCTTTCCTGTACACGGAACAGTCGTCCTGGTCCCTTTGCAGAGAAACAGCCCCAAAGCATGATGTTGCCACCCCCATGCTTCACAGTAGGTATGGTGTTCTTTGGATGCAACTCAGCATTCTCTCTCCTCCAAACACGACGAGTTGTGTTTCTACCAAACAGTTCTACTTTGGTTTCATCTGACCATATGACATTCTCCCAATCCTCTTCTGGATCATCCAAATGCTCTCTAGCAAACTTCAGACGGGCCCGGACATGTACTGGCTTAAGCAGGGGGAAACGTCTGGCACTGCAGGATCTGAGTCCCTGGCGGCGTAGTGTGTTACTGATGGTAGCCTTTGTTTGGTCCCAGCTCTCTGCAGGTCATTCACTAGGTCCCCCCGTGTGGTTCTGGAATTTTTGCTCACCGTTCTTGTGATCATTTTGACCCCACGGGGTGAGATCTTGCGTGGAGCCCCAGATCGAGGGAGATTATCAGTGGTCTTGTATGTCTTCCATTTTCTAATTATTGCTCCCACAGTTGATTTCTTCACACCAAGCTGCTTGCCTATTGCAGATTCAGTCTTCCCAGCCTGGTGCAGGTCTACAATTTTGTTTCTGGTGTCCTTCAACAGCTCTTTGGTCTTCACCATAGTGGAGTTTGGAGTGTGACTGTTTGAGGTTGTGGACAGGTGTCTTTTATACTGATAACAAGTTCAAACAGGTGCCATTACTACAGGTAATGAGTGGAGGACAGAGGAGCCTCTTAAAGAAGTTGTTACAGGTCTGTGAGAGCCAGAAATCTTGCTTGTTTGTAGGTGACCAAATACTTATTTTCCACCATAATTTGCAAATAAATTCTTTCCGAATCAGACAATGTGATTGTCTGGATTTGTTTTCTCATTTTGTCTCTCATAGTTGAGGTCTACCTATGATGTCAATTACAGGCCTCTCTCATCTTTTTAAGTGGGAGAACTTGCACAATTGGTGGCTGACTAAATACTTTTTTGCCCCACTGTATATACAGTAATCTGTTTAAGGACCAGCAAATGGATCTTAAAAACTCTTAAAAACTTTTTTTATCTTTTTCATGAGTACAGAATATTACATAAGTTTAACCCCGTCCCATTTTTGCCATCCCAATGTCCCGTTTTTGTCTCAAGGAAATATGGTCAGCCTAATCAGAATGTAAGAAAAAAATTATCCAGTCTGCTCCTGTTCCTTGTCGCTGGTTTGTGGAATAATAAAAGTCCCCTCATACCCATTACATACAGAAAGAAAGAAATTGCTAATCTCCCACCACCTCCTGGTCCATATTTTTCTATGCATGTATTTGTGTTCCTTTGTGATTTGGGGGAAAAAATTGGAGGCGTAGTTATGAAGAGAATATAGGGCATACATTTTTAAAATGTAAGCTAATTATTGTAATTCCCCAGTGTTTTTTTACTCACTGTAATAATGCTCACTGTAATCCAGTAGCATAAAATCTGACCCACAAGGTTGGTTTGAAAGTATGTGAGAGTTTTGCCTTCAAGAACCTCCTCCAACTACTGAAACCATGGATGAATATTGCTATTATTTATTTATTATTTTATTAAATTTATATTGCTGCCCATCTCCCCTATTGGGGACCCTGGGCAGTTCACATGCTATGCTGGCTGGATTAGGCGAGGTTGTGGTGAGCATGCAGGAAGCGGAGAAGAAGCACTTTTGTGGCCTCTGGATAATGAGTGACTTGAACACAGGAAGTGGGGTATGGCAAGATTGCCTCCGGTAGAAAAATGGATCACTCACAGTTCAAAACTAAATTTGCTGCAGCTTCCCAAAAACTAGAACAGAGTGAAAAACAAAACTCAAGGTCCCACACAGACTTCTTGAGAATGATTGGGCCCAATAGCTGTCCTGAAAACATCCATCAGAAAATGCTCTATTTTTTTTTATCCATTCAATCATGTCCGATTCTCGGAGACTGCCTGGACAAGTCCCTGTAGTTTTCTTGGCAAGGTTTTTCAGAAGTGGCTTGCCATTGCTTGCTTCCTAGGGCTGAGAGAGAGATGGGACTACAACTCTCTGTCTCTTGGTTTCTAACCTGATGTCTTAACCACTACCAAACTGGCTCTAGATTTACTTATTGCTAAACAGTTTCTGCATCCATATCCCTGCCTTACTAGAAAATCAAGTGTTTATTATTTACCTGATGGTGAAACCTATACAATTATTGTTGAAGTAAAATTGGAGACCTGCAGTGATTAGGTAGACATCTGCAGGTATTTGTATCTTCCTAGTGAATTGTGTTTTTAATATTTATGAAATATACGTCCTGTCTTCCTATCCAAACTCAAGGAAAATATTTCAGTCTATTATTCAAAGCAGCAGTTCTGATTTATGTAAGTCTAGATACTTTCCCCATGTACACAAATGTACAATTTTCACCTGTGACTTGAATGATTTTAAGCATAACAACAAAATCCCCTATATTAGGCATCAATGCCATGCGTAAAATTTCCATGCAGAGGAGTAGTTTCATGGAGCCCACATGGACAAACAAAACATTCACCTTATTACATATTGTTCAGCTGTACCATTGGGGTTTCCTCCTGCTGGGATTCCTCAGCTGTAGTTGCAGTGAAGTTCCTGCCACAATTACAAGCACACATTTCCGGTTACTTATCTGTCATACCAACATTTAATATTTCTAAAATGTCCAAAGACACCAGGATTCCACAATTACCGAAGTTTTTTGAAGATTTTTTGTATTTTGTTACATAATCCTTTCCTGCTGCACTGAACGTAGTGAACGTTTATCCCTCAAAAAAAAAAGTGGAAGCATCTGTTTCTTGTGGAAGTGATGCACCTTCTTGAAGAGTTTTTTCTCTGGGCATGAAATTGCCAGCTTGCACCTGCAAACTGGTCGTACGCGTCAAGCTTTAAAAGGCCAACTTCCTTCCTCCCCATCCGAGGAGAGAGAGAAGCTGGCGCCGGAGCCCGATTTCTGTCATTGCCGCGGGCCCCGGCGCGCCTTTTCGGGAAGGGGCTTCACCCCAGGGGGCGCGCGCGCTTTGCTCTCCCGGCGCGGCTCGTCGACTGGGGAAGTGCTTGGTAGCGGCTGCGGAGGAAGGACCCGAGCGCGGAGGAAAACCACGGGAGCGTTCCGGCTCACGGTCACTCCGGGCGCCAGCAAGTCGGCGCTCGCCGCCCGAGGAAGGCTAGAAGCTTCTCTGACCCAGAGCCCGCCGAGAAAGGAAGAGGCTGTCTGGTGTAAGGTAGTAGTAGCCACGCTTCTGGTTTCAGCCTCTCCAGAGAAAGGAGGGTGGGAGAAACGAACGGATACGCAATTGCGCTGCTGCGGTTGGGATTTTGCAGGCAGGAATGGCGGCTGGTGCTGAGGAGCTCTTTTTTCCCGTTCGGATCTGCCCCTCGGGGTTTTTACTGAGACCGAGGCCGTTGCTTGCTCCAGGGTCGGCGTAACTCCTTGATTGCAGCTTCTTGGCGCCTCCGCCGCCATCCCTCTTCCAGCCCTCCTTCCTGCCACAAAAAGAAAAGCCTGTCTGCGCCGGTAGGTTTTTTGGGTTTGTTTTTGTTTTAAACATGAGGAGCTTATTTCATACATGCAAGTTAGTCTTCGAACAGGTTATCTCCGCTCCGCATGTATTTCATTTGCTCTATAACTCTTCCGTCCTTAGCTACGACTGCCATTGGGCTTGCAGGCTGGAGCGGGGAGGGGGTGATGGACCTTGAAATTTTGGCCCAACACGTCTAGAGAGCATCAGGTAAGAGAAAACAATTGACTGTCACTGTGATGTTTCGGCCAGTAGGGTTGGGTTGTAAAATGGGTTCTTTTAAATAGGAACGCCAGAAATTAGGGTTGTTTGTCCACTCTTGTGTGGGTGGATGCCCTCATTCAGCACAGGTGGCATTCCAGTGAGGAAAAATTCGCACATCAAAACATACAATATCACACTTTGCCGATCCAGTTCCCTGCAAATAGATGTTCATGTTGAAATACTGCACCATCCATTCCCGGGAGCTGTGGTATCTGCTTGTCCCATGCCTTTGGGCTACTGCTATCTGCCAGTTGTGTGTGTGTGTGTGTGTGTGTTTTGTTACTTCCTGCTATACCTTTGGCACAAGGCTGCCTTTTGTACTCAGAGGCTGGATCTCCTGCTTGTGCCAGTATAAACACTAGGATTGCTGTTTATACATCTCATGAAATGGATGCCAGTCCTTCAAAATGTAGGGCATAATAACTTACATAGAATACCACAAGGTGCCTCATTTTATTCCAAAAAGCTGACATGACTATCCTAAAATTATTCAAAAGAGGTTGTGTTCCCGGATATTTGCATCTGATTAACTTAACCATGATAAATTGGAATAACCCAGTTTTAAAAGTTTCCATAACACACTGAACCATAAACACACATATAAATACAGACTAGATTCACAGAACATAGTAGACTAAAATGTGATTAGCTAGTTAGTGGTTCAGTATGTCCTACAAACACAGATTGAGTTTTGACATTCTTACCATCTTAATGGGATAAAGTGAGGTACTCTATGTAGTGGTACATAAAAAAAATTAACTGGACAGAAATTATGCAAACTTGTCAGTGAGTTTACAAAAAATTCTGCTGGCAGGAATTCGTTCTTAAGTGGCTTGTTCTTGCTGACTTAGCATAAAACAAATATATGTTTGATTATAAATGTATATAAGAATAGCTTCAGATATCAGCAAGAAAGTACTATCAGACATATGCCCATGCACGTTTTTCTAAAGAACAAAATTAAGTTTGTGTTCAACTGCTTGCTACAATTGTCTGTTTCTCACCCATTCTGTTTCTTCTGCTTTCTTTGAAGATAGAAGTGTATAGTGTCCCTTCGGTCATTTGAATCTTCTATTTAGGATTTGGGGGCTAGATGGAATAAAAAATCACTTTTCAATACTTAATTGTTGTAGGGTACTGTATACTTCATTGGCTCACATCATTTTAATATTTCAGACAGTTTGAGCACACTGAAAATCCTTTGATTGTAATTACACATGTAGGCACTGTGGTCTACAAGATTTTTAAAGCTTGAGTTTAATTTTATTGGTATTCTGCAGGATAATAGTGTTTCATGTTTTTAATTCTTAGCTAAATTAAGCTGCAATCTTGCCTACATGGGAGCAAATTGCACTGGATTTATTTCTGAATAAGCATGTATAGGAATGTAGTGACAGTCAAGATAAAGCAATGGCATTCTACCACAAGAGATTTCTGTCTGTTCCTTTTCCCATTAATGTATTTAATCTCTACCTGTAATACTTGACCGTGGAAGCGTCTGTAATACTTGACCGTGGAAGCGTCTTCGGACAACGCTGGCTCTTTGGCTAACAAACGGAGATGAGCACCGGCCCCTAGAGTCGGACACGACTGCACAAATGTGCGGGGGGTACCTTTACCTTTACCTTTAATACTTTGTACAGGTGTAGTGCCATTAAAATTGTGAATATATTTCAGATCATTTTATCATACCAGTGGATTTATTGAAACTTAATCGTTTTGAAATGGTGGCTTTGAGAATGTTATCATTAACTCTTAATGTGGATATTTAACATTTTGACAGAACCTCAAACTAATTAATGTTAATTGTATAATTATTTTACTTTTAAAATTCATAGCAAACATATACATTGTTTTTCAAGCATAGAAGTTCAATTGTTCATTCAACAACCAAGAGTTCTTTGTATTCTTTTTTCCCTGATTTTGAAAGTATTAAGAAAATATGATTGGATGGATGGATGGATGGATGAATAGTAAGTAAGTAAGTAAGTAAGTATGTGTAGGAGAGCCAGTATGGTGTAGCAATTAAAGTGTTAGACTAGGAGTGGAGTGATCCAGATTGTAGTCCTCTTAGGCATGAAAGTTGGCTGGGTGATTTGGGGCCAGTCACTCTCTCTCAGCCTTAGACTGGGAAGTTGGAATCATCTACGTACCAATCCATACTGAATCAGTGTGGTAGATTATGGTCCATAACCTTCAATGAAGAGGCCTTCATCCTTCAGTGGATTGATTCAGGTTTCTATCTATCTATCTATCTATCTTCCTAATTGCACTACAACAAGATTGGCATAGAAAAGACCCATTTTATAAATATAATTAAAAGGTCCATGCTTTTTCCTTTATTTTCTGGTGAATTAATTTTCCTATTATTTTAATCTGTCTCAGTCTTTATATCCCTTTTTATAAGGGGGAGTAGAAAACTTTATTGAATGCTTTGTTTTCAGCTTTGAACTAAATTGCCAATATACAGAAAAAGTATAAGAGATGTCTAGATTAGAAGAGGGGGCGCAGTGGCTCGCAAGTTCAGAGGTTCGAGACCCTAGCCCCGCATGACGGAGTAAGCTCTCGCACCCTTGCCAACCTAGCAACTCTAAAGCATGCAAATGCAAGTAGATAAATAGGTACCACTTCCGTGGGGCAGTAACAGCGTTCCGTGCGTGTCATACCGTCCACATGACCGCGGAAGCATTTTCGGACAGCGCTGGCTCTTCGGCTAAGAAACGGAGATGAGCACCGGCCCCTAGAGTCAGACATGACTGTGCAGGGGGAACCTTTACCTTTACTATAATTTGAACTAAAGGGTTTTTTAACTAGTATCATATAGAATCTCCATTAGCAGTACCAGCTTAGTTAGTTAGAGATGGTTACACCCTGTGTTAACTACCGAACATGCTATAAATGGGGCTATCCTTAAAAACTGTCCAGAAGCTAAAATTGTGCAAAATGCAGCAAGGCTACTAATCACTTCCCAACAAAACAGTATGTTGATATGATTTCAGGGAAAGTTGTAAAGCAGATAGTGTGTTTTCCTTTTATGCCCTCTAGTTAATAATTATATTTATCTTTTTTTTTTAATTCCCAGGCCTACTGAAGAGTTATGTCATTCTGATCTCCATAGAAGAAAACATATTCTACTTCAGCTTGAAAGAGGATACATATAATAATAATGTATTCAGTTCCTCATTCCCTGCCTGGAATGGAAGGAGATAATGGACATCCTAGGAAATTCATCTCTTTCCTTTTTGTTTTTGGCATTACATTGTTATGTGCTGGATTTTTGCTATCCATGTTTGTTTTACAGACATGTCCAAGTGGAGCCTTTGGTGACTGTAAGGGAGCTTTCAAAATCATTGGGCCTCTGCTTGCAGTTGTTGGATTAGTTTGTATAATTTTGGCACAATCAAGAGCTAAAGATTATCTCAGAGATGTGCAGTTACAAGATGATCAGGTATATGGATTTGTTTTTTGTCGAGGAAATTGTCAGTTTGCTCAGTTCCTTGTCTTTGGGTTTTTATTTTTAACAAGTGGGATGCTTATTAGTGTCCTTGGCATATGGATTCCTGGATGCAGCCCAGGATGGCGCTATCAGCAGTTTAACCATAGCAATACATCTGGTATCGAACTCAAGGACTGTGGATTTCATTCTGTTCAAACTATGGGTCCTTTAATCGTGCTTATTGGATTATGTTTCTTTGTGATAGCTCACATTAAAAAGAAACAAAACTTAAACCTCATCCAAGAATCTTCTGTCAGCGAAGAAGAACAACTAAACACTGAATCATTTCAAGTTACAGTCGGTAAGTAAATAAACCAGCCAGATGTTTTTTTTATCAGTCATCAGGCAACTCTCGGTATCTCCCTCCCTCCCTTCATATTTTTATTACTCGTTTTAGAGAAAATGTATAAACAAAAAAGAAAAAAGAACAAAAGAAAGGGATAAAAGAGTAAGATACAAATAAGTAAACCAAGGATTTACAAATGTCATGGAGATTATCATTTTCCAGTATATCATTAATTGATTGTGAGTAACTGAATATATGATACTGTTTTAAAAATCTGAAAATCACCATTAAGCTCTAAGCAAAGCATAAATGTCAGGAACCATGGTCAGCACACTATAAATCATAAAAAATGAAATTATGAACTACAATAAATTCTGTCCATACTACTAAAAGTCTATTCTAACTTACAAGTCCCATAACATTAAAATACAGACTTTACGAAGAAGGAAACCCGTATTTTGGAAGTGATACAAATCTATGTATCGAATTGGAGTCTAGGACTGTTTTCCGATTTAAATTAAATTCTTCGTCAGATTTACTTTTCAGTGTCACTTCACAAGGATTACTTAAGGAAAATATTCCACTTGTTCTCAGCTCTCAAAAGTTGGGACAGGCATTGGGAGAGGAAGAAAATTAGAATTAAAAAAAGGGGGTGGAAGAATGCAGATTTGTTTTACATGATGTTCCCGCAAAGATACCATCTTTTGCTTTAGAACAATAATGAAATTTAACTAAATAATTATTTTGCTGAAACATATGATTAATTAACTAAAATGCCATTAACTGGATGACCGCTAGCTAGAGTGCTTTGCAATGAGAATCTTATATGCTTAAAGCTATAAGACATAAAATAGTTAGCACGTTTGTTGTGAATTATAAAAATAGTATTTTAAAAAACAATGCACTGAAATTACTTTTTAAGAAATGTTGAAAGAATTCCTCATTTCTATATTCTATTTTTCTGTCAAACATCCTTGTATCAGTTCTGTGAGGTATTTCATCTCCATATATTAGACACTAAAATTTGTGATCCATCGTATGGAGTTTATGAGTCCTGTATTGGATCTATTCAATATTTCATTTACCAGCATAATATGCTTTTTTTTTAAGAATTATAGAGAAACATCAAAAACAAGAGCTTACTAAGTCTCTTGTGAATTGCTTTATATTTCTGCTGGGTATATTCACTAATTTTAGGTATTTTATACCTAATTAATGTTCTAAGTCTACTTGTTCTCTAGCATGATTAAGGTTCTATCTGTAGCCTCATTTATAAAGTTAAAAAGCTATATAAAACCTAGGTGGGTAAAATAATATCAGAATTTTAAACATGGACATAATTTGATCTTATAGACATAAATAAACATATTTTTATATAAATGTTACTTCTTGTAGTATCCCTAGTGGGTAGAACATTTTTTATGGTTGTATATCAGTAATATTTTAGCACTGTATGGTGCTGAGGGCTGGCCAACCACCAAAAATGCTGAGCGCCCTTTACATGCCATGGAGATGCACATGCTCCATTGGTCATTAGGCGTTTCCCCTCTTGACCACGTCAGCAATGATACAGTCTGGCAGCAGATGGCCGCTGCACCAATAACAGAAAATGAGGGGAAAATGCCTACAGTGGTATGGCCACGTTCTACAAGCAGCACCCCACACCGTCACCTGCACTGCCTACCATTTTAACATCGATAGCAAACGCCCGCATGGAAGACTGAAGCAAAGGTGGCAGGACACAACGCGAACATGAACATCATCCAGTTGGACTCGGTTGCTGCATTTTATTGCGTGAAATGGCATTCAGTGATCTGAAAAGTGGACCCTGCACCTGCGGGAAAACACTAGGATGAATAAGAAGATATCAGTAATATTCAATACATTATAAAATATACTGTAATTATTTTGAAAATCTGAAAAGAGTCTAAAGATATGTAGTAAATATTCCAACTCATGGTTAATTTCTAGTGAAATACATTTTGGAAGCATGGCTGTCTTATTTACTGTTCCAAAAAAATCTGCAGAAGATTTTGATTTTAAAACATTTCCTTTCTTTTGCAGGTGATACTGTAATGGTTTTTCCACCACCACCACCACCTTATTTTTCTGATTGTTCACTACAGACAGTAACTCCTAGCTTGGTAACAAGTGAATGTATTTTAAATGAAAATCCTCCGCCATACCACAGTATTTTTATTAATTGGTAAGGGCATTTCTGCTTTTAATTTTAGATACTTAAATGTTTTATAAATAAGCAACAAATGAGGCATGACATGGAAGATTCCTAATTAGACTTGCAAACTTTTAGCCCTATCAATTAAAAGAAGCCATGGGGAGGCTTGGGATTAGATTGGTGTGAACAGTAATTATTAATTCCTATTTCTTTATTATTTTTTTCTAGATAAGCTGTTAGTCATGTAGAGATAGAAAGACAGTGCCATTTTAGCACAGAGTAGCTACCTTCCTCCACCTTCCCGATTCCTTATTAATTCTTTGTTAAGTGCACCTGCTTTCAAGTCTTAAAAATTATTGAAACACTTATTAATGGATCTCTCACATCATGTCTAGTTTGGTCGTAATATTATAAAGTTAGATATAGACAAAAGTAAATATTACAATCTCCTTATAAGAATGTAAGGTAATTATAGGTCTCATCAGTACCTGCATACAATACTGTTGTGACCTTCCTGGAAAAATAGGAATGTAAGTCAAGTTCACTTGGTGAAAAGACATATTTATATTAATTATAGATGATTATGCACATGGATAAATGTATCGTGTATAAAACTATAGTTAGTCTTTGTATGCTAGAAAAAGGGAGTGTTAAAATGACAACCTCTGTACCAGATGCAACTCTACCATATAGTGCAGGGTTCCTCAACCTCAGCCATTTTAAGATGTGTGGACTTCAACCCCCAGAATACTCCAGCCAGCAATGCTGGCTGGAGTATTCTGGGAGTTGAAGTCCACACATCTTAAAATGGCTGAGGTTGAGGAACCCTGGTATAGTGTATATAATCATAGAGTTGGAAGGCACCATTTAGACCATCAAGTCCAACCGCCGCAGTGTAGGAATCCAAATGAGAGCATCCTTGGTAGATGCTTGTCAGTGATTGCATGAATAGCTCCAAGGAAGAGTAGCTCACCACATTTTCACTAACTTCTCACACATTTCTCACTATCAAACTGTTCTTAACATTAAGTTTAACATTATAAAGTTGTTATCATCATCAGTTTTAGCCATTTTGGATGGCAAATGTGATACGTCTATATCTAACATTTTTATTTTTGTTACTGTTTTTGCAGAGTATTGAATTGTGAATAACAGGCCCGCGGAGAGAATGAGCTCTGCAGTATCAGGAAACAGTTTGCCTTCTAAAACTTAATCAGTTTGTTCTCGTTCCTCTGAGTCATCTCAGAATTACAAGGCAAAAGAAGCAGCTGTAAATAATGAATGTGTCTTGTCTTCCTCTCCCTTCCATACTCAGCTAATCCATTACCATCTGCTTATCACCAACTGTAAGAAATATTCAGAGCTGAAGCAGAAAGACAGGGGAAGGAATAGGTATAAACGAAGACAAGAAAAGAAAGAACTATAGGAATTCCAGATAAAAATAAGCTGAAAGAATGGAAAAGGCTAAACCTGCATTTCCTCAGAACCCATTAAAGAGAGTAGTAAGTTGTACATCAGGAATGTTCAACCTTTTTCAAGTCAAAGGCTTCCTTCAGGCGTACAGAATATGTTGGGGGCTTTACAAAGAAACTGGCTGGAACATGGATGGGGAAAATGAGCTTGTCCAGAAACAAGTGGCTACATTTTTATTTCCTACAAGACAAAGGAAATGTTAATGATTTGTTAGCCATTTCACCTGTAAAATAGGTTGATTCCCTACCTGTAATATACTTTGATTGCCATCCAGCCCATTCCTACAAGAAATGTATATCTGATAACTTACACATCCATTTTTCTTATTGTTACTATGGCAGGGATAGCAGCAGCAGCAGCAGCTCAGTTTCATGGAGGCTGCCTGACCTTGCCTAAGAAGTCCAGAAGATATGCTGAAGGATGCTTTGGCATCCTGAGTTAGAAAGAAGGAACCAGGAAGTTGGCTGGAAGCACTGCCAGAAGTAGAAAGCCAGAATGA
This sequence comes from Charina bottae, assembly GCA_023362775.1. Lineage (NCBI taxonomy): Eukaryota > Metazoa > Chordata > Lepidosauria > Squamata > Charinaidae > Charina > Charina bottae. The sequence continues at coordinate 248,299,263 of JALMGJ010000002.1, forward strand.
GTAAAAAAAACAAACAAACATGGACAGCACAGTAGTTTTACAGGCTTATTGGTTGCTTTTAGAATCCAGCAGTCCATTGGTGTTAGAAAGGTCAGGGGAGGCAAGTGTAAAACCATGTCGACGTCTTGGAAACTTCATTTGCTGAGTGAGCAAGCAAGGACTTGCTGAGGGGGCAAACAAGTGACTTGGAAGTTTTGTGGCCATAAAAATCACCTGACTGCTCACTAAGCAGCCAAGTAAAGGGAAAGAGGTATTACTCCATGGAAGGTAAGGAAGAAGAGGGATGCAGTGGTAGCAGCCAGCAGTGGAAAGATGTGCATTGCTGCTTGAAGAGATTGGTACTCTGTAGGCTTGGCAGCAATAGAGGATTAGGAAATAGGTGAGGGAACAGGTACATTTTGTGGCCTCATGGTTTACTGTGCTATGCTTCAAAGGTTTGGCTCTTTGCAAGGTGAGGGCACAGAAAAAGGACAGCACAGAAGAAGTATGAAGCACTTGACGATCCTTTGATACGGAGTGTTGACTGTGCTGGGATATGCTAGTGCCACTGTCGGCATTCAGCAGCAACCCTTGGTGGCTCTGAGAGCCTTACCCAGAGTGGGTGGCGCACTGCCCTTAGACCACAGGCCACACACCTTCATTTTAGAGGCCCAACCATAGAGGGAGCTGTGGCAGAAGCTAAGATGGAATGCCTGCAACTGGTAAACTCCTACTTCCAAAGAGGTATTCAAGAAGGGAACCATCGTAAACACCCCTGCGTGAGATTTAAATACCCAGAGAAAATCGATGACTATCTGGACAGGTGTTAGGATCAACATAGACTGGAAGAAATAATTCTGAAGACTTTGTCTTTTTCCCCTGCTGTAAAGGCCCAGGAGACCTAAGATACTGAAGGTGTCTGGGTAGATGCTCATGTCCCAATACTGTAAGTGTGACCTTTTCATTTATTAAATACCACAATGCAAAAAAGACAGCATAAGGTGTCGTAAATATTTAGCGCATCAGATGACACATTTCATCTTGCTGAATTAAGGACCTCACTGAGGAATAATTATGAGAGACAGCATAGTGTGGGGATTAAAGAGTTGGACCGGGAGTGGGGAGATTCAAGTTCATTCTGCTCATCCATGGAAGTTAAATGAATTACTGCCTGCCTCAGTTACCAAACCAACTCGAGGTAGTGTACAACGATACAATATATAAATAGTTTAACAGAGAAAAAGGATACGCCAGGAAACCAACAGAACAACGGTGCAATGCACAAACACCACAAGTGTGGTCACAAAACTCTGCCGGAGAGTCTGCTGAAATGCCCAGGCTGAAATGCCCAGGTCTTCAAGGCTTCCCTGTAATACAGCATGCAGACTTGAGCAGCTGTTCTAGGTCAGAGCAGCTCCAGGGTCCCATAAGATGGTACTGCTTTGCCAGTGGGACATGGAGCATGCCAATCCTGCCAGATCTTACTGGACAGGCAAAAACAGTGGGGAAAAGGTGGTACTTTCCAGGCCTCAAGCCCTAAAGGGCGTTATAGGTGACAACTAGCCGCTTGAATTACACCTGGAAGCTAACTGGTAAAGTGCATCTGCACCAAAGTTTGGGCCATTCACTCGCTCTTAGCCCAACCTACCTCACAGAATCCTTACAATGGGAAGAAAAAGGTATTGTGTTTAGATATCGGTACACACCAAATAAAAATAGTGTTACTGCATACATGTGTGGACACTTCTCATCTTTCTGGCAAAGTTTGACAAAAGGATAACGAGAGTACTACATTCAGTGTTTTCCCTTATACATGGTTGATGCCAACCACTTCTCCTGTAGTTAGTCTCTCAGGGTAATCTCACAAACACCCCAATAGAAGTAAAATGATACTAGACAAGATACACGTTTATATAATTGCTGCCATTTCTAAAAAATTCAAGCTCTCCTTTTAACTTCCTGCCTGCATATAGATTGTGTTTAGCATAAATCCAATGAAAATGCTTCTCATCTAGTTAACCCAAAGCATTTCCCTAGGAGGACTCTGCCAATTCTCTGTTCCCAAGGAGTTGGCTGAGTTCAGCTGACGAACAAGTTTATTTCTGGATTCACTGCACTGTAACATGTTGTAAAAAGGAAGGAAAAAGGCCACAGCAGGTGCAGGGGAGATCAAAGGCAAGATGTCAGTTGCAGGCCTGCCCCTTTTGTATGTGTGTCAATATTGTATGCATCACAAAGGGGTGGGGCTTTAACTGTAGCATTGTGGTGCCGTCTTGCCTGCTTTGACCCCCTCTGGCGGACACTGCTGGAAGGAAAGTGATCTTTATTTTTGCAAAGGTGAATATATACACCTGGTAGATAACTCTTCCCATTGGAGAAAACTCTTGCCTTGTTCCACTTCCAGACTCCTGAGCCTCAAATCCTCCTCCAGGTCCTTTAAGGATGCCTTTGGATTAGGGTTAGCAGGAGTGACATTATTTGTCTGTTTTTCCTTTCTCTTTGGCAGGGGTCCAAAATGTTAGGGTTTTTTTCTTCCTATTGTGTGGAAAGGGATTAGAGCAGAGCTTTCCAAACTCTCTGTCGCGACACAAAAGAGTGTCGCCACACACAGTCTGGTGTGTCACCACACAACCCGGAAGCGCTGATCATCAGCGCTTCCGGGTTTTCCCGCGGCGACACACCAACGGCGGCGTGCAAAAACCGAAAGCGGCAGCAGCGCTTCCGGGTTTTTGCGCGCTGCCACAACGGCGGCACTTCTGGGTTTTCCCGCGGTGACACACCAACGGCAGTTGGTGTGTCGCGGGAAAACTTTGGAAAGCCCTGGGTTAGAGGATTTTGGTCATGCATAAGGAGTGGAAATAGCAGTGATGTGAAACAGCGGATCTGTGCAATGATCTGGAGTTGAAAAGGAAAGCATTTTTCAGAGCTCATACCAAGAAAAGATGCAACTTCTTTAAGGAATTGCTGTTGGGGGTGCCCCATATGCTCCAATTCACCAGTCCTCGCTTAACCACCACAATTGGGACCAGAATTTTGGTTGCTAAGCAAAGTAGTCATTAAGCGAATCCAACCCGATTTTACAACCTTTTTTGCGGTGGTCATTAAGTGAATCACCACAGGCATTAAGCAAACCACGGAGTCGTTAAGAAAATCACGCAGTTCCCCATTGATTTTGCTTGCAAGGTCGAAAATGGCGATCACGTGACAGTCCACAGGATGCTGTGACAGTCATAAATGCGAACTGGTTGCCAAGTGCCCAAATCGTGATCGTGACCGCAGGGATGCTGTGGTGGTCGTAAGTGTGAGTACAGGTCATAAGTTGTTTTTTTCAGCACTGTCGTAAGTCCGAACCATGTCCTAACCCGACTAAGACTCAAAGCAGGAAGGGGTGGAATATAACTTCTTCTGCTACCGGTCCTTCCTCCTCTGACTCAGACTCAGCCTCCATCCTGACAATCATCACTAAATGAATGGTTGTTAAGTGAGGACTACCTGTATTCCCAGATTTCTCCTGAAGTTTAGGACAATCAGGTCTTGGTTGAAAACTCTAATCAAATATTAGATGAACCAACCTCTAGGGTTAGTTTTCTGTATCTAGTGGTCATCTGGATTTTTACAGCTCAGATCTGTTAGCTCTAATAAAATTGACCTTACAATGAATTCTAGATCATTAAATGGTTTCTTACAAAAAGTTTGATTTTTGAACTTGAATTGTTTTGAATTTGAAAACATTGATTTGTTCAATGCTTGTATTCTCAGCATTCCAAGGTTGAAAACAACCCAATAAACCGATTTCAGACTGCTTTGTAGGGTTTGGGGAGTGGATATGGCATGATGTTGAAATGTTCTCTGGAAAACAATTATTCCTATTCACCATTATGATAGATGTCCTGAATCTTCAATAATGTTTATGAATGGCTCCCGTGCCTACATGAACAAGAAAAGTTTATTCTTTATTTGCTCCCCTCCTTGAATCTCCAGAGTCACAAGCCTTTCACAAAATGCTTATTACAATCTACCAGAAATATTATATCTGGTACCAGGTTTAGAAGAAAATAGTTTTTTCCCTCTAAGACAAGCATATTTTTTCATTCTCTTACACTAATTTAAGTAAAGCTGTTCTTTTAACTTGAGCTTTGAAATTGATTGATTCTTTTTTGCATAATCAGTAGGCCTAGTTTTACTCATGCTGACTTAGCCATTTTGCCCACTCTAAAAGCTTCTATGGACTATAAAAGATGTTTGAACAGGTCTGGCATTCACTATAAATGCAAACTGTAAATCTGAATTGTCCTGTGTTCAGACTAAGTTATGAAAATATTGGTGGTGGTAATGCTATGCAGAATACAGAGAACAGCTTGTTGTACTTTGAAGTATGGAAGCGTATGTACTTACCACAACCATGTGGTTGCTCAAGCACTTGAGGTCAGCCAATAAGTGGCACAAAGATTTCAAGACCATGATAATTGTCCTCCACAAATGTATCCAGTCCCCTTTTAGAGCCACTCAAGTTAAACGTCATCACTATGATTCATGGTAAAGAATTTCACAGGTTAATCATGCACTGTGTGAAGAAATGCTTCTTTGGGGGGTTATCCTCACACTCCACCAATGTCTTTGGATGACATGTCCTCACAATGCAGCTCTTCTTTTATCCTCAGCCCACCACAGAGGCAGTTTACAACCTCTAGCTGTTGGTGTTAAAGTTGTGTTTTTCCTCTTCTGCTAATGCAAGCCTTGTCGTACAAATATTCTACAGCATCTTGTCGATGAAGTTGGTGATTTTGTGATCAGGGACTGGAATCTGTCCAAATCCCATTGTTCATTTTGGGCTGTTGCAGACATGCCCTCTCCCCTCTGATTGCATGGCACTGTCCTCCATGTCCAGCTTGGCACTGGCTGCAGGGGAGATCAGGCACCTGGTTTTCACAGAAGCATCTGTCCATGTAATGCCTGACCACTACTTTGCAGAGTGCCATTAAGGAAGTACATGAACTCCTCACCTGTACAAAACTAGCATTCTTCAGGAAGCATTTAGACCTGTCCTTAAACACCTTTTAGTGGTCTTTCAAAAGAATGGTAGACCTTTTCTTTAAAAAGAAAAAACAGAATTAGCACTCTCTTTCCAAAAATAGAATTAGCACTCTCTTCACAAAAGGTTGATTTAAACTAGAAAAGTAAGCCAACTTCTGTTCTTATTAGCTTGGCAGGAGTGGCACTATTTTGCCTATTGCATTGCGATTTTGCATACTCCACAAAATACTCCCAGGTGCTGCCTGCCATGTTCACTCAGTACCCGTACTCGTGTTTCCTTGCATTGCTTAATTGATTTGAGATATTTGGGATCTGAGGTAAAATTGATAAAAGTTCTGCCAGTTTTCCCCTCTAGCCTGAGTGACAGCCTCAGGTGCGGCAGAGGGCCCAAGGTTGGGACAGGAGTGCCCCCAATGCTCCATGCAATGTCTCTGCTGGTCCTGGGACGTAACACTCGGGCTACTTGTGAACATAGATTTACCAGTCTTCTGAAACACCAGTAAATCTGTGTTCCAAAATAGTCCAGCTGACAGACCAGTGGGGCAGAGAGCAGGCCTAGGCCGAAGCAGGGGAGACCTCTGTCAATGAACCATATGAGCTCCCTCATGCCGCCCCCCTTCAGACCTACCGACCTGTCAGGTGGGGTATTTTTGGACTCCGATGCACTGGCCTGGACAGCTGGCAAACCGGTGTTTTAAAAAACAAGTTGGTTAATATGTCAGTGGGCTGGAGGACAGGAAGAAGCAAGAGGGTGTTTCTCAGTGTGCTATGTGAGCTCCCTCTCCCTTCACCCATCACCCCACTGAGCTATCAGCTGCACTATTTTTGGACATTTGGGCATTTTTGAGCAATCGCTACCTGCCAGTTCTCTGGTACTGAACTTTATTCAATTGACAAACTACATATTTTTGCTTGAAAGCGAGCAATTTCACATTTATGTTATTTAATAACTTTTAGGTGGATGCCACCAGGATCCTATGCTTTATGTCCTAATTCCTTTTCTTGTTTCCTCAGTTTGTTCTAGTTGTTTCAATTCCCACCCTGAGAAAGTCAATACAGGGTTCGTTATCTGCCCTATATAGTATCTTCTATGATGAAGACAGGACAGATGCAAAAAGATTTGGTCAGTGTCTCTGCATTCTCAGTATTCTGATGGTCCTTTTCACTCCTTCCTTGTCTTAGCCAACCACTTCCCCCACTAATTTGTTCTCTTTTTAATTTTTTTGCCGTGTTGCTGCTCCTGATTCTTTTCCTCCTTCTCTTTCTCTTTCTCTGTCTCCTCCTCCTGTTAATACTACTAGGTTGATCTTTTCTTACATTGTGGAATTATTATTGTTTTAAATAACCTCCAGGCACTATAATCTTGCCCTCTTCATTTTTCCTTTCCATCTCTTTTTCACAAGCCCCACGTTTTGGTAAAGCTTCCCTTTCTGTAGTCAAATGTGACTGTGTAGAATCATGCTGGCAGTTCCCTTTTGCAAGATAGCAAAATATAGTAGCATTAATAGCAATGTTAGTAGGGTAATAGTACAGCTACTTGCATGAAAAGATGAAGAGTAGCCGCTTCCCAGTTTCAGGTCCACAGTCATAGGAACATGTTCTTTGACAGGCAGAGAAGCTCCTTGAAGGTACACTGAACAGTTACCCCTCTGTGAGTTGTTTATGTAGTGCTTTAATACTTTGTAATGCTTTGAGACAGACTCTGCAACTTCATGCTTACTAATAAATGATATCTGTTCAAAGTATTTATAGTCCTTAGATAAGGAACCTACTTAGACAATGGCTAAAAATACCAAGTTGAAACTGAAGTGAGTTACTGTAATGCTTTAGCTCTGCAACTGTGGTAATGACTGATTTCACAGGAATTGTGATTACTGTAAATAATAGTCCAGACAGGCTTATACCAACTACATCTGTTTATTTTTCACTTGGCCTCTTCTATGAGCTTGACCTCTTTTGCTAAACCTGTTATTTGCTTATCTGCCTATCAGGAATTACCAGAGAAGATTTGGGGCTAAGAAATACCTCTGTTACCTTGATAATCAGCATGACAATATGAAGGTTGGGTTCTACTAAATAACTAAAACTGCGGTCTAGACACATCCATTAGAAAGTCAATTCCATTGAACAGAACACAGTGAAGAAATGCTGGAATTCTTGATGTGAAGGGAATTTAAAGCTGAGTCAAGTGCATACATTTAATTAAAGAAAGCAGATGTTAATTGCAATCTAAGCAGTGCTAGGAAGTAGCACTTCATGGCAGCAAAAGTTAATAGGAAAAGAAAGGCAGGAGTTCCTAAAAAGGCACAACTGCAAATTCTAACAAGAAGGGGAGGGGGAGGGAGGGAGGAAGATTGCAGAAGTCACCAACTGGTTGTACAAAAAGTCTAGTAAAAATTTGAAAACAAAAAACGACACGGGAGATGAAAAGGGGGGTAGGTCACCAAAAAGAATACATGCTGGTAAACTGGATTTTTAGAGATAGTGTGAGAAAAATTAAGACTCAGATAGAACTGGGGATGGCAAAGTATGATAAAACACCAAAAGGGGCTTGTATGGATGTATTCAAAATAAAGAGAACGGAATCATCATACAAACTGCTCTGTGAAGAACGAGCAGAACAATGCAACACCTACATTGTCTCTCAACTTCGGCTCAGGACTTCATGGCCACTATGATTATCATGGATTGCCCAAGAATATCGTAGGTTCAGCAAATGTTACAGAATGTAGTTTTGATCTGGTTTGGGGGGGTTAAGACATTTCAAGAGCAAGACATAATAGAAGAACATGTTTCAAGAACAAGAGGGTAGAACAAATATAAGTGTAGCTAATAGCATGGGAAAAGTCCCAGTAGGTATCAAACCTTCCCAGCCCAGAGTAAATTGCTAACCATACAGTATAGCAGGGCTTTCCAAAGTTTTCCCGCGGCGACACACCAACCGCCCTTGGTGTGTCGCCGCGGGAAAATCTGGAAGTTCCGCCGCGGCAGCGCGCAAAAAGCCGGAAGCGCTGCTGCCGCTTTCGGTCTTTGCGTGCAGCCACGGCTGCGGCGCCTTCAGATTTTCATGTGTCGCCGCAGGAAAACCCGGTGCGGGCGGGGGCATGCATGGTGGCGGCAACGGCGGCAGCCTCCGTTAAAATGCGGAAGCACCGATGGCGCGCCGGTGCCGCCGCCGTGCACGCCCCCGCTGCCACTTCCGGGTTGTGTGGCGACAGCCGACTGTGTGTGGCGACACACTTTTGTGTCGCGACACACAGTTTGGAAAGCTCTGCAGTATAGAATTATGCTCTATATTAACCTACCCATTTGCTAACATCTGTATGAATGCCTCCTCTCTGAATGTTCTTACAATCAGAGATTAAGCTAGGGTTATCAGATTTGAACCAAAAAAATAAAAATAAAAACAACCTCTAGGTGGCAATAAAGAATTTTAATATTTCCCCCCATCTGGAGGTCATTCAGATTTTTGCCACCCAAATGTTGTACCTCTAATCACTCAGATGGTGATCAGCATGTGAAGGCTGACCATATTTCAGGATGGCAAAACGGGACGGGGTCTTCTGTAATATTCCGTATTAATGAAAAAGACGGGTCCCCGCCCCCCGGTCCGCACGATTGGCTCCCGCCTGCAAACCCTGCTCCTGGTCCGTGCTCCGGCTCGGATCCTCCTTCCGCGCCATTCCCTCCGGGTTTGAAAAACAGGGCAAAATTGAGATTTTTATGAAAACGACGGGACGGTCGAAAATTGCTAAAAAATGGGACTATCCCACTCAAAACGGGACGTATGGTCAGCCTAATTCTGGAACACTCTACTGCACTAAGTTTTTGCTTGTCCCCTAGGTTGGTAAGTTCAAGTGTCTGGCAAAGTGTTTCTTATTCATTTAGTCCCATACCTGATACTTACATTTTGGAATTGCAGTTCCCACTCTTTTCCTCAGTGTGACTACTGAAGTATCATCAAAAGCTTCTGAGAACTACCATATAAGCCAAGGAATTATAATACTGAACCTGCAGGCACAGATGTGACCTCCACCCACCCAAGGATATCCCTGGATCCCTAAAATTAAATGAAAAATTCGTTTTTTAAAAATGCAATGGCTAAAACCTTGCAGCATTACCAAAACTCTTGCCTGAACATTTGCAAAATATTGAGTGATAACTTCCAAACACACAAGATTTTGACATTACTTTTAACAATGTTATTTCTATTTTGATGTCTGCCATAGGAGCAACCTACAATGCCATCACAAAGTATTGGTAGCTTTGGGCCACCAGCTGGACGTCAGGCTTTTTGTGAACATCTATCTTCTGATTTTACTCATTTTGCTTAGCCATTTTCTTTATTTTGACTTTAACTGTTGCAAGTTGCTTTAAAAAGGGCTGTTAGAAATCATTTAACATTTTGTGAGCCTTCATTCATTCATTCATTGGCGATCACTCGTAGCCGAGTAAGATTGTCTTCCAAAGGTAAAATTTTAACGGTGGATCCGTAAGTGGCTATAAAGGCCAATTCTGGATCCGCACACCCTCCCACAATGAGGGCATAGGTTTCCGGGTGGGAGACGGTCATGATGAGGGTTTGCCTGACGTGCCTTCCTTTTAGCTCTTTTCTCCCTTTCGCCCTGTACTCGTGCTTCTTCAAAGTCCATAGCGCCATTAATAAAGGCTGACCTCCAATTGAAACGCTCATGAGTTAGGGCTTCCCAGTTCTCAATGCTGATATTACATTTTTTTAAATTAGCTTTGAGAGTATCTTTGAATCTCTTTTGCTGTCCACCAATATTCCGTTTTCCATTCTACAATAGTTGTGAAAAATGTTACATGACAAATTGGAAGCAAGTTTTTAGGCTATTATATAAAAACACATTTACCAGATTATGAAACAGTTTTCAGCTCATTTATGCCACTAGTGCTCATCAAGGACTTTGGACACATATGGTAACATAGCCATGTCCATCCTCTGACTCAAGACAGCTCTGATGCTGTCTTCTTAATTTGCTACTGCAAATTAGCATTTCAACAAGGCATTAATGCAAAACAAGCTAGCTCATGAATAAGCCTATAGTTAGAAGTTATTTTCATTTGTGGAGCTGTATAATATACTTCTTGGGAGGAGAGCAATGGCAAATCTTGATAAAATAGTTAAGAGCAGAGACATCACACTGACAACAAAGGTCCGCATAGTTAAAGCAATGGTATTCCCCGTAGTAACCTATGGCTGTGAGAGCTGGACCATAAGGAAGGCTGAGCGAAGGAAGATAGATGCTTTTGAACTGTGGTGCTGGAGGAAAATTCTGAGAGTGCCTTGGACTGCAAAAAGATCAAACCAGTCCATACTCCAGGAAATAAAGGCAGACTGCTCACTTGAGGGAATGATATTAGGCAAAACTGAAGTACTTTGGCCACATAATGAGAAGACAGGATACCCTGGAGAAGAAGCTGATGCTAGGGAAAGTGAAAGGCAAAAGGAAGAGGGGCCGACCAAGGGCAAGATGGATGGATGATATTCTGGAGGTGACGGACTCAACCGTGGGGGAATTGGGGATGGTGACGGCCGACAGGAAGCTCTGGCGTGGGCTGGTCCATGAGGTCACGAGGAGTCGGAAGCGACTGAACGAATAAACAACAAAAAATAATATATGAGCAAAAAGGCATTCCCTGAATTTCTATCAAAAGCATGAAACTTTAAGTAGAATTAGGATTCAGGCATAGAGAAGAAATAAGAGGTGCAGGCATAAACAGGTCGTGGTGGCTGTATTATAATTGTTAAAATATTATGAGCAACAAGCAAATATTAAAGTATTTATTGGCAGACAGCTTAAGTATCAGTTGTGACCATACTGTTTGGCACATATTTTATAAAAGACCAAATCACAGACTCTGGGAACATTACTTGGAAGAAACTCAAAGGAAAAAAATAGTTTGAAAGATCTACATATCTGATAGGAATCATATTCAATTAGGCTGTAAACAGTGTCCCATCTGTAAACTTGTAACATACGGCTTACCAATGGGGAGAACTCAAAAGTCTCAGATCTCTCTTCTTTTCAGAGCAAAGAATCCTTTAGAGCTTTCTAACCTGCCGCCGTTGGCGACACACCAGCGGCGGTGGCGCAGGGGGTGCGCGCGGCAGGGGGGCGTGTACGGCGGTGGTGGCGGCGGCGGCCTCCGCTAAAACGCAGAAGCGCTGATGGCGCGCCGCTGCCGCCGCCGTCATACACCCCCCCACCTCCGCTTCCAGGTTGTGTGGCGACACACCGAACTGTGTGTTGCGACACACTAAAGTGTCACGACACACAGTTTGGAAAGCTGTGCTTTAGAGCAAAATCCTTTAGAGGATTTCTTTGTTAATTATAATTTTATTCTGGGAAAAAGACATGTGTCTTGCCTAAAATGATCCCCCAATGCAGTCATATCCCCAGCTGCAGCTCTCCACAGGACGGAGACATTCCAGCAACAACTTTTTTCACTGTGTCTCCATGATGTTGCCTTCATCTCATCCTCAGCCCATGAATGAGACAGCCTTAAGTCATCTTCAGGTGTACCTGTGTTAAAGTAGTATTTTTTTCCTCCTCTTCTGACTTCATCCAGGGATAGCCTTAAGGTGGGTAGGACTTCCTCACTCATTACTTTGGAAGGAAGTCAGGTGACTGACAGTAACTGGGATCAGAGGTAAGAGGGGCAGGATTGGGATAAGACAGCAAAATCCAAACCAGCCTAGTTTTCTGCTGAGTCAAGGATGGGTGGATAGCACTGCAACCTAGTAGTGGGGAAAGGCCCTCCAGCTACATAGGAGCTGGAAATGTAGAGGGGTGATCATATGCTTATTCCAATAGTCATAGAATCCCTACAGAAGATGCCCAAAATCTAACAACACACACTGTCAATGAGAGGAGTGGTAAGACAAGGCAAGTACCCAGTTAGTTTTATTTTGGGTTTTTCCTCTAAATGAGAACGTAGTAACAGCAAAGTATGAAAGGGATTCATCACCCATCCCACCCTTCGGTCTCCCATTAGTTGTATCTTTTTACTTTTGAAGATTGGGGTTTTTTTTGAGTTGTAATCTACGCATGCACTTCCCTTAGAATAATATGTTAGCTGTAACCCTGAGGTTATGTGTAAGTGTTTATCTCTGGAGAGAGTGGGGGTAGGATAAGACGAACTTGGAGTAACACACAATATAAACTGAAGGGCCCCTTTAGGACCAGAAAGTCCAGAGTCTGCAGTTGCTTCACTGCACTAATGTGAACAAAGTTCTTGTGTAACAAATAGGAACCTCCAGCTTGGCATACTTTTCTGAACACATCCTTTTTCAGGATATTTCAGAACTGGTCTCGTGTGTAATGGAACAGAATCACAGCACTGTGGAAGTTACCTCTGCCAATGGGCTTTCTGCCTCTCCTTGTCAGCCAGATAGCTCTGAAATTCCTGTGTCCGATGATGATGACAAAGCTGGTGCCGCATTACTTTTCTCTGGAGTCTTTTTGGGGGTTGTAGGAATCACCTTTACCATGATGGGATGGGTGAAATATGAAGGTGTGGTTCACTTTGTATGGACTCGATGGCTTGGACCCACTCTGCTTTCAGTGGGTGTGACATTTTTGCTGATTGCTGTGTGCAAATTTAAAATATTCACCTGCAATGCCTGCAACCAGAGTGAAGAAAGGGCACCTGACACAGAAAGGACACATAACGGGCTTTTCGCTGGAATTAGCCAGCCCATCACTTTCCATGGAGCCGCAGCGGCGCCTTACCTGCCTTCTTCTCCAACCCAGGAAGGGGTTGCCGCCAATTGGCACCAAGTATTGAGCCATTCTGAATTTCCCCCTGGCTCCACATCAATAATTCCTGTTTTTAATCCTCCTCATTCTGATAATGTCAGTCCCATGGGTAGCTCAGCATTTTCTGCAGACAACTACTCTGCTTATCTTACAGTGGACACCACAAGCGAAAGGTAAGTTATTTGTGAGCGTTGCACTTAAGGGCAAAATCTCCTACAAGATCTAGGTAGAGATACTAAGGAAGTAGAGTCATTATCATTCCTTGGGTAAATTCCAGTTACTGCTTTAAGTGAAAGCATTGCCTGAAGCTTCAGCCATTACAGTTCCACAGCTATTGCTGTTCCAGCTATGTAATGGACTGGCATGCATTAGGCATCTTTAATTTTCTATGTGTTGGTGTTTTTCTCAAGTACGTTCCTCTCTTATCTTGAAAGAACTTTCTTTTAGCCTAATGTTTATAATAATTTTATCAGAATAACAGGAATGGATTACTGGGTGTATAATCTATTATCACAACCTGAGCTTCATGGGTTTCATGTCCAGAACATGTAAAAGTAAAGAGAAGGTTGCGTCCCCACACATTCACAATGCATTTATCTACACACTAAATAGTCATATCCCTCCAATTTTCTTATACATGTTATATTGGAAGTTTTCATTTTAAGGTGCAACAGTGTGTTTCAGTATGATCTGAATCCTACTTAAATGATGTTTGGTTATGTATTCAATTTGCTGTGATAATAAAGGCACCTGCTGTTAAATAGACACATTTTCAAACAAAAGCATAAGGAGAACAATACTGGGACACACTAATCTCTATTGACCTTTCTGCATCATCAAGCTTTTGTACAGTAAGTGCACATTTGTCTCTCACTTACATTTTGCAGGGAGAAATGCAGACACACACTGGACATGCATATGAAACCCACAATAACTACAAATGCCCCTGTCTTTCCCCATCATTCCATATGGCAAAATACATTTGTGATATGTTTTAAAATTCTGGTTTTTATTGGTAACTCTCTTGTTTCTTTGGCTGGTTGTTGCACCTTATAAAATGCCTCTCTCCCTGCTCATCCACCCATCCCATTTCTAGGTCAACTAACAGTCTTGAAGAACCTGAAGAGGTACTGGATGAAGATCTTTGCAATGACTCCTTACCTCCTCCTCATGAGAAGCTGTTCCCACCTTTGCCATAAACAGACCTGCCTAATATCTCCACAAGGATTGAGTCTGCTTCGATAAGACCATCAACATATATAAACTGAATAACGGTAAACCAGATATATGAGTTTTACTGAAAATTATTTTTTGCTGAAAACAGTTATTGTTCATTCATCAGGCAGCTGAACTAAATGCAAGTGGACATATTCCTTCTAAGTGTGCAACATTTTGCATTTGGTTCCATCTCTAAAATCACCCAGGCTTTCCAGTTCACCTATTCCCCCTGCCCCCTGGACTGTTGAATAATATGCAAATGGTTATTAAATTTTTATTTAACCCTGGGCTGTGTGTGAAATCTAAATCTTTTTTTGAGCAGGGGTAAACTCCGAGAGACAGTGGAAGACAGGAAGGCCTGGCGTGCTATGGTCCATGAGGTCACGAAGAGTCGGACACGACTAAACGACTGAGCAACAAAAAGTTCAAGGAGCGACCAATGCTTTTCACTCCAAGAAGATATTAAGAAGTAGGAATGAGCGCCTGGGAATAATGTATCCTATTTTAGGCTTCATCAAGTCAGCAAATGGAGAATCAAAGGCAGATAGTACTCACACGTTAAATTACTATTGTAGTAATTCTTGAGCCAAATGGAAGGATGGAACAAGAAACAACCCATAAGTTAATCTTTTAAAAATTGTACTTACAAAAGTACAGCAATCAATACCAGGCTGTGATTAGAAAAGTACTGTCTAGAGCAGCATTTCTCAACCTTGGCAATTTTAAGATGTGTGGACTTAAACTCCCAGAATTCCCCAGCCAGCATGCTGGCTGGGGAATTCTGGGAGTTGAAGTCCACACATCTTAAAATTGCCAAAGTTGAGAAACACTGGTCTAGAGATCCAAAAGGTCAAGCAGAAAGACGTTGAAGATGAGGAGCTCAGCAAGCAGGGCAAGATGACTACAGTAACACTTTCGTGCCTCTGCTTTCGAAACTTACCTTAGCCACTGCTGCTGTGTCTCAAGGGCTGGCTGTTCAGAAACGGGGGCTTATCCCCAAGTAATGATTCCTTCACTTCCTGGCTTTGAATCTTCAGCAAACCTTGGACATGGGAGCTCCGTAGGGACTTGTTCAGGGCAGTTCAGAGATTATTGTCAGGCCCCAGGCGTTGCAAAGGGGGGGGGCTTCAGCTTCTCTTGCCGGTTTGGGGACTCTTGGCATTTTGCCTTATCCTTGGATGGGAATTCTTCTAAGGGGCATGGGCATGCTAGGGCATTTTAGGCAAGTTTTAGTCCCATTTTAAAAATTAACTATAATCATATTGCTGTGTGTGTGTGTGTGTGTGTGTGTGTGTGTGAGAGAGAGAGAGAGAGAGAGAGAGAGAGAGAGAGAGAGAGAGAGAGAGAGAGAGATCCACTTTAGGGCTTTTTCTATTCCCTTGCAATTTTCCATAAAGATATTACTGGTAGAGGTGCAAATTATGTGGACTGGTGGCAAAGTATCACTAATTTATATTTATAAAGCTTTTAATATACATTTTACTTTGTCACTTTATTAGTCCAACAGTGCTATTGTATGATCCAGCCAAACCTGGCCCGTGTAGGAAGTGAGTATGATTCTGGCTGCAGACGTGATGGAACATTCATGTTTTAAATGACATTTTAAAAAGCAAGGTCCACGCGGGCCATTTTGGCTTATCTGGAGACGGGTGTCGGTGCAGAGGCTGAACTCCTCCATATCATGAATCCAGGAACAGCTATGCAACTTTATGAGCTTCAGGGCTAGTATGGATCACTGCAATTTTGGCCCAAATGCTAAATGATATTTAACTTAGAAGGAATTCTTAAATGCTGCAAGGTGATGACGTTTGAAAAAGGAGAACATGGAATTTCAGGATTTGAGTTTACTGAATTGAGGCTGCTTGTATTTAAAGACATTACATGATGGGAAGTTGTGTGGTGTGATTCATTACTGCATTCCTAATGGCCTTAAGAATGGATGGTCATATAAATTAAATAAAAATAAATAAATGGATGGAAATGGAAGTTAACTCGTGAAAAAGTCCTGAACTAGTAACTGGTCAGGGTTTGGCAGGTTCAGTGATTGTAGCAGTGATGTAATGAACTTTGAAAAGAAGCATGACTATTCTTACTATTCATGAGTGTACCTTTCATTCTTTTCTCTCACAATTTTTCTAGTCAAAGGTCTTTGCAAGAGTTTGCCCTGCTTTTCAATCTGAAAAGCATTCAAAGATCAGGAAAAGAAAAATATATCAACACCTAGGTATGAGCATTTCACCTTCTCATCTCTGGAGTTTCCCCTCCAATCAGAAGGTGGCATTTACAGAGATACTTGAGGAACAGCCACCCATAACCTGTAGCACTCCAGATGTTGCTGAATGACATCTCCCAGCATTCTTAACTACAGGTAGTCCTCACTTAACAACCATTTGTTTAGTGACAGTTTGGACTTACGACAGTGCTGAAAAAAACTTACGACCAATCCTCACATGACCGTCACAGCGTCCCCACGGTCACATGATCACGATTTGGGCACTTGGCAACCAGTTCACATTTATGACCATCGCAGCATCCCATGGTCATGTGATTGCCATTTTTGACCTTCCCAGCTGGCTTCTGGCAAGCAAAATCAATGGGGAACCATGTGATTCGCTTAACGCTCCTGGTAATTCACTTAACGCCCCTGTGATTCACTTAATGACCATCGCAAAAAAGGTTATAAAATTGAGTCGGATTTGCTTAATGACCGATTCGCTTAGCAACCGAAATTCCGGTCCCAATTGTGGTCATTAAGCGAGGAGTACCTGTATTGCCCATGCTGCTGCTAGTTGCCATTCAGCAACATCTGGGGCCCACACATTAGGCACCAACAGAGCTCCAGTCTCCTTCATTGCCCCTTCATTATTTGCTTATTTTATCTTTAAGGCCATTGTCAGCACCCACATGTTACCTGGGTTTTCTAATCTCCTGCCTCTTGCTTATCTCTACAGTGAAGTGGCACATAGATTAACACAAGCCAACTGACATGTAGTCCAAATTTAAAACAAAACCAACTTGCTCAGTTCTTCTTTTTAACAGTAGTTTATGTATCTTTGTGCAGGAAAACACTCAGCAAACTGACTGGAAACTCTTCTTCCTGGGATTTCATTCTCTTCTCATTGGCATTTCACATTCTGGAATATTCCAATATTCAAAATTCTGCCACCAAGAATTTTCCATGTGTAAGCATTTAAAAAGCAGCTGAAGCCACATTTGCAAACCGTAATGACACCATAATCCTGGCAAAGCTCTTGTTAGTTAATTGCATCTTCCTACATTTAAAACCCAATAATCTGCAAACCACCACTGATGTATTATTGATTTACAGTTGCTATAATTTATGTCATTAAATATCCCCAATCCCCTTTTTCCTCTTCTATTCTACTCAGCACCCCCAATCATTCCATCCTTAATATTTGGCAGACCCCTGCCTGTGAAAAGAAGCCTGTTTCGCATTAGTCAGTAGTACATTGAATCATTCCTGCAAAATGATTTATTATGGATTACAAATTCTTATATGGCACTTTAAGTTAATGATTAGACAAGTAATGCATCATTGGCATGATTGGTTGCATATGGCTCTGATTTTAACTTTCTGTATAGTCAGGAGATAACCACAAAATCTTCTTGTTATTACAGTTCAGGGTGTTTTGCTGTCTATAGCCATGCTGGTCCCACAGATGGAAACTGCCCCCCCCCCCCCAACACACACACTTCACATCCACTGACTACTTTCATGGGTTGCTTCCCTGGAAGAGGATGCCAAAAGCTGTAATAAACATGTGAATCCAACATTCCTACAAGGATCCCATCTTGTAAAGACAGGATTTACAGGAATCTTTGCCAACTTAGTGTTCTTCAGATGGATTGGAGCTGTTAACACCCCAAATTCCTAAAGACCCTGCTGGCTGAGAATCTTGAAATTTCAGAATTTTGCAATCCCATTGCAACTGGAGGGCACCAGATTGGGAAAAGCTGGCTTAGAGCCTAGGCAGAAAGGAACCAACTGGTTTTATAATATTTTCTTTAGCAGCAATTTGCCAAAATATGTGGTAAGTTGAAAGCACCATGTTAATCTTCTACAGATTTTACTACTTAATAGAAACCTTGGAAAGTACATCAATGCAAAATTTGCTCCATTCTGTAGGACTAGATCCCTTTCAGTGTAGAAAACCACATTTGACTGTGTTGATAGGAATAAATATTATTCATTTTTCTCTTTTCTCCTGCACTGTTAATGACTGGGCACCATGAAGTCACGTGAGGTCATCTCAGAAGTCTAAATGTCAGAGTGTATCTTACATGTTGGCTTTATTTATTTATTTATTTTTAAATTTATCCCCACCCATCTCCCCGAATAGGGGACTCTCAATGAAGCAATGTGCACCTGGACTGTAGCACGTCAAATATCACATGTTCATCCATGTATTCTTGGTAAGATGCCTTGAAGCCATGTGATAATGTTTTTGAACGTTAATTGTTTGCCAGAAATATAAGCCATACATTAACTAAGCCAAAACAACATCCAGAGAACAAATTAACAACATAGTCACTTGAATCTATTCCATGAATAATGTATGACATATTGATGTGAAGTGGATGCAGGCTAGTTTTGGACCACTATTTCTAGAATCATAAGACAATGGTCAGGGATCATGGGAATTCCCTAAAATATCTTGAAGGCACCAGGTTGCCTATCCCTGATGTAGAATATGGATTCAGCGCACGGAAGATGAAAAGTCCGAAAGCACTAATATTCCTGTAAATATTACACGGCCAGGCTAAGATACATCTCATTGTTTAGAGCAAAATACAAGATGATCCCCCTCAATCCTGAGTACAGATCCTGGCAACATGTCCTTTAACACTCAGGGCATCTCCGTCCACTATAGCCGAGGGCAGCAGGCTACCTTACGGAATGCTGGACTGGCTTTGCAATGGCACAAATCTATTTTCCAGTGCTTCTATGCCACTTTTCTCTCTATTTCTCTTTTTCTCTGTCTCTTTTCCCCACATGCATTTCTGCTGGACTCTCCTAATGGTAAGACTGGCCCTGATTTAGCTTGAAAAACACACACCATTTTCCAACAAATTAGGATTGTGAGCACCGCTGTTTGAGATGGTTAGGCAATTTTGTTATATGTGAGTGGCATGAGCATCCTCTGTATGCATTTACATCAGGGATGGGACCCCAAGTGAGGCTCTTCCCCCTTACGTGTAAGCAGCCAAATACAATGTTTCCCTCTGTCTTTGCTTTCCTATAAAAAAAAGACGTAGTTGGCTAAAGTTGGCCCTTGCAATTTGGTGCCTGAGGTCACTTCCTGTTAGGAGGAGTTCTGAGCATGGACTCTCTGGTGCTTCATCCAGTCTTTGGTGAGATTGGGCTTTGACCTTCATTCCCATTAAAGGTGGCCCACAGGAGGCTAGGACCTGTTGGACAATCCTTATTTACATTCTAATCTTTTAATATCAGGTAATGCACATTATGTACATCAGAGCTTTCCAAACTGTGTGTCGCGACAGAAAAGTGTGTCGCCACACACAGTCTGGTGTGTCGCCACACACAGTCTGGTGTGTCGCCACACAACCCGGAAGCGCTGATCATCATCAGCGCTTCCGGGTTTTCCCGCGGCGACACACCAACGGCAGCGTGCAAACACTGAAAGCGGCAGCAGCGCTTCCGGGTTTTTGCGCGCTGCCGCAACGGCGGCACTTCCGGGTTTTCCCGCGGCGACACACCAACGGCGGTTGGTGTGTCGCCGCGGGAAAACTTTGGAAAGCCCTGATGTACATGGTCTCACATAATATAGTGACCACAGCTAGGAAGATTTGCAGGTACCAGAACTACAGGCAAAGGAAGCTGCCTCATGCCAGGTCAGGACTACCAAACTTAATAGTCTCCATTCTTATTGGCACTGGTTCTTGAGGGCTTCATGCAAAGAACTGTTTCTCATCATGACATGCAACCTTTCAATAAGAGGTCCCTAGGGTTGAATCTGGGTCCTTCTGCATGCAAGCACATACCCTACGACTAAGCAATATCCCATGATCCAATTCTGTACGGCATCTAAAGCACAAAATGGACAAAAAAACACAGGCTTATGCAATAGCATTGGGTTTGCTTTTTTCCCCCTTCTCTTTGACTCCCAAGATGAAGCATGAAGGGATGAGAGCCAGGAAGGATTCCTTTTTCATTCAGTTACCCCACTGAAAGAAAACAACCAACAATAATTGATCACAAATATTTATTTATTTATTTATTTTCTATCCCGCCTTTATTATTTTTATAAATAACTCAAGGTGGCAAACATACCTAATACTCCTTCCTCCTCCTATTTCCCCCCCCAACAAAACAATCTCAAATTATATCATTGGCGATCACTCGTAGCCGAGTAAGATTGTCTTCCAAAGGTAAAATTTTAACGGTAAAGTGAAAAGTTGCAAAGCACTTGTAATGAACCGTTTTCTCTAATGTACAGTATGTATTTTCACCTTACTCTTTAATCAAACAGAATTTTTAAAGATTAGCCATATGTTACACTCCTTACCTTCATTCTTACAAGAAAAATATAAGAAAAAAGGAAGGAGAGGAAGGATGGAGAAGCAATAAAGTGAGGCACTTTCCCGTTTGCACCTAACCACATCGCTGGCAACATCTTTCTTCTACCCTGTCCTCACAACACTGCCTTCATCTCACCCCCAGCCCATAACTCAGGCAGCATAAACTCTATTTAAAGTTGTATTTTCCCCTTTAAGCAAACAACAAATTGCAGCAGTTTTGCCACAGATGCAACCTGACACACCTTTGGCCATTTGCTCGGTGTTGCAGTCAGGTGGGCCCCGGTGGGTGGGATGAGCCAAGCACTTACTGCCACTTTCGGCTGATGCAGCATGTCCCCTCCCCTCGGGTCCTGGGCACCATCTCGGGGGGCCATTCTGCTTTGGGCAACAGGAAGTCCTATTCTTCCAAAGGGGCCATTCCCCCTGAACCTGCTAGGACTCCAGAGAGATTCACCTGCTTGAAGACCTGGATCCACCTGAACAGCAGCTAATGGGGGGGGGGGGCGAGGGAGAGCTTCACAGTGAAGCAGGAGCGAGAACAAGGTGCTTCTCTCTCTGCTGCTTCAGGCACAACTCTCCCCATGCATATCAGTGGTTGTTTAGGGGGCTCTGGAACAGTTTTAGCACCCTTCTGGGATAATGCTAAACCTGTATCCAAATGGCGCCTGCCAATCTGCCTTGGTCCGGCACAAGTGTTTTGCGTGGGAATCCAACAATCAGCTGATTGCCAGGCTTCTTTTGGACGGGGGTTTACCACTGTTCTGGCATAGAATTATTCAATAGTGTTGTTCCAGAATAGCGCTAAACCCCTGCCCATAAGGAGCCCAAGATAACTGAGCTCCTTTTGAATGTACCCACACAAAACCTTCTTCCATGAAGAAAAGCCCTCCGGCCCTCATTCTTCAAGTTACAGTTCTTTAACAACCAGTTGGAAGAAAGAATTCATCAGCCTGTTGGATGCCACTAGGTGGCAGCTGAGGAGGGCAAAAGACAGCCAGCCTCAGCACTGGCCTAGCATCATCCAGCTTCTCTTTCCTCACCCTCTGTTCTAGGGCTTGTCTGAATGGTTGCCACTAAGCAAGAACAACGCACTAAGTTATACTTGTCTCAGCAGCGAGACTTCGCTAGTACAGTATCTGCAGCATGCTTTCGCTGAGAGAGATGAGCGCACACCCCAACGTAGTATATTTTTATTTATTTATTTGTTTTTCAAAATTAGCCACCGCCCATCTCCCCCAGAAAAGGGGGACTCTCAGGCACTGCCTGGCATATCCCTACAGTAGATCCTATACAAAACAATTATATTTTCTCTCCTCTGTTTATATTTGTGCAGCAGCATCCTATGCACATGTTTACTCAGAACTAAGTTCCATTCAGTTAATGGAACCTACTCATCAGTTAAATGTACAGCAGATTTTAGCTTTAGGATAGAAGGAAAAAGAGGGGAAAAGCTTTGCTATGGCCAGCATGAGCACATCTTATCTACTAATCTTTTCAACACTATTCCTTGTATTCCCTGTATGGGTCTTCCTGATAATCTGATAGACCTTGATCTTAATAACATTGTCTCTCCTGGTTAATACTAGGATGACAGAATACC
This sequence comes from Charina bottae, assembly GCA_023362775.1. NCBI lineage: Eukaryota > Metazoa > Chordata > Lepidosauria > Squamata > Charinaidae > Charina > Charina bottae. Next base: position 248,321,439 of record JALMGJ010000002.1, read on the forward strand.
AGGAAATTCAGAACTGTGGGCTAAACTGAGATATTTAAAACATACTCCAAATACCCCAGAAGAAGGACAATGACAAACTACTGATAAGGATGACTGGAGGGGTCTTCACCAATTACTACCCCTCTTCTCTGATTCCTGAACCACAACATTAGCAAAGCATCAATTTAGTAAATGTAATGTATTGGCAAAAACACATGACTTTGGGAAACCACCAGAATAATTTTTAGCAGGTGAGGTCCTTCAGCTGAGATTTTGCATGTTTTAAAAGAAAAACACTAATTTATTTGCAACAACCTGACAGGGGTGAAATATAAGCCACCATCTCCATTTTGGTTCTTGGAAAGACCCTATATCCAATTTCCAGGCCTATCTCGTCAATTCAATTAGCCTCTGACAAATGCAATTTGCAGATGGAATTCTTTCCGGTAAACAGATTTAGAGTTTCCTATTTGCAGAGAGGTAAGGGGAGAAAGAAAAAGAAAAGGATGGCTCTGCTCCATGTATTAATCTGCGATCCAGCTGGCTTCACCTCCCACCCCCCAAATCGGATGTGGCTCTCCTAATGAAGCTCGCATGCCGTTGTATACATTAAGCTGCAGAGTGTAATTTAGTCCGTTGTTTTGATGAATTCACGGTCCCCATCTGATCTGCATTTGCCTACAAAGAAACCGGAACCCCGCGTATTGTGCGCGTGCGTCATTTCTTCCCACCGCCCTCCTTATTCTCCGGATCGACGTTTCGCAGGGCCGCGAGGCAAGCCGGGCGACCGAAGCCGGCGACGACTACAGGGCGGAGCGCCGGCCGCCCCTCTCGGGCAGAGGGAGGGCGCCCCGCCTCAACGGCCACCAGAGCCCCCTCCCGTGCCGAGCGCCCTTCCACCTGGCGCGACCTGCGCGCGCGCTTCCCCACAGGCTGTCCCCGAGCAGAGGGTCGCTGCTGCGCGCGGGAGGGACCCCTCGTGGGCCGGGCCTGGCCTGGCCTGGCCACCTTGGCGGATCGGGGCTGGAGACGAACTGCTGAAGCCTGGAAAAAGTTGGGTAGTTTTGCGGAGTGCCGGAGAGATGCTGCGCTAATGCTGTTCACGAGAGGACTGAAGAGCTGAAATCTGACAGGTCATATTATAAGACAAAGTTTGATTAAAAACACGGAACTCCTTAAAATGAATAATAAGTCCAGCAATTTCATCACTAGCCTCACCTTCAAATGCTTTCAGGGATAATTACAGCAGGAAAAGTGTAATTAGGAATCCAGATACAGTATGGTGCATCCAGATCCCAGAAACAGATTAAAGACACAGCAAGAATGATCCAGTGAGGGTAGGAATTTACCATGGCTGAGATATTTACAAATTATTATAAATAAAAAGTGATCTTGAGAAAGGAGGGATTTTAAGAAAGATGACAGAATTTGAAATACTCATACAGAACCAAGATCACCTATTAGTATATATATATATATATATATAAACTGTTATTAAAATATGATATAGACTCAGAACGAGTCAAAGTTTGCATGATAAAGTGGATGCAAATTTTTAAAGAAACAATTGTGATACAATAATGGGAGGAATTATGAAAAAAAAATCAATAAAATTCACCCCAAGTTATAACCAAGGGAAAATGGGTAGAAAATGTTTTACAGATGGTAGATAACTCCATCAATAATTTCAAAAAAAGATAAATAATATAATAAAAATGTTGGAAATGTTATGATAAACAAGGAACATTTTATCATATGTAATGGTTATGCAAAAAAAACCCCTCAAACGTATTGGAAAGAAATATATATTATTTTTTAAAAATCTAAAAATAAAATTTGAATTGAAACTTCAAATATTTTTACTAGGATTTGTTCCAGAACATATAGACAATATATATATATATATATATAATTTATTAAATTACATGTTGACGGCTGTAAGGGCAAATCTGGCAAAAGACTGGAAAAGAGACACTTCACCGACCACATCGGACTGGGAAATTTGGAGAATACGCAGCAATGGCAAAACTAACAGTGTATATTCATAATGGAAGTTTAACTAAATTCAGACAAGAATGGATCCCTTATGTATCATATATTACACCACAAGGCAAACTTAGACATCTAGAGTATGGGTTGTAGAAAAATCAAAATAGACTAAAGGATTCAAATAGAAATCAGCAACATTTCCTAATGTTTTGGCTGCAATCAACAGCCTGGGTATAATGGGAAGGAAAAGTATAATTTGCAAGCAAGTAGTTTTTAATAATGTTCTAGTGATTTTTACATATGTATATGTATATATATAATTTTTCTTTTTTTCTTTTTTGTATATTAATAACCTTTTTTTCTTTTTCTTTTTAAAGGATTAATTGTAATTCATAATTTTGTAATTTTATTGTATTATCTATACTATATTACTTGTTATTCCTGATATTTGTATTCTGCAGAGTTTAAAATTACGAAAAGATGGCCATGAGGAGGATTTTATATACAGTATGTAATTCAGTTTTTAAAACTCTGCAACAGAATTAGATGGTATTTGCAGGCAAATTAATTCTGATGAGCCATTTCCAGTGAGGATGAAATCAAAGCTAAATAGTCAGGGTGGGTGTGGGGTGTTGCACTGTAGTTGGTTTCACACAATGCCTTCTTGGTTACTGAACCATGGTTTTCTCAACTCAATTTTCTATGGTTATAAGACATACTGAAACAAAAGGGGTGGGTTCATACAACATACCAAGCTAAAATATGATTGGGTAGTTTGGGGTTCATATGTTCAGTAACATGTAATTCAATACACCAAACCACAGACTTGTCATGTACATTTTAGTCTAATGTTTGTGCAAATACAGGGAACATTCCCTGTTTTCAAAAGCCTCAATTGTGCACAAAGTCTAAAAAAAATCCTAGTTCAATTTGCATTGCTAAATTTCATCTTGTGAAATGACAGAATTGGTCCAAAGTGACCAGATATTCAACTCAAGATTTGGAAGAATCCATATTCCTTCTTTAAAAGGAAGTATCATCTGACCCCAATATTTATGAATTTCATACATTCAAATCCAGTGCATACCTAACTTTTTTTTTAAATGATCTTCCCAAAAACCAAAGAGCCTTTCAGCATCTGAAAATTGGATCTGTTCTTTTTAGAGAGCAATACCTGGAAAATGTTTTGGGATATGTGACCTCAGGCATTAGCCCCCATGGTTCTTGGGGCCACCCTCTTCAAGTTTTGATAGAAAGCATTTTGATTAATTCAAGACCTCTCCATTTAAGCATTAATTTGCTTCTATTAATACTAAAATTTTGGGGTTTTAAGCGTTCAAACTTTTCCTTCCTTCTATAAAATATTAATAATAGATTCTTTAACTCTTTCTTTGCCCTAACTTTGGGGACATGTTTTGATATTTGATGCCGCTGCACCTAAATCAGAATATTTGTTTCGGGTTCTATCCATCTGAGAAGATTACCAAACGCATCAATATTTGTGATGTATTTAGTATTTTGGAACAGTCATATGCTTGGCATATGCTTTGCATGGAGAAGCTCTCAGGCTTAATCCTGCCATTGCTTGTTGTTGTTTTAAAGCAGTGCTTTTCAAACTTGGCAATTTTAAGATGTGTGGACTTCAGCCCCCAGAATTCCCCAGCCAGCATGGAGTGGGCAAAAGCCATTTACGGCCTCAAAGAAAAAGTCCAAATAAGGAATTTACAAAAGCCAGAGACTCCTTTGGAAGCACAACATTCGCCATGGTTTGCCCAGACAACGGAGGGTGGACGTTCCACAGGGAAGTGGCTGCTTATGGAGGTGTTTCCTGGGAATGTCCTCATCAGGACTCAGTTGGCTGGAATGGGTGGGACTGGAGGTGGGGGTGAGGCTTCTTCAGTATCAGGCCAGGAGAGGGTGGGACCTATTATGGCCTGGTTGCCTCCAGGGTGCCTCTCTTCTTCCTCCTCTTGATGCCTGAAGATGTCTCACTTCATCTGCTACCCATTCTGTTCGCCTGCCCAGCTGTCAAAACGGGGTGTCTCTTTCATTCCAGCTCACAAAGTACTAAAGGGAAAGGGGGGGGTGCTTTAATGCCTGTGTTTGGACACAAGCAATTATCCCTAATTATTGTTTTTATTTTGAGCTTGCCCTTCCTGCTGGAGAGCCAACAGATGAACATGCTCTATCCTTCCCAGTTGCTTGATCTCAGTGGATTTTGCAGGGCAAGCCGGCAGGGGAGGAGGAGGGGAGAGGCTTGGTGGCTTTCATCTCAATGTGAGTTTAGGGCTGATTCAAACACTTTGTGATGGGGGAATTAACCCCAGGAGCCAGGGCTTTCAATGGCCTCTGATAAGAGATTATAAGGGTTGGTGGCAAACTTTTCTTGGCCAATGGTTTTCAAAGCCTTTGGAGCTGTTAAATCAAAGCACTATTCACTTGGGACAGACCCCTCACCCTGACCCTCTCTTTTCTCCTGTTCACTGGTGGCAAGATGCAGCTCCAGCAACTTTCCACTCAGACCATCCCTGCTTAGTGTCGCCAAGGAGAAACAATAGTCAGAAAGCCAGAAACAGGGAAGTCCCTTATTTTAATCAAAAAGTAATTACATTCATTATGCAGCCAACCTCATATCCAACCATTTCCCCCCTTAATTAATTTGCTTTGTACAGTGTAGACTTACATGATAAAAGCAGGGGTGGGGACTAATCTTTTCTGTCACCAACTATTGAATTCGGTATTTGAAGACCTGGACATGGAGTCACATTTGGACAGGTAAGACCTTCTTCTGGCTGAATGGATTTATCGTTCTTATCAAAGGTCATCCTGGGAGCCAATCAAACAACATTCTCACTTAATGCTGGTCAGCTTGGAGGCATCTATGCCAAGGATGGGGAACTTGTGGCACTCTAGTTGTTGCTGAATGACAGCTCTGAGCCCCTCACTTCATGGTGGGAAATTCTGAAACGAAGCTTCCAAATAGCATGAGTGTCTCAACTGGGTAGGTCTAGGGAGGTCTAGGGAGGCTAATACCTACAAATGTGCTGGACTACAATTTCAATTATCCCCAGTCAGCACAACCAAGGTGACAAAGACTGGAATAGGGGAACAAAAAAAATCAGCCTCCTTTGCATGACTGGTTTTTAATGCATCCAGAAGTTTTTCCACCAGATGAAGAACCCTTCTGTTTTCCAGAGGGATGTCTGGGTATGTGAGTATTTGTGTGTTGTATGGCTTCAATTTTATTCACCGTTAGTTTATTTTTCTTACTATAATATTGTCTTGTAGTGTAATATTTTATTTCATTTGCCACTCTGAAAATAGTTATATTGATGACTCTCAGATAAATAAATCAGGAGTGTTTCTAAATAAAACATCTGGATTGATCTGAATGTAAAAAACGACCAAAGGCTAAGTCGATGGGATCCTGAAGCTTTCAAATATGTTCAGAACAGACAGAAAAACTTCCTTAGTTCCCCCAATGGTACAAAGTCTGATGGCATGTCGCCTGCAACTGATGAGTTACTGATGTTCTAATTATCCTCCTTAAATTACATCTTCTGCTTCTCAGTTCTCACAGTTAATGAGCTTGTGATCCACACTAAATTATTACTGTTATTTATTATTTATATTTGAGCTTATATTTCCTCCAGTAGCTCAAAATGTTGACCGTAGCATTTTCTCCTCAGATTTAGGGAAAAACATTTCCTCTCCTTTGCTATAGATGTGGATCATACCTACTGCTTTTGATATTAATTGTTGATTCAGTCTTCAGTCAGGAATATATTCTCCAAAACTGTGCACCGGAACACTGGTTAATTCACGAACAGTAATGCAAAAAGACTCATTGTAGTGTAGTACTATACTGTAACTCTGGGAGACACTGCAGCAGAGGAAAGACTTATACTGTAGATGACTGGAGAGGGAAGCAAAAAATACCATAAGGGTGCTGTTAAAGCTGTTAACTAATAAAGACTTAAAGTTACAACTTACTCTAGATTCTGTGTTAAGGACCCTCTAAGAAAGAACACAGGAGTTGGCAATGAAGGGGGGATCCTGGAACATTGCATAAGCATGGCTCACTCTAGTCTTGTTGCTCCCCAGCCCCTGAATCTTAATACAGAGTACAAGTCGTGGATGGATATAGTTGCATTCTATGAATTACCGTCAAAGCTGGACAAGAAGAAAGAGGCTATCCAAAGGGCTATCCTGGAGCCTTGCTTGGCAGCTCAAGTACAACGGGTTTTTTTTCAAACCCATTAGGAGAAAAAGGTACCTTCCCCAAAAGTATGTTGATGTTACCCAACTATTCAGTACGTGGCTACCCTGGGCTGTGAGGGAGATGCTGTCAATGTCCTTTCCCAGTGACTGGAGGCGGTCAGAGTCTGAATGGGAGGAAACAAGCTGAAGGGTTCTCCGTCACCACTAAAGTTGTTCCTTGATGAGCAAGCACTATCTGTCGGGGAGCAGAGTTGCGATTTGGGGATTCTTTTGAACTCACGGCTCCTGCAAGTAGAAGCCATGGCTAGAGGGGCCTATCCAGTTTCAACTTGTACATCAGTTGTGACCCTCCTGGGGCAGGAGGACCTAGCTACAGTAACTCATACACTTACCACGCCCCAGCTACACTACTGTAATATGCTCTACTTGGGGCTGCCCTGAAAAACTACTCAAAAACTGCAATTGGTCCAAAATGCAGCCGTCTGCAAACCTTCTGGCTCCCATTGTTGGGAGCGTTTGTTGGGAGCATATAACACTGATTTTGCAGCCCCTGCATTGATTGTTTGCAGCCCCAGTAATTTTAGATTATGACTTTTAGTATTTAAATTAAATTGATTAGATTTGTATTTACTGTTTTAATTCATCACTATACTGATTTTGTATTGTGTTCCTATGTAAGTTCTGTAAACCACCTGAGTCTGCTTGCTTGCAGGTGGTTAACAAATCCCATAAATAAACAAACTTACAGAGATAATGATATACTCTATGATGAGAGATACATATGTTTCCACAGAGAGAAATTGAGAGAACATAAACACCAAATGGCAAACTGATTATTTGTTTGTTTGTTTGTTTGTTTGTTTATTAGATTTATTTATTATCATGGTCCTCTAATCCACCAGGATGCTCTATCCCATCCATCCTAACCTTAGTCTTTTTTTCTGGGCAGGTGGACATGCTTCCAAGCACAGCATGGGATGCAACTCTGTACTATTTTCATTTTCTAAGAATATTGGTGGGACCCACACAGGACATCAGAGAATCCTTAGAAGTCCAAATGATCCTGGCGCTTTTATTTGCAATGTGCCCATCTCTCATTTTATTTGTTTGTTTGTTTGTTTGTTTATCTAGTTATGTGCCTAAAAAACATCCTGGAAAGTATATTGGTGCCTCTGGGCACCACAATGAGGATTTCTGTTTCAAGAATGAAGCCAATGAGGACCAACAGCACTATTTAAACAAATAAAAAACACAGCCTGAATGTAGGGTACATTGCACCTGTATAAGATCACTGTCTATCCAAGTTATCCTAGGTGGATTCCCCAGTACTGAACTGAATCTACTATGTGTATTCCATGGTTTCTCAGAATGATCACTTAGGAATAAGTTTCACAGAATTCAGTAGGGCTTAGTCTTAGAAAATAGGCATAGAATTATAGCTTCACTGAACACAGGAGTCATAATTTCAACTAAAAATGTGTAGGGTCAGGCTGAACTACAGTAATCTCTTATTTATCTTAGTAATAAGATAATTATTACTGTAGTAATGGAAACAATTACTCTTCTATCTTTCTGTGATGTTATTGCACTATTGTCTCTGAACAGCTGAACATTTGTGTCTGTTTCTTTAATCACATAGAATATTTTTCATAAGCTGAACAGAATGCATGTCTGTATATGTACTGTATATTAACAATCTCAGATATGCAGATGATGCCACTTAGATGGCTGAAAGTGAGGAGGAGCTGAGGAGCCTTATGACGAAGGTGAAAGAAGAAAGTGCAAAAGCTGGGTTGCAGTTAAACCTCCAAAAAACCAAGATTATGGCAACCAGCTTGATTGATAACTGGCAAATAGAGGGAGAAAAAGTGGAGGCAGTGACAGACTTTGTATTTCTAGGCGCAAAGATTACTGCAGATGCTGACTGCATCCAGGAAATCAGAAGACATCTACTTCTTGGGAGGAGAGCAATGAAAAATCTTGATAAAATAGTTAAGAGCAGAGACATCACACTGACAACAAAGATCCGCATAGTCAAAGCAATGGTATTCCCCGTAGTAACCTATGGCTGTGAGAGCTGGACCATAAGGAAGGCTGAGCGAAGGAAGATAGATGCTTTTGAACTGGGGTGTTGGAGGAAAATTCTGAGAGTGCCTTGGACTACAAGAAGATCAAACCAGTCCGTACTCCAGACTGCTCACTTGAGGGAATGATATTAAAGGCAAAACTGAAGTACTTTGGCCACATAATGAGAAGACAGGATACCCTGGACAAGATGCTGATGCTAGGGAAAGTGGAAGGCAAAAGGAAGAGGGGCCGACCAAGGGCAAGATGGATGGATGATATTCTGGAGGTGACGGGCTTGACCTTGGGGGAGCTGGGTGGCGACGGCCGACAGGAAGCTCTGGCGTGGGCTGGTCCATGAAGTCACGAAGAGTCGGAAGCGACTGAATGAATAAACAACAAATATGTACGTCTACAAAGCACTGGAAGTCTCTTAAGAGGATCTCAGTTTTGGTTGGAGTGCTGATAAAACTTAGTGCTTCTGCACACCCACAAGACTACTGTGTGAATGGATGTTTGGCCCATCCATAATTTTACAGGACTGCCTAATCATTTTCACAAAAGCTATTCCAGTGTCTACATTAAAAATGTAATATGTGATGTAGGAAGAAGACAAGGGAAACAAGGCATGTCTTCTGAGGCACGGACTTTCTTGGGCTTTTCTAAATTGCTTTAACCAGCTGTTCTATTGCTTTAGCTGTGAAACCCCCTTAGCAGCAGCCATTTCACCAGGTTAACAAAACTGTTTTCATCCTCAGATCCTCATGATTGTTGGAGGTCCCAGCAAATCAGCATGCCTCATTAGCATGTAGATGAGCACTCTAGGATGACTCTTTATATGCTTCCAGAGGAAGCTTTTTGTTGCTCCTCCCACTTCCTCTTTCTCTCCCTCTCTCTGACTCCATCTTCCCTTGAAGCAGGAGCACGCAGCTGCGGCTCCCTATCGAGAGGCCATGCCTAGGCCTCAACTCCAGAAGCTTTCCCCTTTCTCCACGCAGCCCCTGGCAGCAAAGAGGGCCAGGGGTCTACAAACAGTTTAGGGAAACACAGAAGAAGAAGAATCATTCCTAACTATGGATGTAACTGTAACTGGACCAAATAAATGTAAGAACTCTCTTGTACTTACTTTTGTAACCTAACATGTCTAAGCGTGTGATTCTTTATGCTTGGGAGGGCTAAGTGCTTAAGATCAATAACCTATATCTCTCTAGTGTGCTCATTAATGCTATTGTTGATAATATTCCTTTCTGTGCACTTATTGCCACGCTGCATTAAGCTCTGCTCCATTCAGTGGTCCTAGCAGTCCACTAATGGCTATCAATGATAAGTACTGTAACTTTAGGAATGGGTGATTAAAATGGCTTTATGAGATGGGGCTTAACTCCTTTGCCATGGACAGAACAGTTTATCATGAGGTTTAGATCAGAGTGGCAGCTTCTCCTCCTTTTAGGGATAAAGGAGCCCCCTTCCCACCAAACCATCGGAGAGCTGCACACGTTTTTCTTCAACGACAAATCCTGGGATCACACTATACAAACTTGGATTACTCCACTGCCCTGTGACTGTTCTGCTTCCCCAGCACTGCACAAACAACCCAGCCAGATGAGATGGTCTGAAGTTATCAGAGGCCTGGCATGAATCTTGGTGTGTAGTGACAGCATTTGCTTAAATGTGTTTCAGATTTGAGGCTGCCCTCAAGTCTGGTGAGGAGGTGGGTTTTTTCCTGCTATTTCAGCTGCCAGATTGCATTTGGGTGGCCTCAAAAGTACGTATTTTAAGCATGTGGGCCATTTGTAACACTCAGGAAAGTTGTGCTGCACCCATTCCTTCATTGTCTACTGTCAATTCTATCTGTCATTCCACCAGGAAGAACACATGCAAGAAAACAGCTGGAAACATCTACATTTCCTGTGAAGCGGAAAGCAGAATTCATGACTTACTTAGCTACAGCCACCTGGTTGGTTTTCTCTGGGGAAAGCAGTGCAAACAAATGATTACATACTTATTCCCGTGGCTTTAACAAAGTCCCGGTGGGTTTGGGAGCATTCAAAGGGCCAGAGGAGGAGACCCCTGAGAGCCAGTTTGGTGTAGGGATTAAGGCAGCATTTCTCAACCTTGGGAACTTGAAGGTGTATGGACTTCAATTCCCAGAGTTATCCAAGGAAAAATAACATTTATTATTATCTAGTAGAATGCATAACTGCAAATGAAAATGTATAGTACCATGCAATATATCAAGATCCTCAATAAATGCATTTCTTACGCAAACAGGCTGGCTTATAAGTAGGAAGTGTGCAATATATAAATGAACAATGTTAAGTAAATGATAAACAAATAAATAATATGATTTTCCTTTGATTACAGTACTACAACACATGTTTTCATCCAACGTAGTTTCAAATGGCTGTGTCTTGAATTGTACCTTTAAATTTTATTTCAATCAGCTAAAGAGGGAAGACGAGCCCTTCCCAGTTCCTAAGAATATCGTGATTATTTCCCCTGCAACCCTTTTTTTCCCTAGCCCATTCTATGCCTTTTAGACACAGAGTCTCAAGACAGTGAATGACTCCATTCTAGCAGTGGCTCTGTTGCCATTTGGATTAAAAAGCAGGTAGCATTGGTTACACTGAACAGAATTCAGGACTAATGAGGCAGGTTGGGATTGTAACTCAGTGGAAGAGCATATGCTTTGCACTCAGAAGCTTGCAGGTTCAATTATTATCTGCTCAGCTAAAAAAAACCTTTCTTAGGGCCAAGTGTGACATTTCTAGAGCTATGTTTCAAAGAGGCGGGGGGGGGGGTTAGGACAAAGAAGTGGGTAGGTACAGGACAAAATGCCCTTGACTTAATTTAAAGATAGTTTAATTTAAATAAATTAATATGACTATTACCCATGTATTTTTTAAAAATCCAGTTCTGTTATATTAAAACATGTAAAAGGTAAAGGTTCCCCCCGCACATTTGTGCAGTCGTGTCCGACTCTAGGGGCCGGTGCTCATCTCCACTTGTTAGCCGAAGAGCCAGCGTTGTCCGAAGACGTTTTCACGGTCATGTGGCCGCATGATGCGCACGGAACGCTGTTACCTTCCCACCGAAGTGGTACCTATTCATCTACTTGCATTTGCATGCTTTCAAATTGCTAGGTTGGCAAGAGCTGGAGCTAGTGCGAGAGCTCACTCCGCACGCAGGGCTAGGGATTTGAACCTCCGAACTTGCGATCTTCCGATTGACAAGCCTGGCGTCTTACCCGCTGAGCCACCACACCCCATTAAAACATGACAATTGAGTAAAAACTGTTGTGGAAGCTCTGAGACCTTCAAAAAGTCTGCAGGTTATATGTGACCCTAAGGCTTTAGACTATGCACTCTACTTAAAAGGAGAAAATAACACATAATGTTGAAACTCTCTTACCTGAAAAACTAGAGACCATCATAAACAGTGTTGGGTCCAACACACCAGTGGTCTGACCTAGTGTCATGTGGCTTTGTATGTTCACAGAGGACCAGCTTATCACTGGCAATTAGTCATGATGGCTCTTTACTGCCTCCTGAGCAAACAGGATAACTTAAATATGGAACAACAGTGGAAGAGAATTATTGCTCTCCTCTACATATTTTTCTGAGTGCATCTAGTTGACCATTGATGGGCCCTTGGTCTTATCCAAGAGGGTTCTTCATATGTTACTTTATTATTTCTTATCCATACAAACAGGATACTGAAAAAGAAGACACTCATCTTCTTTTCAGTTTCTTCCTGATTTCATCTAAACAATCATTTTATCTTAAGGTAGTAAATCAGAATAAATTGGTTTGTGCCATTGCTAAAGTAATATCATCATTTTAATATTTTATATCATATTTTCCAAAAACATTCAAAGTTATTCAAATACTGTAGATAATCCCTCCATTCCTTACAATCATCCCACAAGGTAGATCAGTAGTAGTATTAACTTCCCAGTTACTGTATATATAGACTGAAAAACAATGAAGTTTGAGTTGATTGGGATGACCACCTAATTTGTTAAAGTCAAAGAATGAAATCTGAAGTTAGCTAAGAAATTCGGCAATCTTGCATATTAGCCTAAATAAACAAACAAATGTAAGTAAGGTAATTTCCGTGGGATTGAAATTTGTTCTCATTGTCAGATTGTCACTGAGCTATGATACTCATTTGTTGTGTTTTAATGACATGTTTGCCTATGTTTATTTGACCCATAGTTTATTCAATTTTTGGAATTTGTATGGCACATAGAATTGTGCATTAACTTCATGGGTTTAATTTCACAGAGTGTGTCACAAAGCTACATTGTGATGGATCCTTTGTGATTTAGTAGGTTATGCAATAATTAGTTGAGTATCATTGAGTCCAGTCTTTGACAAGAACCCATAGCTCTTCCAAGGACATTCCAGTGATCATTTATTCATTGTCCCTTCTTCTATTTCCCTCAGCTGAGGTAAACATAGTACTTTTTTTCTAGACCATCATCCGCTTGTATTCCTTGCCCCAAATAGAAGAGTGTTTCCAACCTAAGGGTCCTAAACTTGTCTAAATGTTTCAGTCATGTCCACAGTTTTCTTGGTGACAATACAAAAGCAATTTGCCATTGCTTTCTTCTGATTTGGACATTTCTTCTTGGAGGGGTGTTGCCTTCCCTCACACCTGCAGAACCCCACCTGCTTTCACTCCCCTTTGTGAATTCATTTTAGCTTCTTCCCTTCTATTTGGACCTTGTGGGCAAGGGTGACCCTACCAGGAGTTCTCACTCCCACTAGCATCAGTCTCAGGGTCACTGAAGCTGTCCAAGAAGTTAAGGAAGTAATCCTTAAGAAGGGGACTGTGCAAATATAGCCGTTACATTTTGCAAGTGGGGTCTACAACAAAAAATTGCAACGTGGAGTGTCTTGTTCAGAGTTCCCGTCAGTCATTCACACTCTTTTCCATCATATTTTATTCAATTTATTCTTCCATCATTTGTTTTTGAGCCTCCAACAGCCAGGAAGCTTTCCATGCCCACTGACCATGCTCAGTCTTCACGGGGCGACTTTGGGGTGTGACTTAGGGTTCTCTCTTTTGCAGATATTTAAAACTTTCTGCAAAATTCAGACTTCTTAATTTGCTGCAAAATATAGAGCTGCTTTCTAGCACTCCTTTTGTGGTCTCCTTCGAGATCAGCGTTTGTTTCTGAACTTGAAAGATAGAAAGCATGATAAGATTTTGCTCTAAGCATTGTGGGTGGCTTTTTAGGACTTTTATGCTGTTTTAGGACTAAAGACATGATTGGCTCATTAGTAATTTACACTTCAGTGCTATATCCCAGAGGAGAATGTAGTTTATACTTTTGTTTGACTGTATTACCAGTTAAATTAGAAAGTGGCTTTAAAAGACGCCTTTATTGCATGCAATGGGTCTTCTCCATCTGGAAGATATTGAGAATTACCCACAGGGGACAAACCTCCATAATTAAAGCTGCAATTCCTTTAAATGGAGATCATCACAGATGCCCATAAAATCCTCCATGCCTCAAACTATAGTCCTAAATGTAGTGTTAAATAGTGAATATTTACAGGTTATATCATCTGCATAGAATTAGTCAAGATGTACCATTAATCAGGTTAACTTACTGTATTGGTGAATGTGAAGGAACAAAGAAAGCTTCTTCTTTATTCACCATTGGGCTGAGAAGCTGGTCAGAAAAAAGAACAGCAATTGAAGAGGAGTCCTTGGTGCTCTCTGAGCCTTGTTGTTTTCTTGCAGACGTTTCATTGCCAGGCTAGGCAACATCTTCAGTGTGAAAAATTGAAGAGGAGTCTCACCTAAATAAGGACTGGCAACTTGTGTGTGGGGGGGGGAAGGGGGGTACATTGGCCACACAGAACTCTTTGGGGGCACTTCACAAGTTGGTGGGGCTGGGATGAGGCCCTGATTTTACAACTGGGACCTATAACAAAAAGTTGCTAAGTGGAGTGTTTTGTTCATGGTCTCCATCAGTCATTCACAACTTTTTCCATCATATTCCATTCCATTCATTCATACCCTTTCACACAACTCTCTCTGTCAGAGTGCATGGGTGAAGCGGCCTGATCCTTCTTCCTAGACACCAGTGATCCACGTACTGTGCAGTAAATAGACACTCAAACAGAGATTATATAAAATATCCTATTTACTTTATAGACATACATATTACAGATCACTTCCACATGGGTAACAAATGATACAGCGATGAAGTTACAGCAAACAAGAAGAAAGAATACCAGGATTCTTCTGCTTATATATACAAACTGACCAATCACACTATAGGTCACTCTCATTATCTACCACACCCAACTAAACTCTTAGCACCTGTGGTATGAGTCACACACTGACACATCATCCCTACAACAATGGCTACTAATTGGGTGACTTGCAGAATAATTCCCCTCTCACCTAGATATCAAGCCTCTGCAGTATAATTTATCTAACTGTAAATTCCTGGGTATATACAAACCCCAACACTCTCCCCACCCCACCCACACACTTATTCATAGCCATTCATATGCACATGCACATGCACACATACACACTAATTTATGAATTTAGGATTACTAGACTGGGAAAGGGTTTGCCCAGAAATCCTTCACCCTGGGCCTGAAAGCAAACAAATGTCAACACTTACATTCTAGACAAATGTTGTGAACCTTGAGGATCACTTGAGTGGAACCGTCAGCATTTACTGGCCTAAGACAGGAAAATGAAAGATGTCCTAAGTAGCACAAGAGTGGAAAGGTCCTGGGGGATACCCATGTAGAAAACTGCCTTGTTCACTCTGCTCTTTAGTCAAAGGAGAACCACAGCAGGATGCAGTGTTCATCTGTGTTGCTTCTTTTGGCTCTTGGCTGGAACTTTGCATTCAGTCAGAATCCAATAAATGATTTGTGAGCAAATAATTTACTGCCCTTCGCTGATAACTCTTCGGGTGTTTTGAGTTAGAGCTGGATGCCAAGATGTCTTCTGCCAGGCACTGCCAAGAGAAGTAGTGTACTAATGCTGCGGGGTGAACCACTTGCTCGTATATCTCTTGGAGTGATCTGCCTGGGGAAAGGAGTGAAAAAAGCATGGAGCAGTCTGATGGAAGAGGTGGGAGGTCATCTAAGCTGCTGCTAAAGCAATACTAGTCCAAAAGCATGGTTCTAAGAACAAATTTACTATTCCCCTTAGGATGTAGTTTAAATTTCCCTCTCTATACAGCCCTTAAAATCTACTTTCAAGCTTGTGCTTGAATGAGGAAGGACTAGTCCAGTGTTTCTCAACCTTGTCAACTTTAAGATGTGTGGACTTCAACTCCCAGAATTTCCCAGCCAACGTGGCTGGCTGGAGAATTCTGGAAGTTGGTCCACACATCTTAAAGATGACAAGGTTGAGAAACACTGGACTAGTGTTTAAATGGATCTCTGTAATGGGGCACTTATTGTAGGCAGAGTCGAGAGTTGCATTTTGGCCAATTTCCCTTTCCCTTTCAGTGCATGTTTAACTCTTAATCACCTCTATCTTTTTACCCCAATGGTTTATCTTATTTATTTATCGCATTTATACCCTGCCACAATCTGATGGGTTCTTGGTGATTAGGGAAGGTCAGGAAAGGCTAGGGAAGCTTTTTTGTTTTGTGGGCTAATTCCCTCACAGCTAATCTGGCAGGGGCCACTGGCAATGTTGGGTGCCAGTCTTTTTCTTTCCTGTTCCTTTTGACCCTCTCTCTCTCTTTCACACACAAACACATTCACACATACACTCTTTGTCTCTCTTTTTCTGCTCAGGAGACTGACAAGCATAGAATAGAATTCTTGTCAAAGGTCAATATTCAGGGACATCTACACGGGGGACTAAAAAATTGAAGATGGTAGCTGCAACCATATGACTGAAGACCTGCCCCCACTTTACAGGTCTCTCGTGCACGCCTGACACCCCTAAAAAAAGGATATTTGCTTATGGCACCATTTTGAAACCAGGCAAATGAAGGCTGGGGGCTGATGTTTGCCAACCCAGTTTGTAGACCTGTGTGAAGTGTCTTGAATCTGACTTATGCTGCAGAGGCGCAGCCATTCCTCTCATGGTATGGACGAGATGAAGCCGTTTACTTCCCTGTGAGGCCCTCTGCATCTCTTTGTATCTCCTCAGAGCTTCTATCTGCCCTTCCAACGGATGGAAGAGGGAGGCTTCTGCACCAATGCACCAAAGGCTGTTTCAGCTATGGCCAGAGGAGAACCTCAGAGTGGAATGAAGAAAAGCAACATGGCGGATTCATTTTGCTGTTAGTAGTGAAGGGCTGTGTAGCTCCATGATACAGCTTTGAAAGGATGCATCGCTTCAAAAATCTTCGAAATGAAGCACTTCGTTGGAGCCCAGCCATTCTTTCTTTTCATCTTAATTTCAGTAGGACCTCCTTTTTTTTTCTGGATTGAAAGTATTAATGTCAAAGATTCCATTAGAGCATACATGGAAAACCCATGGCTCTTAGTTTTGATGTTGATCATGGTGGTAATGATAATGATAATGATACCATCCCTTCTTTACAAATTAACATATAACAATCAGAAAAACAGATTTTTAAAAATTACAATTTCTGGGATCTTTCCACATAGGCAGTAGGTTATAGAGGCCCTGTGTGGAGTGAAAGGGAGAATCCAAATGATATATGCTTGTGGGATATTTTTACTTGCCCATCAGATCCCTGGGAGATATGCTTATCTTCCCATACTATACAGGAAACAGTTATTTTGATCAGGGAAGCTGATGAGAAGGGAGAAATTTGAACTTTCTCCTCCTTTCCTGCTATTCTTGCAAAATTGGCATTTCTTTGCAGCTAATAGCAATGGAGAAGTAGCTATTTTGATAAGGATGATCAAAGGGGATAAGGGGAGAAAGGAGAGGATCCAGTGTCCATTAATATTAATTGGAGCAGTGCCATCAGTATCACTGGAGCAACGCTGTATACAAGATCCTTCAGTCTGACAGTTAAAATGCAGTAACAACTCCTGGAACAATTGCCATCACCATCATCCTGGTTTCCCGAGGTATCTATTATTAGTCAACCAATGTTTGGTGAAATGAGTTCTCAGTTGTGCAAACATATTCAAACAGAATTTTCTGCATTTAACACCTTTGTGCTTGACAGGCTACCTTGCCTGGATTTGGAATTACTATATCTCTCAGAACTTCCAGTCAACATATCAAAGGAGGGCACTAGATCAGACAAAGGTGACATTAGAACATGTTGAGTGAAGAATTAAGGGAAAAATTACTATATATATCTCAAAGCATTTTTGACGGGTCCAGCCATTTTCCACTCACCTCTGTCTTATACAGCTCTCAGCAGATAAAAAAGAACATATGTAATAAGTAGTGGGACTTCTGTCCTTCTTCTAGGGTGTGGTACATATCTCCATGTCCTTCTTTCCCAGTGTGCTGAAACAGACCCAGCATCAACACACTTCACTCTGAGGCAGTTACCTACCTATAACCATAGAATGTAGTCCACTGGTTCCAAGCCAAATGTTTTATTTCCCACAATGCTATAGGGTCACTAGATACACTTCATGGAGGACACAAGAAATAGTCCTTCCTTGAAAGCATCATTAGTGATTGCTGAAAGACTGGAGGTTGATACCTGTAGGGCATTCTCAGTCTGGTGGTTCTCCTGCTGTGTTGAGGTATAATTCTTATTTGGGAGGATACCGGGTTGAAGGAGGTTTTTTGTTTTTTGTTTGCTGTTGCTGGATTTCTCATCCATATATTCCAGCTTCTCTTTTCCCTGAAGCAAATGTTTATAATAATGGATTTGAAAAAAAATGGCATCTGTTTAGACAAGGCTAAGTGATCTTAGCCTAAGTTAATATGCATTTGGCAACCAATCAGCTAAGATGCCTTGCAAGAACCATCTCCTGTTGCCTAGCAGCATACTAGAATGTACTGTAGATAAGAGAGAGAGAAAAAAGGGACCATTTATGAGTGGCTGAATTGCATCTTTCTTTTTAATATTTTTAATGTACCCAGTTTATTTTATATCCTACATAAAAATAGTAGGAAACGGTGCTTCTGGTTTTTGCCAGTACCCAAATGGAATTTAGTGAGAGGATTGGTGGGAGAACTATAGGCCATGAAAAAGGACGGGGGGCTGAATGCAATCTACAATCTGAATGTAATCAATCTGCAAATTGATTACACTGGTGTTTATGTATCTGTGTCCATGTCCAAGAGAAAGAGAAAAATGGGACCACCAAAAGAAGTAAGAAAAGTTGTTCTACCCATTTTTGCCTCTACCCCAGTGTTTCTCAACCTTGGCAACTTTAAGATACGTGGACTTCAACTCCCATGCTGGCTGGGGAATTCTGGGAGTTGAAGTCCACGTATCTTAAAGTTGCTAAGGTTGAGAAACACTGCTGTACCCACTGCTGACATGTTCCCTGACAAATTTTCCCAGTCTTGTATGCCAAAGCTCTTAAGAACAAGCACAGGTTACATCTGAACCTACCCCAGGTTGATCAATGATTGTATTCTCTGTGCCATCACTGCTGGCTGTACAGGAGATGGGACAAGATACTGATGGTCCCACCTTCAAAATGTCCTCCCCAGGGACATTCATCAAGTTTTCTTTCTTCTCACATTTACAGTACTGTAAGTGGGCTTTGGGAACTATTCTGGTTTGAAAAAGATCTTAGGCATGATGATCAGTCTTTTGTCTTGTCTTTAACTGTTCAGTCGTGTCCAACTCTTGGCGATTTTATGGATGAGAGCTCTCCATGCTGCCCTATCAAGCACAGCTTCTCTCATTGCTCTCATTGCTGGATGTTCATCTTGGTATCTGTTTTTTTAATAGTTTAAACTTTATTGATTTTATTTATTTATTTATTATTCCAATTTATCACCGCCCATCTCCACGACAGTGGACTTTGGATTTTCAGAGTATAGCTAAAATACAAAATAGAAAATACAGAAAAGCAAGAAAATAGAACTAAAGAAAAAAGAAAAAACTATAAAAGTGCAAATAGACAGAAAGCAAAAACGGAAAAGTGACTTCCGACTTTCTCCAATACAGATATAGATAAATTTACAAAAATAATCTCTTACCAATCATTAAACCATAGTAACATTATTTCTATTAAAAAAAGCCAATTAATCATTAAAACCCAAAATCATAACATCATTTTTTCTACCACAAGCAAGTACTCTAGAAGTGGTTGCCAAACAGATAAAAATCCAGAAACTGAATGTTTTCTAATTAATGCTGTTAATTTAGCCATTTGGGCCAGATCCATTAATTTAACAATCCAATCTTCCTGTGGATCTTTCCATCTCTGTGCGTATAAAAGTCTTGCAGCTGTGATCATATATAAAAGCAAAACTCCATGTTGTTTCTCCAGCTCCTTCTCCATCAAACCCAAAAGGAACAGTTCCATCTTTTTTTGTATATTCACTTTTAAAAACTTTTGAATAATAATGCATATTTGATCCCAAAATGTTTTGGCTTTCTCACAGGTCCACCAGAGACGATAAAAAGTTCCTTCTCCCTGTAAACACTTCCAACAAACATTAGTTACACCATTATACATTTTTGATAGTTTATCAGGGGTTAGATACCAACGATACATCATCTTATAAAAGTTCTCTTTTAAGTTATAATTTAAGGTGAATTTCAAACCTTTATTCCACATATTTTCCCATTGCTCGAGCATATTATATCCAAAATTCTTAGCCCATTTGATCATGCATTCTTTAACCTGTTCATCTTCCAAATTCATTTGTAACAACATTTTATACATTTTAGTAATAACATGTTCATCATTTATGTAAAGTTCCATTTCAAACTTAGTTATTTCATTAACAAATTTAAAGTTCTTTTTATCCATTTTAAAGCGTTCTGACAATTGCATATAGGTAAACCAGTGACATGTAAAACCTTCCAACTCTAACATTTCCCTTGTTTTAAACTTTGGTTCACTTTCTTCAAAATTTAACAAATCTTTATATTTTAACCAACTTATTCCTCCCACATTTTCTCTTCTAACAAATGCTTCTTGAGGTGACAACCACAATGGTACATTAGGAGACAATCTTACCTTGTATTTGTTCCAGATCCTTAGTATGGCACTCCTAACAAAATGATTTTTAAAATCCTTATTAGCTTTAACTTTATCGTACCACAAATAGGAGTGCCACCCGAATCTTAATTCATGTCCTTCAAGCTGTAATAGTTTCTTGTTCTCCAAAGTAATCCATTCCTTCATCCAGAGCAAACAACAGGCATCAAAATATAGTTTTAAATTAGGCAAGCCCAAACCTCCTCGTTCTTTAGCATCTTGTAACAATTTATACTTAATTCTTGGTTTCTTGCCTTGCCAAACAAATTTCGAAATATCTTTCTGCCATTCTTTAAATGGTAAATCTGTCGTCAAAATCGGTAAAGTCACAAACAGAAACAACATCCTAGGCAAAACATTCATCTTAATCACAGATATTCTTCCAATAAGAGACAGTTGTAATTTTCCCCATCTTAACAAGTCATTTTTCAAATCATTCCAAATTTTTACATAATTATTTTTAACCAACATACTATTCTTAGTTGACAGGATCACCCCCAAATATCTAACTTTTTTTTTCAATCTTAAAACCCGTCTTACCCATCAGTAGTTCTTGGTCAGACATGGTCATATTTTTAATTAACATTTTTGTTTTTTGTTTATTTACTTTCAGACCCACCAATGACCCAAACTCTTTCAATTCTTCAGATGTTCCACAGTATCCAATGGGTCCTGTAAAATCAAAACTAAATCATCAGCAAAAGCCCTCAACTTAAAAACTTCTTGTTTGAACTTTAAGCCCTTTATTTGTTCATCTCTTCTAATGTCTCTATTAAAAACTTCCAATATCAGAATAAAAAGCAGGAGAGACAAAGGGCACCCTTGTCTGGTTCCTTTCTGTATATGACACAATTCAGTTAATTCTTCATTCACAATAATGTTTGCTTGTTGTGATGTATAAATAGTCTTAATTGCCTGGATCAAATGTTCCCCAAAGTCCACATCTTGGTATCTGTTTTGATGGTGTCGAGCCAGTGTATTCTTGGCCTGCCCCTTCTTCTTGTTCCACTAACAATTCCTAGCATCATCGACTTCTCTAGTGAATTTGCACACATGACATGGCCAAAGTAAGTCAGCCGTAGTCTTACAATTTTGGCTTCTAGTGATGTATCTGGTTTTATATGGTCCAGCACTTCTCTGTTGGTTACTCTGGCTGTCCATGGTAAACGTAACAATTTACACCAGCACCACAATTCAAATGCATCAATTCCTCTTTGGTCATCCATTCTTATTGTCCAACTCTCACACCCATACATCATTATAGGAAAGACTATTGCTCTAACTAGTCTGCCTTTTGTATTTAGGGTGATATCTTTGCTCTTCCAGATCTTATTCATGCTGACTATTGCAGTGCGGCCTAAAGTTATCCTGCATTTGATTTCAGGTGTGGATTTGCTATCATGAACAAGTTTTGATCCAAGAAAGATGAAATCCTGGACTGATTCAATCTCCTCATTGTTAATTTTAAACGTCACTTGTCCATCTGCTGCTGTTGTCATTATCATTGTTTTCCTGATGTGAAGGTTCAATCCCATTTTTTCACTCTCTTCCTTGTCTGTAGCTTGAATCATGTCAACTGGATTTCTATTTTCTCAGTGGAAACGTTTCGCTCCTTATCCAAGGAGCTTCTTCAGACTGAAGAAGCTCCTTGGATAAGGAGCGAAACGTTTCCACTGAGAAAATAGAAATCCAGTTGACATGATTCAAGCTACAGACAATTCCACCTGGATGACTGAGAACCTTCATAGACACTCTCTTCCTTGATTTTCAAAATCATTTTTTCCAGATCTTCCTTATTTTCAGCCAATAATGTTGTATCATCTGCGTACCGCAAATTATTTATGGTTCTTCCACCAATCTTCAATATCAAGCAACTCTAGGTCTAATTTCTGCATGATCACTTCAGTATAGAGGTTGAAAAGGAATGGAGATAAAATGCATCCCTATCTAACACCCTTGCTGATCCTGAACCAATCTGTGTCACCGTAGAGTGTTCTCACTGTTGCTTCCTGGTCAGTGTACAGTGATCTGACTTGTCTGGTCAGGTGGGGTGGGACACCAAGATCATGCAGAGCCGCCCATAGCTTATTGTGTTCTACACAGTTAAAAGCTTTGCTGTAATTGATAAAACACATGTATAGATCCTTTTGGTATTCATGGGCCTTTTCTATAATCCATCTGATGTTGGCAATGTGATCTCGAGTGCCACGCCCCTTTCTAAAGCCAGCTTGTACATCAGGTAGCTCCTGATTGATGACATTCTGCAGCCGCTGTTGTATAATCTTTAGTAGAATCTTGCTTGCATGAGAAATCATGCAATTTCAATGATGTTGTCTAGGATCTCTCGCCATTGTTCATCTGGATCTTTTCCATCTAGATTCAGTTGATCAAACCTGTTCTTAATTTCCGCAGCAGACATTGGTGAAATGTTGTTTACATTGAACTTTTTGGGGATGATACCTTTCCTTACTTTGCACAATTTGAGTTTCATTTTGGTCACTAATAACTGATGGTCTGTGCTGCAATCGGCACCCGGAAGTGTCTTTACAGATGTGACTGAGCTTTTCCAGCGCTGTTGGCATAAAATGAAGTCAATCTGGTTTTGATGTTGTCCACTTGGTGCTGTCCATGTGTACAAACATCGCTTAAGTTGAATAAACCATGTGTTCATTATGCTGAGATGATTTTCCTGGCAGAATCATCAGTCTTTTATGTAGGAATTCTGATATGGTAGTACCAGAACTCCACGCAGCTTCTTATTATTATATAGCAGAGTAGAAGCGTTCCCATAAACTTGCACAAGGCTTAATCAGTTCAAACACAAAATAAACACACTTCACACGTTAAATGTAAAGTTACATAAAAAAGAGTTTACAAGTTTATTGTAACTCACAGTTCCTTAGTAGAAACGGTCCATGCGTGCGAGCAAGAAGGTTCTGACCAAATCCACATGCTTCTAATGTGGCCTTGCTGTCTGGATATATGAGAAACACGTGGCAGCAGCCATGGCTGCCACCCTCCTTGGTCGGAGATTCAAGCAGAGAGAGAGAAAGAGAAAGGGAACAGGAAACAGGAAACCAGGATTCAGCCCCTCCCACACACAGCAAGTGAGATCAGGTTACAGCAGAGGCTGTCACCTCCTTTGAGCTTGTGTGAGAGCTGTGCTTGATTGAAACCCGATCTCTAACATTTTAAAGATGTTAATTCTTAGCAGAAAACTATCACAGTGTGAAACTGGGCGTTTGCATTTCCGATCCCTCTCCTGCCTCAATTGCCTGTTTTAAGTCATTGCAGCCACCTGACCTCCCTCCAAGATAATGGATGGCAGATTTTACACACCTTGCAGCTGTTCTTGCATGGTGTTGTCAGAATATGGGAGGGAAGCACTCCTTTCATGGATATCTTGAGCCTGTCTCATGAATTGCCAGGGCTGGGGAAAAGCCTTTAGATTGCTATTTGTGATGATCTCGAGTTCAAATCCCCAATATACACTTCTCAATGCAGTCATTAGAATTGCAGAATAAGCTTTATTAAGGATACATGTAACTCAAAGCATTCTCAAAGACCCGAATGAAGATTCCCACCAAAAGTCTGAAAATTGAAATCTTTCCTGCCCCCAAACTGCCAACCCACTCTTCCGTTCCCACTCCATGGCAAACCCCCTCCCCGCTGCCTCTTGCAGGTGCATGTCCTTGAATCTTTTAGAGACAGTCTCTAACACAGGGGTCCCCAAACTTTTTGGTGCCAGGGACCAGTTTCAAAAGACGATTTTTCCACAGACTGGGGGGGGCGGGGTTTCCGGGATTTCTGCAGACCGGGGGGCGGGGTTTCTGGGATTTCCATGGACCGGGGGGCAGGGTTTGCGGGCGGGAGCCAATCACAAGCACCAGGGGGCAGGGTTTGCAGGCGGGAGCCAATCTCGTGGAAGGGGGTGGGGTTTGCAGGCAGAAGCCCCGCAGCCCAGTTCCTAACAGTGGGCCACGGCCCACAGGATGGGGACCCCTGCTCCAACAGTCTCGAGCATTCACTGGAATACGCTCCCCCTCCCAAGTGCTGAAACTCTCTTCACGGTTGGTGCATATCCTGTTGCTTGTTCCGACACGTGTTAGTACTGGCAGGACCCTAACCCTAACCCTGACACTATTTTATGGAGTTTATAGTTCTTAATTGTGTGTTTCTAGAGTTTAATTGCCTTAATATTCAGACAACCATTTTATCATTTGAAAGCTGTTTTGAAATAGAATATATATGTATGTATAATAACAAGATATTGTAATAGTATGCGGGAATGACCTTGGGGGACAGGAGGGAGAGCCACAGACTGGACAACCATCGTGTATAAGATATCTCCGCCCAGAGTCCCCTTTGGGGGAGATGGGGCGGTGATATAAATTCAAGAAATGAATAAATAAATAAATCTCAGCCCACAAAAGGAGGGAGGGCAGGGGAAATGTTTCAGAAGGGACCCTCCCTAGTTTTCCAGAGAGTAAAAGGAAAGGAGGGGAGAAATACTTCAGTCTTGCAAGATTCTGTTAATGTAACTTTACAATAACGATAGAGCTAGTGCTCCTGGTTGTGCTTCTTGCCTGGACTACCTCGCAGGGCTGACAGATATTAACTGTAGTTCTCGTGTGTGTGTATCTCTTCACCTTTTACGCTGCTGAAGTATTTGCCCTCCATTCATTTATCATCTGTTTCTTGAACTTGGAGGCCAAAGAAAAGCTGATTTGGTGCAGTTTCTGAGTTCCAGCAGCAATTTCTCCTTATTTTCATGGGTTTCCAGAATCTGCAGCTCTCTGAAGTTTTTTATACATCAACTGCCAGCAGCTGAAGTTTTATTTATTTATTTCATGTCCAGATCAAACTTTACTCTGCCAAAATGTAGTAATCAAGTGTGTTGGACCACAGGCAGCTCTGGAGCAGCAAGGTTACGAAATCATTTGTTGGATGCACTCGAATATTGCGTGAAATGACCCAGGCGACATTGGAGGTTATTTGGAGAACACAGAAAGAGTCTCATGGAACACTGAGCATTTCAGCCTTTATTTTAAGGCAGTTCAGAAAAGACAAAGACTTTTTCAGGATACAGAAAGCCGCATCTTTAGCTTGTTAACAAGTAAAAGAAAGGTCAGAGTATTGTGGAGCTGTTTTCAAATCTCATGTATCTAGATGCAGTTTCATAAAGAAGGAGAGAGAGAGAGGGAGAGGGAGAGGGAGGGAGAGGGAGAGGGAGAGGGAGAGGGAGAGGGAGAGGGAGAGGGAGAGGGAGAGGGAGAGAGAGAGACTACAAAATATTTAAGCTCTCGCTGGAAACCTATAAAAATAAGCTATTTACCCAGGCCTTGGGGTAGGGTAGATCAGACTCTCCTGTTTGTGTTTTAGGTTTGCTTTGTTGTGGTTGGATTGCCATGTTGTGATTATATCAAGGTCATCTCTGTGTACCACTAAACCGGGCATTTCCAGTCGGGGTATTATGGGAGCCACAGCCCTACCACATCAGATGGTGCCAGGTTGGAGAACGAACAGAATATTTAATGTTATGATTTCATCTAAGATCTAAAGATGTGCGAGTTTTTTGCACCCAGGTTTAATCTGTGACCATTCCAATGTAAAGATCATGCTGATGGGAAATACCAGTCCCTGTCACATATAGACAACATAAAGACTTGGCTCATTGTTTTAATTAAAATATGCTAGCTTAAATATACTTACTTCACATAAATCATACTTAGAAATTTTCAGACTGGTGGCTCCCAGTGCTAATCTTAAATATTTCCTCCAATCTTAATATCCAGCCTTCACTGCTATACAAAATAAAGGCTATGAGGTTGAACCATGAATTTAAAAATCTCCAGTTCAAATCTTGCTTCTGCTGTGAACTCATTAAAAGGGCCTTAGGCAAGTCACTCCATCTTAGCCTCAATACTCACATCTACAGTATGAGGGATAATAACACAGTCTGAGTGTTCAGAGTTGAAGGGAGCAATATATACTGTATATACATATATATGCACACTTGAAAATGCTATACAAATATTAGGTTTGTAGAGTACAAGGTAGAGTACAAGAGAGTTGTATCTGGAATATAGTCTCATCTTCCTCCCATTAGGAATTGATTTAGAATTGATTTAGTCATGTTGAGAGTGGTCCCACTGATTTCAACATTGAAGTGGAACTATGGAGCCAAAACATTATCCTTCCCACATCCTGCAGCAGCTTTTAGTCATGAAGTCAGTATTTCCAGAGCCTTGTGACTGCCTTGATTACCACTCCCCAGTGGAAAATCTCCCTGCTTTCAGGATGCAGCACCTTCCCCTCAAAAAAGACCACACTGGAAGCCCACCCCTCATCAGTTGTCTGATCTCACCCAGGAAAATCCTTCCGACTGGAACAACAGCAACCAGAATGAAGCTGTTTCTCTTCAGTGGAACAACTCCTATGCGATGTGCAGTGGAATGCATTGTACACTTAATTAAAGACACGTTTTTGCAACCTCAAGTTATAACCAACACATGGTAAAAGGTCATTATTTTTAAAACTTTCAAGCTGAAGCAGTTTGACAGTGGGAGGTGAATCTCTCAAAATCTGGCAGCATTTTTCATCCACTGGTTGACTTTAACAAGTGTAGAAAAGAAATAAATTTAGACAGCATAAAGCACAGTTGCATCAGTATTGGAAGGGATCCCACGAGGGTTTCCAGGTGCCCTTTATCAAAATTTCTGTCCCAAGCTCAAAAATTGATTTATATACTGAAGACAGAGTTTAGTTTGCACCTCCTCCTACATAATCACCCCTGTCTTAAATGAACTGTGGACTTCCAAAAAATACTTTGGGAAATCAGATGAATGCCTTCCCTCCGACAACTTCTCCTTTATGTCATGCCATAATAAGGATGGTTTTTCCTACATTTTTAGTCTGTACCTATATTATGCATGCTGATAAAGTCAATAGTTATTTATTTGATTTGGGGGGGGCTGTATCTTAGTATTATCATCTACTTTTCTGGACTAAGCTCTATCAATGCAGCAAACAAAATCTAAAAATAAAAATACAGTGACATATTACTATAGTTAAAGCAAAGATATAGACGGGCATAGTTGTGTGCTAGTAATTCAGCTAATCTAAGCAACATTTTCAGGGCCACTACAGCATGGCGAAGAAAACATGTTTATTAAAAGCTGGTGAAACCAATGGGTTTTCAAAACCTTTTAAGATCTTGCAACTGGAGGCATAAATGGCAGAGTCCTTAGGAAGAATGTCCATAAGCTATAGCAGTTTGTACTGAGAAGGACTCCTCAAAAATGGGCCAATGAATTGGCTTCTGATAGTGATCTTAAAACATGGGCAGTCCTTCACATGAATTAGTCCCAAGCCATTTAGAGTTTTAAAGGCTTAAATCAGGATGTTGAATTTGGATCCACGATGTACCCAGAAAGAGCAAACGTGAAGAGAACAGAATTTAGTAACATGGTCTGGCTACCAAAATGACGATGAGTGGATGAAGGGTACTTGCTTATTAGAAGATGTGATCGCCAGACACCAGCAGCCAGGCAGAGCTGCCAAAAATCAAATTCTTTTTTGCTTACCATCCCTTATCATTCTATACTACTTCTGATGATCTCATTTCAAGCAATCAGCATCTTTTTTGCACCAAAAGGATCTTATTTTGCATTTTTACTGTAATGTGAGTCAACCATCTCTTTAGCTTGTTTTTTGTTAAGAAACAAGAAACTTATTTTAAAGTGTAAGAAACACTGGGCTATACAAATGAGTTAAGCTGCCTGCTAAATGGGATTCAAATTTTTTTTATGAGAACAAAATGTATCATAAACTGCTTCTGAAGCTGACTTACATTTTTTTTTAAAAAAAAATTAAAGGCTGCAAAGGAAGCTACAGTTTCACCATTTCTTAAAATATGTATCTTATTGAATATTTAATACTTCATGTAGTCCAAAATGCTTAGGCATCCATCACTAAAACAGCCTTCTACAACTTGTGCCCTCCAGACCGGTTAGCCTAAAATTCCCAGTTCTGAGCCAACTTAGCCCTCAGCAATTTTGAGATGTAGTCCTAACACACATTAGGAGGGCACTAGGTTGAAGATGCATCCATCAATATAATATTATGAAAACAACCACTGCAGTTAATCCAGACCTATTTAATTGTTACATACTGTAGAATTCTAGTGACAGACTGTTGTTTTTCAGGATGCACATTATAGATTATCTTTTTTAGCAATAGGTATGACAACTCAAATATATCATTTTCCAAAGATTCCTAGAATTGCTGGCTGGGGAATTCTGTGAGTTGAAGTCCACACACCTTAAAGTTGCTAAGGTTGAGAAACACTGGTATATATTGTAGCCACTCATCCACCAAAAGGAACTTTTGCTGAACAAAATAAAAACACAATACATTAAAAACAACAATATAAAACAATAAACTGTGCTGAGGCCTTACACCATCCACCAACTACCCCATGCCAGTTCTATCGACATCCTGGCCCCTAGGTGGTCAGGAGGCTTAATGGTCATAGTAGATTCCTTATTTCTCAAAGCCAATTGCACCAACACTTGTGTGAAATATGGGATGTTTTTGGACTACCCTATATTGGAGGTACAGGTCACTGTCATCTAGTACAGCGGTCCCCAACCTTTCTGGCACCAGGGACCAGTCGTGGAAGAAAATTTTTCCACGGACCAGGGGGGGCGGGGTTTGCAGGCGGGAGCCAATTGTGTGCACCGGGGGTGGGGTAATTGCACGCATCAGGGGGCGGGGTTTGCAGGAGGGAGCCCCATGGCCCACTTCCTAACAGGCCACAGCCCACAGGTTGGGGACCCCTGATCTAGTAGATGCATTCCTAGATCAACCTATTAATATGTTCAACTCTAGTCCCCAAAATCTGTATTGCACAAATTAAATGCATAGCCAAATCCTATTTGGTCCAAGAATGAAAGCTGTCTTGTAACGAAATCACACCCTCTTTTTCCAATTCAAGTTGCTAATTTGGAGAACCTTCCTTTGTGAGTAAATTTGGCCTTGACAGGACTGTCTAGTCTCTCAAGCTGAAACACTACCACCAAGCGATATTCAGGCAAAGGAAACATTTCTGCTGGGTCAATGCTACAATTTTCTCTTCCATTTTGTTCTGTTAGCCCTTTGAGGTCTATCATGAACACTTCCCTGACCAGTCTCATGAGTAATCATGGCTCCTCAGACTCACGCATTGCCCAAATAATGCAAGGCAACCTTTTGCCTCTATAATTTATATTACAGGGTGGAATAGCTGGAGATGGTAAATCAAGTGCTGGATGAATTTGTGACCAGACTTACAGTTAGGCTAATAATGCCTGACTTACTCCCTCATTTCCCCAGGATATATAGGAACAAGGAGAGAAAAATATGAACCATATTGGCTGTGCTGGGTAGTGATGGGGAGACTGCTGGAAAGTTACCAAATAAGAATCCTTATAATTTAAAAGCGGGGAGGAAAGCTGTCTTGATGCTTTGTTAAATTATTCCAGATAAAAGAGCAGCTTCTAAAGAATGGATTTATTGGCTCCAAGACAGAGCTGGGAACCAGGAAAACCCTAGTTCAATTCTCTCTTGAGCCATAATTCATCAGCTGGCTCTTACTCTGCCTAGCCCTAATTTGTATAATGCAGAGAAGATAAAGACTTATTATGCTTATTTATTTATTTAGCACATTTATATAGCCACCCATCTCACTAAATGTGACTCCGGGTGGCATACAACAAAAGAGGCAGTTAAAAACAAATATAAACAACTATTAAAAATAATTAAACATGAATAAAAACCAAAGCTGCAGGAGAATGGACAACACCTTAAACACAATACAACCATCTTGCAGGCTTCCTGTTCCCATGGGATCCCCAAAGTTGCTGGAAAAACCAAGTTTTAAGAGCTTTCCAGAAGGTTGGTAGGGATGGGGCTAACCTCACCTTGGGGGGAATGATGTTCCAGAGGGCAGGAGCCACAGCAGGAAAAGCACATCTCCTGGGCCCCGTCAGATGGAACTCTTTAGCAAACAGGACCCATAACATATCCCTCCTGCCAGACCTGATGGGATGGATAGATGTAATTGGGAAGAGGCGGTTCCTCAGATAACCTGGCCCCATGCCCTGAAGGGCTTTAAAGGTCAAAAGCAGCACCTTGAATTGAACCCAGAAGCAAACTGGCAACCAGTGCAGCTTGCGGAGCAGAGATGTAATGCGTGCTCTCCTAGGGGCACACAGAACTGCCCGTGCTGCCACATTCTGCACCAGTTGAAGCTTCTGGATGCTCTTCAAGGGCGGCCCCATGCAGAGCGCATTACAGTAGTCCATTCTGGAGGTAACCAGGTCATGAGTAACTGTGAGGAGAGCCTCACGGTCCAGGAAAGGGCGCAGCTGGTACACAACACGAAGCTGTGCAAAGGCCCTCCTTTATGATAATGATGTAAGACTCACCCATAAAATATCATTTGAACATGCTAAAATGTGCTCTCAATACATACTATATACTTTTTATGTGTTTATGCATTAGATGTATATAATGCCTCACCTCTGGGAATGTTAGGTGGCATACATAGCAAGGGCTAGGCAGCATACATAGTGCTCCCTCCTCCCATTTCCCCCCCAACAACAACCCTGAGAGGTACATTGGGCTAACAAGTAAGAAATGTGACATGCAACCCACTTCTTTAAAGGAAAATACAATAAATCGGAGGAACAGATTGTATATCATGTTTTCAGGACACTTCCAGATTAAGACTTCCAACTAATTAAAGTGAACTTATAGTCACTTACCTTCCAAACTTATTTACTTTTCAAGAGATTATATTTAGAAATATTGGCATATTAACCCAGGCATTTCAAATATTTGGAAATAGCATGAGTAGCCTTCCCCTGGAGAAAATTTGGGGGGCCCTTTAGCCCCCCCCCCAATAGCAGCTCTGAGTAGACTGAAGAAGACCCTCTCCCTCTCCAGACATCATGCTGGGGGAAGGGCAAACTTTAAAAATTGTCCACCTCTTTCTTTGGAAAGAACTTTTGCAGGATCTTAGTTCTGTTTATGACCAGAAAGAGCCCTTTAATTCTCATTAGAACATGTCTGAGTCCGACCCAGTAAGTTCAGCTGTTAATTTTTTTTTTAATCTGTTCGATCGTGTTTGATTCCCGAAGACTGTCTGGACAAGTCCTTGCAGTTTTCTTGGTGGGTTTTTCAGAAGTAGTTTGCCATTGCCTCCTTCCTAGGACTGAGAGGGAGTGACTGGCCATGGTCACCCAGCTGGCTTTGTGCCTAAGGCGGGACTAGAACTCTCAGTCTCCCGGTTTCTAGCCCAGTGCCTTAACCACTACACCAAACTGGCTCTCTCAACTGCTATTAATAACTTAATTCAATTAACTTAAACAGGTCTTAGTTTAAAAAAAAAACAGGGCTTACTCTTAGGTAAGCAGTCCAAATTGTTACATGTTGGAACCTGTCCCTCCTTTCCTGAAGCTAGTATTTGTTTGAAAAGAAATCCCCTTATTGCTAATGAGATATTACATTTCCCCATCCCAGCAAATACCAGATTAGAGAATGGATGGTATCAGGAAAGGAAAATTCCCTCTTTCAAAGCAGCCCCTTTTCTATTAATTGCCACCTTTCTCCAGATAATATAATAGACATATTGCCAAGTGCCAAGTTAAATGCAAAAAATAAAAAGTATTTGCTCTCATCATTTGACCCTTGGGCTAAGAACAGAATTATTACAATTCATAAAACATCTGAATGCTGTGCATGGTTACCCAGCAGCAAATCCAACTGAATTCAACATGGGCTGCAAGAAAGGAAGTGAGGGATTGCAACCTAAAATGCTGACCTTGGTTGAAACAAAATAAAACAGTTTTTGAAAGGAAAGTGGCCAGCAAGTCTTCCAAGAGCTCTGAAGGAAGACCCAGTAGGAAACAACTGACATGTTGAAATATTATTTATTAAAAATATGTATTTGTAGGTGTAGTCAATGGAAGTGGGGGAGAAGAGGAAAGAAACAGCTTTGATCTTTAATGCTAACTTAAATCATTCACATTTGGCTTATTTGAATGTTCTCCTTTAAGAGAGAAAATACCACTTAGAAAGCCCAGAATGTTACATGGGTTCCTGCTAATAGCTGCACAGTAGTGACTGTGAAAGAAAGAGAACTACTACTAAGGAAAAAATCCCTAAACGAGTTAGCAGGCAGCAAAACCATAGCACAACAGCAACAGCAGCCAAATAATGCAGGAAGGAGTGGAAATTCATTTAACCTCTCAAGAAGACCATGAGACACTTGGCTTTAAGCAGCAAATTAAGCAAAATATGGAGAAGGGTTGGGGAGGAAGAGAAATTACCACAAATAAAAGGGGAAGCACAAGACATGCCAAAGAAATGTGACAATGGCATTGTGGCAAGTGAGGAAGGAAGGAAGGAAGGAAGGAAGGAAGGAAGGAAGGAAGGAAGGAAGGAAGGAAGGAAGGAAGGAAGGAAGGAAGGAAGGAAGGAAGGAAGGGCTTTATAACTGATCTATAAAGAAGTCCTCAAGCTGACAAAGAAAAACTTTAAAATAACAACCAAAGGATAGGAGAGATGCAATCTTAGGATAATTGCTTATCTGATTTTTTTTTAATTGTAAACTTCCCTGCTAATCCAGTAGAGTCCAAGGAGTTTAACAGCATACACATAAACAATAAGGTCATAATGCTTAGGGAAAAATAATGCAGCACCTTAAAAAAGTACATTAGGTTAAAGAGGCAATTCCATTCCACAGCCAGGGTGCCCCTCCCCTGGTCCTGCCAGAGAGCATTTCTGATGGGGAAGATATTTGCAGAAGACGGTCTCAAGGAAAACAGTGCCTTAAAAGTGTGCCCAGTGCCAAAGAAAGAAATGGTGGGAAATAACAGAATACAAACCCAGAATCAAATTGCAGTATTGTAATGACAAGAAGATGTAAAAGCTGAAGCTTTGAATGTACAATGAAAATCTGTCTCTAAGTTTCTCAACCTTAGATGTGTGGACTTCAACTCTCAGAATTCCCCAGCCAACATAGCTGGCTAGGGAATTCTGGAGGTTGAAGTCCATGCATCTTAAAGTTGCCAAGGTTCAGAAAAACTGCTCTAGGGCAACAAATGTAGATGCAGGGCATCTCTGGAGCCAGTATTTCCAAGGAGAAGGGTCTTCAGTGTGATCTGCACCATATTGTCTCATGCTGGAACTTGGACCTGACAACTCCTGGCTGTGGGTGGTTCGCCATGCTTTTCCAGTCCCTGCTGTCACATTGCTTTTACCAAGCCCAATGTAAACGAGGCATATCCTGCCACCTCTTGGGGCTCCCTAGGGAGATTTTTTTTCTCAAGAAGCTATCAATAAAATTACAGTTTGGGGATTTCCTGGGAACTGGAAGTGTTTCTCGCTATGAGGTCAAGCAGCAGCAAGCGAGGCAAACCAATTACCCATATTAGGTCACGATCCTCTGGATGTGCCACCTAGAACAGCAGGTAGTGTTTGGTGAACCAGAGGGCCTGGATTCAAGCTGGTCCTGTAAAA
This sequence comes from Charina bottae, assembly GCA_023362775.1. Lineage (NCBI taxonomy): Eukaryota > Metazoa > Chordata > Lepidosauria > Squamata > Charinaidae > Charina > Charina bottae. The sequence continues at coordinate 248,355,368 of JALMGJ010000002.1, forward strand.
AACAAGAGGAAAGAAAAATAACAAATTCTCTTTTTGCCCCAACTGATGAGAATATTAGGACTCTGAAGCATTGTTGTTGCTGTTGTTGTTGTTGTTGTTAAATTCCATTTATTCCCAGTGCTTTCACATCCCAAAATATGAGATTAGGTTTTTCATCCTCAAAGAAGGATGTTGACCATTTGCAGATGGAAAAAATTGTTTGCAAATTCGAAGTTATGCAGACAATTAACTCCACTTGCTATTTTTAAAACCTGAACAGATAAAGAGATTTTACAGAAGAATTATAACAATTTCCTAATGATCGCAGCTGCACCTGTTGTCTTCAGTACCAACTAGGTTCCTTTGATAGCAGTGCTGGTGCATTGCTCCATGAGACAAGTCTGGAGAATACAATGCATGACTGCCTCTTCCCCCTGGCAAAGTCTGCCAGCCAAGGTGCCAATTGGTGCCAATTGCATTAGAGCACTTGACAACATAGATACCTATCAAATTACAAGCACAATTGAAAGTCTCCAAGTGATTTCACAGGGGTCACTGAAAAGCAATTGGATGATAATAATTTTTTAGTCACTACCTACTCTGGCTGTAATCAAACTAGTGACCTAGAGGTGAAAGGCTATATATCTTATTACCAATCAGCTAAACGTTCATCTGCCCTATTACTGCAATTTTAATTAACCGAGCCAATGATGTGAAAGTGGAAGGGAGGCAGGATACATGTACAACCTGCCTCCTTTAGGTTTTATTTATTATTTTATTTTATTTTATTTTATTTTATTTTATTTTATTTTATTTTATTTTATTTTATTTTATTTTATTATTTTATTTTATTTATATGACCGCCCATCTCCCCCAATGGGGGACGCTGGGCAGTTTTCTTCTGTTTGGAGAGGAATCTCATCCCCATCCCCATCGGTACCTTGGGCTTGGATGGACAAAGATGAGCAAACCACCATGCTTGAAATTGCCCAGGCTCATCCTCATGAATATCAGAAGTATAGCTCAGACTTCTAAAAAGCTTGATAACAGCTTTTGAAAAGAAGCAACGGGGCCCAGGGATCTGCAGGGAAGTGGGAAAGACAAAATGTGCATCATGATGCAAACTGTACAATTTAAGTACTTGGGTCAGATGTTATGATGCACGTACTAATTTGTATCCTTTGCGTGATGATTTCATGCCTGCCAGCCATCATTTTGACATCATCACAGGTTGTTACAGACACTGCCACAACAAGGATTACTTCCTGGTGACCAGAGAGCAGGAAGGGACCAATGTCTAGGACAGCAAGTTGAGCGCCGTTGTATAGAAGGAGGTGCCATCTGCAGCCCCGGGGGCCAATGTCAGAAGTCCCTGCAAGGAAGCCATTCAGACCTCCAGCAAGTGCAATCTGTCCTTCCTGGCAGTCTGTTGTGGGGGAGGGAAAAAGGGGCATCAAAATGAAAAAGGAGGAAAAAAGGAGATATCAGGAAAAGAAAAAGAGATGTGGGGAAAGAGGACAGGTGACTCCCATCTACTTAGCTTGCTAGCTCCACCTACCCCATATGCTATGATTCTTCTGGGCTTTGTATACAGGATCTGATAATGAATTATCAAGACAGGGTTTGTTTGTTTTAACTCAGTTTTTCTTTATTTTACACACACACACACACACAGCAAGCATGCACACTTGGCACACTGTGGTTTCTTTCACACTGAAACTTAAACAACACCGCACCCCACCCCACCCCCACACAAGACTGAAGTAACAAGAATGGGAGAGAACAGCCTCAACCCAAACCCAAACCCAAACCCCAATCCCAATCCCAATCCATACCTGTGCACTCCGATCTAACCTTTAGCAGCTTCACAAGACCCAAGGCCTGGGGGAGAGCCAGTTCGGTGTAGTGGTTAAGGCAGTGTTTCTCAACTTTGGGAACTTTAAGATGTGTGGAGTTCAGCATCATCTTTGTTTACCATGGCTGGCTGGGGAATTCTGGGAGTTGAAGTCCACAAAGAAAAATATTTGCTCATTGTTTTTGTGTATTTTTTTAAAATTGCAATAACAATTAAAATTCCATTCCATTTTTAATTGTTGAATTTTAATTTAAGCCTCTTCCTGCTTGATAAATAGGTTCTGAAGAGGGAGAGGCTATTTTCTGCCCTAAGTGATGCTCTCATATATGAACTGATTTGGATACTTTTGGACTGGCAAAGCTTGGAAATGAATTTTAAGAATTGTATTCTATATTGCATTGGAAATCCGAGCTGTGTTATTTTGGATATTTAATTTGCACACAACAAAGAAGCATCTTGGAGCCAGTGTTCATGAAAACAAGGATTTACTGCAAACAAAAATTTAATAACACATTCTCTTTTTTTTGTTTTTTTCCCCATGCAGCATGCCACTTTATGTAACTGCTTACATTTAAGTGTCGCCATTCTTATTTTATCATTAGCAGATGTCTGGCTGGGATAGAATATTTAAAAAGTAAATGTTCCTCAAAATGCAAATACTGTTTATATAGAGGCTGCTTGCTTTGAAAAGCATATTATATTGATTTTCCAAGCTTGTATCAGTGTAATGCAATGTGTTTACTCAGAAGTAAGATTACTTTATTCAGATGTTTAAGATCCTTAAACATAGATTAGTTTGTATAAGATTGCAGTCTACATGAATTTAAAGCTCATTAAGTCAACATGATAGTAAGATTAATAGAGCACTTATTTCTGTAAAATAAAACAATGTGGCAAAGGATTGCTTGTATTTATCTATATTTTCTGATTTTAGAACAACCATAAGGAGAATGAATGACCTAATTTAACATAGTCACAGCAAAAATGTGTAAGCAATTTGTTAAAGGCTAAGATGTATGGCATTGGCTCTCATGGAAACACAACTGAAGAAAGTCCATCCTTGCATCCAATTTTGGTCTAGGGTAAGCAATGTGATGGCTGTAGCTACTACTTCAACTCAAGATCACTTTCCTCCTTGCCTTTCAAGTATTTATTTATTTACTATCCCACCTTTATTATTTTTATAAATAACTCAAGGCAGCGAACATACCTAATACTCCTTCCTCCTCCTATTTTCCCCACAACAACAACCCTGTGAGGTGAGTTGGGCCGAGAGAGAGGGACTGGCCCAAGGTCACCCAGCCAGCTTTCATGCCTAAGGCGGGACTAGAACTCACAGGCTCCTGGTTTCTAGCCCAGCACCTTAACCACTAAACCAAACTGGCTCTCAGTATCCTAACAATACCAGCATTTTAAAATAAATCAAGCACACAGTTGTACAGTTGAAGCACTTGGGAGTGTTTCTAAGTGAAACATAGTACTCTGCCATCTTTATTTGTCTAAATCCCTCTAGGCATCATGTAGGTAGTAAATGTAGGTGGCATTCCAGTCTCATCTGGAAGGGAGGGGGGACACCTTTGCCATTGCTTCATAATAAGGAGGGGGAAGGAAACATCAAGACAGCATTGAAAAAACCAGCTAAGGGCTGTGAGGACAGCTGGGGGTGATGGAATGGGAAGGTGGAAGCATGAAGCTAAGGTAGAGCTAACACACTAGAGCAGTGTTTCTCAACCTTAGCAACTTTAAGATGTGTGGACTTCAAATCCCAGAATTCCCCAACTCTCCAATTCTGGGAGTTGAAGTCCACACATCTTAAAGTTGCTCAGGTTGAGAAACACTGTACAAAGGGAGGGAGGCAGGCTGGGGTGGGGGGAATTGCTTAAAGGACGAGATCCTACATGTCGAATAATCATGGATTCAAATGAATAGACCACACTGCAGGTTTTAACCCCATTGGTTTCTCTTTCTGGTAAAGTGGCTTCAGTAAATGTGAGGCAGGGAGTCTGTAAGCTCAGCTTCCACTTTAGCCTTGCGTTCTGCATTTTCTGGGGCCTTTTCTGGGGCAGGGCCTCCCTGTTGGAACAATGTCCCCCTCCTCCTCCCCAAGGTTCAGATGTCCCTGACCCTGTTAGCCGCCCTGCAAGCTTTACAAACCTGTTTCGCCCCCCCAGGCATTGGCCCAGGACAATAGAGCAGCTCTTCTTCTAGGAGGTGGAATGTGTATTTGGTTGACTCCGACTGCATGTGGTCTGATATGTTGCTTATGGATTTTGTTCCTTTCGCTTTTCTATGGTTCCTAACCTGTAATCATTGTTTTTTTTTTATCATCATACCTGTTGGGCAACTATCTAAGTCTTTTAAATCAATATATTCAGGTTCTTGGGCAAGTTACTTATTGCTCAGTCTCACCAATTTGCTATTCTGGGCAATAGGCGCTTTCCCATTAGCTGTACTTGCGATGGCCACTATTTTCTGAAAGTGTCCATGGCACAGCCTACAATGTGCCTTCTGCCCCAAAACAATTAGTGTTTTTTCTATAATAAATGTTGACCTTAATCCCTTCAGGTCCCCACAGCTCAGAGTCCTCATTTACTGCCCCAGAAATGTCTAAGGGTGCTCCACTGCCGGCAGAAGGGCCAGAGGATTCCAGGCAGGGCAAGGATGGAATGGAATGGAATGGAATGGAATGGAATGGAATGGAATGGAATGGAAGCAGGCATGGATCCATCCGCTGCTATTTAGCAGAGGCCTCCAGATCAGGGGCCCTCTCGAGGTCATCTAGGAGTTGGCATAAGTGAATCCCCTCTCGTCAGAACCCACTGAAAAGGAGAAGCAAACCCAAGCCAGGGACAAGTGGGAGGGGACGGGGATTGGGGCAGGGGGAAGGAGAGGAACATCTCACTTGAGATCTAGCAGGGTAGATCAGAAAGCCTGATGTTCTTTTGCCACCTTCAGGCATTCAGTTGAACAGTGAGAGCTTTAAAGTAGATAGAGGACAGGTCCTCCTGACCCACATGCACCCTCCAAAACTGTCCTCAGATGTAAGAGGGACATTTGCTTAAACCTGGGTACACCTCTCCACATGCTCCGGAGCCGTAATGCAACCAGGTACCAGACTGGAGAATGAAGAGCTGTCCCTGACTTCAAGCAAAGGCCTCCTGGCTGAATACATGGAGGCTGGAGAGAATGTCAGGAGGGCTACTCTAGGAATCCCTTGCTGTGCTCCAGCCCTCGGGCATTCAGGCACATGGCAGAAGCGGGCTCCGGTGCCTTCTGAATCTCAGTCCAGTGGCTTCCTCCCATTCCTCCTGTTACTGTCAAGCACCGAGAGACCATATAACCATTTACTTTTAGACCCTGCGGAGGGATAACATCCACATTGCTCAAAATTTGATTAGGTGTACAGAACCAGTTGGGTGGTTCTTTGGAAGTTTGTTGATTTTATTTTTATTACTCCATATATCTTCTGAGCCTTGATTTTCAAAAACCTGTAGCCATCGTGAAATTCTAGGATGAAAGATACAAATTTGCAAAAATATACTTTTCTGTTTGAGAGCTAAGATTTGACACCTTACATTTTGCTCAGTATCATGGAGCAAATTCACTGCAGTTTCTTATTGTACATTCCTCTTGGATGAAATTACATGTGTTTTTGTTGCTAAGCTGTTGATGGACTGATTAATGACTGAAGGGGAGTATTGAGTTTTATCCTTGAATGTTTAAAGAAGGATGGAAAGTATGTAGTGCAAAAACAATCTTTTTTTCTAAGTACACTTCTGTCATACTTCTTATCTTTTCTTCTGGATATACAAAATGTCAAAACGTGCTTTTTCTCTGCTCTTTGCCCTAATTGGAAAATTCTGCTTGGCAATTTAAATCCATTTTTCATCTTCTTTTATTAACATCTTAAAACTATTCTTTAATTGATTATGGTTATCAGTTGAAGCTTTCTTGTTATCTTTAGCAAATATCCCAAGCTTTCTTCAGGATTAAAAAGCAAATATTCTTAATGGGAAGCTGCCTGCCTGCCTGCCTGCCTGCCTGCCAATAAATATTGTACTTTCAAAACTGGTCCTGTGACCCTTTTCAAAGTTGATCCCTGAGCATGTGTAGGCGGCCTTTTCTTCTGCTCTCAGAGTCTACAAGAAGCTTTCCCACCATGGGATCCAGAAGGATAGCTGTCAGAAAGGTTGGGAAGAAGGGCCAATAGCAAAGGATTGTGGGAGCTGTAGTGCACATCAGAGAAGATGCTATTATGACCAGCTTGTCTCTTATTTTAGCAAGTCAGCACTACATGTAAAATTTAAAAAATGAGGGATAAGCTAATGATGAATGAAAGCTGGCTAAGTTTCTGCTCATTTAGTTGTTTGCTTCTCTGTGCAGTAATAGTTTATTTTGTTAGAGTAAAAGGTTAGAAGGGAAAAAGTTAAGGCTCAATCAAATCAGAATATTATTCTCAAATCCTAACACTAATTCAGGACTGAACACTAAAATAGTACTCTTTATTTCAATGAGGATTACATCAAGGCAATTCCACCATGAACAACCATCTGAAGAACATGACAACCAGCTGAAGTAGCAGATTTTGTTCTTCATTAAAGGACTGGAGTTAAGGACATTCCATTTTTATGATTTAGGAAATTAGGGGCATTCTTAGTTTACTTCTTACTTTGTTGCTATAAGAGAGAAAGCCTTACAGCCCTATAATGTGGATTTAGATGTAGCTGAGAAGAAATTAACAACTGATGAAATTATAATTCATTTGCTTGAGAGAATTGGGATTAAATCCCTGTGTGCAAATGGACTATGGTTGAATATGGCTATGTTTATTTTGAATGATAAACCATCCTTATAACCCAAGAAACCATCAATACAGATGGTTGTTATATCTGATCAAAATTCAATTTATCAGGTCTAGAAGAACTGAGTGTCATATAGTGCTAGAATTTTCTTTATTTTTCTGCCCAGTATTCTTTTTTTATCCAAAGTGTCAGCCCAAAGATCTATTTTAGCTAGTATTAGGAACCTAAGATGCTGCCTCCTACTGAATTAGACCAGAATCCATGGTCAATGTTGTCAATGATGATTGGCTGTGGATTTCCAATGTTTGAGATGGGAATTCTCCATAGCATTACATGGAGACAGCAGGAACTGATCCTAAGTCTCTCTGCATGAATGCTTTGTGCTCTACTATGGAGTTACAGCTCTCTTGGAAACACCTAGTCAAGGAACTTACTCAGGCCTGACTGGGAGAAATCTTTCTCCGCCTCCCTTCGTTCAGTTTCCCCTTTCTGGCATCTCTGTTGTGACTTTAACACAGCACAATCATGCCCTTTACTCTTGGCCCATAACTTACGTTTGCTGTTCCTATCCTATTCCCAGCCCATAATGAAAGAACCTTGAGTTGCCATTAGGCAAAGATTCTCCCACTAGAATCATAGGGTTGGAAGGGACCTTCTAGTCCAATCCCCTGCCCAGGGCAGGGATCCTCATACCATTTTGGACAAAATGGCCGTCTAGTCTTCTCTTGAAAACCTCCAGTGATGAAGGGCCCACCACCTCAGGAGGCAGGCTGTTCCGTTGCTGAAGAGCGCTCAGAGTCAGGAAATTCCTCCTTAGGTCAGGCTTGACTCTTTCGCTGTAAAGCTTCCACCCATTGGTCCTTCTCTTACCCTCAGGTGCTCTGGAGAATAAATCGACTCCTCCTGCCCTGTGACGTCCCTTCAAATATCAGAAGCCTGCTACGATGTCTCCCCTTAGCCTTCTCTTCCTTAAGCTAAACATACCAAGTTCCTTTGACCACTCTTGGTAGGATTTAGCCTCCAAGCCCCTTACCATCTTGGTTGCTCTTCTCGGCACTCTTTCCAGTTCCTCAGCATCCTTTTTGTACTGTATTATTAAATCAATATTATCCCAGCTTCAAGGTACATAAAATCTGTAACGCTTTGCCATCCATTTATCTTAGAGGCGAAGTTAACTGACCTGTGCTGGGTATGATCATAGGGGACTCTGTAGAGCCCGTTTCAGGGGACTGCAGCATATGAAGCTGCATTGGACTCCAGAAAAGTGGGGGGGGGGGGCTAAGCACAGTGGAGGCTGAAAGGCCATGGCTGAGCAGGGAAGAGGCCACGGTTGCCTCCCTTTGTCCCTCCACCCCGAAAGAGAGAACTTTCTATTTTGCTCCTGTCCTATTTCAGAAGAGAAACGGAATCTGAAATGGTCTTCATAATGTCAGTGGGAAAACAGCTGAACTCATCATCATTCATCATCATTGGCGATCACTCGTAGCCGAGTAAGATTGTCTTCCAAAGGTAAAATTTTAACGGTGGATCCGCTGAACTGCAGCTTGAAACAGGCAGAGAGGGTAAGCCAGAATTTAACTAATTTGAAGGAATTCAAGTCTCCACGGAAGAAACTTGAAGCGGTCACAGAACAACTCTCAGTAATCTTGGAGAACTCTGGAGGACTGGTGAGGTCCCAGAAGACTGATGGGAGACCAAATGTTATCCCTACCTTCACAGAGGGGAAGGACGACGACCCAGGAAACTACGTACCTGTCAACTTGACATCTAAACCCGACAAGGTCTTCAAACCGATTATCAGGCAGCAGATTTGTGAGCACTTGGATAGGCATGCTGCAATTAACAGGAGCCATCATGAGTTTGTCACCTGCAAATCATGCCAGGCTGATCTTGTCTCCTTTGATGGAGTTACTAGCTTAGCAGATCAGGGAAGTGCCCAGACATAGTGTATTGAAGGACATTTTTGAACAATGGACCCAGAAGTTAATTTTAAGAGTGTCTGCCTCTATAGATAGACTGTGTTTAAAAGATGTTATGGAAGAGGAACAAGTTTTACTGGGCAAGACTGAGACTGATCCGAAAGTGGATTTAAAAATGACAGGCTACAAGAATGATATGGAAAAAGATGCTACACTGGATATACAAATTAAACCAGCTGATATCTTAACATTTAAAAGGGATATACAAATAACAAACCAAAAAAAGTGACCTGGATAACTTTCCTATATTGGATTTACAAAAGAGACTTGTTAAAGCTTTGAAGAATCTTGTGAGAAAGGTAAAGAAAAAATGAAAAGAATTCAAGTTCTAGGACATTATTTGAATGAATTAAATATCAAGATTGTTAAAGGTAAAAGGAAGGAATATAAAGTTGTTTTATTTGATCAAGGTTAACATAGATATGCTATCTCTGGTAACCCTTTTTGCTGATCAGGACTGAACAATGAGGCTTTAAGGATTTGTTAAGAGATTGGATATTCCGTGGCAACCCTCCAATCAGAAATCAGCACACACACACACAAGTGTTAACTCCAGTGGTTAATGCCAGGAAAGATACCCTAGAAGAATTGCAGCCGTTAGCAAACACTTCACGCTGCACCTTAAGGCAAACTATGGTTTGGGTTGGGCTTAGTGTGGTTGGATGGATCCAGCCGGTTGTTGCCACCTTGAAGTGCAGAAAGTCTAGAACAAACGGGGCACCACCCCCGTTCTTACCGAGGCCCTTCTGGCTTCAAACCGTTCGGGCCACAGGAAGCAGCACTGCCCAAACAGACCCTGGTTGCGTCGCAGCGCAGCGGCGCCGGGAACACCCTCCGCGCCAAAGCTGGCGCGGTATCCTTCGGGGATCCAGGCCCCGGAGCGCCCTTCTCTTCTCTTCCCTTCCTTTCCTTTCTCTCCTTTCCTTTCCCGGGCCGCCCTAATAGACGAATACAAATCGACAGAGGGCTCTCTGTTTGGCTTGGCAAAACTGGGTAATTTTGTTAGAAAACGATGAAATTCAACCCCGAAGGATTCCGCCCAAATATTTAGTTAAAGTAACCCTGTGGGTTAATAAACTAAACAGAGAGGCAGCCCCAGCAAACCTGCCGCAATGAAAACCAGCCTGAGTAAACGAAGGGAAGTTTATAAGAAGCCGGGAGAAGGCGGCGGCGCGGCAGGCAAGGCTAATGGGAAGCAGGTGAGAGGCGGCGGGGGAGGCGCCACCTCCCAGGCGCGGCCAGGTTCACACCAGCCCGCCCCAGATGCCGCAGCCGCTGCCCGGAACGCCGAGGCCACCCGCTTCTCCGGCTGGCTCGGGTCGGGCCGCGGTTCCCAGGAAAACGGCGGGCCTGGAGAAGCGCCGCCCGTCCGAAAACCCGTCGCGCAACAGCTGCGGCTGCAGCGCCGTTTGGCGGTCGCAAAGGGAGCGCTGGGGAAGATCGCCGTTTCCGGGGGGTTGAATCTCCCTTCCCGCCGAAGTTTATTTTGCTTATTGATACTGAAAAAGTATTTCTCGCTTGCGTACAAATACAAGGGCTTTTTCCATTGCTTCCCCCACCCCCAGGACCGACCGTCTGCAAAGCGATCTGTTGACATCCGCGGCGATCTGGGGTCGTTTTAATGGCAGAGCGATTGAAATGGGGGCTGGCCCGATTCTTAAAGGGTGGAGAGAGAAGTCCATATCTACGAGAGAAACTGAACGCGGTGCACGAAGCGCTCCTTTTCCTTTTTCGCCCCTTTGCACTGATCCTCCAGCAGTGATCCAAGGCTGGGGAACAGAGCATCTGACTCGATGGAAACTGGAGCCGACCAGCCTTTCCCACCAGCGCTGCTCTCTCCTCTCTGCTCTTCCCAGGTCGCGGACCCAGAATAGCTGGCTCTTCCTAAATGCAAGAACACGAGTTGGTTCCGGCGATAGCATTCATACGACTCCCGCGAAATGGCCCTTTTGATCGAGCTCTCCCTCCCCAAACCAATTTTCCTTTAACCTGGCGGTATTGGAGGCGGGAAGGCGCGTTTCCTCCTTTGACCGAGGCTTCCCAGGTTTCAGATTGAAGCCACGCTCAACAGGCGGAGCGCCCTGCTCTTTGTGCCACTTGCTTTTCTCTTCTAGATAAACTCGGGCTGTACGTTCGAGGTGGGAATGGCGGGGCGACTGAGCTGGGATGAAACCCGACGGGACACTCCAATCATTTCCCACTTCTTCACTTTGTGGGAAGAAAAACCCTGGAGTTCTTGGGGACTTCCTCGGAGTAAATAAATCGAGCAGGGGCGTCAGGTTTGCTCCGGGCCAAGGGCTCCGCTCGGGCATTGCGCTGGAGGCCCCGTTCCTACAGGAATGGCTGGCTGGGGAATTCTGGGAGTTGAAGTCCACACATCTTCAAGCTGCCTGCCGGGGTTGAGAAACACTGCTACAGAAGTAGGCGGAGCTAGTGGGAAGCCCCTAACCTTCGCTCTGGTTCAGTGGAAATCAAATTAATTAAGAGTGAATGGTTCCACCTGAGGAATCGTTTATTCTTTGGTCAGCTTAAATGTCACAACTGGACGTCAGTTTTGGTAGGGCTTTGGGGCCGCACCTGAACCCGAAGCGTTGGGGGGCCGGCCTGAGAGTCGCGCTGCTCCTCGGCCCACACGATTTGCCCGGTTTGCGTCTTGCTGGAAGAATTTCACGGGCGAGCTGGCTCCGCCTTACCTTGCGGCTGATTTCTGACATCCCGCGGGGAGCCTGTCCTCCGCTCCCCGCTCTCAATTTGGGTCTTTGTGGGTAGACGGCAGATTTGCTCTCACGAGACGCGGCCTCTCTAAAGAACAGGCGGGAACTTCAATGGATTTGATTTCAGACTAAAAGAGGGCAGCCAGGAAAAAAAAAAACCCTCGGCTGGAGCTTCATCAGAAAGCCCACCCACCCACGGTTTAAACCAGAGACTTCGCGGACGGGGTGAAACCCGGCGTCCTCCCACGGAGCAGGCAACGCTTGCAAAGACTTCCAATTCAACGCCTTTTAAACGCCGGGGTTGAGGAGTTAGTGCGCAGTGCGATTCTTTTCTTTCGTTGCTTCCTTTCGCCCCCCCAATTTCAAATGGCGGCGGGGGGGATGGGTTCGGGTGCCGCCGATTAATTCGCACCGAATCAAGGCTAGGGGGTCGGGTGGTGGTCGGAGATGGTGGTTTTGTAACCCCACGCATCTCGAAGGCGTTGCGGTAGGTTCTTCCCCCACCCCTAAGGAGCGAGACATAAACTTCCTTGCGATCCTAATGGCAGGGATCCCAACGCGGAGCAAGTATGGGGGCGTTCCGTGGCCTCGGGTACCAAGGAAGTAATCTGGGGCGACTTCAAAGGCAGCTGTCAAGAAGGGGAGAGAATAGGGACGGTGAGCGGGACCCAGGCCCGAGGGGGGGGATCCTTTGCGCTCCCACCCTTCTTCCACTTAGAACGGTGAGCAATTGGGGTAGTAGTACTGCAGTAGTAGTAATAATGGTAGTAGTAATCGTAATCGTAATAATATATTGCTTTAGGTAACAAGTAATCCAGGATCGTCCTTGGATTCGGAGGAGTCAGACCTGAATAAACGAAGCTTGTCTTTGAGAAGCGGGTGGCAGGGAGGGCGGGAAGACTGGTTCGGCCTCTCACCATTTCTGTGTTTCTAAGTGGCATCGCCCCCTTCCCCCGCATGGGGCCTGCCAGGACTCGGAATCAGCCCTTGTCTCGGCCGAACCTACCTCGCAGGATTGCTGTGAGCATAACGTGTGTGGCCTTGTGCTCTCAGAGGAAAAGCGAGATCTGAAGGACTGCTGGGGACATTCCTAGCTTTGAACCCGCTCCCCTTCCTTGCGTGCGTGACCGAAAGGGAGGGGGGAGAGGCTGTTTGGGGAGGGCGCCACCCACAGAGCCAGAAGGCGAGGGAGGAGGGGAAAGAAAGCAAAACCGAGGAACGGGGCAAAACGCGGGACATTTATCTCTCAATTGCCCGACAAGACAAAGCGGACTTAAGAGGCGTTTGAAAAGAATGCGCCCTGAATGGTTACTATTCAATTTGTGTTTTATTCCCCGCTGGTCCTGGAATTGAGATCAGAAGAAAAAGTGAAACCACATGCCCGGGGTCAGCGGGATCAGGGAACCACCGCAGACAGCAAAGGCGCGGGGAGCTTGTAAGGGGACGGCGAGCCAGGGCAGAAACCCGGCCCGCCATCGCCCGCGCCCCATTAGAGGAGGCTCGGCGCACGCGGCAGGGAGCGCAGCGGCGCGCAAAACCCGCGGAAACGGCCGCTGCCCTGAGTCCAAGAAGCGGCCTGCCAATCAGCCGGGCTCGGCTAGCGAGCTGCCTTCCTTTTCTCCTCCACCCAAGAGTGTCCGCAGGGTGTGGTCAAAAAAGTCAAGAAGGCGGTCAGACGGGGCAATCGAAGCTCCGCTGTTTTTTATGTGCGTCGAGCGGAGCTTCGATCGTCCCGTCGTGAACGCCTTCTTGACTTTTTTGACCACACCCTGCGGACACCTCTCTGTAGGCAGCAGCAGTGGAGACCTGCAGGATCCGTTCCCAGGGGAAAGGGAGTCTCGCAGCGCAGCCTCCCGAGTCCCGAGCTTGTGGTGGCAGAATTCAGCTGTATCTGACCCAGGCGCTTCTGTCCCCAAATCTGATCGCTTACGTGCTTTCGATACACCTGTAAGATCCCTCTCTGCTTCCCCGACGAACTGCGCAGGGACCCGCCATCTCCGTTACCGGCGGACCACTCGGGAAAGCGCGGCGAGCCTCGCGGGCGGAATCCTGTGCAGGCAGCGCCGGCTTCGCTCTCCCGCTGGAGCCGCCTTCGGGCGGAAAGGTGGGCCGCCCGCACGCGCCCAGTCCGCGGAGGAGCCTGGAGCAGGGCAGACGCGCGTGCCAGCTCCGAATGGGATTTTTCTCGAGGGAACGCATGCTTAGTGCACAGCGACAGAAGCGACCGCCACCGCCCTGAACCAACTGCCTTTGCAATCAAAATAAGAAACTCTTCTCCCTTTGCAGCTTCAGTACAGGAAGTTTGCAAAAGGCGATGCTTTTGCGAAGGTTTGCTTGACGGAGCCCGCCTCCCCCAGGCCTGCTCCCGAGCGCTTCACCTCCTGAATTTTTGCCAAAACGGAAGCAAAGGCGCAAGAGCCTGGCCGGAATGAAATCTGGCCACCATACCTTGGGTTCCAGGGCGAGGCCTTAATTAAAATGATGTTTTATGTTTGGATGAAGGACTGTTGAAAAGGGTCTTTAAAATCTTAAGGGACTTCATTTGAACGCTGAATAAAGATCCTTGGAAGCAATTTCCCTAGCGTTTCATCACATTTGCTTGCAAGGAGCTAAACATCAGGAAAAGTCTGGTAGCACCTTTCAAGACTAACCAACTTTTATTTTAAGGCATTAGCTTTCATGAGCTGCAGCTTACTTCACCAGATGCATCAGATGACTGATGTGGGATTCAGATGCGTAGAGGTGGGGGGGGAGGGGAAGACAGGTTAGTACTAATGCAGATGAAGACTCCATGAGAGACAGATTAAAAGCACTGTATCAATTAACAATTGCAATGTGCTAAAACCCATTTTTGAATTCCTTCCTAAGATGTCGGCAAGGAATTAAAGTGTTCCAGGTGATTCGTGGTCAGAGTTGGTCAAGCACAAATCAATTGCTTAACTACAGCAAGGAATGACTGGATCCACCATTTTCAGAGAAGTCAATCAAAGATGCTTGAGGAAAGGACCAGGATGAATGCTCATTCCTCATTCCCACAGCCCTATCAGTAAATCGAAGAAAGAATTAAAATGGATGTGCCTCTTCAGCATAAAACAAGCCTAGGAATACTACTGCATATCAGATATCTGTAGGACTAGAGGACTGTTGCCTTCAGCATACGCCATTAAATAACAACATTTGAAATAAGGAACTAGAAATATGTATCCTGCAATGAGTTTTGTGCCAGACAGCACAACCAAATCTCAAAGAGGGAAACATCTGTCAGATGACATTAAAAGAAGTCTGGCTCCAAGTTTGCTCGGTTTGGGCACAGGGCGCATGCAAATGAGTATTTCCTAATTAGTCCCCATGCAAATGAGAGCCAGAATAAGTAGAAAGGAAGAAGGGAGGAGGGAATCACTCTCACTTTTGATCCACACAGCATCATTTATCTGCATAGCCAAGAGAGATCCTGCCATGGATTTTAGCACAGAGAGAAAGACAGAGGAAACTATTTTATGCAATATAAAATTATGCAGCCACATGTTGTGGGATATGCCCTCTAAGGGTGAGCATTGAATCACATCTGGCTCAAAACCTCCTTTGGGAGCAAGATAATCCCAGAAGGAGGCCTACAAATTAATTAATTAATTAATTAATTAATTAAATTTGGACAGCTCCTGACTCCAAATGACTGGGTTTTTTTTCACAAATAGTGTCATAAAAACCAGTACACACCCAAAACAAAACCCTAAACCGGTGTTTCCCAACTTGAGCAACTTCCAGATGTTTCGATTTCAACTCCCAGAATTCTCAAGCCCATGGTTGAGAATTCTGGGAGTTGCCCCACACATCTGGAAATTGCCCGAGCTGGGAAACACTGGTCTAAAGAAACGCCAAGGATAGCCAAGAAGAATAGGAAAGCCCCCCCCCCCCCGAGAGCGATGGCATCACATTACAGTCATCACCATCTGATGAATATTTCGAATACTCTGTGGAAGTACCCTGGTACTCCAGAGTCCTTCATAACCAAACCCAAGCTGAGTGTAACAGATACTGGCTTTAAGTGATACAAAATATGACTGCAGAGGCCTTGAGGGGAACAGAATAAGCGGCACTAAGCATGGTTAGACTTACAACCTGGCCAGGGGGCCACTGAAAACAATACACTGAAAGAATTCTCAGGGAAGGAAGCTTCAGGGCTCAGATCTCAAAAGGGGGCTAATAATTCCAACCCACCTTGCAGGGCTGTTGCTTGCATTAGAGAAAGCTGGAGAATTAGGAAAGCTTTGTGCACCTGGTATGTACACAAATGCATTAGTAGTAGTAGTAGTGTTTTCAGGGGCGGGGGAATAAGGGAACACCCAAAAGCTGGTTCATAGAATAACTCATGCTTGCATAACTCACTCGGTCTGTAGGGGTGTCTGCAGGGTATAGTCAAAAAAGTCAAGATGGCAGCCAGGATGGTGTGACTGAGGCTCACAGGCAAAGCTTCAATTGCACTATCACAGCTGCCATGTTGACTTTTTTGACCATACCTATATCCTGCAGATACCCCCACCTCCAAGGCAGGTGTGTTTATAGTAGAAACCAATATAGCGCAAGCCCCCCCTTACCAAGAGGAAGAAGGACCCACGGGTGGAATTGCTGCTCCGGTTCCACAGGGAACTCTGAGGCTTCTTGCTTCAAGGGCCTGATTTCTTCAGAGCCTGCTTGCCTCCTCCTCCTTTAAAAATTGGCTTCTCTTCCACCATGGAGGCGCTGAAACCCCTTGTCTGGCTTGTCAACAGCTCTCTTGCTCCTCAAAGAAAGACGCCAAGTTGAATTGAATTCATGCGCTGACAGTGCAGAGAAAAAGACATTTCACACCTTGAAGGGGTTGGAAAAAGACAGATGCTTTTGGAGCAGGATCCCCAAGCAAGCACCCTCTGAATATGCTAGCATCAAGGCCCCATAATCCCCATAATCCCCAGCCATATGTCGAAGTACCCAGCTAAGATGCCAGTGGTGGATCTAGAGGTCTCCAGCCTGACTTTGGAGTTTCTTCCGGTTGGGTGGGATCCAGGGATTCCCTTGAGGGTAAAGCCAACCAGCTAACGCGGCCTGATCCTCTGCTTTTGATTCCAGGCGGAAGGCTCAGACTTGAATGCCACTTATTCTCGGGTGTAGGGAGTTGAGTTCACTGAGCGTCATAACTATACAGTTGCTGGTCACTTGCTGAATAAATGTGCACAGGATCCATCTGAAAAGTAGCAGCTTGTTACATGTTTTCCTCACCGCTGCTGGGTTACAGGTTTTCTTGGTTTGAGGGATCCTAACAGGAGTGTGCTGGTGGACTTGAAAGCTCCCTCGAGATGCCCAATGCTCAGCCGTCGAGCGACCTTGATCTCTTTTTTTTATCACACTTAGCAAAGCCGAGAGAGCCACCAATCCTGTGCAAAGCGCCTGTACCCATCCCCGCTAACTCGTTAAACGCATTTCTATCGATTCCAACAACCCGGACATTTCAATAAGTGGCCGTGACATACTCGCGGGGTGTGTGTGTGTGTGTGTGTGTGTGTGTGTAATACAAGCGACACGCCTTAATGACTAGTTTATGAGCGCCGGACAAACAGCAGCGCCCGCTTGAAAAACCCTGCCCGGAGCAGGATCGCGTTTGTGCGCCCGCCGCCGCCGGCAGAGCGAGGATGCCGCTCGACTTCCCCGGAGGCTTCAGCGCCGCGAGGGAGCGGGATCCGCCTCCTCCCGCGGAGCGCGCGCTTGGTTTCCACCAGACCATCAAACGCGAGGAGGGACGGACTCTCCCCGCGCGGTACATGCCGAGGCCCGAGCGAGCGCGAACTCGGAGGGAACCGAGGGTAGCCCTGCTGGAGGAGGGGCTCCGGAGAAGCCCGCCCACCCGGCCTCCACCCGAAAGTCCGCCTCCTGAGCAAGGGAGGTTTGGACGGATGGCGGCGTCGCGGGAGAGCGGTTCTCCTCCTCAACAGTAAGCGAAAGAAGCACCAAGGGAAGGGGGCACCGCCGAGTCTTTTCCCCCAGCTGTCGTGCTGTAACTCTTCCCCTGCCACACTCGACTGCAGTCGAATTTTTTGTAATTGCCCTTGTCGGCCGGGTTTGACTTTAATCAGCATTATTTTTTTAAAGTATTTTTTGGCATGGTGAGTGACTAAAGTTTGAACGTTTGGTTTGAAGGATTTTCAAAATGGAAAAGTATGCTCAGGTAATTTCAGTAGAGATAATATCAGACCTTATTTGCCTTATAATCTTTGGGAGGGCGATGAAAAATAGTTCCAAACTAATCAATGTTCTACATGGATACATTGAACCATAAGCTAGCAAAATCACACAACTTATTAAGGCACAGACGCACACACACACAATGCCAACCAAATTTCAGGGGCATCCGCAGAGGTGGTCAAGTCAGCGACCATGACTATGCAATGAAAGCCCTGCCCCTTTTTGGTAACCCCTCCCCCACCCAATACCCCTGCAGTGTTTTTCATCTGGTTAAGTATCAATGCTGTATCAGTTCACCGTTCTGTGCCCTCCAGATGCGTTGGAGCTAAGTCCATCAGCATGGGAATAATGAATTATATGTGGTCCAATAAAAGGCCAAGGATCAAATTCAAGAATGGCTAACCAAATAGTGAGAGTATGCTTCAATGTCTATAATAACTTCATATTTAAAAAGTAAATCTGATATATCGTTCAGTTCTATTTGGAAACCATTTTAAAACTACAGTCTTATACATGGAATTGTGCCACATCCAAAAGTTGGGATTTAAAATTTATAGACAAATGATCTATATGTAATTTACAGTATTGTCTTAATGTATTATCACCTATATGTCTATGAAGGTTCTCAGTCATCCAGGTGGAATTGTCTGTAGCTTGAATCATGTCAACTGGATCTCTATTTTCTTAATGGAAACGTTTCGCTCCTTATCCAAGGGGCTTCTTCAGTCTGAGCAAAGTTGGTAAGGGAATCCTAAATATGTTCCACATTATTATTTATTCACACAGCTACCTAGGAACATATTTAGGATTCCCTTACCAACTTTGCTCAGACTGAAGAAGCCCCTTGGATAAGGAGCGAAACGTTTCCATTAAGAAAATAGAGATCCAGTTGACATGATTCAAGCTACAGATTATCACCTATAGTTTCTCCCTCTTTTCTTTTTTAATGATTTAAATTGTATTAACCAAGTACTTTTAAAGTTTAATAGAGGCATGTTTGGATAAGAACTGTCTTGCTGTATTGTAAGTATTTAATGATGTATTAAAATATATTAGTCATATGATATTTCAGATTTGTTGGTTATCCACCTGTATTGTACTGCTTATGTTTGAGATGTTTAAATCTGTATTATCTATTCTTTATATTCTTTTAAACATATACTTATATTGGTATTATCTATTTCAACAACAACAACAACAACGATAATAATAATAATAATAATAATAATAATAATAATAATGTGCCTGGATCAAAGTTACCAATGAACTTCCATGATTGATGGTGAACTAGAACCTACACCTCCCCAGTCGTAGTCCAAAATCTTAACCACTATACCACACTGACTCTCATGCTAAAAAAACATGTTGAACCAGAAACTACCCATCCCCATTTTAGCATACTGTAGTCTAGCAAGATGTGGGAACTTGGACACTATGTATCACATCACGGAACTTGAATTTCAATCACAAAGTTTCTAATTGTTGATTTGTTGGATGGCATTGTTTATTTCTTAGGAATGTGCTGTCATTTGGTTTCTGAAAATGTTAGGATTTATTTATAATTTTAAATTATTTTTAATTCCCTTGATCCTGCTTTTGGTGGCAATGAATAAAATAGGAGGAGGAAGGAGTGTTAGGTATGTTCGCCACCTTGAGTTATTTATAAAGATAATAAAGGCGGGATAGAAAAATAAATAAATAAAAAAATAAAAAAATAAAATATATGTAATAATATGCAAATTACTAAAAAATTAAACCATGTCAGAACTGATAAATATAACTGATAAATATTCGCCCTTCTAGGTCCTGGGAAAATGATTTCCACCAGAGTTCTCTTACCTCGTGATTTCAGATGCATTGTATTAGAACAGCTTTGAATTTGGACAATGGAAGTCAGAGGCATCTGCAGGGAAGGTCAAAAAAATCAAGATGGCAGTTTGGAACATGCAGCTATGGCCACCTTCTTGACTCAATGCTCCTAATCCAAGCTATACTTGAACTCCTTAGAAGGGTGCCAGGGTAGTGAAGTGAGATTGATAAATGAAAGTGAACACCTTTGAATTGGGCCATGCCTCATCTCAAATGATGGAGACAACTAAGTTTGTCTGAGATCACAGTGATTGGGAGTTTCACTCTAAGGAGTGAGCTTGTCAGCCTTGATAGATGATACAATTTGCTTCCCATCTATAGATGCCCAATTCA
Source organism: Charina bottae (assembly GCA_023362775.1). Lineage (NCBI taxonomy): Eukaryota > Metazoa > Chordata > Lepidosauria > Squamata > Charinaidae > Charina > Charina bottae. Next base: position 248,375,115 of record JALMGJ010000002.1, read on the forward strand.
GAACTAATGAAATAAATTTGAGGCACTTTACTGATTTTTATAAGGTAACAGTAAAGTAACATTTATAAGCAATTTGTTTCTCAGCCCCATTCTGGAAAGCTTCCCTTCTCTTCATACTCAAGTGCCAAATGTATCATTATGCCACAATCAGTGGGATTCAATTTAGATTCAGTGTATTTTAGGATTTAGGTATTAAATGGCTGCTAGACAAAGTGATGATTAAATTCTCTACTTTGATGTGTTTCCATCTTCATTTAAGTTCTGTTGTTGTTTTAAAAAAAGAACTACGGCTTTAGGAATAGGGAATTAGAAGAAAACAGGAGGAAAGGGCTGGACCCTGTATGCACTGCTATTTCCATTTCAAAATATAGGCTCTGTTCCAGGGACACTGAGTGATCTGAACTTTCGTGTCAGTGGACCCATAAACCAGAGTTCACCAGCTGTTTACTAAAATCAGCAGGAGTTATTATGCAAGTTAATTCATTCTGATGGGGTGTGTTCAGGATAACTGGATTGGGTCCAAAATGAGTAAAGCTTATATCTTGCTATTGGCCTGGCTACTGGTGCTCAGAGCTTGGAAGCTTTTCTGAGCACTGTGATTTGAAACTATCTGCATTATCACTTCCCCTACTTCCATGGTTGGTGTCATAAAAGATATACCTTATCTGACTTGGTACTTGTTATAGAGCCAATAGAAGGATATTTACTCAGAAGTAAGGGCTTCAGGTGATGGTTATGCCTCTAAAGAAGTATGTACTCTTATATATGTCTACCTATATTTAGAACTGCTACAGAACTGAGTAGATCAAATTAGAAGTACTTGAGAAGGTAGACTGGACACCTTCAGGATAAGCTAAAGATTTAGCAAGGTTATAATGATGTAGTTCTTGGTAGATCCTGCAAAGTTATAGGAAAAATGTGCAGAATCCTTCAACCAAAAGAGGTTCACATAATTTTGTAACAGGAGGCCCATGGAAAATAATGACTATTAAAATAAGTACTAAAAAGGCTTATTTCTACTGAAAGCATTAAAGAGTCCCCAAAGATTGGAACAAGGGGCATGATGGCTCTAGTAATTAATATTTTCATAAGGAATCATTTTAAAGGGGCGCGATGGCTCAGTGGTTAAGACGCCAGGCTTGTTGATCGGAAGGTTGGTGGTTCGAGACCTGAGCGCCACGTGACGGAATAAGCTCCCGCACTCGCCCCAGCTCTTGCCAACCTAGCAATTCGAAAGCATGCAAATGCAAGTAGATCAATAGGTACCACTTCGGTGGGTAGGTAACAGCGTTCCGTGCACGTCATGCCGGCCACATGACCGTGGAAGCGTCTTCAGACAACGCTGGCTCTTCAGCTAACAAGCAGAGATGAGCACCGGCCCCTAGAGTCATGTGGCCGGCATGACGCGCACGGAACGCTGTTACCATCCCACCAAAGTGGTACCTATTCATCTACTTGCATTTGCATGCTTTCGAATTGCTAGGTTGGCAAGAGCTGAGGTGAGTGCGGGAGCTTATTCCGTCACACGGTGCTCGGGTGTCGAACCACCAACCTTCCAATCGACAAGCCTGCCATCTTAACCACTGAGCCATTGCGCCCCTTTAAAATGATTCCTTATGAAAATATTAATTACTAGAGCAATCATAAATGTTATGTCTCAGAAATAGGCCACATTGAGTTCAATGGGTATTACTCTTAGATAAATTTGTATGTTGCTGCATAAGTCAACTAAGAAATTATAAACAATAATTGATGGGAAATTATTAAAACTATAATCCTATCCAAAGTTATTTAGGAGAAATTGGCTCCTTAGGCATTACTTTTCCATAAACATGCAAAAGACTAAACTGCATATGAATAACTTATTTACTCAGAAGAAGTTTGATTCCAGTGGAATTTATTCCCTGATAAAAGAGCTCTAGATTATGATCTTAAAATATATTGGAAAATAATTTTGTTTGACTGAATATTGATGAATTGACTGAGTGAATGTTAATTGGGAATTAATTATTTTTACATTTCTTATTGCATTTAGTTAAAAAAAGTATATATCAATAATTATCCCCAAAGCATGCAATACTGAAACAATGGTATTTCATTTCATTGTTCCAATGATTACTGCTTTATTAAGCTTTATAAAAGTATATTTCTCATTATTTAAATTGGAAGCACTTGGAATCATAATGGAAAAGGTCATCTTTAAGCTGGCTTTGTTCTTGACCTCAGGTTTAACTGCATCTTATTTTATAGGTTAATTTTTATGTTCATTCATTTCTTTTAGATATACTCACTTCCCTGGAAGTAAGTTAGGTGGAAAAGGGATTCCCATTGACTTGAACTCCCAAGTATTTCACAATGCTTAGAAGCCTTTGGATTCTTGGACTATGATTGCCCAATGAAGCTCTGGATTTGGATAGTGCCTTTGCTGATTCCTGATCTCTGGATTGTCCTTAGCTTCTGCTGTCATTCATTGCATTCATCACCCTACTATCAGAGTAAAATGCTGACTGGAGTCCACCTACTGTATGAGAGTTTGGGAAAGACCCTTGGCTGGAACAGGACAGTGTTCTATGCTAAGGGACTATATGTTTACATGTTCCTCCTCCAAATTATTTTTAAACTATTTTATGAATGTCTTACTGTATTTTTTCTCTCTGCCTTATTTTTTTTTCTTATTTGTTACCCAAATGCACCTTCTCCCATGGACACTCTATACTGTGGCTCCAATGTAACACCTTGAGAGAGCCAGCAGAGTGTTAGTAGCTAAAATACTGGATTAGGATGGAGAAGAACCAGCTTGATGTCCACCTTCTGCCACAAATACTTACTGCAGAGCTTTCTAAACTGTGTGTCGTGACACAAAAGTGTGTCGCCACACACAGTCTGGTGTGTCGCCACACAACCCGGAAGCGCTGATCATCATCAGCGCTTCCGGGTTTTCCCACGGCGACACACCAACTGCAGCACACAAAACCCGAAAGCAGCAGCAGCGCTTCCGGGTTTTTGCGTGCTGCCGCACTTCCGGGTTTTCCCGCGGTGACACACCAACGCCGGTTGGTGTGTCGCCGCGGGAAAAACTTTGGAAAGCCTTGACTTACTGGATGATTTGCCGATTTGGTCATGGTTTCTCAGCCCAGCCACCTCACCGGTTGTTTTATTGGTGGTGAAAAAGTTGGAGAATGGAATGGGTAATCAAATAAATATATGTAAGGAATTCATCTGAAGTGTATCTAGCAGTATTTTATTGTCATTTGTGACATTAAGAATGGGCAATACATAGAACCACAACCAACTGATCACAAGCAAACCCCAACGTGTCTGATTGCTTGACGGTTCTTTGTGTGTATTATGAACACACGATGTTAGTTTCATAAATTATGGCTCAGCTAACCATGGGTCAATGTGTCATGTGAACTCAGCCATAATGAGCCTTTTTCTCATCTACAGAATTGTTACTTTGTTCATATGAATGTTTATGTACATTTAGCCAATTAATCAAAGTACAAACAACTAATCATTTAAGATATTTTCAATTTTGTAACAGCCCTTCTGTTAAAGATGCAGCCTTTATTCTGAACCCAGTAAAGTCACGGAGTGGATTCTAATTGATTTAAATGGAGCAGACTGTTATTGCATATAACTGGCATATTTTACCAACCCTGCGGGAACCAGATGCAATCCTGGTATAAACAGCTCATGGGAGTCAGAGGGGCTACATTTGTTTATTTCTAGACTCACCGCTGCTGTGTTGGGAGGGGATGAAGCCGAACTGAAGGAAAGAACAAGAGACTAGATTTTCTCTTAAAGAAAGAATGACCACCCTTTTTTGTTGAATGCTCTGTCCTCTTACTGCTGATCTAAATTCTTACAGTATATCCTTGCTTGCTATCTTATAATTAGACATTTATCTGAATGCAAAACGTATATTTTCAAAAATTAACATTTTGAATTTTTCATCAAGTCAGGTTGCTGCTGGTTGCATGCCCATCAACTGTTTGGTGCTCAGTGGTGGGGTGAAGCAAAACGTTTGTGCCTTCAAGTCAGTTTTGACTTTTGGCAACTGCCCCCCACCCCCCATATTCTTAGCAGCATTTCTCAGAAGTGGCTTGCCAGTTCCTTCTTCCTAGGGCTAAATGAGACTGACTGGCCCAAAGTCACCCAGGTGGCTTTATGGATAAGGCAGGACTAGAACTCACAATGTCCTGTTTTTTAGCCTGATACCTTAACCACTACACCAAACTGGTTCTTAGCAACAGAGGAGGAGGGTGTTAAAAATGATCCATTCTGGGTGTCAAATATGTTAGGTATGCCACTGGAGTTATGTCTTATGTTACTGAGTTTATAGAACATAGTTTGGAGATGGTCTTGTGGACCATCTAGCGCAATCACCCCCAATTTGGGTTCCCTTCATATGCATTGAGTTTAACTTCCCAAATTCCCAAATAAAGGATGACCATTACTAATAATTCTGGGAGTTAAAGTTTTTATATCTAAAGTGCACCCAGGTTTAAGTGATAACCATTTCCCTTCTCAGTATAGGAAATCTAGAGATAGACAGAAACTTGATCAGCTTCTGCTGGAAGATCTGCAGCAAGGAATATCTTATCCTCTAGCAGCTTACTGCTCTAGGAAATTTGTCCCATTACCAAACTCCATTAACATATCTCTCAATTTTCAACCAAAATCTTGCCTTATGACTGTAAGATCCTAAAAGAGATTGAGCTGTAAGTATCTGGAAAACAATGGAGTTATTTTCAAAAATCAGCATAGATTTGTCAAAAACAAATATTGCCAGATAGTTCTTATCTCACTTACTGACGGGGACTTCCTTAAGAGAGTATGGGAATGCTGTTAACATAATATGCCTTGACCTCAGCAAAGCATTTGCTGAAGTACTCCTTGATTCACAAGCTGATTAAGTGTGGCTTAATCGTGGATCGCATGACAATAATGGAGATATATAGCTAGTTCAAATATTATACTCAAGAATGCTTATCAGTGGTTCATCTTCAGATTAGAGATATCAGGTAAGGTGCCACAAGGATCAGTCCTAGGTTCACTATTTTTCATTACTTTCATTAATGATTTAGATGAAGAAGTAGAGAAAATGCTTATTGAATTGGTAGATGACACAAAATTAGAATAGCTAATACCCTAGAGGACAGAAATAAAATTCAAAATTATCTTGATAACTTGGAGAAATAGGCTGAAAGTAAGAGAATGAAATTAAAGAGAGATAAGTGTAAAATTATTCACTTAAGCAAAAATCTGATGCACAGATATAGGAAAGAAATAACTGGTTTAAATTATGGTACTTATGAAAAAAATCTAGGAACATTCATATAATCACAAGTTTCTCATCCACACCCTCATAATCTGCTCTGAACTAAGTAATTTCTAGAACAATACATTTCTAAGCATGTTTATTGGCTGTTGATTCTATTTAAATAAATATTAGGGAATTGTGTACTTTTGTGTCCTTCTGAATACATTTAAGATTTATTATTACGATCAGTAGCTATTTTCAGGAAGAGGGTTGTAAATCCTGAGAGTCAACAAGACATTTAACCAAAGTTATACATGCTTTGATATTTTGAATTACAACCACATCCTAAAAAATGTTGAAAAGTACATCTGAGAAATAGTTTCTTTGACATCACTTAAAAATCCCAGACACATTCATTTGTGTGCTATCACTATTGTAATACCCAAAATAACGGGTTTGGCTGATTTTTGTTTCTTTAAAAAAATCTGTATTCCTTTGGATTATGGATACATAAAAAGTAAAGACACACTTGGATTGATCTTCACTCCTGGTGATTACATAGGTATACCTTCACCACAAATACTGTATTCTTTTTTTTTTAAACAATGAGATTTCCATGGATGTCTGCAGGCAGGACAAACGATAAAATGTGTATTGCAAACTCACAATGAAAACTCTGTCCCTTTTGAACTTGTATTGTGACACTGTACACAAGTATGTAAGGGGCAGAGCTTAAGCTGTGATATTGCGATGCTCGTTTTGTCATTTTGACAAAAGGCCAGTTGCTGTGGACACCCACGGATACCCTGTCTGCCATGTAAAATAATCTTTTCCAATCTGGCCTCTTCCAGTTTCCCTGGACTTCATCTCACATAATTCCACAAATTGAAGTCTAACACATCTGAAGGAGGCCAGATTGGGAAAGGCTGACATAAAATGTAATCAGATCTTAAGTTAAAAAAAATACTTTTCTGTCACCCAGGCATACTGCTTCCTTATGTTAAATCTTAACAGTTAAGACTTCAGAATTGCAAAATAGTTTTTCTTCTAAACAGACATGCACAGTGACTTACCCTGCAAATGCATTATATTTTATCCCATGATTTCCAACATTATAGCAAAGTATTTTACCTGCTATTTCTTTAGAGCTGAATTTATCAAAACAAATATGGACAATCAATCCAACTGTGGTTACAGTACAATCCTATATATGCCAATTTATACATGTTAACTCAACAATTCAACTCAACTAGGTGCCAGCATAGAAACTAGGAGACAGTGAGTTCTAGGCCTCCCTTAGGCATGAAAGCCAGCTGGGTGACTTTGGGCCAGTCACTCTCTCTCAGCCCAACCCACCTCACAGGGTGGTTGTTGTGGGGAAAACAGGAGGCAGGAGTATTAGGTATATTCACTGCCTTGAATTGACCAAATATTTTTAAAGGCAGGATAAAAATCTAACAACAACAACAACCTGAATTCAGGATGTCTTATTCTCAAAGAAGTATGTGTCTTATTCAGTGTGTCTTATTCTCAAATAAGCAAATAAAGGACTGCTAAGCAACTTTAATGTTCATGTTGATTTCAATGTATAGTATGGTAATACATATTAAAATCAGTGGGCCCTGATGTTGCCCAGATCAGATCCAGAGAATTGTTCGTTTCTGTCAAAGATTCTTCAACACTAAACGAACTTTTCCTATTCTCACAGCTTCCAGCTGTGTTGAGCTACAATTCTATCATCCAGTCAGAGCACTGAATGGTTTTGCTGGCTAGAGGTGAGGAGGAGCTGTAGCTAAGCACTAGGTCGGAAGAAGCTGCCCTGTGCCATAGGTTTAAGTGCTCCACCTGAAGGGGTCTGTCTTCACGCTATATCAGCTTTCCCTGAAACACGTTTTAGTTCAAGGTTGCTCATACTTTTTTTGAATTATCATGCCAGGGGCACATTCCAAAAAGTGGGCCAGGACAAAAACCAAATGTGGTTTAAAAATTGATTTAATGAGATCCTGTCAAAACAATTAGAGTGTTGCTGCAATTTTTGGAGGGGTTCTAGGAATTGTGCTCAAACTTTTAGTGGGCTTCATGCAGCCCTGGTCCCTGAAGCTGAGCAGCTGGGTCTTGGACTGTAGTTTTACAGCGTGTGGCTCTAGTGTTTAACGGTGCAAGAAGAGCACAAAATCAATACCGGCCAGCATCTTACATTCACCACCGCATAATTCAAAGTCCTTCTATTATTAATAGAACTGGAGGCAAAGGAAGTAAAACCACCTTCAAGTCAAGTTGGATCACTAGTGACTTCATGGACACCTCCATGTAGTTTTCTTGGCAACAGTGCACAAGTGTTTCCTTTGCCTTCTGGGAGTTTTAAAGATTTTCCCATCTAGCCTTCAACCTTGGAAAGAGCTGGAAACTCTGCAGTTCACAATTGCAAAGATGTTTCCCAGGAGTTTTCAAGGCTCTATATATTCTATTCTTCTATATTTTTAATATGTCCCTAGATCACTGTGTAAGTAATATTTTACTTTTATGATTCACCATAATGAAAAGTTCAGTGCTGCAGGCCTCATTCAATTCCTTTCCCTTGTCTTTAAGCTCATTCTGACATCCAGCTATTCAGTAAAAACTTTGCTCCCAGACATCTGATGGTCACACCAAATGTCGCTTAGCATTACTTACTCCTGCTGCGCAGTGCTTGCACTTTCAGTGCCACCTAGTCAGCACTCCGCTATAATTCCGGAGCATGTCAAAGGGTTTCAAAGTCTATGTAGTAGTTCTTCCAGCAATATTTCACAGAACAGATGTGGTAAAATATAAGGCACGTATAAGACAGAAGAAGAGCTATATTGCCTTCCTTCCTTCCTTCCTTCCTTCCTTCCTTCCTTCCTTCCTTCCTTCCTTCCTTCCTCCCTCCCTCCCTCCCTCCTTCTTCCTAGATTTATATCTTGTCTTTATATTGTACAACTCAAGGCAGCCTACATAATGCTCCCTCCTCCTATTTTCCCCACAAAAACAACCCTGTGAGGTGGGTTGGGTGAGACAGAATGACTGGCCCAAAGTCACCCAACTGACTTGCAAATTTAGGCAGCTTCTGCTAACCAGCATTTTATGTGTACTTTACCTAAGTAGAGCACTGAGCTACAGGTAGGCAGCTATTATGTGCCAAAGAGAGAAACTTTCTGAAATGGCTGAAGCAAGGTTGGGAACGTCTCCTCAGGAAGACTTCGTGCTGAATAAGTGTACAATCTTGGTAGAACATTGCTACATTCTGATGTTCTTCTAGAAAATTCTAAAAAGAGAGAGGACGAGAATGGGGTTAGATGAGAGAGGGCAAGAGTAGAGTATTTTAGGGACCATCTCCAGATCAAAATCTTTGCTCTTCTTGCTTACCAAATGTTCAGAGTTGTTTACATGTTTAAAAGCTACCTGTCTGAAATTTGGCAAGCACAACTACACCTGATAAAGAACATGTGACTACAACTAAAAACAGAAAATAGGTAGGATGTTGTGTTGGTGTGTGTATAAAAGAGAGAGAGAGGAGAGAGGAGAGAGAGAGAGAGAGGGAGGAGAGAGAGAGAGAGAGATGTAATGTTTGCAGTTCCCATAGGCATTTCTCACTAAACAGGAAAGGAAATTATTTACTGTGCTCTCTTTTACATCCCTCATGTATACAAATGATCACTGGGCCTAAGCTCCTGTCCCTATCTCTCTGAAATTGAGCAGGCTGGATTCCCCACAGGAAATAAAACTGTGCCTGCACATGTCATAACTCTGTTCAAAACCAAAAATGTTACAGGCAGTTTCCCTTTCTTAGAAAAGAAAAAAAAGACTATAAAAGAGCCTAGTTCTTAATCACCTGGGGCAGAACATTTAATTGACTTCTAAATTAAAGTTTCATTTTGTTTTGCTTTTAAGTTGCGATTGCTGGTGGTTTTCCACTGCTAATTAAGGGAAGAAACAAATGGAACTATCTCCAATTTGATCTGAATCTATCAGGTTATTTCATGAAATGCTAGATAGGGAGAGACATCAAAACTTTGTGATCAGTGCACATCCCCCCATTCCATCTACCCTCCATTCTATCTACCATCTGTCTCCCTGTCTCTATCTATCTAATCTCCCCCAAAGTAGTATTCACTAGATGGCCATGCTATCTGAAACTGATCGGAGTTGTAGTCCAAGCCACCTGTGGCCACAAGATCACAGAAGAGTAATGTGTGTGTGTGTGTGTGTATTGAGGGGGCACGGTGGCTCAGCGGTTAAGATGCCAGGCTTGTCGATCGGAAGGTTGCAAGTTCGGAGGTTTGAGACCCTAGCCCCGCGTGACAGAGTGAGCTCCCACACTCGCCCCAGCTCTTGCCAACCTAGCAATTCGAAAGCATGCAAATGCAAGTAGATTAATAGGTACCACTTCGGTGGGAAGGTAACAGCGTTCCGCACGCATCATGCCGGCCACATGACCGTGGAAGCGTCTTAGGACAATGCTGGCTCTTCGGCTCACAAACGGAGATGAGCACCGGCCCTTAGAGTCGGACACGACTGTGTGGGGGAACCTTTACCTTTACACACAGACACATATATACTGTGTATATATATAGTCTTTAACTGTAATTAAACAATTGTAATTGAACAAACATGTTAAAGAAGCATTTACAATATTTGGAACATATGTTTGTAAAACAAATCCTGCACCTCTGTTTCTTAATAAAAATCAAAGTCAAGCTTATCTAATATACTTTTTAAGCAGCAGAGTCCTTATAATTTTTCATTGCAAACCATCAATATTATAAATAATTTTATTTATAAATCTATAAACTATTGATAATAACATAAGTAATGTATTGAATCTTCTAGGTGAGGGGAGAGGGGGAAAATTAAAATGTGGTAATTGCAAATTATTACCAACATACTACAAAACAGTTTTTTACACATTTAAAATGACAGTTGATGCGAACACTGAAAAATCATTTCTTCTTACCAAGAATACATTATCTCAGGAAAGCAGCATCTTTGTTCTTTCATAGTTGGGTATAGATTATCCAAGTGTTCTGAATCTAGGTCTCTTCAGCTGCTTCACTTCTCTCGCAAAGCTCCCCTGAATCTTATTCCCTCTTGGTTATCGTCAATTATGCATCAAAGTCAGACAAATTCCAGACCAAATACAGCAGATTTGAACAGATTCAATTTGAACAATTTGTCCAAATTGAAGCAGGGTTTTCTCTGAGTGTAAAATGGAAGATTTGCAGCCATGTCCTGGACTGAAGGCTGGGGTACAAGTCTGACTGAGTGCCAGAAAAGCAGATGGAATAATAGATGAAAATAATGTTCATCTTTAATAAACATCTGGGAAGTTGTTTCTTTGGCTTGAAAAGCCAGCCTCCCAGTGTCTCTCTCATAATGTTGGCAAGCAGTTAAAACAAGGAAGCGCAAAGCTTTGTGTTTTCTTAGTGTTGAAACCCAATTTAGATTATGTCCGTTTTTAAATAGCACATTTATGAACATGGCAACTGGTTTTAGAAGGAATTAGTTTGCTCAGTGGCTATGTTATGACTTGAGTCCGTGCTCTTTTTCACTGATGAAAATGTAACCCTTTAACTGGATTGCCACATTATGTTCTTCAGTTAAATGCTTGCTTTAAAAAAAAAAATTCTGGAAACCATTTGCAGCCTTTAACAGCTTTCATATTTCTTCAGTCTTTACTTCCCTGCATTTCTCTGTGACTAATTAAAAGAGTCAATTGTTGTAAATAGGGTTATTGGATTATGCTGCAAGTATTTATTGTTCTGTGGTTTCTTTGACACAGCTATGCAGGAGCCTACAAACGTCTGAAGAGCCTGTAAGAGTCAAAAGGATACCAGCCATGTATTACGAATTAATTGACTAAAAGTATAGGTAACCAGTACTTAATGTTTAATGTCCTATCAACATAATAAAAGTATTATGAAAAAATGTCAGATGTTTTCTCAGGGTGAAAAAAATCCCTAGTTAAATACAGGAATTGCTGTAAGGGATAATTGTTCCCAGCAACCTACAACCTACAAGTCCTTCCCTATCTTGTTTCTCAAGCTTACTGATTAAACATGATTTGGGAGTGGGTCTTATTCAAGATCACTTAACGTAGCTATCTCATACAGTTCTTTAAGCACAATTACGTAGTGGATTCACATAACATATTAGACTAGATTAAAATGGGGTAGATTGTGGTTTAGACCTTGTGGAAAATCCAGTCATTGGCTCAGCGTGAACCAGATCATTATGTTACCCAATAATATCAAGTTATTTGTTCTGACATAGCACATGTCGTAAATGCAGCAATTGTGTTTTGTTCCTCCAAGGTTAGGGTTAAATGATTATGTGATTCAAATCTCAGAGTAGGAAAAAGGTACACATTTTAAACTATGGGTGAAGCGGAACCTTAATGCACTTTACTGATTCTGATTGCAGAACTACAGTAGCAGGGAATGTTTTTCCCCACTCTCAAATCAAGTCCAAAAATCAGGTTTTGTTTGGTAGTAAGCCACTGTTGAGTCTGTGTGGATTTGACCACATATGATTAATTAATTAATTAAATATTATGAATGTGATGTAAATCAAGAGGCAGATTTTGCCAGCTGAACTTAAGCCTTTCCCAGCCTTAGTTGGTCTATTTTTTTTTACTAAATTGAGGACTATCCTATGCCATGCCTCTTTCCATTTGATCAACAACAACGAAGACCAGCTTCTACTGTTCCACAGTATCCTCCTCAAGTGTTCTTAACATTTATTAACCAATCCTGATTTCTGAGCTAAGCTATTTTGGCCATCCTTGGTATCACTCAGGAGCTTTAAATAATGTATACCTTGATAACAACCAGGGATGCCAATTTGGAGCCAAAAGCCAGGCCAGAAGTTCCCAAAGCAGAGGCTGATTGTAAATGGGCATAAAGAGCAGGGTATGGGCACACATTGGCTTGCCACACCAACGTCCTGCTGCCATGAAATTTCCTGAGCTTTGCTCTGCCAATGGAAAAGCTTTGGGATGCTGTTCAGTATAGATCCATGGCAGGCCCTTGATGAGTCTTGCCTCATGGCAAGCCACGACAGCGCATAAAGCTGCAGACATGGGTACAACTTCAAATAGTAGAATGCTGGCCATTTCATGGGAAGCAGAACCTACAGTTAGACAGAGGCAGGATAATTTTTTTAACCTGGAGGCTACTTTTCAGTCTATCCCAAACATCCTACCCTGATTTATACTCCTGTAGCCAAAGTTTGCTGGGATTATCAAGCACCCTTTTAATTTAAGAAATACAGTAGCTGACAAAGCAAACTGTGCATGAGTCCACATACAATGGCAAAATGCAAAGGCTGCTGAGCACAGGTTACAAAACTCATCCGAAACGCTTCCTTAAAGGCAACATTTGGATTTCAAAGAAATACGTAGTAGAGGTCTTTTCATCACCCTCTGTGCTAGCAGCAGCAGCTGCCTTAGTGTAGCTCATCTCAACATCTCGGTTGGGGGGTATGACAAAGCCAACCATCCCTTTTTTGTCCTCTAAACTGAGTGAAGATTAGTCCAGACCTTAGTCCAGACTTAATATTATTCTCCAGATCAGGGTTTCTCAACCAGGGTTCCGTGGAACCCTAGGGTTCTGTGAGAGGTCACTAGGGGTTCCCTGGGAGATCACGATTTATTTAAAAAATTATTTCAAATTCGGGCAACTTCCCATTAAAGAGGTAAGTTTCATTCTTATTTTTAGTTTAAGAACACTGTTAGTGCAGTGTACAGTGTTCATGTGTACAGGCCTACACATGAAACAAATATAATAATTTTGTAACTTGTGGCCTATATTTGAGCCTGAATGTGCAGGGGTTCCCCGAGGCCTGAACAATATTTCAAGGGTTCCTCCAGGTCAAAGGGTTGAGAAAGGCTGCTCCAGATAATTCCAAATGAAGTAATTGTTGTGCTACAGTCACCTTGCCTCATTCATGGACTCTTATAGGTGAGTTCAGATAACCAGTCCTCCACTGGAGCCAACCTGAACTGATCTCAAAAACCTAAATAGGTCAGGCCTGCTTAGTACTTGAATGGGAGATCACAAAATACCAGCACTATAGACTAGGCAGGGGATGTTAAAAAAAAAAAAAACTAGAAGAAGGCAAAGCTCTTCTCTATTGTTACCAAAAAAAGCTTCAGAGATGTGTTAATGAAATCAGCAAGATTCAAGCTTTATTTAGAAAAGACTTTACCTATGCCTGAACTTTAAACCCTAAACAGTACAAGTAAACAGAAAGGGGGACACTAACTGGTTTTTCCATCTTATGATTCAGATTTCTTTAAAATACTACAATAAGGTGTGCCAGCAGATGGCACTCCAGAATATTGGAGTTTGTCCAGATAATAATAAAATCGGTAACGCATTACTGGTGCTGTTCTCTATGTAGTTTTGAACACAAGAGGTAAGATAACACATACAGTCTTTGGTTAATAGGTACCTTCCTCCAAGCAATGGCCAGATATCTAAACAAAGAGCATCAAAAGCATTTGTTATGCTAAAGAGTAACAGAGTTATAGCAAGTGTTTTTCTACATCTTAGCGCAATTAAAGGGGCCAGTAACGGGGGTCTGCAGGGTATGGTAAAAAAAAGTAAAGATGGTGCCTGCGATGCTATAATCAAAGCTTTGCCCATTTTAAATGTGCATTGCACATAAATAATGGGCAGAGCTTTTATCACACTTTGATCACAGCCACCATCTTGACTTTTTTTTAATAGTAATTTTATTAAAAGTTACAATTGCCCACCATCTTGACTTTTTTAACCACACTCTGCCAACACCCCTGGCCAGTAGAAATGGTGGGATTGGCAGCATTATGTGATCACAAAGAACAGAGTGTTGGATATGGTCCGGTTGGTTTTCTGGGTAAGACACCATCCTTAGATTTCCTAAGGTAATTGTAGGAGAAGTAAGATGTTTTGTGCATGTAAGATACAGAATATATTTAATTATTTTCCTGACAATAAACAAACATCATGCACATTATTACCTTATAGTAAACATTGCTCTTAATTGTCACTTTATTTATTAATTTATTTATTGTGGTATTTATACCCCGCCTATCCCCTCCCTAATGGAGGACTCTAGGCGGCTTACAAGCATATATATACATTAGTTATACAATTCACCATTTTAACCGCGCGTGAGGGGAGGGGGTAAGGGAACCGACTCTTTCAGGCTCTGGACTACAATTCCCAGGATGCCTTGAGCCGGCTGCTGACGTCCTGTAGCTGTTACATCCGGGTCCGTCGTCACCGCCGCCATTCGATCTTCCTCCGATCCTTTCCTCCGGTGGTGCCGACTTCCCGACAGGACGCCAGCAAATTAGCCCACTTAAGGTGGTACCCATTTATCTACTTGCAAAGCTTTTGAACTGTTGGGTTGACACTTTTCCTTAGAACTGGCAAAAATATGTTTTGACTTGGGGAAAATTTGGGATAGGTCTGCTGGATGCTTTTGATCAGAGTTGCACGCAGCCTCATCTAGTGATTAGGGAACACATAAACTAAAAATCTGGAGGATACCAATTGGCCCATCCTTGGCATAAACATATTACTGAAAAGGTTCCACAGATGACTTGAATTTTGTGAAGGCAAAAGTATATGTGTGTGTGGGAGGGGCTTAATTTCCCAAGCTTCTGGAAGGGATGAAATAAAAATGTGACGTTTGTTTACAGCATCACCCAGTCAAATACTGTAGGTATATGCCAACATTTCCATGGGGTAAAGATGAAATTCTGCCCTGGAGAATCTATTCCAGTAATGTGCCTGACCACCGTATAGTAAAGGTAAAGGTTCCCCCCGCACATTTGTGCAGTCGTGTCCAACTCTAGGGGCCGGTGCTCATCTCCGTTTGTTAGCCGAAGAGCCAGTGTTGTCCAAAGACGCTTCCATGGTCATGTGGCCTCATGATGTGCGCGGAACGCTGTTACCTACCCACCAAAGTGGTACCTATTAATCTACTTGCATTTGCATGCTTTCGAATTGCTAGGTTGGCAAGAGCTGGAGCTAGTGCGGGAGCTCACTCCGCACGTGGGGCTAGGGATTTGAACCTCCGAACTTGCGATCTTCCGATTGACAAGCCTGGCGTCTTACCCGCTGAGCCACCACACCCCTGACCACCATATACATATTTTTATATATATATATATATATATATATATATATATACACACACACACACACACACACACACACACACACACACAAACACATACATACATACATACTGTATAATTTTTATCCCGCCTTTATTATTTTTATAAATAACTCAAGGCAGCGAACATACCTAATACTCCTTCCTCCTCCTGTTTCCCCACAACAACCACCCTGTGAGGTGAGTTGGGCTGAGAGAGAGTGACTGGCCCAAGGTCACCCAGCCTAAGGCGGGACTAGAACTCACAGACTCCTGGTTTCTAGCCCGTTGCCTTAACCCCTAGACCAGTGCTTTCCAAACTGCCGCCGTTGGTGACACACCAATGGCGGCAGAACGGTGCGGGGGCACACGTGGGGGCGGGGGCAGGGGCGTGCATGGCAGCGGTGGAAGCGGCGGCCTCGTGTTTTCCGCTAAAACGCGGAAGCGCTGATGGCACGCCGTTGCCGTCGCTGCCGCCGCCGTACACACCGCCACCCCCGTGCCGCCGCTGTGCACGTCCACTTCCAGGTTGTGTCGCGACACACTAAACTGTGTGTTGCGACACACTAAAGTGTCGCGACACACAGTTTGGAAAGCTATGCAGTAGACCAAACTGGCTCTCAATATCCTGACAATAACATATCGTGGGAAGATAGGAAATGCCTTTATACTGAGCCAGAACATTGACCCATTCAGTGCAAAACAGCTGATACTGATTGGCAAGAAGCCTTCAGGAGGCCGAAGAGTGAGGCTTGGACTTCCTGCATGCAGGCCCGATCAAGTACTAACTTACTCTGCCTCCTGTTCTAAGATCATTGAATATATTATGGGTCATGTTCAGCTCTAAAGAAAGGGTTTGTGATCTTCTTTTATAGAAACTTTCTCTAGGGTAAATGGGAAAACTTTGGGTTGCTTTTTCATTAAAGTTTCAGTGATCTTTGTCATGATCTAACACAGAAAATCAGCTGAATGGGAGGAAACAATCAAGAAACCAGCATAGCTTCTCTGGCCAGATGTACTAGACCAAAATTCCCATCATCCTCAGTGGAGATTATGGGAGCTTTAATCCAGACACATCTGGAAGATACTTAGTTGGGAAAGGCTGTTCTAATCACAACAGCCATTTTGGGGCTCTCCTCCTGAGGACTGCATACTTTACATTTTCCTTCTACAAATAACCGTCCAAGTCCTCCTTTTCAAAGAACCTTTATTAAACCCCCAACTATTTGCTGTCGAGACTTTTAGGATGAAATCATCATGTTAAACAAATAAACGCCTCTCTGTACAGATCTCTGCTTTGGGAGCAGAGTAAGAAAATAATTTCTGTCTGCTGTCCACAAAAGCGGCTGGAAAGGCCGAAAGGAAAATATTATTTTTACTTCATTGTGTGAAATATCATTTTGGAGGATCTGACGCGTTGAGTGTTTGAAGAGTTTTTGCTGGCATGTTCCGAGGGTCTCCCGGGCTCACCTCATGGGATTGTTTTCTTCATTAATAAACTTAGTATGATGTGTGTTAAAAGGAACATTCTATTTACTTAGTAAATAGGGGATGTCAAACAAAAAGCAGAAGCCTCACAGGCACTGGGCAGTATGTGGGAGTGGGGGTGTGGGGGTAGATGGAGGGAGCCCTGGAAAATCTGGGATAGCTCTGACCAACTTGAGCCGAAGCTGGGTTTTGTTGAGAAAACAATTCAGCCAGAGGATCCAAGTGAGGCTATTTCCTTACTGATACTGGTGGGAAAATTGTACACTCTGGGTCTCAAACCAGCAGGGGATGGCCTTGGGAAGGAAAGTTTCGGAGTGCTCTGCACTGTGAATGTATCCTTTAAAAGCCTCACAAGGATCAGCATTTACAAGCCCGGACTGAGGTGAATCCAATGGCAAAGATACACCGCTTCAACTGATATTCTTTGGAGAGAAGCAGAGAGGCCTAGAACTACCATGAAAAGCCGTAGCAACAGTCACTAGGGCAGTGTTTCTTAGCCTTGGCAACTTTAAGACGTGTGGACTTCAACTCCCAGAATTCCCCAGCCCCATGCTGTCTGGGGAATTCTGGGAGTTGAAGTCCACACATCTTAAAGTTGCCAAGGTTGAGAAACACTGCACTAGGGAGTTGCCAAGTGCTTCCTTCCCTGCCTTGACTGCTCCTATTTGATGGTTGGGTTAGGTGACTTGAATCACAGGAGAGAAAATAGCTCCGTAAATTGCATAATCCCTGCCAATGAGAGCTGTTACTCAGTTTCCCTTGACCTCTTGGCTCTTCAAAAGTTGATACTAAGCTGACTCCCACCTAAGCAATTAAAAAAAACAAAAGATGGGGAAACAACCCCTCTTTGAATCTGAAAGAAGAGTTATTTGTAAGGGAAAATTGATTCCTTCTAAGTGTTGGAAGGGAGCATGAAAAAACAAATCAAACAAATCATTAAGCAATATATTACGAACTCATTTATCTTCCTGGGCTGGAAAAGTCCAGAATGGGCAAGCTTGTCTAAGAATTAGATAAATAGCTCATTTACTAAGTCTTGCATTTCATCCATATAGAGATATGTTTATTGTGCATGGAAAGACACACTTCAGAGCAGTTCACGGCAGGGTCCCGTGTACCACAGCCATCTTGCCACCATTTCCCATTTGTAATAATGAGCCCTTCCCACCAGGGAATTTTTGCATGATTCATTTTGAATCCTCAGTATTTGGGAAAGTTTGCTGATGTTTTCTTAAATTACATCCTCTTGCGGGTTCATAAAAAATCCTGAAGTTATTACAAATAAACAAATGGAGTTTCTCTTTGTGATGTAAACCAGCTTTGAATGAAGTCATTGAGTGGAAGTTTGATTTGGATTGCTTCTGAAAAGCTCCTTAGAGCCAAGGCGGCAATCTGCTTTCCTTCCCAGAGCTAGAAAAATTAGCAAGCAGCTGTTCTAAGTCAACCAAGTGGAGAAACCCCCCATTGCTTCATGTCTTGTTTTGATTTCCAGAAGGAAACTGAATATCAAAAAGTCCTTTCCCCATTCCCCTTTTATCTTTGCAGTTACAAGTTTTATCCTGGGCCTTACTGGAAGGAATGGGGGGTGGGGGGGGCAGGGAGAAGGAAACTGTGCAGCAGAAAGCTTTGTGTAAGTCCAGATTTCTGTTTGTGTGTGTCTGTGCGTGCTAATAAATATCAACAGAAATAGATATTGAGAGCTGTATCTTGTAATACTTCCCCCCAAACTTTTTCCTTATTTGTAGAAGATTACAAAATATAAACAGAGTACCAAATACAGAACAGTAACAAAATTAAACTAAACAATCCAAGAAATAAGAAAAGAACAGAAATTTAAATGAAAAGAAACTTTAAAAAAGACACACCCCCAAGCCCTTAAATACCGGAATAAAATTTAACAAATTACAATGCTATAGGGTTTGGGTTAAAACTAAAGATCAGTTATATAAGATTATAGACAGTCACTGGTTTACAAAAATACCATATAATACTATATTATAATCAGATAGAAAAGATAGAGAAGAAAATTTACCTAATGATAACACTGTATTATT
The DNA here is from genome assembly GCA_023362775.1 of Charina bottae. Lineage (NCBI taxonomy): Eukaryota > Metazoa > Chordata > Lepidosauria > Squamata > Charinaidae > Charina > Charina bottae. Next base: position 248,394,087 of record JALMGJ010000002.1, read on the forward strand.
GTAAAATTTCATAAAAACTACATCAAAAAGAACATTTTGCTTCTTCCTTTGATTAGGAGAAAATATTTGTCAAATTTATCACTGCCCATCTCTACAAAGGCAAAATATTGCCTTTTCCAGAATGGAAAGTTACACATTTCCAAGACTCAATCTAGAATAATCTCATTTTTTAAATTTCTCAATATTTATTTATTTATTTATTTATTTATTTATTTATTTATTATTTGGATTTATCCCCGCCCATCTCTATCATGGTAGACTCTGGGTGGTTTACAATCACAATATAAAAGTTAAAAGACTATACATTTAAAAACTACCATAAAAATAAAAAATAAAAATCCAGAAGATGGTATGTTGTTAAAAGGAGGATATTATTACGCTAACCACCCCCAGGAGGAACTATTATGTCCTTCGTTCCAGGCAAGGCGGCAGAACCAGGTCTTTAACGACTTCCTAAAGGCCAGGAGCGAGGGAGCCCGTCTCGCCTCAGGGGGCAAGATATTCCACAGGGCGGATGCTATCGCAGAGAAGGCACGCCTCCTGGACCCCGCTAGATGGAATTCTTTTAATATACGTAATTCTGCCCCCCATGCCCAGTATAACCATAATTCCTGGCAGAAAGTCAGATTCCAGAGTTTTGGTATATAATTCAACATCATATTAACATCTTTAATTTGAGGGATTTCCTCATAAATCTATGTATGTATATTGAAATACTATTCTAGAAGGGTACCAAAAGTTCACATTTGGGTCAATGAACCCTCAAATGTTTTGCATCTCCAACAGAGAAAATCTGATGTCCATCCATACATGTCCTTTCTTTGGGGAGAAAGGATACAGTTTAAATACAATTTTTTGATGAATCAACTTTAATCTCAAGTCCATCAATGTTAGAGGTATCGGGTTTCAACCAAGCACGTCTCACACAAGCTTGAAGGAGGAGGCAGCTCAGCTGTAACCTAATCTTACTTGCTTTGTGTGGGAGGGGCTTGGAAATCCGATTTTCTGTTACTCTACTTCCTTTCTTTCTCTTTTCCTGCTTGAATCTCCACCAGGGAGGATGGTCATCCATGGCTGTCCACGTTGCTCATACTTGCATTCAGCAAGGCCACATTAAGAAGACTGTGGGTTTGGTCAGAACCTATCGCTTGCACGCATGAACCGTTTGGTACCTGAAAGTGATCTACAATAAAACTGTAAGCTATTTTTCTGTAACTTTACATTAACGTGTGAAGTGTGTTTATTTTACTCTGAACTTAATTGAGCCTTATGTGCAAGATTATTACAGGACGCTTTTTACTCTGCTAAACTAGATAAACGCTGCGTGGGTTTTTTCTGTTACTAGGATTCCAGAATTCCCAACAATCAATACCATTTTAATGTTTTTAAGGATATGAAGCCATTGATGGGGCATTAACCAAGATTCCAGATCTTTAGACCATGTTTGATATATTCTGGTAATACCCACTTTAAAAATTTTCTTGAACTTTTGGTAAAGATATGTTGTATCTGTCATGGATTCCATAAAATAAGAAAACATCTCAGGTGTCTTTGAAGCAGCCAAAGCATCTGGCCCACACTGAACCATTAAAACATGCTTAAATTGAAAATACCGTCACTATTGTCAACTAGGAAGACCAAATTCAATTTGAAGTTGGGAAAAATCCTTAAAAGAATTGCTACATAATAATTGATTTAAAATCACTATCCCAATTTCTGCCTGTATTTTACAAAAAAACAATTTACAACTTATTTTTAAAGTAGAATTTTTGCAAAGAGTTAAATGTTCATAACTCTCATTATCAAAACCTAATCTATGCCCCAGTATGGACCAAAGATTTCTCACAGCCCACACTCCTGGAAATAAGACACCGTTTCTACTATATGTTGGTCCAAGAACCTGCTATGACCATAATGGGAATAAATAATAACTTTCCAACAAAGCCCATAAGGGATAATAGCCTACTAAATTTTCATTCCACATACTTATGGCTGATAAAATATAGGCCCAGTGATATTTTTGCAAGTCCAATAGACTGAGGTATCCATCCTCGTATGATAATTTCAGTTGAGCTAATGAAAGACTTGTTGGACTATTATCCCAAATAAATTTCTTAAACAAGCTATCAGTCTGAAGAAAGTAATTATTTGGTATTAGCATTGGGATGCCTTTAGGAACATAAATCAAATGAGGGACAATATTCATTTCAAAACATTAATTTTGCCCCACAGACATAATGGATTTTTATGAACCTACTGTATTAACATTCAATTCAATCTTTTCTAAAAGTTTCAACATATTTATTTCCACATATTTAGAAATATTTTTAGGAATATAAAGTCCCAAATATTTAATGTACTCAGTAGAAATCACAAAGTCCAACTCTTTACACATCTGTGTTGATATGTTAAAGCCTAAAGATTTTTCCCAGTTGATCTTATAGCCAGAGTACTTTCCAAAATACTGTACAACCTGTAAAAAAAATAGGCAGGGAAATAGAGTACTTATCCAAAATAGCTAAAATATCACCAGCATATAGAAATAATTTATACTCACACCCCGCGTGAGTATACTCATAGAGTCCGAAGATTGCCTTACCATAATAGCTAAAAATTCAAGTATTAAGAAACAAGGGCGAAAGTGGGCAGCTTCACCGAGTATTACACTTAGGCTGACCATACGTCCCGTTTTGAACGGGACAGTCCCATTTTTTCCCCTTTTCTCAACCGTCCCGTCGTTTTAACATAAATGCCGCTTTTGTCCCATTTTTCAGGAACAGGCGGAGGCGGAGCAGCCGACCGGAGGGAACCCGGAGGAGGAATTCCAGCGCGTGGCAAAGGAGGTGGGAGAGGCGGGCCCAGCACCGCAACAGGTGGAGGTGATTCCCCTTCCAGGTTCCCTCCAATCAGCTGCTCTGCCCCCGCCCATCGCGCTGCCCACCCCGCCCCTCCCACGTGCTGATAGGCGGAGATGAACCCCCTGCCACCCCCAACCAGCCGCTCTGCCCCCGCCCACCGCGCCATGCGGCCTGCTCCCCCGCACTGACAGGCAGAGGCGATTCCCCTTCCAGGTTCCCTCCAATCAGCTGCTCTGCCCCCGCCCATCGCGCTGCCCAGCCCGCCCCTCCCACGTGCTGATAGGCGGAGATGAACCCCCTGCCACCCCCAACCAGCCGCTCTGCCCCCACCCACCGCGCCACGCGGCCTGCTCCCCCGCACTGACAGGCAGAGGCGATTCCCCTTCCAGGTTCCCTCCAATCAGCTGCTCTGCCCCCGCCCATCGCGCTGCCCAGCCCGCCCCTCCCACATGCTGATAGGCAGAGGCGAACCCCCCCAGGCCCCCCCAACAGCCGCTCCGCCCCCACCCACCGCTCCGCCTGGCCTGCCCCCCCACGCACCGGCAGGTGGAGGCAACCCTCCCGCCCCTCCCAACCAGCCGCTCCGCCCCCGCCCATTCCTCTTGTTCCATTTTTGTCTCAAGGAAATATGCTCAGTCTAATCACACTGTAACTCAAAACAATCTGAAATCATTTGGTTTGTTATGACTCTAGTGCAAGGTTGCAAAGAATAAATCTCGGTCCAGTACAAACTCCATTGGGAAACCATATCTAAACATCAATTGCTTTAGAAATTTAATGCTTTTAAAGCCATTTCCACATCTAAAGATACTAGTACAGCAGAATCACACATGACATTTAAATACAGTCATCATATTTTCTTGGAAAAAATAAAGGACAAACCTGAAAAAGGGGCTCCTATTCAACATCTGCATGAGGCCGCTGGGTGAGCTCATCCATCACCATGGGGTGATGTATCATCAGTGCACTGATGATACCCAATTGTACATCTCTGCCCCTGGCAAATTAAGCAATGCTGTGGATGTCTTATCCCAGTGCCTGGAGGCTGTGAGGGTCTGGATGGGGAACAACAGGCTTCAGATGAACCCTGGCAAGATGGCTTTGGGTTTTGGGCTTGCCGGTTCTAGGACTATGCCATCTTTAGTGCTGGATGGGGTTGCACTGCCCCAAACAGACCTGGTGCGCAACTTGGGGGTCCTCCTGGACTCATGACTCCTGCTTGAAGAGCAGGTGGCAGTCGTGACTAGGAGGGCCTTTGCACAGCTTCATATTGTGTGCCAGTTATACCCGTTCCTAGATCAGGGGGCTCTGCTCAGTCACTCATGCCCTAGTCATCTCCTGATTGGACTACTGTAATGAGCTGTATATGGGGCTGCCCCTGAAGAGTGTCCAGAAGCTTCAGCTGGTGCAAAATGCAGTGGTGTGGGCAGTTATGTGTGCTCTAAGATCTGTACACATTACACCTCTGCTGCAGAAGCTGCACTGGTTGCCAGCATTGCTGCCAGGTCCAATTCAAGGTGCTGGTTTTGATCTTTAAAGCCCTTCAGGGCATGGGGCCAGGTTATTTGAGGGACTGCCTCTCCCCGATTGTATCTGCCCGTCCCATCAGATCTGTTAGAAGAGGCATGCTACGGGTCCCATCTGTTAGGGAGCTACACTTGGCGGGACCCAGGAGGTGGGTCTTCTCTGCCATGGCACTCTCCTTATGGAACATCCTCCTCCCCGAAGTGAGGCTGGCTCCATCCCTGTTGATTTTCCAGAAGTCCTGAAAACCTGGTTATGCCATCAGGCCCCAGGGGACCAGTGGGGTACTGAGGTGGCTCCATTGCTGTTGACATCTGCTGCCCTCTCTTAGCCTTTAATTGCGATTTTTAAGTTTTTTCTGAATAATAATTGTTTGTTTATATGTTAACTGTTTAATAGTTTTATAGTACACCGCCCAGAGCCACTTTGTCGTGAGATGGGCGGCCATATAAATGTGACAAACAAAACAAAACAAAACTGAATGAAGGGATACGCTACAGCTAGGGTAGATGGAGTAGTTCAGTCCCTTACCACTGGCCATGCTGGTGCAACGTATCCACTCCCTGGCTACCATTCCAACCTTCCATTGCCACTAGTTGGAGAACCAAGTGCTCCTCTGCTGGCTGCCAAAGGGCTCACCCACATGTCCTGCTTCCCCCTCAAGGACAGGAAATTGTCTCAAGCCAACCCTAGCTCATTTTGAAGGTAACCTCTGCCTGGTTTTTTTTCCTACTCCATTGCAAATGTGGTGTTTTCCAACATCTGCCAGCACAATCAGAAGACATTGGAGTGGTGGATAGAGTCTGCATTTTAGGATCAACCATCCATAGTACAGGTAGTCCTTGCTTAACAACGGTAATTGGGACTGGAAGCTCCACTGTTAAGTGCAATGTCATGTGACCGCACCACTTAGTGACGGCAGTTCCAGCAGACCCAGTTGCCATTGTTAAGTGAGGACCGCACAGTCGTTAAGCAAGGACCTCACGTGATCACAACTTCCAGCTTCCTGCCGGCTTCCCCATTGACTTTGCTTGTGGGAAGTATTACCGTGGCATGCTGTGACAGTCAGAAATGCGAGCTGGTTACTGAGCACCCGAATTGCGATCACATGATTGCAGAATGCTGTGATGGCCACAGCTTTAAGGACTGGTCGTAAGTACAACTTGTTCAGCGCTGTTGTAACTTTGAATGGTTGCTGAACAAGAGGTTGTTAAGCAGAACTATCTGTAAAGGAACAAGCAGTCAAGAAATGTGTTGCAGACTAGCACTTAGTAGAGCAGCCACGAAGGCCTTGGAAAAGATATTCAGATGCTGGGATGTGTCTATACTTACAAAGATCAGAATAGTGCAAACCATGGTATTCTCTGTATATCTCCATGGGAGCAAAAGTTGGAGGAAGCAGGATAGGAAGAGTATTGACACTTTTGAACATTGGTGTTGGAGAGGACTCCTGATAATACCATGGAGAGCCAAGAAAACAATTAAATGGATCATCAAACAAATTAATCCAGAGTTTTCATTTCAGGCACAAATGACCAGGCTCAGACCTAGCTTTCTTGATAAGTTTATAATGCTGGGAAAGGTGGAAGAAATGTGAAGAAGAGGGGGGAGAGGTCCAGCCCATGGCCCTTGCCACTGGGCTCAGTACTGTCTCCTCTCCTGTTTCACATCTACGTGAAGCCACTGGGTTGGGTCATCTGATAGTTTGGGATGAGGTATCATCAATATGTGGATGATACACAGCTTTATATCTCTACCCTGGGTCAGCTGAGTGATGCCACTGGGGTCCTGTCTTGGTATCTGGAGGCTGTGGTGGTCTGGATTGGGAACAACGGGCTTAAATCCAACCCTAGCAAGATCGAGTGGCTCTGGGTTTTAGGACCCCTTGGTTCTGGGGAACTTGCATCTCTAGTTCTGGATGGGGTTGCACTACCCCAGGCAACCTGTGTGCAATTTAGCTGTCCTGAACTCTCAGCTTCTGCCCAAAGAGCAGGTGGCAGCTATGGCTAAGAGGGCCTTTGCAACAGCTACATGTTGTGTGCCAATTTTGCCCATGCCTCAGTGGTGGGGCCATGTACATGGTGCCTGATGTTGGTGAGATGAATGGTAGATGGGTCAAGTTAGCACAGAAAGGGGCAGAGGGCCACTGTGGTCCTCCATGGTGAAATAGTGGGGGATCATATAGGGACTATGAGGGAGGTACTGTATAGGAGGGGGTACTGATAGTACAGGTCTTTTCTGTGGCTGAATTGTTGGGAGCTGCTACTGATAAACGGCATGACTGTCCATAATAAGACAGTGTCTGTATATGACCTAGTGATGAATGAGAGCACAGACCTGGCACGTATTACTGACTCCTGGCTGGGCATAGATAAAGACGTAGCTCTGTCTGAAATCTACCTGGCTGTGTTTAAGGTTCTAGGGCAAAGGATGGGGAAGAGGATTGGCTGTGACTATACATGGGACTATAGAGTGATAGGGAGCTCTGCTGTGGAGGTAGCTGGATGCAAGCGGCTTTGCATAGAATTGGGCTGCACTGAAAAGCTACGGCTGCTGCTGGTATACCAAATGCCTACCTTCCCAGCAGCAGCCCTCCATGAGCTCTTGGAACTCTTTGTGGAGCTGGCATTGGGGTTTCTGGGGTTATTAGTTGCATTTAACTTCAATCTCTATGTCCTGGGGGGCATGGTGTAGCTTGTGAGTTCATGGCCTCCATGGTGACCATGGGCTTGTTGCAGGTAGTGATGGCCCCAACACACACACTAGATTTACTCTGGAGCAGATAAAATATGATCTGAAGATAGAGGACAGTTCCTAGTCAAACTACAGATCATGGACATCCTGAACCTCTGCATAGACAGTGAACCCATTAGAATGGCCTGCCTCAGGCACTTAATGTATCCAGAAGGTTTTCGGAGGGTGATTAGGGAATCCAGAAATCCAGCAGGCAATCCTGTCTCATCTTTGGTTGATCTTTGGAATGCAGAGGCAGCCAGAGAAGTAGATGAGATTGCTCCAGTGATGCCTTTGCTCAGTCCCTGATTCTATACAGCTGTTTGGTTTACTGAAAATCTGAAGGAAACAAGGCAACCGAACAGATAGGTAAAGCAACAGTGGTGAAAGATCAGAAGTAGATGCAGCTGAGCGCTGGTGAATGCTCATGTTTGAGCCCACACAACAGCAAAAAGTGACATGGCATTTTCCTCTGAATTTATTGCAGACTCTCACCTGGTAGTTCTGTTCAGATCCCTCCAACCTCCAAACCTTGTGGACAGACCAGAAGGATACCATGGTCACTAACTAGTATTGAATAGGACCAGAAGAACCATACTCCTTCCATCCAGGTCCTGATTATCATCCAGCAAAAGAACCAGTGTCATTTCTGTTCTAAGATCAGGCCTGAATCGTGACTGAAAAGAATCCAGATAATCCATTTCCTTTGGGATTTTCAGTACCTAATGACCCAACTCTCCTTTTCAAAGCAAGTGAAAAGTGTCCTTTTCCAACGAGTCTTTGGGCTGAGCTGATTATGATTTATTGGTTTGTTGTATTGATTCAATTATACTGTTTATTTAGCTGTTATTTTTTGCGGCTTGTTGCACAGAGTCCTTTGGGACTGGAATGGGTTAGAAGTGCTGTCAAATCAATCAATCAATCAATCAATCAATCAAGGCCAGTACTGCAAAAGCTGTATAGGTTATCAATTTGTTTCTGAGCATAATTCAAAATGTTGCCCATAACCTTTAAAACCCCCATAGGCATAGATCCCAGATGCCTCAGGGATCTGACAAAGAAGCCCTTCTCTGTATGCCAACCACGATGGAGGCACATTTCATTGGGATAAGGGAAAAGCCTTTTCAGTGTCTTACCTAAATTCTGGCAGGAATACCTCTCTTCTGAGGTTCTGCCAAAGGATCAAGATCTTCATTTTTAGGAAAATGTTTAGAAGATTGTATGTTTTGCTTTTACTCGCTTTATACTTTTTATTAGATATATTTGTGAATTTTTTGTCTTTTAAACATTTGAAAATGTGAATTGCTCTTAAACACAGTTAACTGCTCTGAATGATTAATATCCATTACAAAGGTGGGATAGAATTTTTAAAATATGAAAAACAAAATTCAAACTGAACTAAACTAAACTAAACTAAACTAAACTAAACTAAACTAAACTAAACTAAACCGGATTATTAGAAATCTCAGTTGTAAATCTTGGGACTCAAATAAATGCTAGCCTGTTAAGAAAGAAAACCTTTTTACCTCATTTATTCCTTAATTCCTCCAGGCTCCAAAAATACAAAATTGCCAACAATTTAACCTGCTGGAACGTTATAGGAGTATAAAAGGGGCAGGATTCACTTTTTGCATCCCTATATGAACAGCATAGATACGCTATTATGTGTTCAGCCTTTGAACTGCACACATGGGAAATATATGTTCAAAGCAGTTTATAAAATGTCTATAAACAAAATTAATAAAGATTTAGTTATAAACAACAGTTTAAATTGCAGACATCTCAGCACTTAAGTTTGATCAGGAACACAACTTTCCACAGTTTAAATTCTCACTTACAGTTAAGTAGCATATTATTATTCCTCCTGATAAGTACTTTATTAAACAAATAAATGAACTGAAATTTAGTATCATTCCATTGTTAAATGAAATGGAAAGAAATTATCATAAATTTCAAATCATTGATGAGGCTGCTTTTCCCCACTTTTTCATTTTAGCAGATTCTGGTTATACAAGCAACATGCCAATAAGTATAGGTTTCAGCCATTGTAGATGGGATCCACTGAACCAGGATGTTTATACCACCAGGGTTTACAGTACTGATGTTTTAACATACCCTTGCACTACACTAACAACCAAGCTGTGCTGCATACTGACTGAGTTCACACAGTTCACAGGGTTATGACCGAAGCTGATCTGCATCTAGAGAGGATAGGTCTCAGCTGCAAAGCCCTAATCAAAAGCTTAGAGAATGTAATTTTGTTTCAGAATTATTGTATTGCAACCAATTATTATACTGAGGTCTTAACTAGCCTATCCATGCCTAGTTCCTCTCAGATATGTTGAAATTCACTTGAGTCTTGAGCTATGGTGCTTTGAATTCCAGGATATGAAGTCCAACACTTCTAGAGGTATCTGGTCAGCTTTCCATCTTGTTACCTGAGCACTGATGCCACAGGCATTAGCCAAAAGATGCCCACTCCCATTATTTCACAATATTTCAAATTGGTACATATATAAGCTGGGGGGAGTAATGACAAAGTATACTATTTAAAACCTAGGAAAATATTATTTTCCCACAAGGGAGGCACTGCCTTAGGGAACAATGTCTAGACAACAGCAACTATATATTTGTTGTAGAATAAAATAACTGTTAGGAAAGTTCCATTTATATTATTATGGTTGGTCGCACAGTCAGCCAGATGTTTAAACTAGATTTGGCATTTTTATCCACCTATCAAGTCTTTCCCAAGGACCTAGGTTAGGCAGATGTTGTTGTTTGATGATGTTAAAGGTATCGTCGCAGGATGTAAGCTGTTCCAAGTAAAGCTGCCTTTAGCAACTGACTGATGGTGACTTTGTCAATGCTGATGGTGTTCAAGCGGTGCTCCAGATGTTTTGGAATTGCACCCAAGGTGCCTATTACAATTGGTACTATCTTTGCCTTCTTTTGCCACAGTTGTTCTATTTCTATTTGCAGGTCTTTGTATTTTGTGTTTTTCTCTAGTTCTTTCTCTTCTATTCAGCTGTCTCCAGGTATTGTTATTGTTATTAGGCACCATTTAGCTGTAGCTATACAACATGCAACAGTAGCTCCTGATGGTGATAGAAATCCAGACAATTCTTTTAGTGCTGGCAATGACCAGCACCCTACAAATGTGAATGCATTCAGAGACAGATTAACCACATTTGAGAAGGCCTGCCACTATGCAAGGAGTTTCTGTAGTAGGACAAAATAGACCTGTGGTAGAGATCAGACTAAGCCACCCTCTTGTTGATGTTCCAGAAGTGTTTAAAGCTGGAGCCATTTCAGAGAGCTTCTCCTGATGTTATCATTTTATCATGCCATCTTTAACTTCTATTTTTATTGTTTGTATTCTTATGTCTGATTGGTGCTGTTTTTATTGTTTTGAGAAAAGTTTGCACCCTGGATGTTTTAATTGGTTTTTATATTCTGTGTAAGCCACTGAGAGTCTCTGATTGTGGCAGGACAGAAATGTGAAAAATAAATAAAGAAACAAATAAATAATTGAGAGCATTTCTCACCAATTCCCCAAATGCTACAACTGCCTTCCCCAATCTTTTTGACTGTACGCACACCTTTAATGACCCTTACAAACACTGACTGGACAACTTGCTTTTAAAACCGGTCTTTCTCAATGTGTTTCTCATGTCCTGCTTCTTAAGTATGATGGTACCATTCCACTACAACAAAAATCAGAGATGATAAAACACAACAATGGAATTTGCCCTTTATTAAGCTATGAATCTGCAGATCACTCTGCATTTTTAATTCCTCACTTTCTGTACAAATTTCACTGACATGTTTTTCAAGTGGCTCAATAGGATTAATTCAAGCTTAGAAAATGGAATGCAGCTCCATTCCTTGTTTCTTGAGTTTGGCAGCCCATAGAAACCCCTGTTGAGATGAGGGGGCAGGGTGATAAAGTCACTACAGTATGGCTGGGGATTTTACATTGCCTTTTATTATTAAGCTGTAGGTCTGAGCTGCATAGATATGTTTCTCGCTATTTATTATACTTCTGATTGGCCCTAATAACCGAGGTTCCCTGGCCGAATACATTCTTTGTCAAAGGTTTTCTATGTCTTTTACATATTCCTAAATAATATTTATTTATTTAGCACTTAATATTTTACATATTCCTAAATAATATTTATTTATTTAGCACTGCTGTGCAAGCTGCATTGGGTACCAGTTTGCTTCTGGGTCCAATTCAAGGTGTTGGTTATCACTTTTAAAGCCCTACATGGCATGGGACCAGGTTACCTGTGGGACCGTCTCATCCCCATAACATCGACCTGCCCCACCCGGTCATGCAGAGAGGGCATGCTACAGACCCCATCGGCAAAGGAATTCCATCTAGCGGGGTCCAGGAGGAGAGCCTTCTCTGCAGTGGCGCCCGCCCTTTGGAATATCTTGCCCCTGGAGCTGAGGCGGGCTTCTCGCTCCCAGCCTTCCGGAAGAATTTGAAGACCTGGTTCTGCTGCCTTGCTTGGGATGGGAAAAGTAACAGTTCCTCCTGGGGGTGGCTGGCGCTGTAGTGCCCTCCCTATTATCTGAGATTTTATCATCCCTTGGATTTTACACTAATTTATTCTATTTATATTGTAGAATGTACATCATTAATATGATTGTAATTTTATGGTTATATGTTTTTAACTATTGATTTTATTGTAAACCGCACAGAGTCCCCCGTTGGGGGAGATGGACGGTGATATAAATTTAAATAATAAATAAATAAATTAGGAATGCAATTGATAAAAACGTTACAAAGGAGTTGTGTGGAAAGGCACACTTGCAACAGCCATCATGAAATAAAGCACTAACACCTCACTACAAGAATCTAAAGATCAAGATACAAGGATTTTTGCATTGGGCACACTGGACGGGAATTCTGGTAGTTGTAATTCAACACATCTGGAGAAAGAATATTTACTTTTGCTGGTCTCTTACTTTCACATCACTCGGTTGTTTGTTTGTTTTTTAGTTAAAATTCAGCAGTTTATATGATTATTTTCCAGTCATGTATTTAATCACTTTCCCCTTCCAGCGGTGTCTGCAGGAGAAGTCAAAAGTCAGAAAGTCAAAATCATGCCCTGCAACGCATGTAAAAAGGGGTAGGGCTTCAATCATGTGGGTACAGCTGCCATCTTGAGTTTTTGATCCCTGCCCCTGTGGATACCCCTGTCCGTTTCTGTCCCAATAACAAATCTCAGTGATCTTTAGGGGCTATGTCTAAGGCAGTGTTTCTCAACCTTGGCAGCTTTAAGACGTGTGGACTTCAATTCCCAGAATTTCCCAGCCAGCATGCTGTCTGGGGAATTCTGGGAGTTGAAGTCCACACGTCTTAAAGCTACCAAGGTTGAGAAACACCAGTCTAAGAGTTTGGGGGATATCAGGCACCTCAGGATTTGTGCCTCTGCCCTAGATATTGGCTGGGCTTGCTAATGATGACGGAGGGCACAAGATTGGGAAAGTCTACCTAGATTATATCAAGTTTAGGTCAATTCAGTAAGCTGTAACTTATCATTTTCATCCCATAGGGTGACACCATTTGATTGGTCCTTGGCTAATTTTGTACAAGACATATTCTTGATAAATTGTTTAGCAGTGTGGCTGGGGTGAGGACAGAGCAACCATGAGCTAAAGCACACTCTGTCAAGGGAAAAGCTTTTTCTGATGGAATTATAAATAAGTCACCAGACATAAGTCTGCTCAAATGAGTTGTCAGTAGAGATGTGTCAGTGTTGTGGCTCAGCTCAAACTTCAAAGCTGCTACCCTGAGAGGACTCCTTCCCTCTTCATTCACAGATTTGCACTTGATATGCACCATGGGAATGTTAATTTCAGCCTTGTGTACATGTGCAGCAAAAACAGGTCTGTGAATGCTTTAAATAAAGCAGGCCACTTGTAAGCCAGTTATAACATGCAACAGTATAAATGTTTATGCCACAAAAGGTTCCACCAGCGAATTGAGGACCAGCTGGACAACGCCTCTTCTGGCTTCCTATATTGAGGCTGCAACCATGTGAGACAGCATGACAAACTAGCCATAAAGATGGGTAGGCTGCATTTTTCTCCACTTTCTCCAACTTAAGAGAAAGTTGTATATTAAGCACAGCAAACATCCTGGGATTGCTTTCCTAGGCAGCTTGTGTGGTGATGCAAGGCCTTATATCATGTGTGAGCAACCTGTGGCCCATGAACCACACATTCCTATAATAATCTTGTGTGGCTCCTGGGACACACTCCTTCGTTGCCACCCCAATTCAGTGGTAGAATTTGGCTAATATTCAAAAGTTAAGTGTTCTTTTGAAATGTTTCATGTTTTTGTACTGCTTTGATCTACTGTTTTGTCCTGGTTCTACCCATGTTTTAAAGTCCACTTCCTAGTACATCAGGCAAAGGGGAAGTATAGCCCACAGCCCCAAAATGTTTGCCACCCCCTCCTTGCGTGAAAGTCTTTTGATTTGTTCTGATTTTTTTCTGCTGTTCTGAATCGATTTTTCATTCTTGCTTTGTTCCGGGTTTATCATCTGTTGTTTTGGTATTTAAATGCCAATAATATTTTCCACTTAGATTTATTTGGCTGTCAATACATTTTTAGACATTTTTGGAACCACTCAAGGGTTAGAAGTGGGAGAGAAATATAAAATAAATGAGGAAAGCTGCCTTAACAGAGTTAGGGATACATTGTGCAACACATTGTTAATTGTTATGTTTACTTTTACAGTCTGGGAGTAGATGTTGCTAAGATGCTCTGTCTCAGGGACTTAAATGTCTCTCTGAGTTGTGAGTATATTTTGTGCTAAGAAACATTCAAGAGAAACCAACATGCTGTTGGTCTTTAGGGCTAACCCTTGCAAAAAGCATGTGGTTCCTTTTTTGGTTCCTTTTTGCTGGCTTTCTTCAAAGCAAGCTTAAAATGCAGACTAAAAGCAAGCAATTTTTTAACAATCTGAGAATGCAGAAGAATGTCCAGGCAGTCAGGGAATAACAGTCTGTCCCAGTTCCCATTTTCCATGGTTCCCACCCCCACTGCACATACATTGCTGTGGTCACTGGCATCCTGAAAACACACACACACACACACACACACACACTTTTCCTCCAGTGGGACAGTTTTCCCTTTTAAAGTGCTGAACTATCTAGGGGGAGGGAGCAGGAAAGGGGTCAATGAGATGATTCTCCTTGGAAGTCAGAAAGACTCCAGGATGCACATTGGCCCTGTCAGCCTATGAAAAGTACTGATGTAGAGCAGAGGAAGGGAGCAGCATACAAGGGTAGAGTTCTAGCCCTTTTTTCAAAATAGGAACAATGATGTGTAATTTGCTGGAGTGGTATTTGCCGTGTTGTTAGTTTGGACGGGGCTGGGAGTACAGGGTGGATAATTCCTTTAAGTAGGCAAGAATCAGACAGTGACTGGCCCAAATTATTACCCCATGAAACTTCTTGGCAGAACAGAATAATGAACCAGGATTTTGTAACTTTGTATGTACATATGCATTGACTGATTGTGGGTCTGGGTGTGTGTGCATGTGTATTGTTACTTGAAGGAAAGGCACTTCCACATGCAAATATAGAACTGACCTCTGTTGCATTTCTCCTGTTTGTGGCCAGCCGGGGCTGCTGTATGTTCCGGTGTCTCTGCCTGCAGTCTTGGAGACCTGACTGATGATCGGCTGGATCTATGCCCTTTGCTGATCTTACAGGGAGGGTGGCCATGTTTCATTTGATGAGTCTCCATAGGATCCAGGGACTTTTGACAGAGGAGACTGAGGCTTTACTGGCGCATGCTTTGGTGGTATAATGGAATGTGAGAATGACCTTGGAAGGGCAGGGGGGGGGGAAGAGATGCTGCCTAGGGAACAATCAGAAAAAAAGGAGAAGGAGCCCACAACTGAGTAATGGGCAGAGAAAGAAACTTAGAAAGGACTCGCCCTAAGGATCAGGCAGTAAATAGGGGCGGTGGGAGACTTGTACTTTCAGACTTGCAAGATTCAGTTAATGTAGCCTAACAATAAAATAGAAGTAGCTCATCTGGTCGTGTTTCCTGTCTGGTTTACCTGGGAGGCTGACAGGTGGTTCCACACTTAGATTACTGCACTAGTCTCTTGGGAGGTACAGGTGGTCCTTGCTTAACGACCACTCATTCAGTGACTGTTCAAAATTGTGACGGTGCTGAATGAGTGGTACTTATGAATGGTCCTCAGAGTTCCAGCTGTCGCAGCGTCCCTGCGGTCACGTGGCCACCATTTGCAACCTTCTTTGTCAGCTTCCAACAAGCAAAGTTAATGGGGAAGCCAGCAGGGATCACCTGCTGACATCCTTGCTTAATGATCCACAGTGATTTACTTAACAACGGCAACTAGGAGTGCTGGAATTGCTGTCACTAAGCTGCACAGTCACATGACATCACGCTTTATGACTGCATCACTTAGCGATGGCAATTCTGGTCCCAATTGCGCTGTTACAACTGAGGACTACCTGCATTCCCAATTCCCCCTCCATCTCCTGATCCTAGTCAGAGCATCCCGCCTGAGCTGTTCCGCACCTTCCATGCTATTCCCATGTTCTGTTACATCGCAAGCTCTTCACTGGCTCCCCCTTCAAAGCAGAGCCCAGCTTAAACTCCCGGAGTGCGTGTTTGGATATTTTCCTGCCGTTATTTTCCCCCACCGCCCTCTTGTTCCTCTGGGCAGGGTTGTCCTTCCGTTTCCCATCTGAGGGTCCCCGTCTCCAGACTCTGGGCTTTCAGGGACCGGGTCTCTGACTCTGGAATCAGATCCCCTTCGCCTTGGTGATCATTTGATAGCTTTTAAAGGGGATTTAAAGACCTTTTTATTTGATTAGTGGATTAGTGTAGGGCTGGTTATTTTACTCTGCTCTCATTAAGATTGGTCATCTTCAGGTTAGTGTTAGTAATGAACATATGCTTGCTCTGCACTAATGTAGGGCATTCCTTTAAATGTGCATCGTTCTTGTGTTTGATTTGTTTTAGTTCTAAGTATTGGTTGTGGCATTGTGAACTAATTTTCTTGGATGGAATTTTGTAATTATTGTATATTTCTTTTGACCTGTAGAATGCCTTGGTAAAGGTTTGTTATTGTATTTATTATTATTGTTCTGTGAGCCACCCAGAGTTGCTCTGGAGTCAGGTGGCACCAGATATTATTATTATTATTATTATTATTATTATTATTATTATTATTATTATTACTTACTCAACCTCCCTAAGTCTTTGGAAGTAGAGCAGTGTAGAAATGATCATACATACATACATACATACATACATACATACATACATACATACATAAATAGTTGAAAGTTTACTCCATTAAAATCAGTAGGAGTTACTGCTGGGAAAATAGCTTGAGGATGGAAGTCTATATGTGAAATTTAACATGTGGGACAATCCTTGCCCCCACCCAGAAATCAACTTTCGCTCTTCTTGTGATGATATAAAAAAAGTCATCACAAAAATATACATTCATAGAGGATTTGAAGCACATGTTGAGAAGAATATATGAATATGTGCTTCATATTCCACCTGTGTTAGAGCCACCAGTATCTTAAGTATCTCGGTGCACAAAAAGGTTTTATGAGAATGTCGTGTTGAAAGGATAAGGAACATTGGTGGCTTTGGGGACCAAGGTACCATTCCAAATAATCCAAGGAAATGAGATAGGTGAATGTTCAAGTTTGTCTTTTCAGAGACCTGTTGAGGCATGAAGAAGTGAAATAGGAAGGCCCGTAATCTTTCACCCAGTAGTATCTGCATGCTGTCTCTGATTTCATAAGACTGACAAAAGTAATGTTGTAGTGCCTCACCAAAAGCTCTGCCCTTTTGGGGCATCCATGTAACATTGCAACACACATAGAAAAAGAGGGGGATGTGTATCATAATGCCACAATGCTACTTTAGTGAGTCTGATTTCTCCTTTACCACCACTGCCCATCCACCCCCCACTGATGCTTCAGCTTTCAGCTTAAAGCATTTTTTTACTGGGTAAGAATTTCCACCAGGACCCCCGCCCAATGTGTTCAAGTAACCTTCTACAACCTGATGTACTGTAAATATATTAGACTACAACCTCCACCATTCTCAGCTGGCATTTTGGGGAGCTGAGACCAATTCATCTCATCAGTGTCAGGCTAAGAAAACATGTGTTACAGTGTTGAAGAGGGAAGAGTGCTGTTAGAGTGATCCATCACCATCATCTTTGAAGAATTGTGCCCAAAAGAAGACTGACGTATCAGCCAACACTTTCCATCAGAGATGGGCTCTTGGAAGATACATTGGTGACAACGTGGGGCCTGGAATAGGTACACCCCACACAGCTCCAACTTATAGTTTCAAAGCCACTGTCAAAAGAGCTGGTTTAAAGGTTTTTAGCCAAGCCTTAAAATAACAAATGAAAGCAGGATTCTTTTCACACATACATATACATCAAGAAATTCAACACAGTTCTTGAGTTTAAAAATTAGCAAAACCTGGCTACCAGTCCTGAAAAACACAGCCTGCAAAAGGTCAACGAACTCAGTCCAACCACCAGGACATGGGAATACTTCTCACAATGAACATGCTAATCACGCTCATCAGCCACTCGTTAACATTTCAACACAACAAAAAACCCCACCTAATCTCCTATAATTTAGCTCTATAAATAGAACATTGCCACTCTAACTGGGCACAGAGATTTTGCTTCTATCTGTGCTCCTGCCCTCTGAAGATGCTGGCCACAGATGCTGGCGAAACGTTAGGAACCACAACTTCCAGAACACAGCCACACAGCCCGGAAGACCCACAACAGCCATAGTTCTTGAGAACTTTGAGCTAACTGACTTTAGTGTAATTTCTCCAATGATTAGTCTTCTGAGTTATGTGGACCACTAAGAGTAGACACTCAAAAATCATTGTTTTTAACTTCTCCAGTGAGGGCTTGGCATGTACTTTCCTCTGCAAAAAATGAAAAGAAAAAAAGAGAGGAAACATGACAATGCTCTAACTTCATACTCCATTTACTGGACTACTTTTCTGAGAAAGGCTAAGCAGACGCTGCTATGCTAGGTGGTAGGTAATTACCATCTCTGCTCCCTCCCCCTTCCCCCAGTTAGGGTACTTGACATTTTCATTCCTCAGTGATTCCACAGCGAAAAACAAATCCGTCTACCTGCCATCCACATCTGACCACCAGATGGTTTCATGTGCGTAAGGAGGACCAATTGCTGAGTGCATTCAAATGACCTCACACATATATCTTCAAACATTGCTCTCTGACCACAAAAATGTATGGCAAATTCAACATCTGTACATGTCTGCCTCTTAAATCCCTGTTGTTTTACAAAATATATTGCTTGTCACCTTAATGTCTTGAGCTCCTTAATGGAGAAAATGTGGATCATTACTTGTAAGAATTGCTTGTTGTAAGAAATCCTTAAGTTCTTACAATGAGTTTTTATTGCTTTCATTCAGCTAATTTATTAATTACAGCTTTAAAATGATTTTAGTCACCCCATAATTGGAGCAGTTCCCTTTCTTTGATGTTCTTAGCATATATTGCAAGCATCTCTTAATATATGTGGGATGGGTTTTGTAATCAATAAATTATTTGACTACTTCAATCTTCCCCAACCTGATACCCTCCAAATGGGCTGGACTAAAATTTCCAAAGGCTGTGATGATGCAAATTGGGGAAGATGGTCTCATTTATAAGGGGCTGCCTGATCTAGGAAGAATAGGCAAAAGTCCCATCTAATTTAATATTATAGTTGCTGGCTAGTCAGATGGATGACAATGAGAAGCCCTCAAAGAGGATGTGAATTACCACACTCTCACTCATGTTATCCAGGACCTTTTGTTATGGGAGAAACAAGTATATGTGTTTCAATTTTCCTTGTCTCAGGACTTTTATGTGCAAAATGGATGATAGTAAAGAGAAACAAGATCTCATCTCATATTTGGGCACTCTTTTTCCATGAGAAAAACTTTCACAGATGGTAGATACTGTATGCATATAATATGATGATAGTTAGCATGCTACATTTAATAATATATTGGGATTTGAACCAAGAAGAGTTGGTTCAGAATCTTTCACTTTTCTCACTCTCTGAGAAGGAAGAACGGTATATACTAAAATAAAGTTCATGTCTCTTCATTCATGATGAGTTTTCACTTGCCCTGTGGACTGACCTCAACTCTGTGGTACGCCAGACTTTAATGCTGATGTGTTTTAGGAATCTTTTTGTATTTATCTTCCCCAGCTGTTAATCTCCCTTAACATTTACCCTTTTGTGGATTACTTTTATTCTGTTATTTTTCTGTTTTCATCTTACGCTTTTATAATTACTGTAATTATCTTTAAAAAAGAAGTGGCATATAAATACATTTAATAAAATGAATAAAATGAATACTGAAGCATTCTTTTATGGTCATTAAATAAATACTATCTTAAAGTATTTTAATATTTATATTAACTGATTCATCGGTTATGTTTAAAAGTTATATAATTAGACAAAAGTTTGGAAGATTTTCCTATCTATAATAAGAGTTCAATGATAGAAAGAGGTGGCGGAATCTCCTTCCTTCAGAGTTTGCTAAAACAAAACCAACAAACTAGGCATGTATTATTCTCATACCTTTTTATTAAGAAAAATATATAATACTAACCTGATTGCTAATAACAGCAAAACTATTATTAATACAAAGATGAGTACTTTTTCTTTCTACTGTCAGTGTAATTACTGATCCATGAAGTATAAATCATCTGCTAGCCTGAGGTACCTTACTTACTTACTTACTTACTTACTTACTTACTTACTTATTTATTATTTGGATTTATCCCCGCCCATCTCTACCGTGGCAGACTCTGGGCGGTTTATGTTTTTCAACTCTAGGATTTCATGAGAACAATTTTTTAAATATTAATTTCCTTTCCTTTCTTAAATTTGTTATAGCCATCCATTCCATTAGACTCTGGGCAGCTTACAAAATTCAGAAAACAATTTTTAAAAATTAAATCAATTAAACACACATAAACAGGCAGCCTGGACTAAAACAACCAGTACAGATACCTCAGGAGCCCAGTAAATACAACAATACCCACATTAACCCCAGGCCTGGGAACAGAGTCAGGTTTTAAGAGCTTTCCAGAACCCCAGGAGAATGGACGCTATTTGTGTCAGGGGGGGGGGTGCTGTTTTCCAGAGGGTGGGGACAATGACAGAGAAGGAATGCTTCCTGAGTCCCACAAGAAGGCAACATTTAATAGAGGGGACCTGGAGTCCACCCGTTCTGTGCGAACATACCAGGCAGGCGGAACCAATTGGAGAAAGGCCCTATGCCTCAGATATCCAGGCCCTATGCCATGAAGGATTTTATAGGTGATGATTTTATAGGTGATAACCATCACCGTGAAGCCAACTGACAACCAATGCAGCTTGCATAGCAGTGGTGACACATGTGTGCAACATGAAATGTACATTGCTGCTTTGTACCAGCTGTAGCGTCCGGATGGTCTTCAAGGGCAGCTTCATGTAGAGGACATTGTAGTCCAATCATGAGATGACTAGGATGTGAGTGACAATCTCCAGGGCCTCCCCATCAAGGAAAGGGCAAAACCAGCACACAATAGGTACTTGTGCAAAGGCCCTCCTGCCACAGCTCCCACCTTCTCTTTCAGCAGGAGCTGCAAGTCCAGGAGGACCCCCAAGTTGCACACCAGTCTTGAATGGGGAAGTGCAACTCCATCCAAGACCAACAATGGAATGTTATGTGATGGACATTCTACTGCTAAGAAAGACTCTTCTAAACAGCACTATCAACGTTCTCTTTCATGTTGCCTTTCAACTAGAAAGTTGTCAAAGAAAGATAAGGCAACATCTTTATCTGTCAGCTGCTAAAGTGAACTCTCCCTTTAGAATTATTCAGTCTTTGATATTTATCATCTATGTGTATTAACCAAGCAACTATGAATCATTATACAAGTAGGAGTAGTTTGAAGAATTCGCTGTGCCAAATTAAATACATTATCCAAATGAATTGAGATGATACTTGTAGGCTCCCTGGGATGGGCTGAAAGAAAAAAAAAAGATGTTCCAAACCAGACTTTCCCAATTTGGTGCCCTTCAGATGTATTGGACTGTAAATTTTGGAGACTGAAATCCAGTACATCTGGAAAGCCCTGGTTTGCGAAAGCTGCCCCAATAGTTTGTCCAAACAGAAACACAATCCAAACCCAATTAAGTAGGGCTGGAAATATTTTCTTTGCAGGCAAAACTCTTGCACACAAATACATCTATTAAAAGAGGGGTCAAGCTCTGCCTGAGTTGGCATGGGGTGTTCTAATTGCTAGTTGCTAATTTATGTTCAAAATCATACAGAATCTTTAACCTGAAATAATTCCCTAGTTCAGGGGTCCTCAATCTTTTTGAGCCAGTTGGCACACTTGGAATTCCGCAAGGATGTGGCAAACACTCTCATGAAGTAATGGCTATCGTGGTGGATGCAGTCAGTTACAAAACACCCACATCTCAGGAAAACAAAACATTAGGCTACAACTATTGCACCATTTTATTCTCTAAGAATATTTCTGAAGTCTACGTGGAACCCAAAGACATGGTTTGAAATCTAGTTATGCTTGAGGCCATTGCTTCATTTTGCACCTTATTACCTTCCCATTCTTTTCTTTTAAATTACCAGAATCTTTAAAAATAAAATTCAGTAGGGCAGGAATTTGGTGAATGCCAAGGAACCTTTCAGAGGATATATTTGTCACCCCGGGAAACCATCTTGGGGACCCAGGCCCTGCTAGAAATGGCCAGAGAGATGCACATTCCTCTCAAAGGAAGAATGTGAATAAAACAAACTCAGACAAATGTAACATTCTCTCAGTTCTGCATAGAATTACTTTATTCGTTCTAATCTGTATGTTTTCTGCAGCAAGTTCTTCTCCTGGAACCGTATTTTGTAATTATGTTAGACTGTAAACAATTTAGAATTGATTGCAGTCATTCAACATGCTATAATTGTCTGGAATCATTAAAGAATATTATTCATATCTCTCGCTAATCTCTTTTTCAAAATGCAGTAATATGATTTGACTCCACAAATTAACCCCATAAGATCTGTTGTGCGTTGAGATAAATCTACAACTCTGACACCTGAGCTCTAAACGGCCTTCTGTGAAACTCATTAACTGACAACTTTCAAAGGAAGAAACGTCCCTCTAAAATTTGCCATCCTTGTATTTTCCCCAGGATTTTGATTAAAGCAGAGAAAACCATGCTTCAACCTGCATTCCCTTCCAAAAGTTCAGAGGAGTGTTTTAGTCTCTTGCACTGATACACGGCTCCTTCAAAAGCCATCATCGTGTCATAATGTCAATAGCCGCCATCAGGGAGAAAAGAAAACACCAGAAAAGTTTGCTTAATATATCCTAGCCGACGAGGTCATGACAGGACCACGTGCATAAATAGTAGAGGTATTATTTTCAGAGGAGGATGTCCTCAACAGGAATGGTCAAGGGAAGAGAAGGCTCCCTCTGCCTGGATAGAGAGAGAGGCCGAGAGGGATTTATGCTGGAATGCAATGTCATCCTATCTAGCTGGGGTTAAGGGGAAATGTGGCCATCTTCATGGGAAAAAAAAATACTATGCACTGGCTAATTTTATCATTAGCTACACAAAAACAGCACTCCAAATTTCAAAAGGCACAAGAGATCCTTTTTCACACAACATTTGGGGGCAGACACGTATTGAAGGAGAACTGGATCATAGGGGGGGGGAAAACTAGCCAGCCTTCCCAACTCATGCATATTTATTGGAAGTTTGAAACAGTACTTAGTACATTCTCTCCATGCAAGTGAGTGGCTTGCTCTTCCAGATTCTTAATCAGATATCTCTCTGTGTGTGTGGGGGGGGGGGGGTTCAAATAGGTCAAGATGGCACTGCGGTGTGGAATTGAATCCCCACCCCTTTTTAAATGAGCACCACACATATAAAAGAGGGTGGGGCTGTGATTGTATGGTGGGGGCTGCCGTTGTGACTTTTTTGACCCCCTTGCACACACCTTTGCAATCAGGCAGGGTACGCGGTGTTGTTGTTCAAGTGTGAATAAGTTAAACCTGGAGCTGGCCACCAATATCCTCACATCCCCCCACTGCCCAGCAATCATCAGTTTTCTGAAAGGAACTGCTGATCTTTTCATGCTTTAAATTATTGATTAATTCATCTGCCCTAGAAGATGCACTGTCCTAGGATGTACAGTATAAAGGGGAATAACTTAATTCTGGTGGGAAAGAGACTTGGCAGAACGAGAGATAAGGAACAAAGTAGTGTGACTTTCTCTCCAGGGAGCAAGTGGAACTAATATTTGGCTGCACATCCCTGCATATCTCTTGAGAAAATATTTGTTAGGAGGTTTTGTGTTTTAAACTGTGGGTTTTAATTTTTATTGGATTTCTGTGAGCCTTGAACACAAAGCTTTTAAAGGGCATCCCTAAGCATGGTGACTTAAAAATAAAGCCCACACATTCAGAAGGCGCAGTTTTCAGGATGTGTGTTTAGGACTGCAGTCTAATTTTACGGATTTGCTGGCTGTAGTCGTTTAGCAAAACTGGTGTTACGTTCTAGGTCATCTAGGGGAGAAATATACTGGGCTGAAATGGTTCAGGCTGAGATTAAATTAAGAACCTCTTTCACTACTTGCAAGGACAACACTGCTTAGAATGAACAGGCACTAGTCAAACATGCTGCTCAGGGCAACCTACAATTTTACTACATTCAACCACAGTGCTCTTTAGGACAAAACCAGGTACATCAAATGTGTTGTGTTCAGAAGATAATGTCCCATAAAGAGATCTAAATTGTACAGCCTTAGGGCTGCTCCTTTTCAAAGAGAGGCCCACCAATTACTAGAGCAATTGCAGGTAATTAAGTGGTTATTTCATTAGTACCAGGGGCTATAAGTGACATCTCTCTCTCCCTCTCTCTCTATGGGAAGAGGTCCCGTTTAGCAGTTATGTAGCGGGCAGAAAATTAGCAGATTAAGTTTTTTCCTGCAAATATGCAGGAAAAAAATACTTTTGATTGTGGCTCACTTTGAGCCATTAATGGCTCAGGGTCTGTCCCAGTTGAAGAGGCCCCAAGTCCAGTCTTGCCTGAGGAAGAGCAAAGCTCCTAGGACCTGCTATTTGCCATTCAGGCTTCTGAAACTAGGCAGCATGCAAATGTTCATTCATATATAAATACTGTACATTCCCAAGGAAAATAAATAGGACGGGCTGGGCTAAATTACCTCAAAACCCACAAGAAAAGGGGGGGGGGAAAGGGGGGGTGATGATGCAACGGGAACCTCGCTTTTAGATTAGATAAATTCTCCATTTCTTCCTATCAGTTCTCATTCATTTTGGTGAAAGAAAATTTGTTTCAGAAATTCTTTCAAAGGAGAAGTCAGTTTTGGGGTAGTTCTGTTGAGAGGAGAGTGGCACAGAGTGACACAGAGTCCCCTTGAGGGAGTTGGGCGGTGATAAATCGAATGAATGAATGAATGAATGAATGAATAATAAATAAATAAATAAATAAACTTACATCATTTTATGGTTGCAAAGAACTGTATTTCATTGCACACTGTCTTTCCAGAGGCTTTCACCCTCTCTGGCTACCCACGCATTCGTTAAATCCAAAGGGAAGGCCCCATGAGGAAATTCCTATCTGCCACTTTCAAGTAGCAGGACTGTTGTCATTACCAACAGGAGTCCTGCCTTAAGAAACTGGAAAATTTCTCCTTTACTTGAAGAAATTCAGAAACACTGTCCACCCATTTTGTCTGCTCACATACTGTACTTGGTGGAGTATTTCAAAAGGTCATGGGTTTTTGTTGTTTATTCGTTCAGTCGTTTCCGACTCTTCGTGACTTCATGGACCAGTCCACGCCAGAGCTTTCTGTCGGCCGTCACCATCCCCAGCTCCCCAATGGTTGAGTCCGTCACCTCCAGAATACCATCCATCCATCTTGCCCTTGGTCGGCCCCTCTTCCTTTGGCCTTCCACTTTCCCTAGCATCAGCTTCTTCTCCAGGGTATCCTGTCTTCTCATTATGTGGCCAAAGTACTTCAGTTTTGCCTTTAATATCATTCCCTCAAGTGAGCAGTCTGGCTTGATTTCCTGGAGTATGGACTGGTTTGATCTTCTTGCAGTCCAAGGCACTCTCAGAATTTTCCTCCAACACCACAGTTCAAAAGCATCTATCTTCCTTCGCTCAGCCTTCCTTATGGTCCAGCTCTCGCAGCCATAGGTTACTACAGGGAATACCATTGCTTTAACTATGCGGACCTTTGTTGTCAGTGTGATGTCTCTGCTCTTAACTATTTTATCAAGATTTGCCATTGCTCTCCTCCCAAGAAGTAGACGTCTTCTGATTTCCTGGCTGCAGTCAGCGTCTGCAGTAATCTTTGCGCCTAGAAATACAAAGTCTGTCACTGCCTCCACTTTTTCTCCCTCTATTTGCCAGTCATCAATCAAGCTCGTTGCCATAATCTTGGTTTTTTTGAGGTTTAGCTGCAACCCAGCTTTTGCACTTTCTTCTTTCACCTTCGTCATAAGGCTCCTCAACTCCTCCTCGCTTTCAGCCATCAAAGTGGTATCATCTGCATATCTGAGATTGTTAATGTTTCTTCCAGCGATTTTAACTCCAGCCTTGGATTCCTCAAGCCCAGCATGTCGCATAATGTGTTCTGCGTACAGGTTGAATAGGTAGGGTGAGAGTATACAACCCTGCCGTACTCCTTTCCCAATCTTAAACCAGTCCGTTGTTCCGTGCTCTGTTCTTACCGTTGCTACTTGGTCGTTATACAGATTCCTCAGGAGGCAGACAAGATGACTTGGTATCCCCATACCACCAAGAACTTGCCACAATTTGTTATGATCCACACAGTCAAAGGCTTTAGAATAGTCAATAAAACAGAAATAGATGTTTTTCTGAAATTCCCTGGTTTTCTCCATTATCCAGCGGATATTGGCAATTTGGTCTCTAGTTCCTCTGCCTTTTCTAAACCCAGCTTGTACATCTGGCAATTCTCGCTCCATGAATTGCTGGAGTCTACCTTGCAAGATCTTGAGCATTACCTTACTGGCATGTGAAATAAGTGCCACTGTTCGATAGTTTGAACATTCTTTAGTGCTTCCTTTTTTTGGTATGGGGATATAAGTTGATTTTTTCCAATCTGATGGCCATTCGTGTGTTTTCCAAATTTGCTGGCATATGGCATGCATCACCTTGACAGCATCATCTTGCAAGATTTTAAACAGTTCAGCTGGGATACCATCGTCTCCTGCTGCCTTGTTATTAGCAATGCTTCTTAAGGCCCATTCAACCTCACTCTTCAGGATGTCTGGCTCTAACTCACTGACCACACCGTCAAAGCTATCTCCAATATTATTATCCTTCCTATACAGATCTTCCGTGTATTCTTGCCACCTTTTCTTGATCTCTTCTGCTTCTGTTAGGTCCTTACCATCTTTGTTTTTGATCATACCCATTTTTGCCTGGAATTTACCTCCGATGTTTCTAATTTTCTGGAAGAGGTCTCTTGTCCTTCCTATTCTATTGTCTTCTTCCACTTCCACACATTGCTTGTTTAAAAATAATTCCTTATCTCTTCTGGCTAACCTCTGGAATTTTGCATTTAATTGGGCATATCTCCCCCTATCACTGTTGCCTTTTGCTTTCCTTCTTTCTTGGGCTACTTCCAGTGTTTCAGCAGACAGCCATCTTGCCTTCTTGGTTTTCTTTTTCTTTGGGACGTTTTTTGTTGCCGCCTCCTGAACAATGTTGCGAACTTCTGTCCATAGTTCTTCCGGGACCCTATCTACTAAATCTAGTCCCTTAAATCTATTCTTTACCTCCACTGCATATTCCTTAGGAATATTAGTGAGCTCATATCTAACTGATCTGTGGGTCTTCCCTATTCTCTTTAGTCTGATTCTAAATTTTGCAATAAGAAGTTCGTGATCTGAACTACAGTCAGCTCCAGGTCTTGTTTTTACCGACTGTATAGATGTCCGCCATCTTTGGCTGCAAAGGATGTAGTCAATCTGATTTCGGTGTCGACCATCTGGTGAAGTCCATGTATAAAGTCGTCTTTTAGGTTGTTGGAAGAGAGTGTTTGTTATGCACAGTGAGTTGTCTTGGCAAAATTCTATCAGCCTATGTCCTGCTTCATTTTGTTCTCCCAGACCATGCTTGCCTGTAATTCCAGGTGTCGTCTGACTACCCACCTTAGCATTCCAGTCTCCTGCAATGAAAATAACATCTCTTTTTGGTGTATTATCTAGTAGGTGCTGCAGATCCTCATAGAACTGATCTACTTCTGCTTTTGACTTGACAATGGAGGTTAGCATTTGTGATACAGCTCCTTTACTGAATCCATCCTGGTAAAGCATTTTGCTTTTTGCATTCCTTGGACAGGCAAAAACTGCAGGCTGGTTTAGTAGCAACACTACACTATAATTTGGGGTTAAACATACAAGCATAGGTACCTGTTCCAAACCATGATAACAGCAAAACGGCAAAATGTGCTTGGTAACATCACAATGCAAGATCTGCTCTTTCACATTTGTGTCATGATGTACACAAGTACATATCAGGCATAGTTTGCATTGTGATGTCACAACAAATGAGAGCCAGTTTGGTGTAGTGGTTAAGGCACCAGGCTAGAATCCAGGAGACTGTGAGTTCTAGTCCCGCCTTAGGCATGAAAGCCGGCTGGGTAACTTTGGGCCAGTCACTCTCTCTCAGCCCAATTCACCTCACATGGCTGTTGTTGTGGGGAAAATAGGAAGAGGAAGGAGTATTTAGGTATGTCCCCCGTCTTGAGTTATTTATAAAAATAATAAAGGCCCAATAAAAATTCTAAAAAAAAATGCTTTGTCACTTGCCCTCTCTTGCCTCCTTCTTGCAGACACAAGCCCTTGAAGAACCTTCAGATTTGTGTGTCCAGTAGAAGAGAATATATGTAGCTCAGGATTGAACTGTTGAACCCCTCTTGTGGGAGGTTGGGTTGAACTATTGAACAACCCAACCTCCCACAAGAGGAGCTGTGTAAGAACATTATTCAGACAAGTACAAACGCACTGCAGCAACCCAGAACACCAGAAAAAGGAAACAGACCACCTAAACAACATCTTCCAACAAAATGGATACCCATGCAACTTTATCAAAAAGTGCCAGACCACTCAACCCACTACATCACAACCAACAGAAGCTATGAAAAGGGTAACATCAAAAACATCTCAGAAACAACCAACAGACTGTTACAACCACACAACATTACCATAGCACACAAACCAACTAAAGCCATCCAAAACATCTTAAATAAACCAAAAGATCCAGTAGCCCAAGAAGAAAAAACAGGAGTCATCTACAACATACAGCATAAGGACTGTAACAGCCACTATGTAGGACAGACAGGCAGAAGATCAGAACACATTCTCTCCAGCAGCCTACACCCAGATAAGCAGGGATTAACACCAGGCAACAATCAAGCAGATTCAAGGAACTACCAAGGAAAAAACCACACTCCCACCAAAACTGGCAGGGCAAGCTACTGTATATAAACAGGCAGCAAACCTCACACTCACTCACACTGATGATGTTACCTAGTTGGGTAATGAAACGTCTGCAAGCAAAGAACCAAGCTTCAGAGAGCACCAAGGACTCCATAGATTTGTGTGTTCCATCTGCTCCCAGCTTGTCCTTTCCCTCATGCCATATGATTCTCTCCCTCAGTAATATGTGGCAAAACCACACATTCTTTTAGTCAGAACTGCAAGTTGTGGTTTCTTTTTGCCTCTGCAAAAGAAGCCAGATTTTGCTCCTGCTTTCCAACAGGTTTTGTAAGGCAAGGCAAGCCACTGTTTTGCAATATCAGATAACAAAGAGAAACTTTGAGAAAAGGAAGGAGATTTAAGTTTAGACAAAAGAAGCATATGTACAGTGGTGTCCATGGGGTGTGGAAAGAGGTAAAATCAGCAAGATGGCAGATGGGGTTTGCATCAGAGCAAAATTCTCCAACTGGGTTTTGTATGTATGTATGTATGTATGTATGTATGTATTTGTTTGTTTGTTTGTTTGTTTATTTATTTATTTATTATTTAAATTTATATGACCGCCCAACTCCCCCAACGGGGGACTCGGGGCGGTTTTGCAGTGCTCCATCTGCCATCTTGCCAATTTTGACTCTCACTGGTGGAAGCCACTGCATATGAAGCTGTGAGTCCTTCAAACTGATTAGTCCAGGGACAAATCATGGTTTGATTTAATGTATAAACCTTCTCATCAGGAAATTGCCTAACACTGGGTAAGCCATAATGCATTGCTGGTGGGCTGCTTGTGTAAATCCCTATGAGAGAAGTTAGAAGAAAGAAAATTGCAACTTCTTGTAGAACAACCCCGTCTTTTTCCAATATACTTTTTTTCTGAAAGTAGAATGCAGATTTATACAACCTTTAAGTCAAGCAAAGTCAAGTCATGACTAGCTGAATTAATTAATCAAGGCACAATTCTATGGGACCAACATGATTGTTATAGAGCTCAAAATTTGACAACCTCA
The DNA here is from genome assembly GCA_023362775.1 of Charina bottae. Classification (NCBI taxonomy): domain Eukaryota; kingdom Metazoa; phylum Chordata; class Lepidosauria; order Squamata; family Charinaidae; genus Charina; species Charina bottae. The sequence goes on from JALMGJ010000002.1 coordinate 248,423,832, forward strand.
TGGAATTAACAATTTAGTCTTTAACCCAAACCAGTGCAATCAACCCAATGTCCAAAAGTGTATTTCTGTTGAATTGGTTGCATCTGACATCTGAAGCATTTAGAGCTTGGGTTCACACCATCTCCACAAAATCTCCCCATGAACATCCACCCAACTTTCTACTCCTTCTCCACCCCCCATGCAATCCTCATCTTGGACAAGGGTGGCAATTTCAATTCTTTCCCATCGTGAACATGGTTTGACAGACACAAATGGAGGATGATATAATTAGGGTTGCTTTAAAAAAGAAGTCAACTGACATAATATTGCTAGTAACTTGACAGCTTTATGGAAAGTCTTCCCAAAGAATCCCAAGCTGGTTACACCAAAGGTTACAGAGGAGGGTTAGGCTCTCCTCAGCTCGGTCTTTTAGGAGCTTCAGCCATATTTAGCTTGACCTGTGACATGACCTAACCTTAAACAATAGCTTTCGGGATATGCTACATGACCAGATCTTGCCAGTCACTGCCAAATTAATGAGCCCATGTCATTTTTAGTTTACAGTTCAGCTGTAAAGCAGCCAAGTGGAAAATGAAGCCAGGACCATTAAGGACCCCTCATCCACGTTTTCAAAGCGTATCTTGCTCTCCCTTTCAGCTCCTAATCATTGTTTCCCCAATTTCAGTCTCCTCTCTTTTCCCTGGGTCAGAACCTCTAGAGAAAGCAAAAGGGTTGCTAGGAAAAGCAAAGGCTATTTGATAATAACTATCACAGGATCAATCAGCAGTAATCCAAGATGTAATCTCTCATAAAAAGGTATTAACAAATAGTTCTAAACCATGTGAGTCCATCACAGCCTAAATGCAAATACAAATATTTGTCTTGACTGTCAAACACCCACCCCCCTTTTTATGAGTAGGTGAGATATTTATGCTCATAGATTGCAGCTGCAGTTGTAAATGGAAGCTCAGCATGTGGTCTTCAGGCATTCATCTGAATATGGAGAGGGCTTCACACTGTGTCCCATGGAGAACTGAACACACCGGCTTGTTCTCTTCCTTCTTGTTCTCTTCCTCCTTCTCTCTTTGGCCATTGTAGGTTCAGCCTTGCGCAGGCAATGGCTTAACGCTGCCAGTCCTTGACACCAGGCCTGTTGGTGAGTCACAATATTGTTGCAATGCTCTTAGGTCACTCAGACCTGAACCCTGAGCAGAAGCCTCTTCAAGGATTCACTACTATATTTTAATGTAAGCTTCACTTACACTGTATATAGTATAGAGCACTGTGTCCTACTCCAGCAATTCAATAAGCAGACTATTCCACAGCAACAAAACAAATTCACTTTATGAGCCCTGTTGATGTTTATTTTCCACCAGGGTGACAAGAAACAAGACAATTCTCTCTTCACACATTATCACAGTTCTTTCTTGGGGGGCTTTTCCCTACCAACAAGGTCAGTTCTAGGCCAAGATGAGCCCTGACAAGAGCGTCCATGGGAGGTGGGGAGCAGGGTCAAAATGTATAGATTGTGGCCATGATTATATAATTGAACCTACACCCACCCCCCTTTTTAATATGCATTAATGCATGTAAAAAGGATGGGGCTTTAATTGTACAGTTCTGGCCACCATCTTGACTTTTTTGACCCTCAAGATGTCCATGGTCCCTGAGTTAGTAGACTGTACTGTGCTCCAGCTCTGAACCCATACATGACTTTTGCATGCAAGCAGAGAAAGAACTGCACTTCGTACAAGGAAGTGGGAGAATCAGTGTACATGGAGTGGCTCATCATCTTTTATCTATGACTTCTCCTTATGTGGTCCAATGGGACTCAGTAGAAATAAACTTGGAAAGATTGGGACTAATGCTTTTAGCTGGAACCACAATTATACAGAACAATACAGCAATTGCTAGCATACCATTTGTTTAAAACCAGAACAAAGGAACCAAAAGAAAAAAATGTGGTTTTTGCTTGCAAATACTGTCACCTAAGCATTCCTCCAATTTATCAAGCAGCTAGACAACCTAATAGACTTTTTAGCGTTAGTTTTCTGAAGACATATTAAAATATCCACCATGATTGGCAATTGGAAGCTACCTGAACAACAAGGACATACCTCTGCAATGACAATGAGATTTGTTTCATTGTGTCAGTAATGCCACTGATTCTCTTGCCAATACATTTACACATACATAAATTCAGCTTACCTTACATAAATTGCAAGGGCATGGGCCAGGTCTTTAATGCACAACAACATCTATGATCATGGTTAATTTTCTATGAAAGCAGAGCACAAACAGTATTTTATGGTAAAATACTTGTGAGCTATCTGAAGAAATAGGTCCTAAGAGAATACAGCATTCTCTCAAATTTATGTTATGATGTAATTTATTATTTCTTCTTTTATGTGTTGATTTACATTTTCTCTGGTGTGGTGTGTGTGCCTTCAAGTCAGTTTTTGACTCCTGGAGACTGCCTGGCAAGAACCTGCAGTGCTCTTGGTGAGGTTTTTCGGAAGTGGCTTGCCATTGCCTCCTTCCTAGGGTGAGAGAGAGTGACTGGCCCAAGGTCACCCAGCTGGCTTTGTGCCTAAGGCGGGACTAGAATTCATGGTTTCCTGGTTTCTAGCCTGGTGCCTTAACCACTACACCAAACTGGCTCTACATTTTCTCTACCTATGACTTAATTATTAACAGGAAATTGAATTGATCATCTACATGTACATATAAGTATGGGTATACGTTTTATATACTAGCAGTGAACCGGTTGTGTAAGCGGAGATCCATGTATAATCAGACAGTGCCATCCATACAGGGAGATAACACGAGATAAATCTTTAAGGAGAACAGAACGCTGCAAGATAGACAGTATACTTAATAGCCAATCTATCAAAATGCCAACTGACTGTTAACGGTTACCCCCACACATTTCTGCAGTCGTGTCCGACTCTAGGGGCCGGTGCTCATCTCCGTTTGTTAGCCGAAGAGCCAGCGTTGTCCGAAGACGCTTCCACGGTCATGTGGCCGGCATGACGCGCGTGGAACGCTGTTACCATCCCACCAAAGTGGTACCTTTTCATCTACTTGCATTTGCATGCTTTCGAATTGCTAGGTTGGCAAGAGCTGGGGCGAGTGCGGGAGCTCACTCCATCACGCAGGACTAGGGATTCGAACCTCCGAACTTCCGATCGACAAGCCTGGCATCTTACCCGCTGAGCCACCACGCCCCTTACTTAACCCTAACTGACTGTTAGATAGGTGGAAATGGAAGGGAAATAAAAATGTAGTGCCTGAAAAAAACAGACAAAACATGATTAATTCTGACTTAATGGAACCCAACACCAAATCTCTTTGCACTTGAACGTTTTCTTACAGATACCATTTATTATTTATAGACGGCTGCTAACTTACATGATGAGTTTCAAACAAGATAAACAAGAATAACAGCCCGGTAATAAGATAGGTTCTTGCCCCCAAGATTGTTACAATTGAAATAGGGTAGAGAGGAGGGTAAGAAGATCCAGAATGGATTGTGGGCTTAGTGATATAATTGTATGGTTTGTATGTGTGCGTGTTTTGTGAAATTGAACAGGTATTAGCATTCTTGTTCAGCCACATTTTTAAAATGATACTATCAAATCACAAGGACCAGATAAATCCTCTAAAGCTACTTATTGCCACTTATAGCCAGGAGAAACTTAGGACATTAAACCAAATACTGCTAAAAATAATGTTTGCTTGGCCTGTGGTTTGATTGCAAACTCCAGCCCGAGGTTTGCATTACTTCCTGTAGATTGTGGCTGGAAATGAAGGAAGAATTCGAGTTCTTTCAAAACGTTCAGCATCTTCTGCTACTTGTTGTTCTAAAAGTTTAACTTGTACTTTTGAATAGCTTCAGTCCCCGTTTGCACATCATCTGAGATCAGGCCCTCACAGAAAGCCTTCATTTTGAGGGATCCAGGCAGACCCCATAGAGGTTTAGAACTCAAAGGCACTTTAACCTACACAGTGAACTGTACTGGAGCACGAGAGATTAGATTCTCTAAAGACATTTGGGAGGAATGTGGGTATTCAGTGCTTTTGAATGGACAGAGATGTGAGTCTGCATACACCCTCAGATATCTTCCCAGAGACACAGGGTTGTCTAAAGCCAAAGACAAAAGACTCTATAACGCCCTTCTCCATTCCACCTCAAAAGCCAGCTGGAGAAGGATTTGAATCAACACTGGCAATGAGTTAGGATCCTCCCCCATACCTGAGGGTGGTAGCTTTGATTAAGAGGTTGAGGATCAACTGTGTGGCACACACAACTCTGTACTCGAGAAAGAAGGGCTAGGTAAGCGCTGCTCCCTGGGTAGCTGGAAAACACGGCCTATTTTTTAAATGTGTAGCCCACCTTTTCTTCAAGGGTAGATTCGGACATTTTTTAAAAATGGCATTAAAAAGAATAACAGTGGCAAACCATTTCCTTAAGTTGCCAAAGAAAACTACATGGACCTCTCCAGGTAATCCCCCCTTTTAAGGAATTCAGAGTATTATTCCACTTTCTGCTAATTTTGTTCTCAGAATAGCTCTGTAAGAAGGCTAGAATCAGCATTTGTCATTGCCCCTGCTCTTCAGCAGCCAGAGGTATCCACAGGGAGGAGTCAAAAAAGTGAAGATGGAAGCCACAACCATGCAATTAAAGCCCTGCCCTTTTTTAGTGTGTACCGATAGTCCTCACTTAAGGACCACTCGTTCAGTGACTGTTCAAAGTTACAACAGTGCTGAATGAATGGGAGTTACGGCCGGTCCTCAAACTTATAGCCCCATCTCTGCCCCTTTGGCCGCCCTGCACTGTGCCATCGCCGCCTATTCCTGCCGCCCCCAACTGACCATCACCATCTTCCTCCTCCTGCAGCAGGAGGAAGAAGACTGCAAAGGTCAGCTGGGGGCGGCAGGGAGAGGCGGTGATGGCGAAGCGCAGAGCGGCCAGAGGGGCAGAGATGGGGGGGAAAGGCGGGGGGGGTTGAAGTGGAGGCGAGCACCGCAGGGCAGGAGAAGCGTGAGGTCCTCGCATGATAGTCAATCATGGGGGTGGTTGGTGCTGTGATGTGGCCCCAAGGAATTTTATTGAGATTGTTTGTTCATTCATCCAGGATTTTATATTTTATATTTATATTTATATATTTATGATGTACTTGTTTTAATCTCTTGCTATTTTAATTGAATGGTAAACCGCCCAGAGTCTCTTGGCGAGATGGGCGGTGAAGAAATGTGAGGAATAAATAAATAAACAAATAAATAATGATGGCACGGTCCTCGCCTAATGACCACTACCGGAACTGCCATCGCTAAGCGGAGCAGTCACGTGATGTTTTGCCTAACAACCACTTTGCTTAGCAATGGAAATTCCAGTCCCAGTTAGGGTCATTATGCGAGGACTAGTTGTGTTGTGATTTGATTGCAGGGATTTGATTGCAAGGTTGTGGCTGCCATCTTGACCTTTCTGACCCCTGTGAAAACAACCCTGTGAGCAACCCAAAGAATATGGTTTAGTAATACCCGCTCATAACATTAATTAATTCCCACAGTTCTTCTTACTTACTTCCTACTTCTTTTACTCATACATTCTTATACTCACACATCGAGTGTACTAGTAGGAAATTGCAGGGAAGCAATAGTTTAAATACACTCAGTGCCTATGATAGAGTTACATGATCCAATAAAACAGTGGAAGGATGTTTTAAATTCTTAACTGCAATTATTTACCATAGAAAATCAGTTAAAGGAATTATTGTCATCTTGCTTGAAAGCCAAGAGAATACCATATGGCTTATAAATGCAACCCGTGCTACCAACGTGTTTTACATTCTAAGCACAGCAACCAATTTCTTGCAAACCAGCTCCAGACCTTGGGGATAGCTTGTTAGCATGAAGCCACAAGTTGCTGCAGAGAATGGTGCTGAGTTTCATAGTATCCCCAGAGCAATCAAGGAGCTTCTGTTCATATCCTGCATGGCTGTGTGTGTGTCCTGGGCCATATAGAATCCAGACTCTTTAACATAATCCAGCTTCCAGATCATCTCGGCTTGCTTTCCTTGTGTTTTACCACCCTGTCCCTTGCCAGAAGTGTTTTGAAATTTGGCAAAATCCAAACACAACAGCTTGAACTGATTATGAAATATAAGCAAGCTGCACTCTAATTTGTAACATTTATTTTCAGTGCAGAATGGTGGATTTGATCGTTTAGAAAAGAGTTTGATCTAAATGAATGACATATCTTAACAGAGATGATGCTTTTCTACCCACTGAAACTCAACGTGTCCGTAAGTGAGTTGCCTATGGAAATGTTGCATAGTGTGATGTAGATAAATCAAATTTCTGCCTAGACCAGGCTTCCCCAACCTGGTGCCCTTCAGATGCATTTCAATCACTCTCAGAATCAGAAACCAGCATGCTAGGAAAGGAATTCTGGGAGTTGTAGTCCCAAAATATCTGGAGGACTTTAGACTGGAAAAGACTGCTGACAAAGGTTCAATGGGAAACAAGCCATGACTTAATGGCAGATTCATTACTGGCAAGTCTTGCAGAATAAGGCGGTAAGGCTGAATTTTGCTTGAAATGCTATATGGTGTTGAAGAATGAAGTAGTGCCATAAATATTAGCAGACTAAAAAGCTAGTGGATGAAGCGATTGAACCTGCTAAGTCTACCAGGGCGTACCCATTTAAAAGGCCATGTAAAAACTGGAATGGGTTAGCTGGCTGGGGAATTCTGGGAGTTGAACTCCACACATCTTAAAATTGCAAAGGTTGAGAAACACTGTTCTAAGGAGTAATAGATTTAAATGATTGCTTCAGTCTCACAGTTGATCTTGTTTTTGCAGTGAGTGGTTGATCTTCCTGATTCCGTCCATTCATCCAACCTTTCCATTGGTGTGCCATTTTACAGCGGACGACCCTTTATTTGAAAGCATATTTTGTGTGAAGGACAACATGCCTGGCTTAAAGATTATTGGGAGTGTGATTTCAGTAGCACTAGCCTTTCCGAATCCCACAGCCAACTGACTGCAAGAAGCAGTGAGGAGTGGTAGGTAAAGTGCTAGGGTTCCTTCTGTGTCCCTTCTTTGATTTTGATCCTACCTGCTCTTAGTCTATAGCAGCCTTTCTCAACCTTTTGACCCTGGAGGAACCCTTGAAATGTTTTTCAGGCCTCGGGGAACCCCTGCACATTCAGGCTCAAATGTAGGCCAGAAGTTACAAAATTATTATATTTGTTTCATATGTATATACAGTATATGCATTAACAGTGTTGTTAAACTAAAAATAAAGAATGAAACTTACCTCTTTAATGTGAAGTTGCCTGAATTTGAAATATTTTTTAAAATAAGACGTGATCTCCCAGGGAATCCCAAGTGACCCCTTGCGGAACCCTAGGGTTTCACGGAACCCTGGTTGAGAATCCCTGGTCTATGGGATTGCTGATCCCTGGGTCTTCTTTCCTGCTTTGTTTCCAAGCCATTTGTTTCCATGGAGCTTTTCACTGGCTGACTCTCCTCTAAATGTTAGATTTTGTCTATCCCTTCCATGTATTTTCTTAAGTAAAGCTTATCTCTGTTTAAGTTATACGCCTGCTTCATTAATCCTTGTTCAGGCTAGATTCCCATTCTCAGAAATGTTCACACACAGAAAGTTGCTTTCTACAATGGGTAAAGAATGAAAGGAAGAGGGTGAATAAAACACTTTGGAAGTTGTCTTTCAGTCAGTCAGTCAGTCAGTCAGTCAGTCAAAGCAGGCACTGACCCAAGTCAACCATTCACAATCCTTCTCACTATATGAGCTGAGATGCACGGCATTTATAGTTCAGCTATTGGATGTGGGTATATATGCACATCTACATATGTACACGGACATGAGTACTTACAAATTTTATACAAATAAATGCCTACTTTTTCTGTGATGTGATTCCTCATTTTGAGCAATGCATATCTGGCAGCCCTCAGAAGCAGAGATTCATTTGTTTCTGAAAGCCTTTATTTCTTGCTTCCCCTCGGAAAAGAAAATACATTAAAGCACAGTACGAATAGATACAATACTGTATGTAGTTTTAAAAAAGCAAAAAAATCAAGGCAAAAGAAGCATAACTGATAAAAACAAGAGACGTCATAAGATTTCATTCTCCAGAGGATTCATCATAAGCTTGCAATTTGGTAGCTGGCTGGAAAAGGAAAGTTTACACAAGACAAATCAAGACCAAGTAGCCAGGACATCTCCCCTTAACTTCAGACGAAATATCCATATTCTAGGCCCAACCATGTAGAAGACTCTGTTAAACTAATTTCGGACTGATTGCAAGCTGGCAGAATCAGAAAAAGAGCCTTCTGGGAGATATTTGGTAGCAGATATCTATCACTGGAATAACACAATGTCCCAGACAGCAAGTTTAGGAAATCGCAAAAGGCAACAAATTGTTGTATAGTCGAAGGCTTTCACGGCCGGAATCCGATGGTTGTTGTGGGTTTTCTGGGCTGTGCGGCCATGTTCTAGCAGTTTTGGTTCCTAACTTTTCGCCAGTCGCTGTGGCTGGCATCTTCAGAGGACAGGAGCACAGCTAGAAGATTCTCACTGTGCCCAAGTATAGGGTGTGTCTTCCTGCTGGTGTTTATATCTGCTGAGAGGGTGTGTGTCTTCTGTGGGTCATTTACAAGAGATTAGGAGAGGGGTTATTGTGGTGATTAGGGGGTGTGGTGCTGTCCTGTGTGGGATTAGCACATCTATTGTGTGAGTTGTTTGCATATTTCTGTGGTTGAGTAGAGTTCATTGACCTTTTGCAAGCTGTGTTTTTCAGGACTGGCAGCCAGGTTTTGCTGATCTTTAAGCTTTCTTCTGATCTTTAAGCTTTCTTCTTTTTTATTGAAACTGTGTTGGTGTTTATGTATTTCAATGGCTTCCCTGTATAGTCTAACATAGTGGCTGTTGTTGTTGTCCAGTATTTCTGTGTTTTCAAATAAGATTTGGTGACCAGTTTGTTTGAGAACATGTTCAGCTATTGCAGATTTTTCAGGTTGCTGTAGTCTGCAGTGTCTTTCATGTTCTTTTATCCTGGTGTGGATGCTGCGTTTTGTGGTCCCAATGTATACTTGTCCACAGCTGCAGGGTATGCAGTAAATTCCTGCAGCGGTGAGGTGGTCCCTTTTGTCTTTTGCTGATTTTAACATTTGTTGTATTTTTCTGGTGGGTTTGAAGACTGTTTGGAGGTTATGTTTTTTCATTAGTTTTTCCATGCGGTCCGTGACTCCTTTAATGTAGGGCAGAAATATTTTGCTTGTGGGGGACTGTTTTTCTTCAGTTGAGTGCTGTTTTTTCGGTTTGATAGCTCTCCTGATTTCATTCTTGGAGTAGCCATTCGCCTGTAGGGACCAATCCAAATGGTTAAGTTCAGAATTGAGAAATTGAGCTTCACAGTTCTTCTAGCTGTGTTCCTGTCCTCTGAAGATGCCAGCCACGGCGACTGGCGAAACGTTAGGAACCAAAACTGCCAGAACACGGCCACACAGCCCGGAAAACCCAAAACAACAAATTGTTGTTGTTGTTGTTGTTATCATTTATTAGCTGTTGCTGTATATGGCTGGGAATGGGGAAGATACTTATGAGAATTTTGCATTTCAGGTCTTAAAATTTCTTGAATGATCTTGGACAGATGGGAAGTTGATTCACTGTAAAACAGTTTAGGTCAACCCTGATAAGTAGGCAGAGTTACGCAGAGGACCCAATATTTTTAAGATGTTGGTGATAATAAGTACATTAACTCCTTGAATAGACTTGGAGATTATTTCCCGCCTTAGGCGTGAAAGCTGGCTGGGTGACCTTGGGCCAGTCCCTCCCTCTCAGCCCTAGGAAGGAGCCAATGGGAAACCAGGAGATGGAGAGTTCTAGTACTGCCTTAGGCATGAAAGCCGGCTGGGTGACCTTGGGCCAGTCCCTGTCTCTCAGCCCTAGGAAGGAGCCAATGGCAAACCAGCAGACTGAGAGTTCTAGTCCTGCCTTGGGCATGAACACAATTATTGTCAGTAACAGTCATCCTCCCATTAACTGACTTCTGTTAACTAACAGCATAGTATTGTATAGGCACTAAGTGATATTGTTGTTCAGTCGTTTAGTCGTGTCCGACTCTTCGTGACCTCATGGACCATAGTACGCCAGGCCTTCCTGTCCTCCACTGTCTCTCGGAGTTTACTCAAATTCATGTTCATTACATCGGTGATGCTATCTAACCATCTCATCCTCTGCTGTCCCCTTCTCCTTTTGCCCTCAGTCTTTCCCAGCATCAGGGTCTTTTCCAGTGAGTCCTCTCTTCGCATTAGGTGGCCAAAGTATTTGAGCTTCAGCTTCAGCATCTGTCCTTCCAATGAGCAGTCAGGGTTGATTTCCTTTAGGATTGACTGGTTTGACCTCCTTGCAGTCCAAGGGACTCTCAAGAGTCTTCTCCAGCACCACAGTTCGAAAGCATCAATTCTTCGGCGCTCAGCCTTCCTTATGGTCCAACTCTCACAGCCATACATTGCTACTGGAAAAACCATAGCTTTAACTATACGGACCTTTGTCGGCATGGTGATGTCTCTGCTTTTTAATATGCTGTCTAGGTTTGCCATAGCTTTCCTTCCAAGGAGCAAGCGTCTTTTAACTTCATGGCTGCAGTCACCGTCTGCAGTGATCTTGGAGCCCAAGAAAATAAAATCTGTCACTGCTTCCATTTCTTCCCCTTCTATTTGCCAGGAAGTGATGGGACCAGATGCCATGATCTGGGTTTTTTTAATGTTGAGTTTCAAGCCAGCTTTTGCACTCTCCTCTTTCACCCTCATCAAGAGGCTCTTTAGTTCCTCTTCACTTTCTGCCATTAGGGTGGTATCGTCTGCATATCTGAGGTTGTTGATATTTTTCCCGGCAATCTTAACTCCGGGTTGTGATTCATCCAGCCCGGCATTTCTCATGATGTACTCTGCATATAAGTTAAATAAGCACGGTGATAATATACAGCCTTGTCGTACTCCTTTCCCAATTTTGAACCAGTCGGTTGTTCCATGTCCGGTTCTAACTGTTGCTTCTTGACCCACATACAGGTTTCTCAGGAGACAGGTAAGGTGGTCTGGTACTCCCATCTCTTTAAGAATTTGCCACAGTTTGTTGTGATCCACACAATCAAAGGCTTTAGCGTAGTCAATGAAGCAGAAGTAGATGTTTTTCTGGAACTCTCTTGCTTTTTCCATGATCCAGCAAATGTTGGCAATCTGATCTCTAGTTCCTCTGCCTCTTCGAAACCCAGCTTGCACTTCTGGTAGTTCTCGGTTCACATGCTGCTGAAGCCTAGCTTGTAGGATTTTGAGCATAACCTTGCTGGCATGTGAAATGAGCGCAATTGTACGGTAGTTTGAACATTCTTTGGCATTGCCTTTCTTTGGAATTGGAACGTAAACTGACCTTTTCCAATCCTGTGGCCACTGTTGAGTTTTCCAAATTTGTTGGCATATTGAGTGCAGCACTTTAACAGCATCATCTTTTAGGATTTTAAATAGCTCAGATGGGATACTGTCTTCTCCGCTAGCTTTGTTGTTAGTAATGCTTCCTAAGGCCCACTTGACTTCACTCTCTAGGATGTCCGGCTCAAGGTCAGTGACCACACCATCGTATTTATCAGGGATATTAAGATCTTTCTTGTATAGTTCTTCTGTGTATTCTTGCCACCTCTTCTTAATCTCTTCTGCTTCTGTTAGGTCCCTGCCTTTTTTGTCCTTTATCATGCCCATCTTTGCACAAAACGTTCCCTTGATATCTCCGATTTTCTTGAAGAGATCTCTAGTCTTCCCCATTCTATTGTTTTCCTCGATTTCTTTGCATTGTTCATTTAAGAAGGCCTTCTTATCTCTCCTTGCTATTCTCTGGAATTCTGCATTCAGTTGTTTATATCTTTCCCTTTCTCCCTTGACTTTTGCTTCCCTTCTTTCCTCAGCTATTTGTAAAGCCTCATCAGTCAGCCACTTTGCTTTCTTGCATTTCTTTTTCTTTGGGATGGTTTTAGTTGCTGCCTCCTGTACAATGTTACGAACCTCCATCCATAGTTCTTCAGGCACTCTGTCTACCAGATCTAATCCTTTAAATCTATTCCTCACCTCCACTGTATATTCATAAGGGATATGATTTAGGTCATACCTGATTGGTCTAGTGGTTTTCTCTACGTTCTTCAATTTAAGCCTAAATTTTGCGATAAGAAGCTCATGATCTGAGCCACAGTCAGCTCCAGGTCTTGTTTTTGCTGATTGTATAGAGCTTCTCCATCTTTGGCTGCAAAGTATATAATCAATCTGATTTTGGTATTGACCATCTGGTGATGTCCATGTGTAGAGTCGTCTCTTGTGTTGTTGGAAAAGAGTGTTTGCTATGACCAGCATGTTCTCTTGACAAAACTCTATTAGCCTTTGCCCTGCTTCATTTTGTACTCCGAGGCCGAACTTGCCCGTTATTCCGGTTATTTTTTGACTTCCTACCTTAGCATTCCAGTCCCCTATGATGAAAAGGACATCTTTTTTTGGTGTTAGTTCTAGAAGGTGTTGTAGATCTTCATAGAACCGGTCAACTTCAGCTTCTTTGGCATCAGTGGTTGGGGCATAGACTTGGATCACTGTGATGTTGAATGGTTTGCCTTGGATTCGAACTGAAAGCATTCTGTCGTTTTTGAGGTTGTACCCCAGTACTGCCTTTCCCACTCTTTTATTGACTATGAGAGCTACTCCATTTCTTCTAAGGGATTCTTGCCCACAGTAGTATATATAATGGTCTCCTGAATTAAATTCGCCCATTCCTGTCCATTTTAGTTCGCTGATTCCCAAGATGTCGATGTTCAATCTTGTCATCTCATGTTTGACCACATCCAGCTTACCTTGATTCATAGATCTTACATTCCAGGTTCCTATGCAATATTGTTCTTTACAGCATCGGACTTTCCTTCCACTTCCAGACACATCCACAACTGAGCGTCCTTTCGGCTTTGGCCCAGCCGTTTCACACTTTCTGGAGCTACTCGGAATTGCCCTCCGCTCTTCCCCAGTAGCATTTTGGACACCTTCCGACCTGAGGGGCTCATCTTCCGGCGTCATATCTTTTAGCCTTTTGATACTGTCCATGGGTTTTCTTGGCAAGGATACTGGAGTGGTTTGCCATTCCCTCCTCCAGTGGACCACGTTTTGTCAGAACTCTCCATCATGACCTGTTCTTCTTGACCTGACTTCATTGAGTTACGCAAGCCCCTTCGCCACGACAAGGCAGTGATCCATGAAGGGGACTAAATGATATAGACAGAAGCAAAAGTTATATCTTGATGGAATGAATTCCCCTTTCCTCAAGATTCACCTTCTCTCTTTTCAATATACCATCTTTGCATTCTCTTCTTACTGGCTGCAGTGTGAAACCACACAACAAAACAGCAGGAATAGAAAAGTGTCAGAGAACACACTGGAAGGAAATCAAGCTTTGCTAAATTAATGTGGTTGTGCTGTCAAAGGTCTGTAATGTTGGAGGCTCAGAAGAACTTAGCTGGGATTTTTTTATGTCAAATGTCAAAAACAGGGAAGCCAAGAAACTGTTTCAATCTGGATTTAGTTCAGAAACCTCTGGGATTTTACTTAAAGTGAAATAAATTGGCAAGAGGGCCCTAATCCATATATCTAAGACTTAAAACTTCATTCCATTTTTTTCCATTTTTATGTTGTGGTTGTTAACTTGGCTCTTTAGATTGTAAATTGTACTAATTGAACCATGGGACACTGGTTGGCCTTACTGCCAGAAGCAAGGTTATTTATAACAGGAAGAGCATAGAAAACTGACAGACAAAGCTTTTGCCTACTTGGCATTTTCCAAATTTGTTGGATGACAACTCCCATGGTTAGAGGTAATGGGAATGGTAGTCCAACACATTTGAAGAGCACAGGTTGGATAAAGCTCACCTACATTGGCTGACAATGGTTCCCTAGCCTTTCAGAGCACTTTTCTAACCCTATCTGAAGAGGTTGGGGGTCCTTCTACATAAATTTATCTCTTCCACAGTATAAGGTCTTCTCCTCCCCACTTCCTTTGTTGTGTGCCTGTTCAACTCTCTTATAATGTGTTGGGGGTGCTTCCAAAATTCTGAAGAATGCCAAGTATTGGGAAGTCTTAAATTATATCCTAGTATCATAAAATGGGGCTTGATAGATTCAACAAACTACAGGTCATTAAGATCACTGTTTCCCAACTGGTGGATTGATCTTGAAACCCAGAGCTGTACCTCTTGAATTAAGGTAGGTGGTGTCAGCTGATGTCCCATGTTCTTTATTGTTGTTATTTTTATCAATTGTTTAAGAGAAATAAAAAAGGATGAAGAACAAGAAGGAGAGGGGAAGATAAGGCTGTATATACATTACAAATTTAAATTTATTTTGAAGGTAAAACCAAAAGATAGCTAAAATCTAAGTTTTGGAATAAAATAGAGTTTAGGTTTCACTGATATGGCCTTAGCTTTAATTATTCCTATAATGCTTAAAGTTACCTTTCTGAGCAAAGTTAATAAGAAGTGCATTTTATGTTTTCATATTTCCTATTATTTATCACTTTATGTTATTTGAATCAAGAAATGACATTTTATCAAGTATTTTCACTATGTCTTATTTTTTCATGATAACATTTCAGAATTTTCTTATGTATACAGATTGTAGTGAAGGAGATTTATGATCTTTTGAAAGATTTCTTAGTTTTATTGTAAGTAGAAATTTGTCCATGCCTGATCATATCTATATACATCTGAACTGACTGAACTTTACCTATATATACAAAGTCCTAGATTTAAAATCTCTCCCGAAACATGTTCATGTGTTGCAGCAAAATAACCAAGAGTACTATGCCACTTTAAAGTCTACCAAATTTATTATGGCATAATGTTCTATGGATAATAATGTAGGGGTTCTGAAATGCTAGTAACAGAAAATCCCACACAGCGTTTTATTTAGTTTAGCAGAGTAGAAAGCGTCCAGCAATAAACTTGCACAGAAAAGGCAAGTTTTTTTTATTTTTATAGTTCAGAGAAATACTCTTCACACATTTAGTCAGTGTAAAAAGGAAAATAAAGATTGCTTACATTTTTATTCATAGATCTTGTTACAAGCAGTTTCATTGTTGAAACGGTCCCATGCCTGCAAGCAAGTTGTTCTGACCAAACCCACTTTTGGCGGATTTGCTGGGTGCAAGTATGAGCCACGAGGAGAGAGGAGGATTCCCCTCATGCCTCGTGCAGGTCCAAAAGGGAGAAGAGGAAACAGGAAACAGGAAACCGGGATTCAAGTCCTTCCCACACAAAGCAGCAAAGCTAGGTTGCAGCAGAGCTGCCCCTCCCTTGTGTTCGTGTGAGACAGCCTTGGTTGAAACCCCATGTTTCCAACAAATAATTCATTTAATCAAAGGCATGCATTCATCTGACAAACTGAACTGAAGCCCACAAAAGTTTATGCCCATAATAAAGGTGATATTCTTTATAGTGCCACTGTCAGGAGTTACCATCCTTCCAGCATAAGGGATAAGTGTATGGGTGATGGTGTCAGGATGGCAATGTCATCCTGCCAAGGATAGATGGGGTTTATAGTTGTTAGGTAGATGGGGTTTGTAGGTATTAGGTAGATAGGGTTTGTAGTTAGTAGGTAGATGGGCAGTAATTAGTTAGCATTCTTGCAAGGTGTTAGAGATAGGCAAGGAATGCAGGCCAGTGGAATGTGGGGGTAGAGAGACAGCAACCAGACTCCAAGGCCGTTCAGCTGGGAGCATCAAAGGACTAACAGTTTAGAGTTATGGGAACTGAGTTGGTAGGGGAGGGGTTGGTGAGGAGTAAGTGGGAACTGGCATGTTTAAAGTTGTGAGTGCGCACGCTTTTGCTCAATCTGCTCTTTGCATCGATTCTATTTACTTGTATTAATAAAATAACTTTTTCATATCCTACCATGGCTTGCGCTAAGATTTTCTAGATTAATATCAAAGGAGTGGATCATCACAGATGAGTTTTGTAGTAATTGTATTAGCACTCCTGTAATAGTATCTGAGCATGGGAGAAGCATGATTGCTGAGAGGCCTGAGCACCTTCAAGGTCAGCGTGGCTGGCTTATCAGTGTTCGTTAGGAATGTGGGAAAGGGAGTAGAGAACCGTTAGAAGGTAGAATGGAATTTTACTGCTAACTAGACTTAGCGAAAGGGGGGATTTTGCTTTTAAAAGTTGTAGACAAAAATGCAGCCCTTAGGGAGGGGTTAAAGAAGAAGGGGGATTTTATCTTAGAATTTCGCGCACTTTCCCTCAGACTGATCTTTGAATTGGACTGAGCATCTGTATTAATAAAGTACTCTTCTACTTCACCTTATGGCGTGTAATTGAGAGTTCCTGGATTAATAACTGCGTACCAGTTCATCACAGCCACAAAACTTTTCCTTGCTATTGAAATCAGCTACTCAGCTAATAATTTAATAGAAGACTTGCTTTTTCACCTACAATCCTCAGCCTGTTTGCTCAGAAGTAAATCATCCTATCAAGCTCAGTGATTTAATCATGCCAATCAATATATTTGGGACTGCATTTATATAAAATTCCATCGAGCAAATAGCATGTTTATCCTGAATTCAGTGAGGTTAGTATTTGTGCATGGAATGGCTGCTCTAAACCATTCCATTAATATATTACTGTATATAATCATAGACACAGTTCAGCACAGAATTAAGCATGCATAAATCCACTGGTTTCAACCGGATTTACTATAGTAAATTCTGTGTTGGATTATGACTTGCATTTACTTTTGGTAGGATATTTGTGTATTATAAGTACAGAGTTCAGTCAACATAGCTTGGTCTTTTCCATTCCCAACAATAATGGTGTTATGAATCATTCTGGCAGTGCCTGGTATGCAGGCTTGTGCCTGCTCTTCTGGCATTATGACTGAAGTGCTTTTTCTTGCTCTGTGTGTAGGCATCAGCAGCAAACCAAGGTCCTATTAAAATGGCAGCACACATGCAGCAACCTGCCCTTACAGTATGTAACTGCAACCCAGTATCTGATGCGAATATGAAAGCCCAGCTTTTATAGTATGATGTCACGTTTTGTCACTTGCCCCCTATGGATGTAAGGGTATAATTAGAGACAAGCCTGAAGAATCCCCACCAAAATATGGTCCTGAATCTATAGAACAGCTTTTCCCAATTTGATGTTCTCCAGCTATGTCAGTATTTCCAAAATTCCCAACCAGCTCAGAAAATCCAGCTATTGAGTTTCTGAAATGATAACAAAGAGTGCTTATGAACATGGGCAGGATATTGTTTTTCTTCCTCATTGCTCAGTCACAGCTTCTTTTGCGCTGTACTGAGAGTGGGATTCAAGCAGCAAAGATATTGTAAAAAGGTGCCATTTCAAATCCTAACTTGGCCATAAAGGTTTTTTAGTATCTTTGGGTGGTTCTGTCTGCATAACCTGTCTGATGGGTTGTTGATAAAATACAATAAGGCCGAGGGAGGACCATGTACATCTCCTTGAACTCCTGGGAGGAAAGATGAGCTGAAAGTGTAAGTCAATAAATAGACTGAGGTCAAAGGGCTTCGTTTCCAACATCTCTCATTTTACAAATAAGCTAACGGAAGATATGTTTCTTATTATCAGTCCTGGTTATAATATTTGCACATCACATGGTTTTAATCATTATAGTCCAGCGTTGTTTGTCTTACTGCATGTCTCTTTAATTCAGCATGCAGAGATTAAGTTGGAAGTGTGTTAAAGGAATTTGGGAAGACTTGGGTACTTTGCACGCCCACCAAACTCTTTCTCTCCCTTCATCTTTTTCAACACCTTTTTTCTTTTTGGGTCAGCAGAGGTGGAAGTGAGTCACCACATAACCGGCTTTCATGCAAGTCATAAAAATGATCCTCCTTCTTTCATGCCTCCCTGCATTCAGCATTTTATAGTTCTGGGTACTGGCTTGTAATTACATATCAGCATCTTGGACTTGCATTTATGACAGGTTTTGTGTATTCACAACAGTGAGGCCTGTTAATGATTACAGTGTTTATGGCTGGGGTTAAACCTGGAGGGCTCTAAAGCTGAAACACTGATAACATGAGGAGACAGCATTGACCAGAGTGGTTTTCCCTGGCATGTCATACTTTTTCACTAAGTTCTTTGTGCAAGTGATAATTAAGTTATGGTACCCAGGCACAGGATATAGTAATAGTTATTGGAGGGGTTTTAAGACTTAAAATTTGATCAACTTTTAAGATTGAAATTTGACAAATTCAAAAAAGAAAGATCTATACATTTGTTGTGTTATTTAGTGATAATCTGATCTATATTTGCTATTTTGCTTCTTTGCTTCAAACGGGATATTTTTGCTTTAAAGTTGCTTTAAAGTGGTTCCTTTTTCTTCCCTTTCATTCATAGCCTTGAAGTCTTTTTGATAGAAATGTAGAATATAAATACTTTAAGCAACAATGAATAATATACTCTGTCAGGTGCATGTAGCCTGTGGCCCTAGCCTCAAATGCAGACTTTAAACAAATTTCGTGAGGTCAGCACCCTAATTTTCAAAATCCTTTGCAAGTGATCAGTTCAGAACTCAGGCAAAAGTGAAATTTCCTCTGCCTGGTGGTTGCAGCATGTGGAGAAGGCTCAAAACAAGAGTGTTTGAAAGAGGAAGACAATGGGGAATCTCCAAGGGGTTCCTGGCTTTCCTTTAATTTGCCTCAGCTCTACCCATCTTTTTTTTTCTTCCTAAGTGTTTTCCCGCAGGTGCAGGGTCAGCATTACTCATCGCTTGCATGCAAAGTAGTCCCCAACTGATATAGTTGTGAGTAGGAAAAAAGGTTGCCCTTCTCTGTTCCATATGATAATAGGCCGTTGATGTTAGATGCTGAGAACAACCCAGCAGAGAAGAGCCAGTAGCTCACTGGAAACGCCCATGTAAGCAGAGGCACCTTCAATCTCGGATCTCAAGCAGGAGGGCAAAGAAGGAGTTGGGCATTTTTGTTGCCAGGGAGGAGCAGATGCTGATGGCATGGTTTGCCCAAGGTGCCAAAATAACACAGCTAGCCTTGGGTGAGAAGCACCTTGATTTCTGCAGGGAGGGAAGGAGTGTTCACCATTTTGCTTCTGGCTGCACAATGTCTTGGGAGAGCTGAGAGAGAGAGAGAGAGAGAGAGAGAGAGAGAGAGAGAGAGAGAGAGAGAGAGAGAGAGAGAGAGAGAGAGAGAGAGAGAGAAGCTTTGTGTTTAAATTCCAGCCAGTTAGAAGCAACAGAGGCCCCAGTCTCTAATATCTTAACTAGGGCACCCATCTGTACGGAGGCATGTTTCCACAGGTGCGGCTTGGTGTCAGCTAATGTTTAACATATGTATGTCTAAACAATCAGACAGATCTCTTTCTGCTCTACAATGCATGCATTGTAATGGCTCCTGCTGCACAATGGGAGGTTGGACAACTATTTTAAAGTTGTCTCATTCTTTGAAAAGTGAAAACAAAAAATCCAGCCAGCAACAAGCTCTCATCCCTTACTGTATTTGACTTTCAAAAGGGCAGATGGGTACCCTAGAGACAAATTCTTATGCCTCAGGTGGCCGCAGACAAGGACTGAAGCCCTGAAGGTGCCAAGGATTCTGGGCTTGGTGGCTTCATGGAGGCCACAGACACTTCCAGCACTGGAGCAGATTGCAGGTGGGCAACCCATTTTGTCTATCCCCAAAAGAAAAGCACTTGCTGGGGTGGCACTGCCTGTTAAGCGGTTTGCCCAAGAATCTCCAGCAATAGGGCAGGTTGCAGACAGAAGGGATAAGCTGGGGGAGGATGATAGAGAGTAAAGCCTACCTGAGAAAGGAAAGAACACAGCCAGATAAAATCTAGTAACAAGCTCATGCCTTCAGTTTGCAGAGAAGTATTGGGTACCATCTACCTCCTTTTGGAGAAAAAGTTGGAAGATCACAAAAATAACCTGTGCTTTCCCTGAACCCAGTCAATTTGTCCGTTTTGCTTGAGAAAAAGAAAGGACAGCCAGATAGCTGTGTTAAAGGGCTATGCTCCAGTCTGGGGATCGGGACATTCGCAGGGAGACCAAAATGCTTGTTTACAAAGCCATTGTACTACCAACCCTTCTGTACGCCTGTGAAACATGGACCCTCTACAAACGCCACCTCCAACTTCTTGAAAGATTCCATCAACGCTGCCTCCGAAAAATTCTGCAAATTACTTGGGAAGATAGGTGGACTAATGTTAGCGTATTAGAAGAAGCGAAAACCACCAGCATTGAAACAATGATCATCCAACATCAACTTCGCTGGACCGGTCATGTTGTTCGAATGCCTGACCATCGTCTTCCAAAGCAGCTACTTTACTCCCAACTTAAGAATGGAAAACGGAATATTGGTGGACAGCAAAAGAGATTCAAAGATACTCTCAAAGCTAATTTAAAAAAATGTAATATCAGCATTGAGAACTGGGAAGCCCTAACTCATGAGCGTTTCAATTGGAGGTCAGCCTTTATTAATGGCGCTATGGACTTTGAAGAAACACGAGTACAGGGCGAAAGGAAGAAAAGAGCTAAAAGGAAGGCAAGTCAGGCAAACCCTCATCATGACCGTCTCCCACCCGGAAACCTATGCCCTCACTGTGGGAGGTTGTGCAGATCCAGAATTGGCCTTTATAGCCACTTACGGATCCACTGTTAAAATTTTACCTTTGGAAGACAATCTTACTCGGCTACGAGTGATCGCCAATGAATGAATGCTCCAGTCTGGGAGCCAGCAGAAAAATATGCAGGATAACTTGCTCTCATTGTTGATCTCTACTTTGCCTTAGTATCTAGGAGGACAAATGGTGCTGTCCTTACTCTTTTAATGCAGTAGAAGTTAAGGAAAGCCATTCAAGTCCTCCAGTTTAGCTTCCTCTCTCAGAAACAAGACCAAAACAGAGTTGATAAGCCCTGATGAGTGTATAACAACAAAGTGACAATCAGGTTACCTCCTTATGGCCCTTCAGTAAATGTGAAACAAATTAAGTACTGTGGAAACATTTTACCAAGAGTAAATATTGTTAGAAAAGGCAAGCATACCTAAAACATCTAAATGAGTCCCAAAAAACCTGAGAGGATTTTCATGCATGTATGAAAACATGGAAGTGTAAGATAATATATTTATTACGCCCTTTGCTTTCAATTAATAATAGCTATAGCCCATAAATATACTAATGATTTATCCTCTCATATAGAATCCCCTGGCCATTGCCATGGTGAATTAAAGACCATCTTCACTAGTGATATAGTGCCACAGCAATGGTTGCAGAGTGCTATAAATCCCTAGTGTAGAAATTGTGGTTTTCAGTTTATTCTGTTGTCCAGTTACACATTTATATACATGGAAAAAATATTTCATCCCAATGAATTCAGCAGGATTAAATCAGTTGAAATTATTCCTCCTGTGGGTGGAGTTCTTCGTGTGTGTGAAGGGGGTGTGGCTCATACCTCTACTCTAAGTGCAAGGGACCGGCCTCTTCACATAGAAAGACCAGCTGACTGGTGGGAAACAAACCTGGCTGGCTCTTCGGTTCCTGTAACCCAGCGTTTCTCAGCCTTGGCAACTTTAGGATGGATGGACTTCAACTCCCCAGAATTCCACCCATCTTAAAGTTGCCAAGGTTGAGAAACACTGCTGTAACCACAGCTGGTGAAGTTCTTTACAACATGCAGCATCGCTTGAATCCAAAGGAGATACTGTTCAAACACAAAATTTTAAACAGGACCCGAGGCCTTCTAACTACCATAAGGATTTCTTCAATGCCTTTAGGACCTCCTGAATTTAAAAACACAAACGTATTATTAAGAGCAAGGGCATCCTCAGCAATAGTAAAGGTAAAGGTAAAGGTTCCCCCCGCACATTTGTGCAGTCGTGTCCTACTCTAGGGGCCGGTGCTCATCTCCGTTTGTTAGCCGAAGAGCCAGCGTTGTCCGAAGACGCTTCCACGGTCATGTGGCCGGCATGACGCGTGCGGAACGCTGTTACGTACCCACCGAAGTGGCACCTATTCATCTACTTGCATTTGCATGCTTTCGAATTGCTAGGTTGGCAAGACCTGGAGCTAGTGCGGGAGCTCACTCCGCACGCAGGGCTAGGGATTCGAACCTCCGAACTTGCGATCTTCCTTCCTGGCGTCTTACCCGCTGAGCCACCACGCCCCTCATCCTCAGCAATACACTGTAGCAAAATCACTATTTGCTTTTGGAAGAAGTGTCTTCTGCCCCCTTTGCTGTCAAATACAATTTAAAACTTTGCTCCCAAGATTTCCAGGTATCTGCACCAGTGCCACAGGTGTCCATGGGGTGGAGGGTGGGGAATAAAAGACGTCAAAGTGACAGTGGTGACAACACAATTAAAGCCCCTTTTTCCCATCCCCCTGCAAATTGAGCATTGTCATGAAGCACCAATGAAGCTGGGGGTCTAAATAAGTCCATTATAAGCAGTAATTCACTTCCACTCTTGAATTCTGTAAAATAGGTTCACAAAGAACCACCTTCTGACACCATGCCACCTTGTATCCTTTGTCAGGAGCACACTCACATTTACAGAAGCACACAGAGGTCTCCATTAAGCTGAAGTATTTGTTTATTTCACAAAAAGGGAAAAGAAGAAAAGGAGTAGGTCCAAACTATTCTGCTAGAAAGCATAAATATTCCCATTGTCAACAAACTAAACTACCCATAAGGAGCAACTACAAACAGGGGAGAGATGTCACACACAGACTCTCAAAGGAACCATTCATGACAGAGGCAAAGTCTAACAGGTTATACATACCTTAAGGCTGTTCTTGGACAAGGTCTGAACAAGAAGGATAATACTTCTTAACTCCAATACAGTTAAGGATGACTTAAGCCTGGCTCATGCATGAGCTAAAGATGAGATGAAGATAGCACCATGGGGATACGGCAGAAAAAAGTGTTGCCAGAGTATTTTTTGTGCTGAGATTAGGTGCAAGTGGGGCACAGCCTAGAACAGTGGTTCTTAAACTGAGGGAAATTACCCCCAAGGAGGTAATTTGGGCATATCCTGGGGTAATGGAGCAATTTGTAATTGTTTCTGAGTTGAAGATCCAGTTTAGGACTGCTGCTGCCAAAACCCTTGTGTAAAACAACAGAGTCTGGGGGTTTCTTTTGTGGGGGTAATGACATCATTTGAGACTGGGAAAAGGGGTAATTGGGTCAAACAGTTTAAGAATCCCTGGCCTAGAAGTAATTTTTTAGCTGTGATCAGAGGAGTGTGTGGGGAGTATTGGGAGGCGTAGGCAGACTCTTCTGGTCATTAGCCAGGGCATCATCACTCAGCAGAACAGAAGCAGACCGAGACTAGCAATGGGGACAGCAAATTCTATATCAGCATTGTTTTATGCTGGCTCAAGAATGGGTGGATAGCACTTGAACTCAACAGTGGAGAAAAGCCCTATTTCCTGCAATAATGATATGGACAAGGGATGGAATGCTAAACTTTGCAGGTCTGATCAGTCTGGGCAAATTTCAAATTCCTTCTTAGAAGCTATGTGTTTCTCCATTCTGAGTATTTGTAGCTTATCAGCTAGAATCCATCAGTTTTCTTCAGGATACAACAAAACAACAAGTAAAGATGTTGGTTTATAAGTATACTTTATAAAAACATGTCCTTCTTTTGCAACCACAATGCTTTTTAGCCGTTCTAAATTGTGACATTCCCTCCCCTTAAACATATACTTTTAGTTGATTAGTTCATGTCAACATATCACTTCAGACAAGTTGTTATGCCAACATAAACATTAAAGGGAGATTAATATTTTGACAGTGAATTATTCTTCCTGCACAAGGAAAAAAAAAGAGGTGGTTTAGCAAGCCTTGAATCAGCAAGCTGTGGCTGTAACGGATCTGCACCAGAAATGATTTATAGGGTTCAGTGATACAAACAACATAAATCTTGCCCTGCACGCAGGTAAAGCCAGCACTGTGCCCACTGCACTCATGTCATAAACCATTTTAATGTTTCTGTCAGGGGACTTAATGCTCATCTCCAGACTGTAGAAACTGCACAGAATCTTCAAACAGCAAAGGAAGGGAAGGATGAGGAAATTAGCCGATGATAAACTACATTAAAAGCATATTTATGATCTAGTATGACCCTTAGAAAGGAAAATAAATCTAAAGCCTAAATATCATGCTGTCATTAGTTTGGCAACAAGAGGCATCGCTCATACAACATCCCACAAAGTTTGGGCAGCCTTCTTCAACCTGGTGCCCTCCAGTTGTGTTGGACTGAAATTGCCATTGATGGGAATTGTGACCCATTCCATCTCCTCTAGTTGATGCAGGGTCAGGGGAATCTGGATTAGTGGTTAGCCAATATGACCAAAGAGAAGATGGGAATGCCATTCGTTTTAAGAACTCTGTCCATTTTTAACTCAAGCCTTTTCTGTCTCAAGATTCAGATTCCAAAGTTGCAGACAATTTTTCTTTTCATTTTAAGGGCATATATGCTATCAGACCCAAAAGCCAAGATCAGAGAAACAGGCAACTAGTTTTTGTATTTGTCAAACAACAGCTTCCCCAGAAAATAGGGGTGTGGGGTTTGTGTGTGTTTTAGAAAAGGGAAGATAATTTTAAAAGCTGTCGTAACGTAGTGACACATTCAGCTCCAAACTAAATTAACAGTACATGTATGTATAATACAATTCTAAATCCCTACATATTATAGTAGTGAATACATTAGTAAACCAGTGACTGTTGATAAGTATAAAATATAAGGTAGATTTTTTTCTTTTCCTTCCCAGTTGGTATTTTTAGTTTTTAGTTTTTTAAATTTTCTTTTTCTTTAAGATTAAAGATTGTCTTGTTAATTGTGTATGTATAAACTAACCATATATAAAGTAACTAACTAACTAACTAACTAACTAACTAACTAACTATATATATATATATATATATATATGAATGAATGAATGAATGAATGAATGAATGAATGAATGAATGAATGATTAGGGATTTAGGACTGTTTTTAATACAGATACAGATACAGATACAGATACAGATACAGATACAGATACAGATACAGATACAGATACAGATATAGATATTAAAAACAGTCCTAAATCTAGAATTCCCCAGCCAGCATGCTCTGGGAGTTGAAGTCCACACATCTTAAAGTTGCCAAGTTTGAAAAACACTGCTTTAGTCCAGAGCTCTGGGCTTTGGCTCTGAGATCCAGTTCTAGCTTCCAGACCAATTAAAGCTTATCATGTTCCTAACTGTTGCTTACGGCAGAGACACTCTGCTAACTACAACAACATGGAACCCAGCTGCTGCTACTACTGTAATGGGATGTTAATTCCTAGTCACAATCTGCCGGTGGCAGGAAACTTACCACAAGTCCTGTGCCTTTCAAAATCAGTCTCCCAGAAATTGTATGATCCTATTTTGTTGCCTGTGCTTCTGGATGTGTATGAAAGATGCATTGTTTATTTTCCTGGCACAGAGTTAACTTTAACATGTGATTACTTTAACTGAAGAAAACATTTCTTGACATCCTATGAATCAACATTTGAACCAAATCATCTCCATTTGCTTATAGAGAGCATGAGTGCATTCTAGCCTGTGTTAATCGACACAAATCTCATTGCTTTCATTTTAATCTCAAAGACATTTGGTTACACAAACAGAATGCAGCAGAACAGTGTGAAATAGCTTCTCTGCAATTACACTACAGTATTTTGCCCATGTACAGTATATTATTTGGCTAAGTAACTGTATTCATCTTACAAAGAGCTTTGCAATAATTCCATCTCAACATAATACTGAGAGCATTTTAATGCCTGGTTTGTATTGAGGGAAGAACAGCCTGTTTTCTGTCATGACAGACTTTTGCTGAATTTGTGCTCAGGGAAGGTCCTGCAGTCCCTAATACTATTAATTCAATAAATGAATATTGATTGTTTAATAATCCAATCAACAAATATTGACTTTCTATGTTTTGATTTTATGTTCTTAATTGTAAGCTGCTTGGAGTCTTCAGAAATGGAGCCACATATAAGCCAAATGAATGAATGCAGGGGTGTCCTCAGGGAGGTCCAAAAAAGCCATGATTGGGGGGTCATGGCTGCCAACTTGACTTTTTTGAAACCACCCCCCATGGATGATGCCAAATGAATGATTGAATAAATAAATCCACCTCCAAACAATCAGATCGATTAATTTCAGTGAAATTGATCATTGCTTCTTTCTGTTGCTTAAAAGCCAATAAATAAATTAAAAAATGCTCCAATTTGTTCATGTGCTTTGAAGAACAGATTATTTTCTGTTTAGACAGAAGCCTGCTTTTAATTCCCCCGTCAAAGTCATAATTACGACCGAGCAGCAACTTTTGGAGGGGCTCTGAGGGCTGTGCCCAAGTCTTAATGGAACTGCAGATGCCTTAAAGCAGGGTTCCTCAACCTCCGCCATTTTAAGATGTTTGGACTTCAACTCCCAGAATACTCCAGCCAGCAATGCTGGCTGGAGTATTCTGGGAGTTGAAGTCCACACATCTTAAAATGGCGGAGGTTGAGGAACCCTGCCTTAAAGAGCTGCTCCCATGTACAGCAGTGTGGCAGGATGCTTGATTGCCACACATGGAGCTCCTTTCCTCTTAAAACATGTTATCCTTTTAAAAAATAAATTAGCCAGATTCTTGAAGATTAATTCACAGAGTGATTGTATCAAATGTAGTCTTGGAATCATAGAGTTGAAGCCCTAATTCTGTAGTGTGTAAAGATGAAATAACCCAAAGACTGAATTCATACAACATACTAAGCCTTGGTTTGCTTAACCATGGATTACTGGATACATCTGAGTTGATTCACACAATACAGACAACCATAAACAAGGGCTTATAAACCACAGTAGCTGAGTTCACAGAATTCTATGCCCCAATCAAACCATATTTTAGCTTTAGCCAGGAAGCAACAAAGGAAGGGTTTGCCAACCGAATAGCTCTATCATTCTTAAGTTGCACGGACATTAATATCAGAAGCACCACAGAAGAAATCTTGGTTTTCATGTTCCATTTCATGTACCCTTTTTATTCAGGAAGGGTATCTTATCCAAATGGCCCCTCAACGTTGAAGCCATATGTATAAATTTAAATAATAACACTTTCTGTAAATCTGTGGTGATAGGATAGAACTATTTTCTCATTTGGCTTTCCAAAAACATCAGAAAAGAAATGTCATCTTCACTTGGGATCGCATTCCCTAATCTTCCACCCTCCTATCATATTGGACTACAAGTACCAAAATCCACAGTAGAATAGACAGATGGGATGATGGGAGTTGTTGTCAATACATTGGAAGGGTTCCAGGTTAGCAAAGGTGACCTTTGGGTCCTGTTCCTCGGGTTAGGGAATGGGGCCCACTGGTAGCTCCCCTCCCTCCCTCCACTTGGATTTAATTGGTCACACTAGATTTCCCTCTATCTGGTTCCATCCAGAAATATCCAAATGACCTTTGGGGGGATTTTTTTCCATCAATTGTCTTTGACTTGCACTATGTGAAATGATGATTATGCCCACAGGAATTTCTTCAGAGTGCTTAAGCACAAAAGAAAAACAGAGCACCAACCCTTCCTCTAGAACAGCACAAACATTTCCTTAAACTTCAGCATCTCAAGGGAGAAATCGACAGAGTAAACTTTTCACCCAGAAAGCCAGCACAAGCAGCACTGGGGCTGTGTCCAGCACCTCCTCCCTACATCCTGGTATCATTGATTTATCTACGGTTTTGCCAATAAAAGCAATCCCATTTTCTGATTCCAGCTTTATTGCAGTGGAAATGAGGCCAAAGTCAATGACACTATTGTATGTTTTATTAATGGAAAAAACGTGTGGAAGCCAGCAACATTTCAGCTCCTGTGCTTCTGTTACTGTCAGCTTGAACATCTTCTCCCAAAGATCAGTCAGGGGGCACCAATCTCTGGAAGTAATGATAGATTTAGTATAAGGGTAACATTATGTCTATGATAAAACAATAAGAAGGTGTATTACAAAATCACACAATCTGCTCGTATCCTTTGCTGTCACAAGGATTTTCTTCACTTGCGCTTAACCATGGCACAAACATGCCGTGTTTGCCATGTTCCTATGACATCTTCACATCATCCCCAGCCAATGACTGAGATAGGCTTAAGTCCTTCTTAGCTTTACCAGCATTAAATTAACATTTCTCCACTGATTCCTCTCCCATCCAAAAGCAGACTCAAAAGTGGGTAAAATCCATTAGACTTTGTCATCCATTGCTTTAAAGAGAAGTCAGGAGACTGCCAGTGATTGAAAGCTAGGCAGAAGGGGGATTGGCAGACAGGACTTGTGTGGGGTTTTGTGCACGTAATTTTTGTGTGGGTACAGTTTTCTGCCTGCTCAAGGATGGGTGGATAGCACTTCAACCAAGCAATGGGGAAAGATCAATAGTTCTGGCTCCCAAGGACTGAAACTCAGGATTTTGCATGGAAAAGGTCCAAGCCACAATCTCCCTGGCATCTCCAGGTATGGTTGGAAAAGACCCCTCTTAAAAACAGGAGTTATCTACAACATACAGTGTAAGGACTGTAGCAGCCACTATGTAGGACAGAGCGGCAGAAGACTAGCAGAACACATCCACGAACACCAACTAGCAGTCAGAAGACACGATGAAAATTCCTTAATCTCACAACAAATGGACAGACTCAACCATACTTACAACTGGGAAACTGTGAGCATCCTAAACCAGGCCAAATCCAAAAACGCTAGAGAATTCCTGGAAGCTTGGCACTCAGACAAAGCAGCCATCAACAGACACATAGAGGTAAACAACATTTACATACCATTCATAAGAGACAATAGAAAAGCCAGAAGATCAGAACACCTCCTTGCCAGCAATCAACACCCAGATATGCAAAGATTAACACCAGGATTAGCACCAGAGGAACAATCAAACAGCACAATAGACCCTAGTCAAGGAACTATTGACTCAGTCAATCAACCAAGCAGCAAACAACAGCCCAATCAAGGAACTACCAAGGAGAGAACAACACCCCCACCAACACAAGCAGGACAAGCCATGGTATATAAACGGAGAGCAAGTTCCACTCCCTTTTCGCACTGAAGATGTTGCCTATCCTGGCAATGAAACGTCTGCAAGAAAACAACAAGGCTCAGAGAGCACCAAGGACTCCACAAGACCCCTCTTTTTGAAAACTGGAGTGCTACCTCCAGAAAGAGTAGGCAGCCTTGAGCCAGCAGACAGTGGTCTGGCTCCATGTAATACAGAGGTTACTTTCAATGTTCTGTGCTCTTTGCTCTTCCCATTGAAATTATTAGGCCTGACTTATTTTCAAAGGATTTGAGAATGCAACTGAATGAAGTTAGTGGCGCAGAAACACTCACTTCTTCCTGCAAAATATTTTATTGTATTTCCCAAAATGCAACTCTCCATTTAGAAATGTATATAAAGGATTAGCCTCTCCCAATGTATGGAATAGAATTTGAATTCGAGTTACAGAGTTTGGGTTGGGCTAGAGAGAGAATGTATTGGAATAGAGAGTTTGGATTAGGAAATAAAGAGGGAAAATATGATTCTGCTACGTCAGGTCACATGCATCACTTGTGAAGTCATAAGTATTTTTAGGCAGGTATATGGCTGCAATAGTAACAGAATCACCTTGCTTTTATGGGGGGGGGGACCTTGATATCAGTTAGAGGCGGCTCTGGATCCAAGCAAGTGCTGCTTTATGTCCCTTGATGATGTCATGATCCTTTTTTCCTAGCATTTCCTGTGCAAGATTGCAGAAATATTCTCTATGGGGTTCTAAGCAGGCTTACTAAGAACTAAGGACTGCTTCTCATATTCAGCAGAATAAGGCAGAAGGAAGCAATATGCAGGAAGGGTAAAAAAAAATCAAGATGAAGACCAGGGCCACGTCATCAAAGCCCATCCCCTTTTTATGGGTGTTGTGTATGTGACACATGTAAAAAAAAAGGGGGGTGGGGCTTTGATTCCTGGTTGTGGCTGCCATGTTGACTTTTTTTACCCTTCCTGCAGATGCCACTGAGCAATAATAAGGATGCAGTGCAGTCAACTACAGACGGAGCATATTTCTTCTCATGGTTCCTATAGTAAAACTAAACTGCTTCCAGGAAGCAGAAAGTTGTACTGGTTGGAGATGATAGAAAGTGTAGTATAATTCATCTAGGCTGTGCCAGTTTCTGGGATAGCTGCCCAACGACTCCCATGCACAGGTTCTGGGCCTGGTTTGGATGAAGGTCTTGCTCAAGAAATAAGCTCTTCCTAGAGAGCAAATTGCCCAGCATACATACAGCGACCCTATTTTCTTGGAAAAAAATAACGACAAACTTGCAAAGGGGGCAAATCTGAAGGAGATGCATAAGAATAATTTTTAAAAATTGTTTATATTTATAACTTCGCTTTACAAAGGAAAATTCAAGAGCAAAACCAAGAAAATAAGTAATAAAATAAAATAAATCGAAAGGACAGCTTTCTGAAATAAAGGACTGTCCTTTATAATAAAGGGCATATGGTCACTGTAAGCATACATATAAATGCAGTGTTTAGCTAAATTGTAGTGAATGCTGGAAGAAAGCTTTGGGGGAGAAATGAAATATCATCCTTGTGTGCATAAACTGTAATTCCTATGAATCCACATGGAGGCCTGTTGGGGTTGGAAGCCGGCAGCACAAGACTTGAGCTGCGGTGATCTTCGTCAATATTGAAATCCACCTTGTGGCACTGGGCGTGCACAGCCTCTCAGCCTAAAGTACCTTGGAGTTGTATTGTGAAGGTAAACTTGGTTAACCTCTCTCCCATGTAGCTTGAGCTCCTTAAAGGAGACCTCTGTCCCTCCTAAGGTATAGAATATTGTGTTTGTTTCATAAAAGAAACAAATGAAAGAAAAATAACGGCCCCTGCAAGTTATTAAAGTGCACTCAAAGTGGAACACTTCATAAAACAGCAAATCCAGAGATAGTCAAGAGGTAAACTATGATTTTATTGGCCTTTTTAAAAGTCTTGAGGAGTTTTGAAGATGTTTTTATTCAAGTTCAATCCATTTCCCAGAGATAACCTTGATTCATGAGCTAGTTTTAGGATTTTTTATCATTATTTTTATTATTATTGTTAAGCCTGGCCATTTCCCGTGTGTCAGTCAGTTTATTTACTGTGACATGGCCTTTGAATTTATAGCAGGTAATTAAAATGTCTGTGCAGGATCTCTACTGCAGCCTGCTCCTACATTATTTTTAGTACATGCTTCTTCTCTTTCTAAATTGAATTTGAAAGATTGTGGCTGTACATCGGATGACCTATGTGCGTTTATCAAGGATGCTGCAGTGAAACGCACAGCACGGGAAATCCCATCTGAATATTCTACCGCTTCTTGGCAAGAGTATGTTAACATGTCATTTCTGTCCCTGGTGTTCAATGCACTTCATGATGTAGTAAAAGCCGCTCCTTGGAGGAGGCTGGCTTCATAAAAGTGTTCCTGCTCCTTGATGTCCTCAGCAGAGGATGGGAAGGAAAACACGGCTTTGAATGGCTCACACTGATTGCAGCAAATCGAGTGTGGGAGGGCAAACAGTATATCCCTGACCCAGGCTAGTAGGTAACAGAACTGAACCTCTATTCATCGTCACTGGACCAGGTCCAGGTCATGAGCGTAAATTTACTTGTATCATCTTTGCAGAGAGGAATTGTAGTCCCTCGTGCCTCTGTTTGATTCTGGAAGACTGTTTATTTGTTTAGGCCTGTAATGATA
This sequence comes from Charina bottae, assembly GCA_023362775.1. Taxonomy (NCBI): domain Eukaryota; kingdom Metazoa; phylum Chordata; class Lepidosauria; order Squamata; family Charinaidae; genus Charina; species Charina bottae. The sequence continues at coordinate 248,455,665 of JALMGJ010000002.1, forward strand.
TTATCCACAGGGCTAGAGCCACACAGGGAGGATCAGGAATTCCTGGTGGAGAAGCTGTGTGTTTTATTACCCTGACAGCCTTTCGTGACACAAGCCACAGTGACTTTTGTTTGTTGATACTCTCCACGGCTGTTGCTCCTTCTCCCTTGCAAAATGGAGGGGTTTACACTTAGAAAAAGCAAAGTAGAATTTGGTGCTGCAATCCATAGGCTATAAACCATAATCTATCTATCTATCTATCTATCTATCTATCTATCTATCTATCTATCATCTATCTATCTTTCATTCATTCATTCATTCATTCATTCATTCATTCATTCATATTTCTATCACCGCCCATCTCCCCCAAACGGGGAACTCATTTATTAGCCAGAAGTCACAAAATATTTTTAGAGGTATTGGCACTTTCAAAATGACATGTGCCATGCATGTTTACTCAGTATTCAATTGGCTTATTTTGTAGTACAGGTAGTCCTCGTTTAGCGACTGCCTTGTACAGTGACCATTCGCAGTTACAACAGTGCTAAAAAAGTAACTTTGCAACCAATCCTCGCATTTACGACCTTCGCAGGTCTGTAAAGCAAAGAAAAGCTGAAGTAAGATCCTAAGCACAGTCGTGGTTTCACTTAGCTGGCAGTAAAATTGCAAGTCGCAGTCACATAGTATCTCACTTAACGACCTCATCACTTAATGACCAAGTTGCTGCTCCCAATTGTGGTTCTTAAGTGAGGACTACCTGTAGTCATTTAGTGATCAAAATTGGGACCAGCAACTCCATCGCTAGCAACATGGTCGTTAAACAAGACATCAGGTGACCACAACTTGCCATTTTACTGCTGGCTTCTCCATTGACTCTGCTTGTCAGAAGCCGGCTGTGAAGTGTGCAAATGGCGATCATGTGATCTCAGGATGCTGTGACAATCGTAAGTGTGAGGACCAGTCGTGAAGTTACTTTTTCAGCACCGTGTAATTTTAAACGATCACTAAACAGGGTAGTCATTAAGCGACAACTACCTGTACCTGTAAAGATGTATCAAATTGCATCCTTAGCAACTGTCATAAGTACACTTGTGGTTATAGGCACACACACTAGGGCTGTGCAGTTCTTGGATTCAAAGCCGAAAAGGTGCCTCGGAGCGTGTGGCGGTATGGACCCATCCCCTTAATCCAAAGGCGCCCTCCCAGGATTGCATGGCAACGTTGTACAATCCTGGGGAAATGCGTGGCTGCTTTAAGGAGTTGCAAACAGGTGCTGCCTTCATGGCCCTCTGCATTCCTAAGCACTCTTTTGCATTATAATCTGAAGCACTGCACAGCTTAGACACACACAAACACACCCACACAGAGAGAGTCATTAATTTCTAAGTAAGCTTATATAAGAAATAAAGACACCTAGACTCCTTACTCCTTTGCCTCAGTTGTACGGGCTGATCGTTGTTACTCAATAGAGAAAATGCATTCAGTCCGCATCTAGAATTCCAATAAAAAGCAAAGATGTCCTTAAATTGAATTTGACTCATGCAGTTTTCCTGAAAATGTTACCAATGTGGCTTGCTATTGCCTTCCTCTGGCATTTTTTTTAAATTTTCCAGACTAAACAATGTCCCTAGAATTCCCAGGCAGTCCCCCACCTAAACTGTAACCATGGCCAGCCCTGATAAGCTTTTGAGGTCGGCCAAGGTCAGCAAGGTGCTGAATACAGGAATAAATTTACATATCCCAGCCGAATAACCACTGGAAGGAGGACTGGTGCAGCATTCCTGCCACTGAAATCGAAGTAAATTCCACTGCATCCACTTTTTCCAACATACATGCATTTAGGAAAAAGTGCTGTTTTTCCTAGAAATCCATGGAATAAAGATCACAATCCTCAGTAATAACTTGGAAACAATTGATTTCAACCTGGGTTTTATAATGGCCGGAACGGAGTGTGAAATGCAGTCAAGTTGTGTAAATCTCTATTTGAAAGATAATATACTTTTTTGTTAGCAAACTAGAAACTGAGTCTGAAGAATTCAGTTTTGAGCAAAAAAGCTACCTTTTCACATCCATCTCCCTTCTGAAAAATCAGAATAGAATATTACAGTAAATCCAAGGCTACAATTGCTTCAGGAAATACTGACTTTAACCTTGTTGTTCTGCATAAAACTTTTAACATGCAAACATCATATACTAGTATATACAGATCAGGCAAACTGATTGTGCCAAGATTTCCACTTGTGTTTACATCATGTATACATGTTATGAGGTGTTTAATATGAGTTTGCTGCAGGAAATGCATAGGCTGCATCTGGCCTCTTCATGTTTTCATGAGGTTCCCCAGAACCCCCTTCATTTGCCAACAAATTTAGGCAGCAGAGTTTGCTACCGCAGTTTGACAGCAAAGTGTCTCAGGACCATGCAGAACAGCGTTGCAATCCACAGTGGGAGGAAGGAAATGGAAGAAACGAGAGAAGAACAGAACTATAACCAATCTAAAAGCTCAGGAAGGGCTGCCACCCGCAAAAAAATGTAGGGGGAGGCTTTTTTTAAAAAAAATGTAACTTACATTTTAAAGGATGCTAAGTTTATTTAAAGAGGCAGGCCTCTAGTGAGGGCTAAGGATGCTCGTTTTGCTTTTCAAGTTGATTGGTTTTCTGGTTGAGATTATCTGAATCTCCCCCTTTCCCAATACTGTACCCAACACTTGTGGACTGATCCTGCCCATTTATAGAGTGCAGCCCCAAGCACACCAAGACTTATCCTGAAAAAAATGTGTTCATTTTTCTTTCAAGAGGTGTTCATGTACAGAATGTAATGGGGGGAAAAATCCACACAAAATCACTTTGTACATAAAGCTGGGGTCTTTGGGGTTTATTTGGATTTGTGAGTTTTTAAAAATCTGTATTACCGGCACTAGTTCTGCACCATCAGATTGCAGGTAATTTTTCATGACAACTGGAGTGTTGAATCTGCCTAAGTAGTTTTTGTTTGATTGTGCTAGATTTATTTTAGAGAGAGGTGCTAAACACCGACACACTAATTGTAGACGATTTCTCCAACCTACTGCAGAAAGATACATAGCACTGGGCTTTTTCTTATAAATGTTGGTAGGGGGAGGGTCCATTTTTTTAATGAAAATCAGACATTTTCTGCAGTGCAATTCATATCTAAACAGCCTTTCAAGGGTCTTTAGCAAGTCTATAAACAGTCAAGCGGTTGCCAAAAATCATTTACAAATAAAGCTTTTGCGGAGCCTTGCCCAATCTCAGCAAAAATTACAACGCCTTCCCTCTTTTTCCCCTTTTTTCCAATAGGAGAAGGGAGGGGGAAAGGCCAAGGGTAACAAAGAACATTGGTTATTCAGCTTGACTAGCCTGAACTGGAACCCCCTCTTTGCGCTGACCAGTGCTCGGTATAGGTTAATTTCCACATGGAGCTGTGGAAATTCTATCCCTGGTTTGTGAAGTTCGGGTCAACCAAAGCATGTTAATCTGTTTAGCATGTGTGCCTTGCGGAGGAGGCAGACCACCATCAAGCCCGGGGAGCTGCAGCAGCCACCACCACGGTCCTTGGGGGTAGTTAATAAAGAGCTGAAGGGAAAGACATTTATAAAGAGTTCAGTTGGGGGGGGGCAGCTTGGAGCATATGTTTAAGGTTTCCAGACTCTAGGAAAACGGAGAAGTCTATAGATTGCTTATAGCAGGAGCCACACACCCTGTGCATCAGGGATCCAACAGAAAGAGAATGGGAGAAGGGGAATGGTTGACAACATCAGTGTGATTGAGGAGGTGTTAGAAACTACTGTTGAGAAAGAGATCCCACTGAAGTCTTCAGCCCTAATACAAAAGGGGTGGTTTCCCAAGGAAAAAATGCTGTCTGCTGGCAGACCATGTTTCTCACAAGGTAATTCCTACCAAATTCAAATTCAAATTCAAATTCAAATTCAAATTCAAATTCAAATTCAAATTCAAATTCAAATTCAAATTCAAATTCAAATTCAAATTCAAATTCAAATTCAATCAAATCTTTATTATGGTCATAGACCAGCATAAGGAGGGTGGGGTACAGTCAATTAAAAAGCATAGAGGATACATCAGAGTCTTAAAAAAAGTTATTTAAAGCTGGAAGATATAAAAAATATGTGTACTGAAACAGAAAGTATATATAAAAAACAAGAGTCTTAAAGGATCTAAAGGGAGGGGTAGGAGTACTAGATGGGTGTAGGAGAGCATAAAGGTTAGTATGTGGAAGACTATATCAAATTGCAGAGCACTCTAGTATGGCGAACCAGATGCTCATTAAGTCTAGTTTATGGCACAGGGCATCATCCAATGAATTTTAAGCAGTGCTGCGCAGAACCTGGCAATATTGTATGTTGTAGCAGGGTTGGTATTGGAAAGCGGCAGGGTGGTGTAGAATTGTCCTGTGCGCCCTGGGTATTTTTGCAGTAATGAGGCTAGTACGAATGTCTCTGTAATACAGGCACTGGAGAAGCACATCCTTTGTGGCCTACCAAATTCATTGTCACTCTATCCCCAAGAGTGCATGAAGTTATAGCTTTAGCCAATGCTACACAATTTTAAGACACTTTTAAGGATCATCATTTTTGCTACAAAGTAAGCTAGGAATTGTTAGGGACATTCTGATCACCATGACAAGTTGACAGAAAGTAATAAATATTTTTCTGTTTAGGATGTTGATTCATTTATTCTTATGTATCCATTTGATCCTTTCTCCAGGAGCTCCAGGTAGTGTACATAGCACTCCTCCTTCAATCTTATCCTCACAAAAAGAGATCCATGAGATAGGTTGGGCTAGGAGATATGAGTGCTAATGGCTGAGTGGGGATTTGAACCTCAGACTCCCCAGTCCTACTCTAAAAGGTAACTATTAAACAGACCTTCCCCAACCTGGGGATGTGTTGGGACTTAAGGTCCCAGAATTCCCATCTAGCATGAACAATTCCAAGGAATTCTTGGAGTTCATAGAGTATTGTAGAAGTACTCAAAAGTAGCAGCTTGGGAAAAGCTGGTGATGAATATTTAAAGAAGTACAGAATTCCTTGGTTGGGGCCCATGACAATTAGATTTTGAATTGGTTTAAACTAGTAATACAGGCAAATCCTTTATGCACCTTCCACTTGGATTTGTTTTTTGACAGTAGTCTTTTATAGCCTTATCTCCTCCACATTTATTATGAGCAAACCCAAACAACATGAACATTAATTCTGCATACCCATTTCTAGGATCTAGTTAATGTAGCCTACCCATTTCAGTAAAACTCAATCTTTTAATAAAGGGATTTGTGGAGTGTACATGAGTTTCGTATTTGTTTAAAATTATTTTGGCTCCCAAACATGAAAAACTGGAAATTCTAGAGATGAGAGCTCTCTAAAGAGAATTTTCAACATGTTCACAAAAATGCCAGTTTCCAGAGGAAGGGGATTGTTCTGTTTTAGAGCATATAGCCAGCTGCCAAACTGATTTAAAAGTGTTTGGATGGGTCTTAAGTGAACTAACAGAATAGCTAAGAAGCCCTTGGTATGGGTTTTAAATCTCCAGCTCTCGCTTTCTTCCTCTCCCCCCACCCCACCCCATTTTTTTTTCAGAGATAGACACTTAAAGCGTTTTCAACTAATCAAAATATTTGCTGATGAGTATTTATTTTTACAAGGTTTTGCTTTTGGCTTTAGACTTCCCTTTAAACAACCCACAGACTGCAATATTAATTTGCTATAAAACCAAATGAGACTGAGCTTATTCTGCCCTGGCTCTGGAGATCAGTCACTGGTGAGAATATATCTATTAGAGTAAAATAAGCAATTAGAAGCACATCTTTCAGCATCCAACCGCTTAGCATACCATGCTGCAGCCACATGTCCCAAAAGCAAACAAAAGGAAGGGTGAACTCTTGAGGCCTCCTTCTTGATATCACTCCACCAACCCAAAAATGAAGAAAGACTGAACAAATACAGTGGAGGGAGGGAGGGAGAGAGGGATATCAAATAGGCTGAAGGCTGTTTTAAAACTTTGAATAAACTTTTCGCCTTTTACGCTGCCAGACTCCGGCAACAGGTCCATCCATCCCTACCTAGCTCCCTACCCATTCCAGCTAAACTAAACAATAACTGACAAAGAGCACCATTTCCAGTATTTAAGTGACATCAATCATTATTCCACAGTTCTGACCATAACTGGGCCCACAAGGCAGCTTCCACAGTGTCTATCAAAGTACAAAAACAGACTACAAATGCCAGTCCTGCATACCAGGACCGTGCGGCTTTCATCGGCTCACGGGCAGCATCAAGAGCCTTATAGTTTTGTTAAAGGCCGCATTCCAAAATCAAGCAGGCCAGGGCCCATTTGTTGGCCATTAAGACCCAGACGCTAAAAAGTGCAAAAGAAAAAAAAGCTGAACAGTTTCGCCCCACCTCCTCTTCGGGTTCTGGATGCTGCAGACAAAAGCTGGTGGGCCCATGGCAGACCCCAGGAGCTGGCAGCCTGTGTTCCACAGGCCACTGCTGGCTGGGGAATTCTGGGAGTTGAAGTCCACACACCTTAAAGTTGCCAAGCTGGAAAAACACTGGGCTAGCACTTCCTTCTTCAGCCCTGGGACTGCAGCTTGGGAGTTTTCCTGGGCTTGCAGCTCCTGCCCAAGAAATAGGTGCAGCTTGGCCAGGAAGACCTTTGCGCAGTTTCATCTTATGTGCCAGTTGCACCTGTTTCTAGACCAAGAGGCCCTCCGGACAGTGACTCATGCTGTGGGAAACTCACGGGTGGATTATTGCAACGTGCTGTACATGGGGCTGCCCTTGAAGACCACTCAGAAGCTGGGATGGTCCAGAATGTGGCAGCACAAGCCGTGATTTCCCTGCAACGCCTCTGCTCCACGAGCTGTGCTGGTTACCAGTAGGCTTCCAGATGCAATGTAAGGTGCTGGTAGCCACTTCTAAAGCCTTTCACAGCATAGGGCCTGGCAAGGAAACATTGCTTGGTGATACCAATAGAGAACCAGCAATCTACCTCCTCCCTGCTGCTGAGGGTGGAGAAGCAGTGATTTGCAGCAGGATCAGTATAATGGAAGGAGAGAGACAAGTCTTTCTGTTTTCCAGGGACTACTGACTACAAATTATCTCATGTGGTGCTATATGTGCTATATATAAGCAAACACGTGTATTTGCAGGTGAACATGTGTGCCCCCATCCTCATGTAATAAAAATGGCACTATGTATACACAAAAAGGAGGTATTATCACACTTAGTGAAATCCTTAGACCAAAGTGCAAAATACATGTTTTTTGCCAGGATAGAAAGAAAAGAAATAAATAAAAGGTAACAGCATGCTTGTACCAGAAGTACAAGCTGGGTTTAGAAAAGGCAGAGGAACTAGAGACCAAATTGCCAATATCCGCTGGATAATGGAGAAAGCCAGGGAGTTTCAGAAGAACATCTATTTCTGTTTTATTGACTATTCTAAAGCCTTTGACTGTGTGGATCATAACAAATTGTGGCAAGTTCTTGGTGGTATGGGGATACCAAGTCATCTTGTCTGCCTCCTGAGGAATCTGTATAACGACCAAGTAGCAATGGTAAGAACAGAGCACGGAACAACGGACTGGTTTAAGATTGGGAAAGGAGTACGGCAGAGCTGTATATTCTCACCCTACCTATTCAACCTGTACGCAGAACACATCATGCGACGTGCTGGACTTGACGAATCCAAGGCTGGAGTTAAAATCGCTGGAAGAAACATTAACAATCTCAGATATGCAGATGATACCACTTTGATGGCTGAAAGCGAGGAGGAGTTGAGGAGCCTTATGACGAAGGTGAAAGAAGAAAGTGCAAAAGCTGGGTTGCAGTTAAACCTCAAAAAAACCAAGATTATGGCAACGAGCTTGATTGATGACTGGCAAATAGAGGGAGAAAAAGTGGAGGCAGTGACAGACTTTGTATTTCTAGGCGCAAAGATTACTGCAGACGCTGACTGCAGCCAGGAAATCAGAAGACGTCTACTTCTTGGGAGGAGAGCAATGGCAAATCTTGATAAAATAGTTAAGAGCAGAGACATCACACTGACAACAAAGGTCCGCATAGTCAAAGCAATGGTATTCCCCATAGTAACCTATGGCTGTGAGAGCTGGACCATAAGGAAGGCTGAGCAAAGGAAGATAGATGCTTTTGAACTGTGGTGTTGGAGGAAAATTCTGAGAGTGCCTTGGACTGCAAGAAGATCAAACCAGTCCATACTCCAGACTGCTCACTTGAGGGAATGATATTAAAGGCAAAACTGAAGTACTTTGGCCACATAATGAGAAGACAGGATACCCTGGACAAGATGCTGATGCTAGGGAAAGTGGAAGGCAAAAGGAAGAGGGGCCGACCAAGGGCAAGATGGATGGATGATATTTTGGAGGTGACGGACTTGACTGTGGGGGAGCTGGGGATGGCGACGGCTGACAGGAAGCTCTGGCGTGGGCTGGTCCATGAGGTCACGAAGAGTCGGAAGTGACTGAACGAATAAACAACAAAAAACAACAGCATGCTCCTCTCTGTGTTTGTGTGTATGTGTGCATTGAGATAGGGGAATCCAAGAACAGTTTAAAGAAGAATTAAAAAATGGTGATAAAAATTTGATAAATAAAGAAGAATAAGCTGGTTTGGTAGCTACAGAATGCAGGGATAAATGTTAAGTCTGGGAACAGGGAGGCCACAGAAATTATATGAGGCCACTGCTATTACTGTGCCATAAAAATCTATATATAATATATCATGGGTATAAAACAAATACTAGAAATATAAGCAGAAACCATGACTCAAACACATTATCTCATCCACAAACCACATGTTACATCACAAGATGTATAATCCACACACGGTAATTTATTAACAAGGAAATAAACATTTGTAAATAGGTACATTTTTCTAATCTGACTCAGAAAATTTATTACCTTTACACAGTTTACATCTGTATTTTGACACAAGTTAGAGATTAAAATCTTGAATATATTCAAGCAGAGAGCCAGTTTGGTCTAGTGGTTAAGGTACCAGGCTAGAATCCAGGTGACTCTGAGTTCAGACTGGGGAGCAAACCTCAGTGATTGTAAGTCAACATCTGGAGCTGTAATACAGTATGCTGGCACAACAATTTCCTGGCATTCTAGAAAACAGACACTTGTGTCTCTTTCTACAGCAGAAGCAGAATTTTATAGCCTAGCACAAATCTGTAATGAGATTGTATGGTTTAAACAACTGTTAAAAGACATAGGCATGGAATTGCACCAGCCTATAACTGTTTTTGAAGATAATCAGGCTTGTATTCATATGGCTCAGTCTGAGGGTTGTAGAAACAGGACTAAGCATATAGACATACGATAACATCATGTCAAGGATTTAATAGCCAAAGGTGAAATCGTGTTGAAATACTGTGATTCAAAAGACATGATTGCTGATTTTCTTACAAAACCACTTGTTGCAGTAAAACACAGAATTAACTGACAAAATAGGTTTGGGACTTCCACCTTTAGTATAATAAGAGGAGTGTTGGTGTATTATTCAAAAAGGGGAAGTCACAAGGCATCACATGCTCTCAGATTAAAAGGTTAAAAGTTAAAAATTTCAGGCATCAGGTGATCCAGGTTAAATAAAGTATAAAAGAAGCTGCCTGTCATTGTGTGCTCCCTGTTCCTGTTCCTCCTACTGCTGTTCCTGCCTTCTTCTATTTTTCTGGTGTGTGGATTTGTAATACTTCCAGGGATCTGGAAGAGAACTGTACATATTATCTGTTTGTATGAACATCTAATACAACTGCAACTAAGTTACTGCAATGCCCGATGTCATTATTGGTCTCTAATGCCAATGCTTTCTGATACTCTGCACATGCAAGAAAACCCACACACCAACAAATTCCCTGCCAGGCAAGCTACAGGCTGGTCAGTTTCAAGGCTTGGCATTCTCTAGGTCCACCAGTTCATCAACTAAGTCCTGAGTACTGTATATACTTTGAAAACTAACATATTCTGAATATGCCTGGGATGATCCACAGCCCAATTTCTCCAGAATTGCTCAGCTTATGTTAATGAAAATAAAGACTTCTCAGCCTTTGACTAAGATCAAGCGTGTGTAATAAATGAGTTGTGGATTAAAATGTGCATTTTACATGCTTCCAAAATGATAGGCCAGTTTATAATATTTTTCCCTGACTGTATAAAATTAATTGCTGCCTAATTTCTTCTCCCATTCTGAGTTTAAGTACATAAATAACATGAGGTAATTCTACAATTCTGAAGATTCTGTCATATTTTTAACTCAAATAGAAAAGACAAAGTGACTGATTACATATAGTGATGTTGGTAACCTATCAAAATGAATAATCTTCAATAAAGATAACCTCCAACCAGATTAACAGAAAACTTGCCTATACTTCAAAGATGAAATACAACAAAGATACTTGTATAGGACATTCCAGTTCCAGTGCTTTAGTCTATTTACATGGTGCAACATGGAGGATAAATGGGATTTCAAAATCTGTTGCAGCTGCTGCAGTCCAGGCCCTCTGCCCAATAACGATACAAGTCTAGAAAAGATCTGAAGCCAACGGTGGGGTTATATCTAGGTCTTGTCTTCACTCCAGATTTTGATCAATATAGCTGACCTCAGACTCTATCCTTGCTCTCTGGAAGCCTTTGTTTGCATAAGAGAAGTGATGGATTATGCATATCAATTCCACTGTCAGGTAAACAAGGAACAGATGAAATGGCAAGATAGATCGATGCTACAAATAGTTAATACATTTATTATAGAAGACTGCTTATACTGAGAAAGGGTGTAAACTACATTCTGTGGAAAGCCATAGCAAAACCTCCACTGATTAATTGGAGAGAAGTTGCAGTTCAGGACAAATCTTCAATTGTTACAGAAGGCAATTGCTGGCACATGAATTCCAAATGCATGAGCCAGGAGTAAAGCAGCCATCCTTGGTTACAAATAAGAAGTCCCCTTGAACTCAGTGAAACTTATTCCTGAGAAAAATTATTTAAGAATAGATTCCAAATCTACTATAATGTATGTATTCAAAGGAGCCTTCTTTGATATAGAAGCCATACTGTTTTATAAGAGGACTATTCCACCTGATTACGAGGGAGGGAGGGAGGGAGGGAGGGAGGGGGAGGGGGAGGGAGGGAGGGAGAGAGAGAGAGAGAGAGAGAGAGATTGAGAGAGAGAGAGAGAGAGAGATGAAAAAATGTAGAAGTTAATCCAGCAGCTGAGGAACTTTTTGGAGATCTCTGATCAAACTAAATAGCTGTATATAATCTCTGAGTGTAACAAATAAAGCAGATAATGATTAGAGACCAGAGCTTTAGAAACCTACATCTTAATCCTCTGGAAACAGTTTTCCTGAAAAAATCCTGAAGGCCACTTAGCACTATCACCTTGGTGATCTTCACTTTCTGCTGAAGTCTGGAATCCACAAGCTGAGCCACAGTTTTTACAGAATTGCAACTACCACAATGAGATACATGAAGAGAAGTTTTAACACTGCAAAAAATGCAAAAATTTTGCAAATGACATTGAGGAAAATTATAGCAAAAGAATAGAAATGGGGGTATAAGATGATTGTACCAAGGGAACACAGGAGACTTCAATGGTGTTTTGTTCTCTGATGCTTCAGAAATTAATTCTGACAAATAGCACAGGGAGCATTGCATAGAACTAGGCTCATAGTAATAGGCCCATAGCCGGTGTAAAATGTTAGGAGGCACACAAAAAGTTATCTGGTGTTTGTAAAAACAATATGACCTGGGGCACTCAAGACTGAAGTTTGAGTAGAAGTCTACAAATGCTGCAATGATGTCTTTAATGAGGATTCCATTTCATCTATATTTACTCTTGTCTGCAAAGCTGCAGAGTATAAAATGGCTCCCCTTAACAGTAAAATAACAGTGCAGTTTTTTTAAAATATTTAGGAATTTAGGGGGAAGGCCAGTTCCCTTTATCCGCCCTGTGGCTATGGGCCTGCACAGTAAAGCAATAGTCTCATGTCCAACTAAGAGTGCCTGATTAGCTTTTGGTTCATCCAGATAAAATACAGAGATGATCTCTATGGCTGTGAAGTCATCTAACCAACAGTGATTTCTCATCTAAATCTTCTTGGGTCACAGATTTAGGCAGGGAGGATCGGGCCTCAGAAAAGAGCCAACCAAGCTGTGCATCATCATAGAAAGCTGGCTGCTCATTGTGGAGGGGGGATGGGAAACCAAGAGGGAGACAGGGTGGAATGGAGCATCATCAACAAGAGCACTTCAGGCTGCAACAGTGAAAACTAATCTAGAGCAAGCCCAATTCTCCTCAATTTATACGCCCATAAGAACAAAATCAGTCTATTAGAAATTCAACGGAACAATCCATCTAGGAGCATAGGGAATAGATTCTCACAATATGCTAGATTTGCTTAAAATGGAAATTGGATAGTCTGTTGTAGGAACCTAGTCCTTGTCTTAGCCCGTTGTGCACATTAAACTTTACTATTTTTATTTGTTTGGACTTAGCATGTTAAGTGACACATACTGTGTTTCGTTAACATGGGCTTAGTCTGTCGTGCAAACCTAGAATCTGTGAACTTAATTTGACTTACATTATGCTCAGGATTGGAACAATGAAAGAAAGTATCCTTGGTTAATTTCTGACACAAAAATGTACTTCTTGAGTTTCCTGAATAAAACTTTTACTTTATTTCTGAATACAGCCTTTTTAATAAAAAAAAGTCAAATCACCAATAAATTAAAAATATGAACACCTACTAGAGCATTTATGTTGTTACATTTCCAAGTTATCCTCCCATCATGGATTTTTTTTTGTCTCTGAGCTCATTAATTCCAAAATTGGACAATAAAATTTACAAGCCCCAAGTAACAGAAGCCTGAAATATTCAGAACATGTTCCTTGAACAAATAACATAATCCCTGGCACATGGGAACACATGATTTGCTTCAAACATGTTTCATTTTGTCATCGCATTGAGTGTACGGTCCTTCTCTCTGGGTGCAAGAGTGATTGATGTCCTTGGACGAGTAGCTTGCATGAACGTGCAAGTTGCCAAAGCAAACACGTTGGAGGGAAGTGTTCAGAAGGGAGCTCTGCAGCCTTCGGAGCAGATCTCAGTTTAGGGAGTTCACGCAGAGGTGAGACAGCTAGCTGTAGAACAAATACAAACAATTTGCACACTTCATCTAAATAAATTATATGCAATATTTGGCTTTCAGTCGTTAACAGACCATAGACCATCTTTCCTTCGTGTCCACATAGAATTTGGGCAGAATGTCAGCTTTCTTCAGCTAATGATTTGCAACATTTCCTTCTCATGAATGGCTGTATTACCATTAAGCCTCGTCCATTTTATTTTCCCAAAGCTGTTGCCATTCTAAAACAGAATGATCTGGGCTGTTTCCAAGTAGACTTTTAAATGTATAATGTGGCCAGTTCATTACAGTAGTATAACAGGACATCCAGACAATAAAGTCATAGTTTAAATCAGGCAATGTTTTATCTCCTTTCATCTGGTTTTGTCCTTAAGAGAGATAACTCCTCTAGACAGAGACTTGGAACAGAAGCATAAATCTCTGAAAGTGTTGATGTAGTATTTCATTCCTATAGTTTCGGGAGGGGAGCTTTGACATCAGTGGTAATATTCATCAAGCATCTTCTTCCTACTCTGATTGTCCGAAACCCCCAGTTTTAAACTCTTTTTTTATTTTTACTCTAGAGTACCAGAATTCTGAAGGAAAAATGCACAATCAAAACATTCAGATACATTTTGCTTGTTTGGTCAGGAAACAAATAGTACAACGATGTTAAATGGTTCCATTTCAAGCAATGGAGAGTGAGGTTGCATACTCTGGGGGGAAAGGGGAGCTCCTTGCATATAGAAAGCTAGCTTATCAGGAAGACAGCTAGATTAGATCACTTCTCTCCATGACTCATTTTTGTAACTGCATGGAGTTTGTGTTCCAGGAAGGACAAACTATGAAATATAATGGCTGTTGTGGGTCTTCCGGGCTGTGTGGCCGTGTTCTGGAAGTTGTGGTTCCTAACGTTTCGCCAGCAAAAAATCTCAGAGATTTTGCTTCTATCTGTGCTCCTGCCCTCTGAAGATGCTGGCCACAGATGCTGGCGAAACGTTAGGAACCACAACTTCCAGAACACGGCCACACAGCCCGGAAGACCCACAACAGCCATTGAACTCCGGCCGTGAAAGCCTTCGACAATACTATGAAATATAACATTTCTCAATAGTCTAAAATGGAGCAATCAAGCAAAGTTGTATACCTAATGTGTGGAAGGTATAATATATGTGAAGTGACACATGTGATCTATAGTATCTTATGAAAGAAAATGGTGAATATTAACATTTATTATAGCTCTACTGAAAATATATTTCAATAATGTATATCTACTTAGTTACCTACGTATCTACTTACACATGCAATTACACCCTAAAGCCTGGTTGGTGTAAACTGCTAAATGCATAGTAATTTACAGTATGTTTGTGAATTTCCTAGGATCTCATTTGAACCTGGCAGAAACCCATTAATGTTGACCCAGAAGCAGGTCTACTAATTTCCATAGGATTTATTTGGGATTCTATCTAAATATTGTATACAATATATAATATCATCTGAAAATCAAAATCTTACTCCATGAGATGGAGATAGCTGTGGACAGCAGAGTATTTTAAAGAAAGGACAAGTTCAGATATTCTGCCTTTAGAGGGCTGCCTCTGACCTGGTTGCAAGCTGCGCTCCTTCGCATTACATGAGCATCTTGTAAAACTGGACTGCAGGAACAGGTGTCTTGGAACATAGACATCACAGAGGTACCCAGTTTTTTTTGTATAGGAATACACCAAAGTCTGCCATTTTTGTTTGCAGACTGACCTGTAATATAGGACTCTTCCTTACAATTGTACCTATGTACCTTCCTCCAGTCTTTGAGTCAGCAGAAAAATATGACATAATAAATTTTATTTATTTATTTTATTTTTATCCCGCCTTAATTATTTTTTATAAATAACTCAAGGCAGCGAACATAGGTATGTTCTATTTTCCCCACAACAACCACCCTGTGAGGTGAGATGGGCTGAGAGAGAGTGACTGGCCCAAGGTCACCCAGCCGGCTTTCATGCCTAAGGCGGGACTAGAACTCTCAGGCTCCTGGATTCTAGCCCGGTGCCTTAACTACTAGACCAAACTGGCTCTGCCTTGACTGCTGATCCCTATTCTGTCTTAATGGTAAAGCCCTTAACTGGTGCTGTCCTTCCAGATTTAATATGGAACAAATTAAGGAAAGCCATCAGCAGATTTGTCCAGCTCCACACCTGTGGAGCTGTCAGATGGCTTATTTTTAAACATGGGTCTAACTTCTGAAGTGCACTAGTAAGACCTGTGGCCAAAAGCAGTTCAACTGAAGGGCCCCAGATACAGTGAAGAGGCGGTGCAGAACATCACAGCTGCTCCTTCCCACTTCACCCAACACCACTCCACTAGGCTGGGACCTGTCAATCAAGCTATTACTGACCGGAATTCAGTACATCTTTGTAGATGGGAATGTGTATGTGTAACTGAACGTGTGATTGAACATCTCAACTTACTGACTTTCTCTGGTTGACTGCAAGAGAGTTGTGATGCAGGCAGCGAGTGGCCAAGGAAACTGCTTCTGATCTCATGGCCAGCAGGCATAGGAGCAGGCAAATTGGTGCCACCCACTCCCGAAGTAATAAGAACAATGAAAATAGGGCCATGGGAACTCCTTTGTCAGTAGATGTGGTGGCAAACCAATAATAATAATAATAATAATAATAATAATAATAATAATAACAACAACAACAACAACAACAACAACAACAACAACACAATAATTCGTTAAATTTATATGCCACCCAATTCCCAGTGATTTGGGAGTCACTCGTTTGGGACGGAACCAGAAACACCCAGCTAGCAGAACCTGCCTCTCTTCCCTAGTTTAAATCAACTTTCCATACAGGTCTAGCCTGCATCATGCTTGACTGGTGGCTTCCAAAGTCAGGCCACACATTACACAGGCAGATGTCTTTGGGGAAACAGGTTGCTCCTGCAGCCCACTCCAAAGTGGCCAGGAAGGTCAGTGCCTAGAGGGGAGGGGACATGCCCACAGCATCTCGAATTGGCATTAGTTAAGAAAGCTGACCCCTCCCTTAAGGGGTCCCTGTGCCCCTAGAAAACATAAAGTTACACAGAAGAGGAATCATGGTTGAAAGGTAGAGTTCCTACCTGGCGTGCAAATCGATCCATTTTCCGTCCTGGACATTTCCAGGTGGGGCTGGGTATACCACCTGAAATCCTGAAGGGCACCTGTCAGTCAGTATTGACAGTGCTAAGTTAGAGGAACCAACAGTCTGACACAATATTAAAGAAAGCCCCCATGTTCTCAGTAGGAGCAAAGTGCAAGGCTCTAAGTACAAATGAGTACAACCAGCACTTGGACATCTGGGATTAGCGAGAACAGCTGTCCGAGGTCTGAGTCACCAGTATTTTTTTGGAAACCCTATAGAATCCTACCAAATTCCTGTCCCCCGAATAGGCCTCTCCACCCCACCCCCTCAGGGAGCCATTATCTGATTTTTAGAGCACCACTGTTTCCACTCTCTCATCCTTCAAAAGTAGCTTGAAGGCAATCCAGGTCATATTCATGTTTGCCAATCCAGGGATGTCCTCAGCATGTGGTCAAAAAAGTTAAAACGGTTGTCGTGATGATATGATTGAAGTTCCACCTGTTTTTATGGGTGTCACACACTGGCACACACACAATGCACATCAAAACAAGGGGAACTTTGATCACTCCGTTGTGGCTGCCTTCTGCCACTCTGAGAACAGCCTGGTGACAACGTCAGATGTGGCCATCAAGACACAAAGAAGGTTATTTAAGCATATTTAAGCTGAGCAGGTCCCCAAAATAACACAAATCCATATGGAAAGGAAAGGAGGGGGAAGTGTCTTGCACACACCCTTATTTTGTGTTGAGTGCATTTCTCCGGTCCTATGCAAAAAGATCCGAGGGAGCAGTTCCTGTGCCTGAGAGCTGCAAAAGCTCCAAGCCTCCTTTCCTCTTGAGCAGCCCATTAGGACGGCCGATGCCCAGCAGCCAAGAGTCTGGATAAAGCAAGAATGCCTCAGACGGGGAAGTCAACAGCCCATTAGCTCTGCAAACCCAGAGGTGGGAGACGGGGAAGCAGAGTCTTCCCGGGTTGAAAAGCTCCTGTCCCCCCGGCACTCAGCCACACACATACACCCGCCCTCAACCAGTGCTGAGCTTTGCCTGGAACAGGAGGGCCTTGTCGGTTGGATCAGTGCCAAAGCCAGGAATTACCTGGAATTCAGTGGCCTGTTCGTGGGAAGGAAAGCAGAAAGAAAATGGCTTCCAAGCGGCAGCCTAAAAACAGCCACCGACCGGACTCTGCGGAGTTTATTCCTCCCGCCGCCAGCGGGGAGCATCGCCTGGTTGCTGCCGCGTCTGTCCGGCCAGATTTCGCAAGAGCGATGCGGAGGGGAGGGGAGGGGAGGGCGGCTCGCGCCACTACCTGGAGCCGGGCGAAGCCGGAACGGGCTTCCAGCCAGTGGCTCTGTTGGCTTCCCATTCCCCGGAGGGGAAAAGGCTCCGGACGGGGCCATCCAGTTATCGCGGCTTCTCTCTGAACTGGTGTCCTCCGAGGTGTTGGTTACCCCTCGTCCCCTCCCACCATGCCCATCCCTCAATGGATATTGGCCGGGCGAGCTGGGGGTGAGGGGCCCAGTCTGGCGGGAGAGCCCCTGCTTGATGGGAATTTAACTCCGCGGGATTGTCTCTCTTGCAGAAAGGCCGCCCGGGCCCTGGGTGGATTCAAAGCCCAGGCCCTAGGGAAACCCCTCTTCTCGGAAGCTTCACTGGAGCCAGCCAGCCTGCCTCCAGTAAGAACTTACTCCCAGATCAATCTACGAGAAGATGCAGCCGTGCGCGCTTGCTCAGAAGCTTATTCCCAAGGAGATGTCCGTCGACGGGGTTTCCTTCTGAGTAAACCGTCAGAGGATCGGTCTCACCGACGTCTTTGAGCAAAAGATCTTTGCCGACACTTTGCCGGTGCCCTCCGGGAGTGTTGGACTACATAGCCCATCAGCCTTGCTGCCTATGATTATGTTGTCTGGGGATTATAGAAGATGCAGTCCAGTACCAAGTTCTGGAATCAGCTGCTAATTATTCCGCCGCCTTGTAGCCTAAATGGCCTGGGCAAACTCAAGCCGCGTGATAAATTTAGATTTCATTATTTGGTGTGAACCCTCCTAAATTGAGTTAGCTGGCTAAATCATGGTTAGCCTGCACAAACAAAACCAACATTAAATGCTACTTTACACGTTTTAAGCTTTCCAGGTTCAGTATGACTGGAGAATTTATTCAGGTTTGACAGCTTAACCTGGAGACATTATTCGAAGACCCGAGTCTCTGGAGATGTCTACAATGCCGGGAAAGGCGCAGGAGGACGACCAGCGGCAAGGTGGGTGGACTCAGTTACAGGGGCGAGGGGGGCACGTTGGAAGACCTGAGATCCCGTTGGGGACCGATCCTCCTGGAGAAAACCTCTGGGGTCGCTAAGAGTCAGCACTGAGTGGATGGCGCATCAACATAAGCCGGGCGAGTCGACCTGATACGGACAGTTTGTGGGGACAACATGAGGTTTGGTTGTGACAGCTCAGCCCTCCTCGGCACCCCAGGGCAGGAAAGCGGAAGGAATTAAATGAGACTTCACTGGCTGAGGGGTCAGGAGCTGTTGCCCAACCCAGGAGGGCCAGACAAAGCGGAAATGCCAGCCAGAGAAGGCCGCGTCCAGGCTGCCCCTTGAAGAATCGTGCTCGTTTCTGGGCCAGCGCTAAGCGGAACTTGACGTCCAGAAATCAAGAGGGTAAAGATCGCTCTCGCTGCGGCCCCGGCCCCGAAGGACGCCTGGCGCAGATGGGACAGGTGATTGACGGAGAAACCCCATTTGGGGGAGGAGCCTGGGCTAAGTCAACGTCTTCGGTGTGCTTTTAAAAACCCGACTCAGGAGCATTTGTACAAAGCTACAAGAAAGCAAAATTTAGCTGAATTTTAGCTAGAGAAACCTTAGCCAACCTTCCCAACTTGGTGCTCTCCGCCTTTATTGGAACCATTTTTAGGTGATTTTTCTGGCTTCTCCGAAGCTCACGAACCGCAGCGGCTGGCTGAGTTCGCTCAACACGCAGGCGAACATTGCCTTTCCGTGTGTCGTGGGAACACTGCCTCGTAGCCCATCGCATCTGGGACACATTATTAGACCGGGGAAAGGCCTGTCCCGGGCAATAAATGGCCTTGACTGCATTTCCTCCTCTTCTGTTCAAATCCACACCGCGATCTTGGAGTAACGCCGTCTGCTTCCATGGGGTCTTTATAATCGGGGTGGCGCCTATGCTGACTACCTTGATTGGTGCCCAGCCCCGGCCCCCTCATGAAATAAAAACCCCAAAAGTCGTTTCCATTGCAATGAATTCCATTCCTTCCACCTGGGAGGACCAATCCCAGCTGCCTTCGGTGGGATTTACTTTTGTGTAGATGCGCACTAGGTTGTTGGGAATCTCTGAGTCTTCCGGCCCAGAAGCCGCGCCCCTTGCTTGGGAAGCCGGGCAAAGGGACCGACCCGATTGCAAAGTGTTTCGGGGTGGCCCGCAAGTGTGCGCCCTCCTGACCAGCCCGTTCCAGGGCGGCCTCGCTTTTAAAGAAAGAGACCAAGCTTCGGCTCCGGAGAAGGTCCCGGTCCCCGCGCAGCGCCTTCCCAGTAGTTCGCTTCTGGGAAGGAGAGAAGGGAGTCGACCGTTCTACTGGACTCCCTCCCGAGCAAGCCGACGTCGCCTCCGGATAGCAGACGCCACCCAAGTGCCTGCGCTGTCCCATCTCCCCTTCCGAAGTCGCCCAAAGAAGAGACGACTCGGGGACGCAAGGCCTTGCGGGTCCTGCCTTTTCATTTCAGCTCAACGCGAAATGCCCTCAGCAAGGCAGGGGAGGGCGTGTTCTCCCACCCCCCGCACAATCTGCTGCTTGGCTGGGCGTCGGTTCAACTGGCCCTCCGCCCCGTCGCTGCTGGGTGTCAAGCGCTAAGGTGTCCAGAGCGCGCAGCCACAGGGTTGGCCCGTTCCTCCCCCGCCCCCGTGAGAAACGAGGCGCATCTCACTTCGCGGGTTCTACCCTGAAAGGGCCCCCGGGACTGACCGGAGAAGCTTTCCTTCCGGACCCCGCCGGACCACCCCCACCCCCGTGCGGGATCCACATCTGGAGGGCGCCGCCCAGAATTTCTGACCTCCGATGAGATTCCTCAGCCAGAGGAGCCGTGTGACTCCATCCTGCCCACCTTCTGCTTTCATGGCCAGCGCAGCATTCTTGCCCCCTCGCCCAGCAGAGAGACCCTCTTCTATTCCAGTGTTTCTCAACCACCTTGGCAACTTTAAGCTGGCTGGACTTCAACTCCCAGAATTCCCCAGCCAACCATGCTGGCTGGGAAATTCTGGGAGTTGAAGTCCAGCCAGCTTAAAGTTGTCAAGGTTGAGAAACACTGTTCTATTCTGTGGCCCTCCAGATGTGCTGAAGGTCAACCCATCATCCTCAGCCAGCATAGCCACCTCCACGACCAATGGGGGGAATGAAGATTGAAATCCAGCACACCAGGAGGACACTGGCTGGTTTGAAATATGCCAAGGATCAACTGGGTGTTCTCGGCAAAAAGCAAAGTTTCTCCTTGATCCTTGCAGTATTCTCTTTCATTGGACTTTTCCGCTGTGCGCCCCGCAATGAGGGGTAACAGATTAAAATGCATCTGAGAACTAGAAGAGGAAGATGCTAACCCAGCTTCCCCGAAATCGGAAACTTCCAGATGTGTTGAACTACCGCCCCATCATCCGCAGCCGATATTATCATTAATTATGGTGGCGTCCTCCTTTTTAGAACCATTTTTAGTTTGCTTCGACTACTTGCTGGATGTTCGGCAGAAAAGAACAGGGGGAGCGAGTTCCGAAGAACAAAGATCCCCTCAGAAAAAGCCCTTGGGGAAAGTTGGGTTAGATTTTTCCCCTCCAGCCGTTTAGATTTCTTTCATGGCTTTCACTGGTAAGACGCCAGGCTTGTCGATTGGAAGTTCGGAGGTTCGAATCCCTAGTCCCGCATGACCGAGTGAGCTCCCGCACTCGCCCTAGCTCTTGCCAACCTAGCAATTCGAAAGCATGCAAATGCAAGTAGATTAATAGGTACCACTTCGGTGGGTAGGAAACAGCATTCTGCGGGCGTCATGCGGCCACATGACTGCGGAAGCGTCTTCGGACAACGCTGGCTCTTCGGCTAACAAACGGAGATGAGCACCGGCCCCTAGAGTCGGACACGACTGCACAAATGTGCGGGGGGAACCTTTACCTTTCCTTTTTTTACCATGAAAAGCGCAAGTAAACCAAATAAAGATTCTCGCCGCTGATGAAAGCTGCACCTGTGGAATATCTATTTTCAACTAAAAGCACGATTACATGGCTGCTTTAAAAAGAAAAATAATGGCTCCCTATACCCCGCTAACAACTGTGGGCGCTGACCAAGAATACAACGGCCTGGTTCATACATCGCGTTAAACCCGAATGTGATTGCTGAATCCAACCCACCTATACTGTCCCTCGGTCCTTCTCAGCGGTGGGATGTGACATGAGCAAAATAAACAGAAAGGAATGTTTTGCTTTTAACAGAGAATACCTGTAGCAAAACCTATACAATGTTATCGGGTGGGGATTGCAATATGGTCAACTCTGCGTGAAATCCTATTCCAGGATTAGCTCGAAAACCACGTGCAAGTTATACACTACAAAGATCTCTCCAGAAAGATTTCCAAATACGTCTCTGACATTACTTAAGTCTGTGCCAATTGCCTGTCGGGATTGTGACGCCAGAAAATATTTTCCCTACTTTTAGGATCCCTACTGTAAGATAAAATGTATTTGTAACTCACTGTATGTCTGGGGTGGAGCCAAGAACAGCACCTTGTTATTTATAACAGGTGCACATGGCTATATTTGGACGGCAGAAGAATTGTAACGAATTTCAAAGTCAGGTCTTTCCGTTCCAGCTGCCTAATGATGCTTTTCTACTTCCTTTCTCGTTTGGGTTCCCTGGGATTGACTCCAGATAAACGGAGCTCGTCCATTGCCGGCCTCCGAGAAGTAGACTCCAGGCGCCACTAACCCGGTTTTATTAAGGCCCAAGCGTTGGGACTTGGCACGGGTACAAGCGCTCCAATCTGCGCCGCGATTTCTCAGTCCCGCCTACTTCACACGGCTGTTGTGAGTACTAAGAGTAGAAAGTGGGAAATCGAAAGTCAAGGAGAGAGCATTGACTAGTATCGAAATACATCTAAATTGCAACCAAACCACAGACTACTCAGAATGAGTGTATTTCCCCCAACTGGAGACGAGATTAGTGCAAAGCTTTCCTTGTTTCCTGTATGCACACACAATTGCATGTTTGCGCATTAGGTAATGACCCTTGAAATCCAAAGAACGGGTCCGTATTTCTCAGAGCTGGAATTGGGAAGACGCGTGGTTTCTTCTGCGTCTGCAACGGCCTCGGTTTAGCAGGGTCGTCAAGGGTAGAGAAATCTGATCCGCCCTGGCACAGCTAACTAAAGCATTCCCGGGTGGAGAGGAAGAACCACTGATTAAATCCAGTGGATCTCAGTGGGCGCATCACGAACGCAGCTGACGCGCATTTCAAGGCATTCTCCTTCCTGGTCACCAGCTAAACTTTCGTAAAACAAACAATATTGTCCAATTAGAGTTCGGTGGCCCACTCAAAAGCTTTCCCGCGCCCAGCTAAAATATCATTCCTCTGCTTTGTTTTTGGGTACCTTGTCTTAAGAGTCGGCTCCTGTTTTATTTGAGAAGAGTAGTGGGTCAAATGACCATTATTTTCAGTGCCCGGTTTAATTATATTTTCCCATACAACAGCTCCTCTTGCAGTGCTCGGATGGTGAACTAAAATAATGTTTAATAACTGGAATTTTCCGGAACCTATGAAACAGAGCGAAGTGTCCGTAGGGTGTTGCGAAAAAAGTCAAGATGGCGGCCACGACGGTGCAATCGAAGCGCCGCCCGTTTTAACGCCATCTTGACTTTTTTGACCACACGCTAGGACAGCCCTGAGCACCACCCAGCTCAGAAGGTTCTGGAATCTGGATGGATGTTGGCTAGCTTATTAGTTGTGTTCACACATGGCGCAAGGCTACCTTTTGTTCACTGAACCATCCACCGTGGATTGAAGCTGTATAAAAATCGTATTAAAGAAATAACCGATGGCTTGCCAACCACAAGATCTGGGTTCCCACTTCATGCCAAACTACACGTCGGTTTCACCCAGGTGCCCGTCGAAGATTGACCCTGCTTTTCCTCGAAGATGGATCTTCCAGCCTCTCCGCCAACCCCACCCCACCGCGTCCGCTGCAACTGCAAAGCCCTCCGGGCTGGCCAAGGTGGCCGGGTGGTCGCTTTGAACCCGCGGCGCCGTCTCGCGAGGACTTGACAGGGACTTTCTTAGCTTCTTCACTCACGGCCACGAAGCAACCGACCATATTTTGCCTAGAGAATTCGGCGAAAAACAGCCGATATCCCGCTTTTCTCCAGTTGCATAAAAAAAGAGAATCTGCAAGGGCGTTACAAGAGAGCAGGTCGCAAAGCGGCCCGAAGACTGAAAGATCAAATTACACCCTCACCCCCCCCCCCCGCACACACATAAACAAACACGGAGGAGGGAGAGAAAGTGTGTGTGTATCAGCGCGAATCTGAAGGTTTAAAGAGTTTTGAAAACGGCGTGGACTGGCCTTTAGTTACTAAAAGAGCGCTGACCGAATGGAGTTTCTTTGTGCTCTTTTCCATTCAGGGGGATGATTGAAGAACCCGCGGTGAAATTCTATCTTATACAAACGGGAAAATTTTCTTCCATCTATAGAAGCGCAGCAGAGAGAACTAAACAGAAGGGGATTTTGGGGGGGGGGGGTTGTCGACACGCTTCTCTTCCAAGTTGGGGCGCTCTCGCAGAGATTCTCCCTGCCCCCGCCTGACTAATGTCTTTCTTTTCCAAAGCAAGCACGCGATTTATTAACAGCTCCTGTTCCTATACTAAAGAATAGTAACAAATTATTATTGTTGTTGTTGTTGTTGTTGTTGTGGATCCTGAAATGCTGGAAAAGGGATTCAAGTAATGGACAATGCTGGAGAATAACAGTGGGGCAACTTGGGGGTGAAAAGCAACCTAGAGCCTTTTGGGAGCAGAAGAAGAAGAAAAGAAAATCCTTTTTTTTCTGAACAGGTGACAGCCTGAATTTTTTGGCCAACATTAAAACAGAAGATGCACTCGCAGAACCCAGAAAGCAACTACAAAAATCCAGCAAATGCGACCTTAACAAGACCCGTTCCCTATTCGCCTTGCAAAATGCACACCATTCGGTTAACGACGACGTCGATGATGACGGCGACGACGATGTTGATGGCAATATCAATGGTGTTGGACTTTTGGTTTTTCCAGTTCATCCGTATCCATAGGACACAATCTCAGTAAATTTGAACGACTCCAATTGGTTTGGAGTAGACAGTTCTCCCCCCGCCCCGCTTAGAATTTGACAACGGGCATTTCCAAGCCCCTTCGGTTCCATCGCCCCATTCTGCAGGCAGGCGGTGAAACCGAAAGGGCACCAGACGGGCTATCAGGCGGGAGGCTGCGCTGAAAACGAGCCCTTTGTTTGCGGCGAGTAGCAAACCAACCCGCAAAATAAACGCGTCGACGGAGTTGGGGACCCACGAACAAATCTCCGGCATCCAAAAGAGGGGCCTGCCCTGCTACCAACTCCTAAATCTGTGCGGGACTGAACTATGTTGCTGTTTATTCATATGCAGTTTGCACACGCTCAGAGGCTCTCTACTTTTTAATATTTCCAAAAGTGGCAGGAGCACCGAAGATTACCCGGAAAGAAGGAGAAGGAGAAGAAGGAGAAGGAGAAGAAGGAGAAGGCGAAGGCGCTGCCGCTGTGGGCGGCCGGCGGAGATAAAGGCTGGGAGTCTCTTTCTGCGCCTGCCCCCGGGGCCTCCCTTCCCCTTTCGCCTTCAGATCTGCCCAGCAAAGGCAAGATGGCAGCGCCTGGGAGGGGGTCTCTGTCTCCCCCTCCCCTTCCAGTGATCTCTTCTGGCCCCCTAATTAGGGCTGGATCAGGGCAAGGAGGACTCCCAAACGTTTTAATCGAGCTCTTTTCAATGGGGAGGGATAAATAGTGGCCACTGTTACCGCCCCACTGAAAAGCTGCTCTCCCATGGCGGGTATTCAGGACGCTTTTCACAATCGGTCGGGGGAGGGGGGATCTGCAACAGCCCACCGAGTTTCTAATTAGCCTAATTAGGGAGGAGGATTAATAGATGGCAAACCAGAGGGAAAGGACTGAGGGAGAGGCTTGGCTCTGCCAATCTGTATTTCAGAATTTTTTTATTTTTTTATTTTTATTTTATTTATTTTCTATCCCGCCTTTATTATTTTTACAAATAACTCAAGGCTGCGAACATACCTAATACGCCTTCCTCCCCCTCTTTTCCCCACAACAACAACCCTGTGAGGTGAGTTGGGCTGAGAGAGAGGGACTGGCCCAAGGTCACCCAGCCGGCTTTCATGCCTAAGGCGGGACTAGAACTCTCAGACTCCTGGTTTCTAGCCCAGCACCTTAACCACTAGAGAATGTTTTTATCTTGATAAAAGAATAGTAACAAATTATTATTATTATTATTATTATTATTATTATTATTATTATTATTATGGATCCTGAAATGCTGGAAAAGGGATTCAAGTTATGGACAACGCTGGAGAATAACAGTGGGGCAACTTGGGGGGGAAAAGCAACCTAGAGCCTTTTGGGAGCAGAAGAAGAAGAAAAGAAAATCCTTCTAGGACTTCCTCTTTTGGCACTTCAGTACTGTGTAAGCCTTTTTTCTGGTTCTGGGATGTCTTGTGGATGTGATCCTGTCCTGCAGGAAGGGGCAGGAGAATCATCCAGTCCGGGAATCCCTTGAATCCTTGATAGATCAATAGGCCATGATCACATCACACCACATCACATCAGTTCCTTGTGTGGCAAGTGCAAATAAGAATGGGTACAATTTTCCCCTTGGTTTGTTTAAGGTAAGGGGTTAGTAAAAAGGAATGGTCGAGTGCAATCCTATCATGCTAACTCAAAATAAGGCCCACTTGGCCACTTCACTGTATGGTCCACCTTTCCCACAGGTGGTGCCCCATGGAGAAATATGTTGGACTTTAATTCCAACAGTTTCTTGCTAGCCAGGCTTTGGGGCATGCTAGCTGGGAATTAGAATTAGAATTCAGCACATTTGGGGAGGGGAAACTGGCATGTCCTTTGATTGTCCTTTTAGGCCACAACCCTAAATACACTCACAAGGAAGTAAGTCCGCCAAAAAAAAAGATTTCATTCTATACTAGAGAATATGCTTAATACTGACTAGACTGCAGTCACAATGTCCTTTTTTTGTTACCTGAGAAGTGCAGTGTGAATTCATGGAGTCCATAAATAAAATCAAACTCAATGTTGATTAAAGCTATGTTTTTTCCAGTAGTAATGTATGGCTGTGAGAGTTGGACCATAAGGAAGGCTGAGCACCGAAGAATTGATGCTTTCGAACTGTGGTGCTGGAGAAGACTCTTGAGAGTCCCTTGGACTGCAAGGAGGTCAAACCAGTCAATCCTAAAGGAAATCAACCCTGACTGCTCATTTGGAAGGACAGATACTGAAGCTGAAGCTCAAATACTTTGGCCACCTAATGCGAAGAGAGGACTCCCTGGAAAAGGCCCTGATGCTGGGAAAGACTGAGGGCAAAAGGAAAAGGGGACAGCAGAGGATGAGGTGGTTAGATAGCATCACCGATGTAATGAACATGAATTTGAGTAAACTCCGGGAGGCACTGGAGGACAGGAAGGCCTGGCGTGCCATGGTCCATGGGGTCACGAAGAGTCTTGACGACTAAAGGACTGAACAACAACAACTGATCATGCTGCTAATTTCCTAAGTTTTGTTGCAGTAATCCTCTCTCGTTGGTTCGAGAAATATTGAATGGATGGTATTAAATTCCAAAAAGAATGAATTCCAAAAAGAATGATGTTAATCGGGAAAATTGTTGTGGTCCTCTTATGAAGTAAATTCAGATTCAATCCAGATCCTTACTACAGGAATTTCAATAAATCAGTCCCAGTATAACTGTTTTATTGGTAATATTTTAAATATATAGTTTTATTATTAATTTTATGCTTTAACATACAGGAGAGGGTGAAAAAAATAAAAGACTGAAAGAAAACAACACACAAAAACAAAGGGGAGAGGAAAGATAATTCATGTCCACGACTTCAATCTTGGATCAATGATATGTACTCAGTTTCCAACTATGAACTGGCTGTCCATTGGTATAATGAAAAGACTAGTCAGTATTACTCCCTGTGGTCAAGGGTTACTTATGTATTTCAACAATTGGGCTGAGTGTCTTTTTATATGTAATATGATGCATTCGCCCAGCTCTTGACAGCCAAAGTTTTCTAGGTGTATTTCTATTTGTCATGCTGGCTGAGAACCATGGGAACTGAAATCCAGCACATCAGGAGCATGCCACGTTAAGGAAGCCCAGCTTTAAAATAACCCCAAGGATACATGCTGGTGTTTATCCATAGCAGAATCTTCCAGAATCTCCTCCGAAGTAACCCCATTGAGTTCAGTGAATCTGCTCCTGTAACGGGCGAGCATCTTGCCCTTTCCAAGCCTCCTCTGACCGACTGGTATTGCTGAAAATCGGTGGCACAATTTCTCTCCATTTGAGGCAGGAAAGACGTTCCGTAAAAGGAAGCCCGCCCGCCTCCCCAAGAAAATTAACTTCGCATAGTTGCCCGGCCCCGAAAGTTAAGTGCAGCCCCGACTTTCAAGAGGGAGACACTCTTCTTTCGCTTCGCGTCGAGGCGGGTTGGGTCCGCTGAGCTGATCTATCCAGGCGTGCAGCTTCTGCGCGCCGCCTGCCAGAAAAGGGGAGCGGAGGTCTCCGGTGCCCCGTCGCCGAGTACAGCTGGACGGGAAGGAGCAGCCCCGCGATTCCGGGGGAACGCGGCGTGTTGGGGTATCACCAGGCGAGAGCGGGAGGAGGAGGAAGACGGGGCTGAGGCGTAAAAGCAAAAAGCGGGGCAGACAGACACGGGCAGCCCCCTGGGGAGCGGTGAGGAAGGTCGAGGCTGTGCGCGAACCACAGCTGACGCCCTGCTTTGGTCAGAGGCCCCGCCTCCTTTGCATGCAGAACCACGCCTTCTCTGTCCCGATTGCTCCTGCCTCTCGGACCTCGCTCTGGAGAGATTATGCACCAATCAGGGGAAAAACAAGAGTCGAGCACCATCCGACGCCAGCCGCGTGTGGCCCCAGCGACTTGCGTCATCTTTTCCTACCTTGGTTGCAGGCAACGCTCGGCTTTCCCTCCCTTGGCGGACAGGAAAGCATGGTGTTCCTGCTCTGGAGCGGGGCGGGGTGGAGCCTAAGGTATGTCCTAAGGCTTTAAACCAAACACCAGTTTGTTTCAGGAAATCAGACTTATGCCACAAGTAAACCTAATGCCATGTGCTGGCTGGGGGTGGATGCCTAGCCAGCCGCCCTTAGAGGGAAGGAAGGAGGGAAGCTCTACCTAACAGCGTCAGGGCTGATAGGCCCGGGCCGTGCTTAGGTCGCCTGCCTTTGATGCCGGTTCTGTCTGCATTTGACCCTTGCAATTCCCTGTCTCCGGATAATCCCCTCGGGATCTCCCTCGGCTGGGAGGTCGAGCTCCAATTGAACAATTGTTCCTGCTGTCTCCCACTTTCTGTTCCCCTTTGCTCCATTCCCCTCTCCTGAGAGTCATTTCTTTCAATCTAAAATAATAGCTGTGAAAGTTATTTCTAGGTAAGTCCCAGTTGTGCCACTCCCAATCATGCATGCCATTCCTGTGTACAGGTGTGGGTGTTGTCCAACAGTGATTTCAAAACAACTATTTCCAAGCACACGAAGTATACAGTGTGTGCTTTTTGGTTTATTCATTGACTGAGGATTGAAATGCATTGATCAAGAAGATTCTTAATGTGGAGAAATTGGAAATGGGTTTCATTGAAATGAATGAAAGGAGCTTTCTCTCTAGAACTACTATTCTTCTAGCATGAAAGACTCAGTGGAATCAATAAGGCTGCATTCTAAATAAAAAATGATTTCAGATTCATTAAACCATGGTGTTGTGCAAATTCCTACTGAGAGTGTACCTAACAATAGAGTAAAGGGCAGGATGCCATGTGATTTGAAACTTGCAATCCCATTTAAACCAGTGTCTTCATTCTGGTTAAAACTGTATCAAAAATGAAAAGGCAGCATGCAGGAGATTAGATAAGCCAGGGTCACAGCTTTTCAGTTCTTGGTTTGTTCTGCATGTAGCCATGATGAAACAGTGCAGGTTGCTGTGACAGCTGCTGTGGGTGAGCCTGACCTGCATCAATGACAGAGACAGAAGCAGGGCCAGCCTGGTTCCATGGCTGAGGCCTGGGGGAGGGGTTGTCTTAGGTCTCAGTCCCCTTGAATCCTAAAATCTAATGTATAACTCATTCAGATCTTAGAGCAAGTCTTTATCCCACACAGAATTCCAGGACTCCATATAAAAGTCCCGGGAGATTCCTTATTGCCTTAAAATGTTCATCATTAACTCTCCTTCAATTTCTGTCCAGCCAGCAATTAAGTTACTTTAAAAACTCAGAAGCTCAAGCAGTGTTGCCTGTACCAGGATAGTCTTTCTGAACCCCACAGCCATACCATTTGCTTGAAGTGGGCCCCTAAACTAATCCTGCCCTCCTAAATTAGCTAGATGCCCTGATGCAATGAAGAATGCCATTCCACCCATGTTGTTGAAGTAAGATTCCACTACCAGGTACAGTACAGTAAAATGATTCCCTAATCTTGGCCTTGGGCAACAAAATGGAAGCCGCCTAGAACGGGGGTCGGCAAACTTTTTTATGCCAGGAGCCATTTTGACATTTATAAAATTTATAATATCACTCGAGGGCCAGGGGGCGGGGTTTGCGGGTGGGAGCCAATTGTGTGGAAGGGGGCGGGGTTTGCAGGCAGGGGCCAATCGCGTGGAAGGGGCGGGGTTTGTGGGCGGGAGCCAATCGCGCACACTTAGGGCCTGCTGCCACCATGCCCGCCGCCACGCACACCATGCCGCTCCTATTATTATTATTATTATTATTATTATTATTATTATTATTATCCTTTAAATGAAGAGCAGGATAAAAACCTGCTGCAAATAAATTCAGCAAAAGGAATTCCATTAGATCCTGTAGCCTGGGATAACTTTCTGTCTAGGCTTAAACCTCACTCTTCCGTGCACCTAACAGTCTGCAAAAGAAAAAAGCAAGGAGACAAAGAGAAAAGTGACTGATTTAACAAAGAAGTATTTTATGAAGGAGCGAAGCTTCCTGTCGAGGGTCCCCATCTATTCTCCAGGGGGGATTGCAGTCTGACAAAGCAAATTGTGGAAAGCCCACCAGGTCATTTTCTGAGGATACTGTTTATGGCCTTGGGAAGGAGCAATGGTTTTGAAATGTTGCCAGAAGAAGAAATGGGAGAAAATTATCTAGAGTGGAAGGTGAATAATCCTCTGGGTTCCTGTCAGTTGTTTCCATAGAGGAAAGATGGGCTCTTGTTCCTTTTTTGCCCACTACTAGTGATATAATCTCATGTCCTCATAGTTTTTGCCTGATGGCAGATAAATTTGCACAGACAGGTTCTGTGAACTTTTATTAACCAACAACTCAATTACAGGAATATTGTACAGATACAGTATATCACGTAGAATGCATTTGAAATTATCCTTGCTGTGATTATAGAACTCACTGGCAAGCAAAAACTTTTTGGTGGGCAAAAAAGGAACAAGAGCTGAAAGATTATTTTTCAATCCAAAGATCAAGTTTGCTTGGCAAAGAACTTATGTGAGTGCTTGAGGTCATACATTCCTTGTGCGCACACATCTCAACAACAGAACCTGTTCCTGCTTCTCCCCCCCCCCAAAATCAGGGGTATAAAGTAGCTGCATGACAAGCTGCAGTTTCACTCCAGAGCATTTGACCCAAAGTCAATATGATTAATTTCCCCAGTACCCGGCTATGATTAATGTTAAGCTCCATAATTTTCGGTTTTCAAGTTGTTGGGATACTATCCTGCGCACCTAGTTCAATGCAGGATCCCCTTTATGGCTGCCGTTCCTATGCACCATCAGAAGGGGAGTCCACTGATGTTCCATTGGAACAGCCTTCCCTAACCTGGCCTTATCCAATCAGTAACCTTCAATTGCCAAACTTCCCAGCCAGCCATGGGTACTGCTGAGAATTCTGGGAGTTGAAGTTCTCTTGTCTGGAGATTACAAATAGGTTTTTTTTAATTATTGAGGATTTTAACTGACCCCCAGAATATTTTGATTGATTGATTGATTGATTGATTGGTTTGTTTGTTTGTTAGTTTGTTTGTTATTCAAATTTATCACCACCCATCTCCCCCAACGGGAGATTTAAACCAGATGGTAAACATCCTTCTGCTTAATTGTGCACCCACCCAAGATACAACCCCTCAAGGACTTCTGAATGTTGTCCTTTGACATTGGTCAAACAGTAGGCAAGAAAAAAGGCTGTTCATTGCTAGGGTGTCCTGGATCTACCCACCAGAGTATGTATTCAGATATCTTCCTATTGAAACACCCATTATCTTGATAGGTACTACAACAGGCTTTGGTTCTCTGTAAGGTAAGCCCTATTGGTGGCTCAGCGGGTAAGACGCCAGGTTTGTTGATCGGAAGATCACAAGTTCGGAGGTTCGAATCCCTAGCCCTGCGTGCGAGTGAGCTCCCGCACTAGCTCCAGCTCTTGCCAACCTAGCAATTCGAAAGCATGCAAATGCAAGTAGATGAATAGGTACCACTTTGGTGGGTAGGTAACAGCGTTCCGCGGGTGTCATGCAGCCACATGACCATGGAAGCGTCTTCAGACAACACTGGCTCTTCAGGTAACAAAGGGAGATGAGCACCCTAGAGTCGGACACGACTGCACAACTGTGCGGGGGGGGGGGAACCTTTACCTTTACCTTACCTAAGGTAAGCCCACAATACATGGAGTGACAAATCATCTGACTATATTTAAGCCTAGGGTAGTTTGTGAACCATGTCTCTCTGGTTAGTCTATGATACAGAGTGTTGTGTGAACACCCTGTGTAATTGAGTAACCAGTTCATTAAGTAAGTAATGGAAATTCAGCCTTTTTTGCAGTCCTACATACCGGAAGCGTCTTCGGACAACGCTGGCTCTTTGGCTAACAAAAGGGAGATAAGCACCGGCCCCTAAAGTCGGACGCGACTGCACAAATGTGCGAGGGGAACCTTTACCTTTACATACCGGTAGAAATGAAAGACAGTGGGATTTACTTCCAAGCAATCAGGTCTTGGACTGTGCTGCAGTCGAATTATCGTTTATGCGGAATAATAGTCTCTGATATTCAAGATTAAATAATCCCCCTCCCCACCACCACCCAGGCCATAAATCCTAATTCAGAACAATCTGTATGGAGAACTCTGGTGCCCACACTGGTGTTGCAGCCCGAGGCAGCCGAAGCCTCACCGGGAAGCCCCCTTGAAAAGACAAGAACCCGCTCGAGAGAAGAGAATCTGAACCTTCTTGGCTGCCCCGAGGTCATTCCCCACCGCTGGAACCGCCTTCCTACGTTCCCGGACCGGGATGCGCGTGAGCTGGCATTCCATCTGTGAGCAAGGAAGAAAATTCATCCCCTTCTCCCTGATTTCTTTGGGGTTACTCAAGAGCAAGGCGGCCCGAGTGCATTCTTCGCTCCGGACGAAGAGCCTGAAGCAAGCTTCAGAAGAGCGGCTGGATGCCCCCGCCGCCGCCGCCGCCCCTTCAAACGTTGCCCCCCAAATGCTAACTTAGAAAGTAACAGGAGGGGGGAAAGGGTGGATATTCAGAGTAACGGAAGGCGTCGCAGCCTGTGGATTCCGTTAACTTAATTTTAGTTGAACTTATAGAGTAGCTCAATCAAATCTAGGTTTCGTCCAGTTCCATTGATCTTTTCCAGTGGGGCCCGTCCAGGCCACCCAACCAGCAGGCGCCTTCGTGGTTTCGAAAAAGGTTGCCGAGCCATCTACCCTTCCCCAGCTTGGTGCGTCCAGGATGTGCTGCTGGACTACAACTTCCCGGCCACACCTCCCAGCCAGGTCGCCCACGGCAGCGGGTCGGCCGAGGAGCGCTGCTCGGGGCAGACTCAGCCGGGCTTGCGAGGCCCCTGTCTGGCCGCGCGGCAGCTCGAGCAGCAGCAGTCAGCTTCCTTCCAGCCCGGGGCACGTCCGGCAGCCCGGGGTAGAGAGCGAAGCCCTCGTTCAGGCGCTCCCCGAAGCCCCGTCCCGCAAAGCGGCTACGCTCAGCCCTTGCTTGCGAAGGGGCTGGCGACGTCGCCCCGATTCCTGCAATCCAGCCAGAGCCGAGTCTGCTGGCGATGCTTCTTCTCTCCCCTCCGTTCTTCCCATCTTTCAGATGGGCGCCAAATCTCACATTCGCCTTAGAGACTTTTGCGGGTTCAATCTAAGAAAGTTGACACTTACCTCAGCCGATCCTTGGTACTTGAACCGGAGCAGAGAAACAGTTAGAATGTGGCTCCCCTTCTGAGTTGAAGAGAAATCCAGAGCAACTGTGTGTGGTTATATTCACCTATAATCCCTCCCAACACTTATATGAGCCCACAAGTCCAAATTCGGGAGGAAAACAGGGGGGAAAAAGGTGTGGGGGTGGGCAGTCGAATTGGTTGGCCTGATTCTATTAGAAAATGCTTTCTCACCAGCGCAACCCTCACTCATTCTGCCCAGGGTCGCTCCCGAAAACAGAGTTGCAGCCTCGGATGGATGGATGGATGGATGGATGGATGGATGGATGGATGGATGGATGGATGGATGGATGGATGGATGGATGGATGGATGGATAGATAGATAGATAGATAGATAGATAGATAGATAGATAGATAGATAGATAGATAGACTGTCATCATCAAAAACTTGAAATAGCAGATATTGGCAATTTAGATCCACCATACCACCTTCCTTCGAAGTAAGTCCATTTGTTCAATAGATTTACTTCTAGGTAACCACTAGCAGAATTGCAGCTTTACAATGCAGGTGTGTGTGTGTGTGTGTGTGTAACCTTAGCCCCACTGAATTCAATACTAAGGCCTCAATCAATTTGCACTAGACAGAATTGAAATAATCTCTCCGCCCCATACAGTATACCTATTTAAAAACACTTTGGTCCCATCATACTGATCATTATGGTAAATTTTAAGTGTGAGATACTAGTTATTACCTCTTTCTTTTCAGGTTTTGTTGCACACTGATTTCTATTTTTTAGATTATTTTTCTGAAATTTATAGTTTCAGAATTACTGAAATTCCTAAGTGGTCCTTCGGGAATAGCATTTATCCAAAGGTTTTTCAAGACTGCGATTCTATGTGTATTTATGAGGTCATAAATCCATGGAAAAGAAATTTACTTCCGAATAAATATGCATAAATCTGGCTACAAAATATCATAGCAAAGTCCTTCAAGTTAAGAATTCACTGGATTTTTCACGAGAGTTCCTGGGCTGACCTTTGCCAGGATGTGATTAACAGTCGCAGCCTGGTATGCCTCTTTTCTGGGAAATAAACCCTTCAGCGATCCTTAAACATGAGAGCCAGTTTGGTCTAGTGGTTAAGGCACCAGGCTAGAAACCGGGAGACTGAGAGTCCTAGTCCCGCCTTAGGCATGAAAGCCGGCTGGGTGACCTTGGGCCAGTCCCTCTCTCTCAGCCCTAGGAAGAAGCCAATGGCAAACCAGGAGACTGTGAGTTCTAGTCCCGCCTTAGGCATGAAAGCTGGCTGGGTGACCTTGGCTAGTCACTCTCTCTCAGCCCTAGGAAGGAGCCAATAGCAAACCGGGAGACTGAGAGTCCTAGTCCCGCCTTGAGTTATTTATAAAAATAATAAAGGCGGGATAAAAACAAACAAACATGCCACATCCATCCGACTGCAGCAGTGCCTGTGCTGAACCTGATCAATCTGATCCCCGCCCATTCCCCAGTTCAGAGAGACTTTGCCTTGCCTTTGCGGAGAGATGCAGCCATCGCCCTGCAGCACCCCCCTCTGCTTCTCCAGAGTGCCATTACTTCCAGGGAAGTGACTGTCTTGGACTTGGTGGCAAATCTCCAGGGGCCTTTGCAGGATGGTCGTGAGCATCAGTGGAATCTCCTGGTATGGGAACTCATGGGGGAGTCTCAGCCCCCCCCGCTTGCCCCCAGACTGCCATCCTTTCCAGGGAAGAGTCGAGTCGGATCATAACAAAACAGCGCCCCATCCCACCCCAGACCAAAGTGTAGCAGGTGATGGTGGCTTGAGACACCCATTTTTACATGAATCCTTCACATACTTCTTAGCTTCCACCATGGATCATCTTTTTGTTGTTGTTGTTCCTACATTATACTTTCCCACTTAACCATGGTTTATTCAGTTAACACAATGTTTGGGCTTGGCAGAACACACTAAACTCTGAATAAATTACAGGGACTGGCTTTGCACAACACCCAAGCCTAAAGGGAGCAGGTTGGCTGGTTTGTAGCTCAGCTTGTCCTGCCAACACAGGCAGCGCCTGGGCTGTTTGAATCCAGCGGGATAGGCACGGGTTCTCTCTCTTAGCCATTGCTGAATTGCTAAAAGCTGCAAGCAGGAAGTACAAACATATAAAGCTATCATGCACGCTATGGGCTAGAAACCAGGAGTCTGAGAGTTCTAGTCCCGCCTTAGGCATGAAAGCCGGCTGGGTGACCTTGGGCAGTCACACTCTCTCAGCCCTAGGAAGGAGCCAATGGCAAACCAGGAGACAGAGTTCTAGTCCCGCCTTAGGCATGAAAGCCTAAAAACAGGAGGAGGAAGGAGTATTAGGTATGTTCGCCGCCTTGAGTTATTTATAAAAATAATAAAGGCGGGATAGAAAATAAATAAATAAATAAATAAATAAATAAACAAACAAACAAACAAATAAATAAATAAATAAATAAATAAATAAAAATATCTGGACAGAAGGCCTGTCTCCTATCAGAACTGCAGGGTGCGCAACCCAAATCAGCATCGATTTCGAAATTGGGCAGCACTCATAATTGAGACTCTGCATTTCCCAGCATGCTGGCTGGGGAATTCTGGGAGTGGAAGTCCACACTTCTTAAAGTTGCCAAGGTTTAGAAACACTGCCCTGAAAGGTAGGCGGCCCAGTGAAAGGAAGGAACCTCAATCTCGCTCTCCTTCCTTGCTACCCCAGGTCATGTATCTTCGGTGGGCCAAAAACCGGGTCGAGAGAGAGTTGTCCGAAGCAGCATGAGGATAGGCAGCCTTCTGGAGCTCCAGGGAATGTGGCTGCAATGCCTGCTTTGCTTTGCTTTGAAATCCTCACATCTACCCAAGCACACCGTACATTACGAAAGAGCAAGATAAAATGTCCTCAGAAGGTACGGGGATTATGTTTCAAAAGATCCTAAGTAAAACGTGCCTCTCTCTACAGCTTCTCTCCATCTTCTTATTCTCAGCCCTGTCTCTGTGCCAAGGACGTGGGTTGTTGAGGGCTTTTCTGCTCCAGCCTGTCCCGGCGGCCCTTTCCCACCTCTTGCCCTTCCACCGAGCCCTGGCGGTTCCCAGATCCCTCTTCTAATGGAACAGAAGCCGAGCAGTGCTCTCCTGCCAAGAGGGGGATCCTGTACTGGTGGCTTTGGAACGGGCCCCTCCGAGTACCACCAAGGTGTTTCTTCCCAGGTTCATAGCCTTCAGGACAGGCGTCAATTCCATTATCAGTACAGGAGCAGGATTTACCTGCAAGGCATACAAAATGGGCGGAGCTTCCATCACACCGACCATCTTGACTTTTTTGACTGTACCCTGCACCTGGATCTGAGCCAATCCTGGACATTTTAAGTAGGACTGAGAAAATTCTTGCCTGAAACCTTAAGAGAGGTGCTGCTGGCTATTGTTTGTGTTCACACAACACTCTGTTCCAGATAGAGCAACTGTAGGTGCACAACATGGCAAGCTTGAACTAGTATTAGCCTTGGCAGGTTGTTTTTGTTTGTGGTTTAGCATGTTGGGTGTACCCATTTGGTTGGCTTATGGTGGCCTCAACACACAAAATGGGTTACTTAGTCAACAAGTTAGGCCTGTTCTGTGAAGGTAGCCAGCATGGCGATGCTAGATGGGCCTATGTACTAAGAAGGCCATTTCTTAGATTCCCTGGCAAGTAAAGCCTTCTGGATGGCCATGAATTGGAAATGGCCTAAACAACCTCCGGAGCCGCCCGCTTCACCAAGAGCACACAAGGCCCAGAGCAACTCTGCAGGGCGTGTGCAAGGGAGAGATGGCCCCCCTCGCCCTTTCTTCGCAGCCCAGTAAGGCTTTGAAGCCGGCTGTCCCCAGCCCAGGCCTATGGCAGCGACCTTCAGACCACGAACCCGCTTCCCTTTCCTTGGCCCAAGATCCCTCCCGCCCCGCGAAAGCAGAAGCGCTTCGCATCACCGCGCACGCGCAGGGCTAAGCTCCTCGGCCGGGGCGCCCAGATAGAGCAGCGCAGGGAGGCGGCACTCGCGTGAGAGCTCGGCTTAGCCTCCCGCATGCCCATTTCTTCTGCTGCAGCCGCCGCCGCCGCCGCCGCCGCCGCCGGCCGGGCTCTCGACTTTTAGCCGCCCAGCCATTGCCAGCTGGGTCCTGCCCTGCCCTGCCCTGCCTCGGCCGCTTCCCCTCTCGAAGAGTAAAATGCGGGACTTGGTCACTTACTTGGAGGGGCGTTTTCTCCACGCAGCTGGCCACTTTCCTCTGGAAGGGTAGCGGGGGTGGAGACTCCAGAGGACACTGGGTTCGCGGGAAGAGCAGGCAACACTGCGAAACGAGCAGGAGCTCCGCTGGTCCGCAGGCCTCCCCTTCGGCTTCCTTTGCTGAGGCGTGAAGGGCTCGGTTTAAGGAAAAACAAGCGAGGAGGCGTCGCAGTGCAGCGGACCCGGCCCTTGCTTTCCTCGGCGTGGCGAGGGCCTCTTTCCCAGTCCAGCCCAATGGGCTCGAGGCAGCTGGCCTCCGTGGGCCCGGACAGCACGAGCAGAAGACCAGGGGCCGGAAGGAGGCGGCCGCTCCAGGCAGCAGGTTTGGCGGGTCACGAAAGGGCAGCGAGGACCGGCGGCGAATCCTGCTTCTTCGTGGAAGGAGCTGCTTGGGCAGTTTTCCGTCTTGGAGTACTGGAGCGGGCTTTGTTTGGGTGCCTCCGCCGCGGCTGGGAACTCGTTTGGCAGCCAAGGGGGTCGAAACTCCGTCCGTTCCTTTCTCACATGCAGGGATGCGAGGCCAACCCCAAGATATGCCTCATACTCCCTCAACGTAGCCCACGACCTGGTCCTGCCGGGGAGTCCGCTAGTTTAAGCTGGGGAAGGGACTCCCGCCTCCCCCATTTCTCCCCGAGTGATTCGTAGCATCATCCAGACGTCGCTGCGCCGATTTCTCAGTCACTGACCGGCTTTAGGACACCACAGCGACGCTATAAATCACTCATGTCGAAATAACCCAAACTTTCAAAGGCAGACTTTCTACAGAGCATACTTCTATCTAGTAAATTGCAATCCAATGAAATAGGATTTACTTCCGAGCATACCGGTATAAGGTGTAGCCTGAGCACCTAGGATGATGATTAATTTACTGTACATCAACAGCAACAACAACAACAACAAGAGAGATTAACTCTGAGCTCCGAATTAAAGAGATAACCAAAGCAGTCACATAGTTGCAAATTACTGGAGTTTAATCCGAGGCTAGAAAATGCATGGTGTGGTACTAATAACTGCATTCAGCACAACCTGGATTTACCTGCTAAAAACATAAAAAACGTGGAGGCCAATAAAAGCGAAGCAAGCACAAGTACACACTGGAAAGCTGGAGGCGGGCGGGGGTTCCTGGAAACTCACTTAAGGGAAGCCGGGCTGAGTTATGGGCACATAAATCCAGAGAGGTGGTCGCCATGAACTCCGTTTCGTTCCCTCTCCCCGCTCCCCGGGCGCTTGGAGAACTTGCGGTGTCTGACGGGAGCCAGGCGTTAAAGGTCGAGAAGCCCCGACAGGCGCAGGTTCCGGTCCGCGGCCGGAGAAGCAGACCGCCTGCCGGGATGAGTGCCGGGGTAAGACTGGTGGATCCCTCCCGGCCCAACGCGACGCCCAGGCTTTGCCCAAACTGGTCGGGGTGAGTTTTCCAGCGAGCAGGCAAGATTTAAGGCCTGGGTGGACACACATAGCTGGAAGGCACCTAGATGTCGAAGTCCATTTCCACGTTCAATCAGTTCTAGCGCGAGAAACCCGACCCCCAAAAGTGGCGGTAGATTTATGAACCATCCAGGGAAGGAGGAAGGTGGGCGGGTGGGGGACTGAGGAAAAACACATCCACTTGCCATCACATTCATTAGAAACTTTAGAAAAAGGCGATGCGGAAAATAAACAGGTTTCTTTCTCCCGGAGAGAGATTTGTAGAGTTAGAAAAAGGTGGGGGGCGGGGGAGGGAAACGATAATCCCCTTATTCACATTAACCAATTAATCTCCTAAACATCTGAAATGCAAATAAGATAGACGGCTTTTTGCTCCATCATTCCCGCCTGGAATAAACAAGTATCTTGACCCGTAAGAAAATCTCCGCCTTGGAAAATCGACTCCCCGCAAAGAGGCGAGTTGGATCGCAGGAAACGAAAAGAGAATACAGTCCAAACGCTTTTAAGGCGGCGGCGTCGCAGATCAGGAGGGCCTGTGACTCCTTCCTGCGCCTTCAGAGAAGCCTTTTTTCGCTCACAGCAAACCCAGGCGCCCATCACAATTCGGAACGCACTTAACCAACAAGAAGGCGAGCCTGTCCCTTGGTTTCTTTGGTTTTTGCGGTAAAATAAAGAAAGCGCCATGCCTGGGGGTGGGAGTGAGCGGGGAGACGGTAAGAACTAACGGGAATACATTTTTGAAGGCGAGGAAGGAGAAAAAGACATCAGCCGGACTGAAAAGAAACGAAGCGCATATCCATTCCCTTCCCCGCCTTGAAAAAAAGAAAAGAAAGGAGAGATAGAGCAGAGATAAAACGGCTCTGTGGCTCGAGGTACGGCTGGTTAAGCGGCACCGTGTGTGGCATTGGGAAAAACCCGGCCGCGTACATCAGGGCTTAATTACGTCTCCAATAGATAACATTTGGCTAAGTCCGTCCCTAGATTACGACGCGACATAATAGCCCATCAACGAAGACGGGGCTTTTTGTGTGGTCCTTCTGCGGGCCACGAACTGAAACATTAGCTCTTCCCTGGCCAAGTCATTCCCTCCTAATTCTTTTCTGAAGCCTACAGGAGAAGTTGGGGGGGGGGGAGGAAGGGGGCGTGTTAATGAATCCACACTTTGTAGTTTGGGGAGAAAAAGATTAGGAGGAAGGTGGGGAGGCAGCCCGCCCCCCCCCCCGGTTGGGTTCCATGCTTTCGCAGCCCAGGGCTGGCTTCGGCTTGATCTCCGCAGCGCAGCGCTCCTGTGGCTGCGCGTTCAAAGCCAAAGCGGACTTGGGGCTCCATTTGCACGGGAGTAGGAGTCCCTCTTCAGCGAGCTGATTCGGACTCCCATCAAAGGCAGCCCGGCTTTTGTCACCCACAGCATCTGCTCCGCCCAACTGAGTTGCCCACTCCGGTACCGGCCCTTTGTGCGAGCGACCCTTTCCTCCCGGGGCCGCGGCCCCGAGCAGGCCAGCAAGCCCGGAGGCCCGAAGGGAAGGTCAAAGCGGGGACCCCTCGGAGAAGTGCGGCCGTAACAAACACGGAGGTGCTGGAGCGGCCCGCTTTCAGGCGAAGCCTCAACCTCGGGCCTCTGCCGGAGGCCTCTGCCACTGCCGCCGATCCAAAATGGAAAAGGGCGCATGGAGGGAGAGGAGAACGCCGCTGACCCCTTAACTGTCCGGGAAGAAGGGCGAGGAAGACCCCTGAACGCGGCAGTGCTTGCTTGTCCTTCAGCCCTGGCCTCGGCATCGCCCCCCCCCCCCATACGAAGAAGCCTCCCCCACTCACACTCATCTTTGAGAGGACTTTGAACAAATAACAACAATTTGGAGATTAGTTACTAGATGAGGGATCAGAATACTTCGCTGAGGTTTTAGGA
Organism: Charina bottae; assembly: GCA_023362775.1. Classification (NCBI taxonomy): domain Eukaryota; kingdom Metazoa; phylum Chordata; class Lepidosauria; order Squamata; family Charinaidae; genus Charina; species Charina bottae. Next base: position 248,497,030 of record JALMGJ010000002.1, read on the forward strand.
AAATTTGGAAATTCATTTGGAAATCCCTTTTTTAATATTTGAGGGGAGAGTCTGGTGTTCTTTTATATAGAGATCAGTTATTTGCTGCCAGAGACAGGAAATCAGAACATTTCTGCATTCTGCGCCCTTAGGAAATCCACACAATATTAATGCAGATGGAGTTGCCAGGACCTTAAAAGCATCCACCGTGGCTTTTCCACAAATAAATTGCATTGCTTTCAATTGAAACATTAACTTGGAGCAACAAATTAACACATAACAAAAAATCTAGGTAAGTATTTTAGGGGCTGAGAAAATGTTAGGTTCCAACAGTTTGGGGAGAGTAGTTTCAAGTTAGGCAGCCAGATCCAAGGTTCCACAGGCGAGCCTTTTTGAACACAGGTATCTAAAAGTCAGAGGTATCAAAGTCCTGCAGTTACACCTCAGGTGAGTGTGTTTCGGGAGAGAGGTGCGGGCTTCCTGTTTTCCGCTAAGCACCTGCTTTCTACAGTGCAATAGAGTTTTTAGTGAGATAATACAAAATGTTTCGGCCGAGTTCCCACATGCCTGGCTACTAAAGCTCTGAACAGTCATTACAACTCTGTATGATGTATTTTTTTCTGGAAAAAAACATAGGAAGCACATATTTATATAACAAGTTTTCTTCAAAGGAATATGTTGCTCCTTTATATTATAGAATAGAACAGTTTTCGAAGGTGTCTTACAAACTAAGAATAGTCACATAACTAGCAATATGGTTTTAGCATTCCTTGAAATTTCTGTCCTACATTTAATATTTTTAGGAAAACCCAAAATGTTATAGAGGTTGTGTGTGTGTGTGTGTGTGTGTACACACTATTTAGGGAAAATAGTTCCTTTTGTCTGAATTGAAAATTATTTCAAAAATTAATACGTCAGACCAGTTACTACAGCCTATAATTATGAACAGTGAGTTTAAAAAAAACTTTCTGCTGTTTTAAATGTTCAGCAGCTTTAAAAGTGCCAGATCAGCTCAAAGTATCTTCTAGGTTTCCATATATTTAAAACCAATATGGAAAGTGTTGAATACTTGTCTGCACATTAAGGCAACTCTATTTAACTGGATTTTTTTTCTTATTTGACTATGCATTCATGCTTAGATTCATGTGTGAATCCTGGGAAGATACACAGATATTTGCATTATTTGTGTTTTTAAAATGCTAAACACATAAATGGGTGCCCCTCATCCATAATCTATCACATAGATTGGGGGGGGGGGGGCATAGGCAAATATGATTAGCTTGCCAAGTTCATTATACTCTGAAATCCTTGAAAGAATTTACATTCATTTGCTTCAAATACACAACGTTGTCCTTAGAGAAGATTATAGCTTACAGCTACCAGACTTTATCCATCACTAAAAGAGCTCCTTGTTTTCTTTAGTTATTCCTTACCCTCATTTGAGTTGTTTAGGAAAAACTCAAAAATATTATTCAATGTCTGCTGCGCTATAATGGTTTCTACCAGGGTAGATCAAGGAATGAGGTAGCTAAATTCCGTCTTCAGCATAAGCCTATTGGTTCTACAGTTAACTACAAAGGAAGTCCAACTGATTTCAACTATGGCCCTGTGGGATTATCGAAGACCCAACTGTAGGAAAAGGGAGAATGTATAACTGCATTTCGAAGTTGCTAATCTCATGAAATATTATAGGATTCAATGATCTTTCATCTGGATTAGATTGTGGTTAAAACTTGGGAACCATCCCTCCTCTGAGAAAGCATTTGCCACTATTATTATTTTTGTTGTTATTATTTTTATTCATCTGCCTAACTGCTGATAAAATCAGAACTGCAAATAAATTGTTCACAGGGCAGAACACTAAAGACCTGAAGCCCTAAAGCCAATAGTGGGATTTATTTTCTTGAAAATCATTTGCTTTATTTCCGGAAATATGTAAAAAAAAGTTTTTTTAAAAAATTGGAAAGGTACAATAATACTTGTCAGTCCTCTTAACAATAATCCTGATAATGAATATGCATAAAATACAAAATGAAAAGACAAAAAGCCTTCCATTCACACATACCCCAGGTTAAAACGATAATGACAATCTCCTCTATGTAAACATTTTGATCTTTCCGTGCATAAAAGGTATGAAAAAAAATGAGCTGCAAATGACGACTCCCTCAACATTTTTAGTGGATTCCCATCTCCCCCCTCCTTCCTTTCTTCCTGGGGGAACCCAGCGAGCTCCGCAACGGAAAGCAAAGAAAACTTTTTAAAAATATAAGATATTTTAAAGGGGAAAAAGGATGGTGTCTTTTTCTGCCATCTGTCCGCTGCAGCATCTAGAAATGGCTTTGCATAAATAGAGGTGCGTTAAAAGCAGCAAACCGGAAGGCCAGAGACAAGCGAGGGAAAAGGGGCAGAGAAACCAACCAGCGAGTCGATCTGTCCGGAAAGGTCTCTCCGCGTCGCTGCTCTCCAAAGCCGAAGGGAGCCGAGCCTGGCCCAGGCAGCTAGCAATTGGAAATCCTGGCCGCGCAGCTTTCGACGCTGGCCAAGGCCGCCCCGTGGGGCAGAGTTCCCCGAGCCGCGGCGGCGGCGGCGGGAGAGGCCAGCGAAGGCGGCGGCGACGCCATCAAGGTTCGTGCCAGGACCGGCAGCCCCGCGGCCTGGGAGCCGCAGCGGTTCCCCGGCCCGGGACTGAGGCTGCCTCCGATGATGCTCTCAATGGAGAACGGGGAGCGCGCCAAGGCCGAAGTGGTCTTGGTGGCGGCCGCATGCAAAGAGGCGGCCAGCGACGGGCCCAGCTGGGCCGGGTAGCTGAAGCTGGTAGTCCGGGCCAGCTCCGGCCCCGTCGCCGGCAGGAGGGAAGGCGGGGCAGCCGGCAGGACGGGGCCCGGCGCCGGCGGCCGTCTCTCCTGGGGCTGGAAGGCGAAGAGCGTCGAGGGCGCGGGGTAGGGCTGGAGGTGGAGGCCGTAGCCGCAGCTGTAAGGCCCGTAGGCGTACGCGGGGGGCTGGCCGGGGTGCGCGGCCGGCGGCGGCTGGGCGGCCGGCGGCGGCGCATGAAGAAAGGCGGCGGCGGCGGCGGGTTCGAGCCCGCGCAGGAGCAGGTCGGACGCCGGCAGCGGCTGCCTCTTGAAGCGCTTCCTGCGGCGCAAGAAGCTGCCGTTGTCGAACATGTCGGCGGACTCCGGGTCCAGCGTCCAGTAGTTGCCCTTGCCAGGGTTGCCCGGCTCGCGCGGGATCTTGACGAAGCAGTCGTTGAGCGACAGGTTGTGGCGGATGGAGTTCTGCCAGGCCGGGAACTTCTCGCGGTAGTAGGGGAAGCGGCCGCTGATGAACTCGCAGATCTCGCTCAGCGTCAGCCGTTTCTTGGGGCTCTGCAGGATGGCCATGGTGATGAGCGCGATGTACGAGTAAGGCGGCTTCACCAGGCTGCTCTTGCCGCCGCCAGCCGCCCTGAAGGGGCCCGGCTGCGAGGAGGAGCCGGAGGACGACGAGGAGGGCGAGGAGGGCGAGCCGGAGCCGGGGGACCCTGCTGGCGCGCGCGCCCCCGGGGACCTGGGCAGCGAGATGGTCTCGTCCTCCTCGCCGTCCTCCTCCTCGTCGTACGGCCGCCGGGAAGGGGGCTCCTCCTCGTCGTCCTCGTCCTCGTCGCCGCCCCCCTCGTCCTCGCCCTCCCCGACCACGTCGATGTCTGTCTCTTCGGCCAAGGCGGAGGCGGCAGCGGACATCTCCGCGCTCAGAGTCATCGCTTGGCGCAGCCGGGCATAGGCGCAGCGGGTGGGAGGCAGCGGGGCAGCTGCCCGCGGGAGGTGTCGGTCCCGGCCAGGGACGCCCGGACAACCGCGCGCGGGTTTGGGCCCGAAGCCCCTCAGCCAGCCAGGGTTGGCTTGCCGGGCTGGCTTCTCCGGCGGGCGGGCGAGCCGGGAGTGTGCTCCCTTTCGCCGCTCCCCTCCGTTAGGAATGAACCCTGCGGGGGAAGCAAGCGCGACCCTTCTCGGGGAGGCTGGCAGAAGCAGCAGAGCCCGCGGAGGAGCTTGGCCAGGCTGAGGCCGTGCCCAAAAGGGATGGCCTTTTCTTCTCCCGCGGGCGGGCGGGCGGGCGGGCGGGGCGGGGAGCGGAGCGGAGCGGAGAGTCACATGGCTCCAAACGTCAGCGCCACAACCGGGAAAAGATTCCTGAAGAAGAGCGGCGGGGAGGGGGGCCGCGGGAAGCGCGGTCCAAGTGGGAGAGAAAAACGGAGCCCCATTCCGGGCCTTAAAAAGCCCCACTGAGGAGCCTCGTGGGGGGAGGGCGGCCGCGGGAGCCCCTTTTCCTCTGCCCCCCTGCCAACCGCACTGCCGCCGGACTGTGACCAGCCTGCCTCCCCACCTCAGACTTTCCTTCGGCTTTCCCCTCCCCCTTGGACTGGCGAGCAATTGTTATTTTTTCCTCTTAAACTGGAGAGAGCGAGAGAAAGTCCTTCGGAATGAAAACAGAGAACCGAACTCCGGCGTTGCCGCCGGCGTGTCCCAAAGTGTGAGAAAACTCGCCAGCGCTCTTCGCCTCACAGAACCGAGCCAAGGCGGAGCAGCGGGGGGTCGCGCGATTTGGGGGGACGGGGGAGCCGAGGAAATCCACGGCAATACTTTGTGCGCTGGGAAGCAGACAAATGAAAGGGGGTCGGCGCTTCGCCCGGCAAGGTCTGCAGAAGGCGGGGTGGCTGTTGGAAACCCAGCGCGACTTAGTGAACTATAATCCTGAGGCTGGTCAACCGGGAGCTCGTCCCATTTGCTCAGCGGGGCGTGCTTCGATCCGTAGGGCGCAGCAGTCGGGGGGCTCTGGAGGCGCAGCTCTTCTCTCCAGCCTGCGCCTTGTGCCAGGACTGTCCCTGCTCGGGCCGCCCGAGGACACGATCCCGCCTGGGGGGCCGGATCGTGAAGCCCGGTTCCCTTGTTGGCGGGCGGGGAGGATACGCGGAGCCTTTCCCGGGAAACCGTTTACCGAACGGCGAAGTGATTGAAAAGTAGAATATGCCTGAATCCGGTGGGATTTTTTTTTCTTTAAAAGTGATTTGATAACGAGGATCTGGGTGGAGAGGAACCAACTTCTAAAGTTTCTCGACCGTTTTTTCTCTTTATTTATTTTTTCTCCCTTTACCCGCCCCCCCCCCCCGCGCAACCCTTCAATTGGAAATAAATAAATTTGGTGGAAAGAATGAAAGAGCTATGCATTTCCGACCGTAACGGCGCAGTACGCGTCTGCTCAGAAGTGAATTTTGGGGAGAGGGTTTCCCCAGATCAGAGCGCGCCGTCGCTCTCCTTCACGGCTCCTGTGCACTTGAAGGCGCACCGCCGGGAGGTCTGGAAGGAAGGAGCCGGCCGGAGCTTCTCGGTTGCTGTGGCCAACGCGCCGCCAGGCGGAGCGACCTACTTGCCGATCGCCCCAGCCTCTTCCCTGACCCGCATTGTGACGGCGCCCTTTCGCTGGGACTGGGGGCGAAGTGGCTGGCTTGCTTCTTGCTCTCTCAATGAATAGGCAGTTTATCAAATGGGCCTACTTTTTTAAAAAAAATACCGGATTATTTAGGCAGTGAATTAAAAACGGAACATATTGAAGTGTGTGTGTGTGTGTGTGTGTGAGAGAGAGAGAGAGAGAGAGCGCTAACAAAGGAGGAGAAAGCCAAAACGTTTATTTCTATTTTGTTCGTTATTGTTAGTGTGTGTGTGTGTGTGTGTGTGTGTGGAGAGAGAGAGAGAGAGAGAGAGAGAGAGAGAGAGAGAGAGAGAGAGATTAAGTACACCCCATCCGGATCCAGAGCAAATTTGTTTGGAATATTTATTTATTTATTTATTGCTTTAAAACTTCTCTTTCTCACTCCTCCTATATATGTACTCACAGATCTATGAAATCATTTAAATACAGGCCATTACATAAAAGTAAGCAGCATTCCAGGTTGGGTGATTGTTTAGAAAAATCATCTATCTGTCACATTGCCACTTTAAAGAAATTGAATACCCGTTTTCTCTGATAGTTTTCTAAATAAAGAATTTCTTTGATGGAAATTACACTTATTGGAGTATAATCAAGGATTTCGGAATTAAGCAAAGTGTGACCCTTATGCCTTGATCTTAAATATATTATTAGAAAGAGGATTCCAGTTCTTCCTAATAATATATTTTAATAATATATTTAATAATGTGTTTAACTCATTTTAGTCCAACTGGTATATCAAAATCCTCAAACTGGTTCACAGCTACAGGACTTGACATATAGTAATTATATTAATTAATTAATTACACCCATTAATATGCCTAGAAATAAGGCAACTTGTACATTAATAATGCTTCTGTACCTGTCTGTTTAGAAGTCAAGCAAATTTACTTTCATGGGATTTACTTCCAAATGAATGTATAAGAAATTGCAGCCTAAAGGAACTCCCATTTAGTTCAATGTATTTCTAGATTGCTCTAGTACGCTTCTGCGAACTTCTTTTTGTAGCCAAGCTTTAAGATTGGGCTAAACAACAAAAAACAAGAAATCTTGTTAAAAGTCAGTGGGGAAGTCTCACCTTGCCACGCAAGTTCCCTCCATAGTTTCTTTGCTAGTTAGCAAGCTCTATCACTAAATATTTGAACAAGGAACCTATTCTCCCAGGAACCAAAACTACTACCAAAATTCTTACCAATGAATAGCGATTTGGAACGATTTGTTAGGGTCAGAGAACTAAGTTGATTTATTGCTTATTTACAGTTCTTGAAGTTTTCTGATAATACCAAATTGTACTATTATATACACTGTTTTAATTACCTTTATTTCAGTTGCCTTATATTTCAGAATATTTCAGTTGGAATTGAGTTACAAGAGAGATGTTTGAATCTGGACATATTTCCCCAGAAATAAGTCTTCCAAAGAATTGCATATAATTTTTTTTTACCAAAGAATACGTCTAAATGGGGGAAATTTCCAGAGAGATAACGGCATTTAGTAAGACATTTATTAAAGCTAAGCGGTTTAGGTGGACCACTTCATCAGAGACGCGGAAATCTTATGCCAAAATAAATGTGTTCTCCTTAAGGTGTCCCCACTCTGTTATTTCAGTCTCAGAGACGGAAGCAGAGTTAAACACTTTCGCGGACAGCGGTGGGATTTAACCTGAGAAATGAGGGAGGGAGGGAGGGAGGGAGGGAGGATAGGCGGACTGGAGGTATCAGACCTGTTAATTTCGCGTAGTAAGACCTGTTCCGATGTGGACTCTTGGAAAGGACCAGAAATATAAATAGCCAGCGGCTATATTCAATAACGAGAGAAACGGAGATCCAGTGACACGCCCGGAGGCTGGATTCGTTGTAGTTTATATACACCCCTCCAACATTCCCGTTTCAGTCCGTTTCCATCCCTCTCTTCGGCGGTTGGGGGAGCTTATGCGTTGGGGCTCTGGTCGCAAAATAAGATTTCCATCATTTAAGTTCCTCCAAACCTGTGGAAAGGAAGGGGCTGTTAACCCGCGGCAGAAGCGACTGATTCTGGTTGACTGAGTTGGACCGACTCGCGTGTAAGAACACCAGACAACCTCCGACCCGGCTGCCGCCTTTCTCCAAGCCAAGACTGTGGTAGTCAGAGGGAAGAAGCGCCCACGGGGAGACCCGACCGGAACTTGCCCGGCCGCCGCCGGCCCAAAGAAGGGAGAACGGACTGTTTAGGTCAGACCTGAAATAGTTGCCCAAGTCGGCTATCGCCAGATCCAGGAGAGTTGCCGGTGCCCTTTCCTCCGGGCAGCTGCGAATCGCCCTGCGGGACGAGCGGAAACTCGCGAGTTGCGTCCCCCACGCAGCAAAGGGGAGGAAGGACCCCCCTCCCCGATGAACGGCGGCCGCGCTGGCCAGAAGCTCCCCGCGGAAAAAGAGGGCACTCTCACCCGCGGCCTGGCGGGGAAAACGTAGCTGTGGAGGTGCCGTGCCCGCCTCCGCCAATCTTCGGGCAGCAGCCTTCTTCAACCGGGCCGGTCGAATGGCTGGGCATAGCGCAGGCTGCAGTCCAGCTTTCCTGGAGGGCGCCAGGTTGGGGAAGGCCGCCGAGGTGGCTGCCTGCTCGGCTTCTCCTTCCTTGGCGCCTCGTGAGTCGCCGAAGCGTCTTCGTAGAGGAAGTGCGCCACCTACCGGCCACCCGATCAGGGGCGATCCGCTTGCAGCACCCCAGAGGCTCTATTTTAAGCTGGCCGGATGCTCTCCGACAGGTCCTCCCGCAGATGGAAAGCTGGTGACCCCTTTCCTCTAGCTGGTGGGGCGCAAGCAACGCTTCTTCTTCGAGATAGTCTAGGCTTCCCCGAATCACTCGCCCCATCGATGTGGTGAAAGTTGATACAGAATCATTCTGCTCTCAGTTTTGACCCCAACTTTTGTCATCCCCATCATTTTCATTAGTGCCCTTTCATCATTATCAGGATTGCCCTGCTAGGTGCATTTTTAAAATAGATGAGCCCAGTGAAAGCTAGTCTCAGAAAGGCAGAGAGTTCACACTTGTGAGGTGGTCGGAAGGGTCCCATCAACTGCAGGCATGGTTTTAGTAATGTATTTTGTTGTTCTGCTGGGGATGGTGGCATTATTCAAATGCTGAAACAACTTGACTAAGCCTTCCTTGCTGGGCACCTTGTCTTATGAAAGAGGTTCCCCAAACAACTCAAGGTTCATTGCAGTTTGCTCTTTTCCAACAAGCTACAGGCAATTTGCTGGGCCATCCTCATGGCATATTTACAAGCAACAAAAGCCATCTTAAAGTTACTAGGGCTGTTCACTGCTGAGTTGAAGCACTGTCCACAGGGATGCTGCAGTGGGATCCTGGGAAAGGATCTGTGTACAGGTATTGCAGACAGGTGCTACGTGGACCGGCCATGTTGTTCGAATGCCTGACCGTCGTCTTCCAAAGCAGCTACTTTACTCCCAACTTAAGAATGGAAAACGGAATATTGGTGGACAGCAAAAGAGATTCAAAGACGTTCTCAAAGCTAATTTTAAAAAATTTAATATCAGCACTGAGAACTGGGAAGCCGTAACTCATGAGCGTTTAAATTGGAGGTCAGCCTTTATTAATGGCGCTACGGACTTTGAAGAAGCACGAGTACAGGGCGAAAGGGAGAAAGGAGCTAAGAGGAAGGCACGTCAAGCAAACCCTCACCGTGACCGTCTTCCACCTGGAAACCTATGCCCTCATTGTGGGAGGTTGTGTGGATCCAGAATTGGCCTTTACAGCCACTTACGGATCCACTGTTAAAATTTTAATCCTGGAAGACAGTAGGAGTGATCGGAGAGAGAGAGAGAGAGCGCGCGCATGCTCCCATGTCCCCAAAGCTTTTTTTTGGGAGATTGACTCTAAAGCCCAACAATACTATCTGTCCGCACCTGAGTCAGGACAAAACTTTACTGGCCTGAAATTTTCTCTCCCCAGTGCCACTCTCTATTCTCCTCTGTTGCCTCAGTTCCAAGTCATTATAGTCACCTGACCTCCCTTCAAAAAAAGTCTGACAGATTTTGTACACCTTGAAGCTGCTTTGGATAGCGTTGGAATAAGGAGGGAAGGACTACTTTAACACTGGAATGCTAAGGACATCTTAAGTCTGTCTCACTCATGGTTGGAGACAAGATTATGGCAAGTTCATCACAACACCGCGGGGGGGGGGGGGGGGGGGGGAAAGGATGTTGTCAAGGCATGCTTGTGCTATGGTTAGATGCAAGTGGAAAAGGGCCCTTAGAGTGGATTGAATTGGTTGATTTACATGCCTTCTCTTCACTTTCTCCAATCACTAGTACAGTGCTTCCCAAAGTGCTGCCGTTGGCGACACACCAACGGCGGCAGCGGCAGCGCGTGCGGGGGTGGGGGCGCGCATGGCAGTGGTGCGGGGGGGGCGCACGGGGGCAGAGGCGTGCACGGTGGCGGTGGTGGCAGCAGCGGCGGCCTCCTCTAAAATGCAGAAGCGCTGATGGCGCACCGCTGCCACTGCCGCCGTGCACGCCCCCGCTGCCGCTTCCGGGTTGTGTGGCAACACACCAGACTGTGTGTTGCGAGACACTAAAGTGTCGCAACACAGAGTTTGGAAAGCTGTGCACTAGTACCACTGTGGTATGTCCACAAACAACTTCAAACCTCAGTGAAACTCCTTCAATTTTTCCACAGGTATTGCCTTCTATGTGTGCCCATAACTGGCCACGAAAGAGACAGGTTTCTCCAAAAAAATGGGGTATGGGTGAGAAGCAGAATGAATTGCACAACTTCGGGTTGTGTGGCAGTTACGCCCCTTCCTGGATCGAGAGGCCCTCCAAACAGTCACTCATGCCCTTGTCATCTCCCATATAGATTATTGCAACACACTGTACATGGGGCTTCCCTTCATGGGTCACTGCCTTGTCGTGGCGAAGGGGCTTGCGTAACTCAATGAAGTCAGGTCAAGACGGACAGGTCATGACGGAGAGTTCTGACAAAACGTGGTCCACTGGAGGAGGAAATGGCATCCCACTCCAGTATCCTTGCCAAGAAAACCCCATGGACAGTATCAAAAGGCTAAAAGATATGACGCCGGAAGATGAGCCCCTCAGGTTGGAAGGTGTCCAATATGCTACTGGGGAAGAGCGGAGGGCAATTCCGAGTAGCTCCAGAAAGAGTGAAGCGGCTGGGCCAAAGCCGAAAGGACGCTCAGTTGTGGATGTGTCTGGAAGTGGAAGGAAAGTCCGATGCTGTAAAGAACAATATTGCATAAAAACCTGGAATGTAAGATCTATGAATCAAGGTAAGCTGGATGTGGTCAAACATGAGATGACAAGATTGAACATCGACATCTTGGGAATCAGCGAACTAAAATGGACAGGAATGGGCGAATTTAATTCAGGTGACCATTATATATACTACTGTGGGCAAGAATCCCTTAGAAGAAATGGAGTAGCCCTCATAGTCAATAAAAGAGTGGGAAAGGCAGTACTGGGGTACAACCTCAAAAACGACAGAATGATCTCAGTTCGAATCCAAGGCAAACCATTCAACATCACAGTAATCCAAGTTCAGCTGATGCTGAAGAAGCTGAAGTTGACCGGTTCTATGAAGACCTACAACACCTTCTAGAACTAACACCAAAAAAAGATGTCCTTTTCATCATAGGGGAGTGGAATGCTAAAGTAGGAAGTCAAGAAATAACTGGAATAACAGGCAAGTTTGGCCTTGGAATACAAAATGAAGCAGGGCAAAGGCTAATAGAAGTTTGTCAAGACAACATGCTGGTCATAGCAAACACTCTTTTCCAACAACACAAGAGACGACTCTACAGATGGACATCACCAGATGGTCAATACCGAAATCAGATTGATTATATACTTTGCAGCCAAATATGGAGAAGCTCTATACAATCAGCAAAAACAAGACCGGGAGCTGACTTTGGCTCAGATCATGAGCTTCTTATCGCAAAATTTAGGCTTAAATTGAAGACCGTAGGGGAAACCACTAGACCAGAGCTTTCCAAACTGTGTGTCGCGACACAAAAGTTTGTCGCCACACACAGTCTCGTGTGTTGCCACACAACCCGGAAGCGCTGATCATCATCAGCGCTTCGGGGTTTTCCCACGGTGACACACCAACTGTAGCGCGCAAAACCTGAAAGCGGCAGCAGCGCTTCCGGGTTTTTGCGCGCTGCCACAAGGACGGCACTTCCGGGTTTTCCCGCAGCGACACACCAATGCCGGTTGGTTTGTCACGGCGGGAAAAACTTTGGAAAGCCCTGCACTAGACCATTCAGGTATGGCCTAAATCATATCCCTTATGAATATACAGTGGAGGTGAGGAATAGATTTAAAGGATTAGATCTGGTAGACAGAGTGCCTGAAGAACTATGGATGGAGGTTCGTAACATTGTACAGGAGGCAGCAACTAAAACCATCCCAAAGAAAAAGAAAGGCAAGAAAGCAAAGTGGCTGTCTGATGAGGCTTTACAAATAGCTGAGGAAAGAAGGGAAGCAAAAGGCAAGGGAGAAAGGGAAAGATATAAACAACTGAATGCAGAATTCCAGAGAATAGCAAGGAGAGATAAGAAGGCCTTCTTAAATGAACAATGCAAAGAAATTGAGGAAAACAATAGAATGGGGAAGACTAGAGATCTCTTCAAGATCTCTATGCAATTGTCAGAACGCTTTAAAATGGATAAAAAGAACTTTAAATTTGTTAATGAAATAACTAAGTTTGAAATGGAACTTCGTATGAATGATGAAAATGTTATTACTAAAATATATAAAATGTTGTTACAGATTAATTTGGAAGATGAACAGGTTAAAGAATGCATGATCAAATGGGCTAAGAATTTTGAATATAATACTATGCTCGAGCAATGGGAAAATATGTGGAATAAAGGTTTGAAATTCACCTTAAATTATAACTTAAAAGAGAACTTTTATAAGATGATGTATCGTTGGTATCTAACCCCTGATAAACTATCAAAAATGTATAATGGCGTAACTAATGTTTGTTGGAAGTTTTTACAGGGAGAAGTCTATGAAGGTTCTCAGTCATCCAGGTGGAATTGTCTGTAGCTTGAATCATGTCAACTAGATTTCTATTTTCTCAGTGGAAATGTTTCGCTCCTTATCCAAGGAGCACTGAAGAAGCTCCTTGGATAAGGAGCGAAACGTTTCCACTGAGAAAATAGAATTCCAGTTTACAGGGAGAAGGAACTTTTTATCATCTCTGGTGGACCTGTGAGAAAGCCAAAAAATTTTGGGATCAAATATGTATTATTATTCAAAAGATTTTAAAAGTGAATATACAAAAAAAGCCAGAACTGTTCCTTTTGGGTTTGGTGGAGAAGGAGATGGAGAAACAATATGGAATTTTGCTTTTGTATATGATCACAGCTGCAAGACTTTTATATGCACAGAGATGGAAAGATCCACAGATACCTACGGTTGAAGATTGGATTGTTAAATTAATGGACCTGGCCCAGATGGCTAAATTGACAGCATTAATTAGAGAACATTCAGTTTCTGGATTTTTATCTGTTTGGCAACCACTTCTAGAGTACTTGCTTGTGGTAGAAAAAAATGATGCTTTGTTTTTGGGTTTTAATGATTAATTGGTTTATTTTAATAGAAATAATGTAACTATGGTTTAATAATTGGTAAGAGATTATTTTTGTAAATTTATATCTGTATTGGAGAAAGTCAGAAGTCACTTTTTCGTCTTTGTTTTCTGTCTATTTGCACTTTATAGTTTTTTCTTCTTTTTTTAGTTCTGTTTTCATGTTTTTCTGTAGTTTCTATTTTGTATTTTATCTATACTCTGAAAATCAATAAAGTTTAAACTAACAAAAAAAAAGAAAATTGGAGATATCAAGGGAACATTTTGTGCAAAGATGGGCATGATGAAGGACAAAAAAGGCAGGGACCTAACAGAAGCAGAAGAGATTAAGAAGAGGTGGCAAGAATACACAGAAGAACTATACAAGAAAGATCTTAATGTCCCTGATAAATACAATGGTATGGTCACTGACCTTGAGCCGGACATCCTAGAGAGTGAAGTCAAGTGGGCCTTAGGAAGCATTACTAACAACAAAGCTAGCGGAGAAGACAGTATCCCAGCTGAGCTATTTAAAATCCTAAAAGATGATGCTGTTAAAGTGCTGCACTCAATATGCCAACAAATTTGGAAAACTCAACAGTGGCCATAGGATTGGAAAAGGTCTGTTTACGTTCAATTCCAAAGAAGGGCAATGCCAAAGAATGTTCAAACTACCGTACAATTGCGCTCATTTCACATGCTAGCAAGGTTATGCTTAAAATCCTACAAGCTAGGCTTCAGCAGTATGTGAACCGAGAACTACCAGAAGTGCAAGCTGGGTTTCGAAGAGGCAGAGGAACTAGAGATCAGATTGCCAACATTCGCTGGATCATGGAAAAAGCAAGAGAGTTCCAGAAAAACATCTACTTCTGCTTCATTGACTACGCTAAAGCCTTTGATTGTGTGGATCACAACAAACTGTGGCAAATTCTTAAAGAGATGGGAATACCAGACCACCTTACCTGTCTCCTGAGAAACTGTTGGGGATGAGATTAAATACTGGGGGAGGATATATTGTTTGGATATTATCCTTCCTTTCTCACGTAAGTGAGATCAGCAGAGCATCATCCCCGGCAGCATAAAAAGTTGGAAACTGAGACGAGGTTGGTTTAACCTTCTAGAAAACAATAATCCAGGATGCTGTGAGGCAGACTGGATTATCCTGGCATTACCCCTTTTTGTCCCTCTTCATATAACAATCACACAGTTTTGTGAAGAAATAAAAGTAATGTTTACTCACATCAACTAGGTCTCAAAAACAGCAGTTGCAGTAGTAGAGTCAAGGCAGGTTTAAAACATATGAAGTTACAAAACTAGAATATATAGACTTTAGCATTCTGTCTGGGCTTGGAGAGCTCAGACAACGTGTCCTTTCAACTCGAGAGCATGGTGGAAAGAGAGGGAAGAACAGGAAGAAGGAAGTGATCTCCCAGAGTTCTCTCTGCAGGAAGTTACTGCGAGTCTCCGCCCTCTTCATGTCCTTATAGAGCAAGACATTAATTTTTGGTATGACTGCTATATTTTCCCACAAACCCCTTCTCAGGCATACAAAACAAGTTCATGCAAACTTTTAATTAAACCACCCAGAGTTCCATTTTGACTCGAAGGTTCTCGAAACTGTCTCTCGGTAGAGGCTTGGTGAGAATGTCCGCAGTCATCTCTTTGGTATGGCAATAAGCCAAGTCCACAAGTCCATCTTGAATGGCCTCATGCACGAAGTGGTACTTCACTCCGATGTGCTTTGTTCTTGCATGGAACTTCTCACTCTGTGACAACTTCAGGCAGCTCTGGTTGTCCTCCATGAGACGAACAGGCTTCTTGCGCACTAACCCAAAGTCTTTGGTCAGTTGGTCGAGCCAGGCCGTTTCTCTGCATGCTTCTGTAGCTGCAATGTATTCAGACTCTGTAGAAGACAAAGCTATACAATTCTGTTTATAACTGCCCCAAGAAATGGGACCATTTGCAAACATAAAGACATAACCACCTGTGGATTTATAGTCTTTTGCATCCCCAGCCCAATCAGCGTCCGTGTAACCTACCAGTTCAGGATCGCTGTCAGCTGGCAACTTTAGTTTACAGTCCATGGTACCTTTTAGGTATCTGACAACTCTCTTAACAGCTGTCCAGTCACGTTCAGTGGGAGCATTCACTTTTCTGCTTAGAATCCCCACTGCATTAGCTATGTCTGGCCTACATGTTGTGGTCAGGTACAAAAGTTTTCGTATTGCTGACCTGTATTTGCTGTTGTCAGGAAGAGGTTCTGACTCCTCTTTATTCTTTAGGAAGTCAGTAGTCATAGGAGTGGCAACTGGGTGCGCTTCTTGCATCTGCAGGCTGTCAATTAGTTCAGTGACCTTCTGCTTTTGACTTAGAAGAAAAGAACCATCTTCTCCTCTCTCTATTTGAACTCCTAGATAATAATGCACTTTTCCTAGTTCTTTGACTTCCACATCTTGGCTTAGATGTTTTACTACTTGGGAGTAGTCTCTGTCATTTACGGTTGCAATTATTAGGTCATCAACAAATGTCAGAATGTAGGAAAATTGTCCATTATTACATTTTGAGTACAAACACTTGTCTGCATGGCCTTGTTTGTACCCCAACTGTGTTAGCATGGCATGTAGCTTTTCATTCCATGCCCTAGCACCCTGTTTTAGTCCATAAAGCCCCTTCTGAAGTCTGCATACTAAATGCGCTTCATTTGGCTTGACAAAACCTTTGGGTTGCTTCATATAAATCTCCTGTGAGATTTCTCCATGTAAAAATGCAGTTTTTATGTCTATGTGCCTCACTTGCATTTGCTTTGAAGCTGCAATGCTTAAAAGCATTCTGATGGTGGTGTATCTGACTACTGGAGCAAAAGTGGCATCATAGTCCTCTCCATACTGTTGACTAAATCCCTGTGCTACAAGTCTCGCTTTGTAGCGCTGTACTTTCCCTTCTGCATCTTGTTTCACCTTAAAGACCCACTTACTTCCAATAGCCTTCCCTGGAGGCAGCTGGGTAAGTGTCCAGGTCTTGTTCTGGTGCAGTGCATTCATTTCCTCCTGCGCAGCATCCTTCCAGAGACGGGCTTCAGTGGCTGGCATCTCCTCTATCGCTTCCCAGTTGGAAGGCTCTAGGGGTTGCGCCGACCCTGCGAGGTAGGACAGTCGTAGTGGTGGGACACCTCTATTGGATCTCGATGAGCGTATGACCTGTGGTTCTGGTTCCACATCAGCTTCCTCATCATCCTCCAATGCAGGCATCTCCGCATCAGACTGTTCCTCTTCATCTCTGGTGGTGCTGCTGAGAGTCTGGTCCTCTGTGTCTTCTTCCTGTTGATGCCCTGTAGATGGTGTTATGGCTGCGGAAGGCAGATCTGGACAGTTACACATTTGTGGTGGAAAGTATATGAGATCTTGCGTTTCTTTTTCTGATTGTTCAGAAAAATCTACGAAACTTCCTCTTTTGTCAACTTTGCTGTGTTCATCAAAATAAACTACGTGTTTTGAGCTGACTTGTCCCGTTTCAAGATCCATGACTCTGTAGCCTTTTCCTCCAGTGGCATAGCCCACAAGGATGCCCTTTCGTGCTGTGGAGTCCAATTTGTGCCTATTTTCTTTGGGAATATAACTATAGGCAAGGCTTCCAAATACACGAATGTGTGACAGATTGGGAGTTCTCCCATGCCAAAGTTCAAAAGGTGTGCATGTAGCTCCTTTGGTTGGCAATCTGTTTTGGAGATACACCGCAGTGGCTGCTGCGTCTCCCCACATACGCTGGGGTAGAGATGCGTCTTTTAACATGCATCTTGTCATCTCCACAATGGATCTGAACTTTCTCTCTGCAATAGAGTTTTGCTGTGGTGTGTAGGGGACATTTTTCACATGCTCAATTCCTTCCTCTTCCAGGAGGGTTTCCATTTCATGTGAACAGTACTCACCACCGTTGTCAGTCACGAGAGCCAATGGCTTTCTCTGGAACTTGTTGCTTACCATGGCAAGGTACTTCTTGAACATTTCTTGTGTTTGACTCTTTTCTTTGAGAAAATACACAACACAATACCTTGAAAAATCATCAAGAAATATTAAAATGTACTTATTTTTCCCAACTGAGGGAACATTCAGTGGACCACACACATCACTGTAAACTATATCAAGCACTTTGGTACTTCTCTGTTCAGTACACGGTGGAAAAGAAGGTTTGACACTTTTCTCTGTGATACAACTTACACACTTTGTTGTTGGTGAAGTGTTTAGTGCTACCTTTATTCCTCTTGTACGCTCCTTGCGCTGCAAGTCCACTATGGCATTGATGTCTCTGTGTCCAAGTCTTCTGTGCCAAAGTTCTGGATCCGCCTCATCCTTCTGGTTTGAGCGCGCCACTTTAGCAGACTGGGGTTCTGAAAGATTAATCTCATACACACCATGTATTAGATTTGCTTCAGCATACAATTTCCCATCTTTAGACACCTGGCACACATCATTTTCAAATAATATACTGAAACCTTTTCTGGCCAGAGTAGAGACACTAAGCATAGTGCAGGTCAGTTCTGGAGTATACAAGACCCGTTGTACGGGATTCTCTTTTGTCTCACAACCTATCTTGCACTTCAGGACTCCTGACCCTGCGCCATGTGCTTTTATGATTTTGCCATCTGCAATTTGAATATTGCCACCTTGTGATGGGTCAATACTTTCAATGTCCTCAAATAAATCTTTTTCTTGAGTAAAATAACTCGAGGCTCCAGAATCTATTATCCATTTGTTTGACTTGGTGTCACAATTGTTAGCAGTTAAACTCTTTTCTTGTAAGAGAAAACTTCCCTCATTTTTCTCTTTCTTTTCATTTTGCAGCTTAAATGCAGGGAAATTTTGTGACTTTCGGGCTTTGCAAGCTTTAGCCATGTGCCCTTCCTTATTACAATTGAAGCACACAATTTTCTTAGGCGTGGCTTTAGCCCTCACTTGGAATTTGGACACATAGTTTGAATCATTGGCTTTTACAGTCCTGGTAGGAGATTCTTGTCTCCTTTCCACACACTCTTCTTTCAGATGGGCAATTACTTTTCTTAGAGTTAAGTCTGTCTTCCCATCCATAAGAGTTGCAAAAGTCTCAAACTTAGGTCCAAGTGATCCCAGGAAATAACAAACTTTCTGTTCTTCCTGCATTGGGTATTCTGAGAGTTCTAGTTTTTCAATAATTGTTAGGAATTCTGTCACATGACTGTTACAGTCTGCTTTGGACACAAGTTTCAACTTAAATAAGTCTCTCACCCAGGCACGGTGAGAGCGTTTACTTGCAAATCCATATGACAATTCCAAATTCTCAAGGATCTGGGCTGCAGTATTCCCCTTCTTAACGTGAACCATCTGCACATCCGAAATACTACTCAGAATTATGGCTACTGCTAACTTATTCTGCTTTTCCCATATCTTGATTGAAGCTTGGGCTTCTTCTGTAGTGCCAGTAGGCTTCTCTTTTTCAATACAATCCAAGATATCTTTAAGATCAAATATCACCTCTAGGCGCTTTTTCCATTGGATAAAATTGTTCTCTCCTAGTCTGGGTAGCTTAAGGCTTCCCTCCTCAATTTGATTCTGATTGGCCATCTTAAAAATCAAAAATTTGAAAAATGTCCAAAAATACAAAATCAAAAACTTAAATCTCCAATGAAAAAAAAAATTAAGATCTTCTCTGCCTAGCTACTGCACTGCGAGGGAAAGGGGGGGTTAATCCTTTCACAATGGAGACAATGGAAGTCACCATGTGCTCGCCAGAAAACAAAATGTCCACTTTGGATCTTTCTTCTCTCTTAAGAAAATCCAGCGACATCCACAAAATACTTCAAGCTTTGTCTCTTCTGGGCCCATAACCCTTGTTGGGGATGAGATTAAATACTGGGGGAGGATATATTGTTTGGATATTATCCTTCCTTTCTCACGTAAGTGAGATCAGCAGAGCATCATCCCCGGCAGCATAAAAAGTTGGAAACTGAGACTGAGTTTAAACTGAGGTTGGTTTAACCTTCTAGAAAACAATAATCCAGGATGCTGTGAGGCAGACTGGATTATCCTGGCATTACCCCTTTTTGTCCCTCTTCATATAACAATCACACAGTTTTGTGAAGAAATAAAAGTAATGTTTACTCACATCAACTAGGTCTCAAAAACAGCAGTTGCAGTAGTAGAGTCAAGGCAGGTTTAAAACATATGAAGTTACAAAACTAGAATATATAGACTTTAGCATTCTGTCTGGGCTTGGAGAGCTCAGACAACGTGTCCTTTCAACTCGAGAGCATGGTGGAAAGAGAGGGAAGAACAGGAAGAAGGAAGTGATCTCCCAGAGTTCTCTCTGCAGGAAGTTACTGCGAGTCTCCGCCTTCTTCATGTCCTTATAGAGCAAGACATTAATTTTTGGTATGACTGCTATATTTTCCCACAGAAACCTGTATGCGAGTCAAGAAGCAACAGTTAGAACTGGACATGGCACAACCGATTGGTTCAAAATTGGGAAAGGAGTACGACAAGGCTGTATATTGTCACCCTGCTTATTTAACTTATATGCAGAGTACATCATGAGAAATGCCGGGCTGGATGAATCACAAGCCGGAGTTAAGATTGCCGAGAGAAATATCAACAACCTCAGATATGCAGACAATACCACCCTAATGGCAGAAAGCGAAGAGGAACTAAAGAGCCTCTTGATGAGGGTGAAAGAGGAGAGTGCAAAAGCTGGCTTGAAACTCAACATTAAAAAAACCCAGATCATGGCATCTGGTCCCATCACTTCCTGGCAAATGGAAGGGGAAGAAATGGAAGCAGTGACAGATTTTATTTTCTTGGGCTCCAAGATCACCGCAGACGGTGACTGCAGCCATGAAATTAAAAGACACTTGCTCCTTGGGAGGAAAGCTACGGTAAACATAGACAGCATATTAAAAAGCAGAGACATCACCTTGCCGACAAAGGTCCGTATAATTAAAGCTATGGTTTTCCCAGTAGTAATGTATGGCTGTGAGAGTTGGACCATAAGGAAGGCTGAGCGCCGAAGAATTGATGCTTTCGAACTGTGGTGCTGGAGAAGACTCTTGAGAGTACCTTGGACTGCAAGGAGGTCAAATCAGTCAATCCTAAAGGAAATCAACCCTGACTGCTCATTGGAAGGACAGATACTGAAGCTGAAGCTCAAATACTTTGGCCACCTAATGCGAAGAGAGGACTCACTGGAAAAGACCCTGATGCTGGGAAAGACTGAAGGCAAAAGGAGAAGAGGACGGCAGAGGATGAGATGGTTAGATAGCATAACCAATGTAATGAACATGAATTTGAGTAAACTCCAGGAGGCAGTGGAGGACAGGAAGGCCTGGCGTGCTATGGTCCATGAGGTCACAAAGAGTCGGACACGACTAAACAACTGAACAACTACTACTACTACATGGGGCTACCCTTGAAGTGTATCCGGAAGCTTCAGCTGGTCCAGAATTCGGCCAGTTATAGGTGCGATAAGATCAGCACATGTAACACCACTGCTGCGCGAGCTGCATTGGGTACCAGTTTGCTTCCGGGTCCAATTCAAGGTGTTGGTTATCACCTTTAAAGCCCTACATGGCATGGGGCCAGGGTAACTGAGGGACCATCTCATCCCGATTACATCTGCCCGCCCCACCCGGTCATGCAGAGAGGGCATGCTTCAGACCCCTTCAATGAAGGAATTTCATCTGGTGGGGTCCAGGAGGCGTGCCTTCTCTGTGATAGCACCCGCCCTGTGGAATATCTTGCCCCCGAAGGTGAGACAGGTGCCCTCACTCCTGGCCTTCCGGAAGTCTTTAAAGACCTGGTTCTGCCGCCTTGCTTGGGACGAAGGAGGTAATAGTTCCTCCTGGGGGTGGTTAGCCCCGTAATACCCTCCTTTTTAAGAACTTCCCATCCTCTGGATTCTTATCTATTTATTATTATATTGTATTTTTAAGTGTGTAGGTTTTTAATATTAATATTAATGTTGTAAAGTGCCCAGGGTCTACTGTTGTGGAGATGGGCGGTGATAAATTTGAAAAATAAATAAACAAACAAACAAACAAACAAACAAATAAATTGTCCCCACCATTTTTTAAACCATTTCCGAGGTAAAAATATTGTAAAGAGAAAATTTTGAAAAAAGAAATCCTAGTTACCGAGCATGTTCTCTTTATCATATACTGAAGAACCAAGACCATTAAAATGTTATAACATTCATTGCCATAAAATTCTTATGGCCAGGTTTTAAAGGTTTAAAGGGAGCTGCGTTAGAGGCTATATATAGCTATAAAATTGGTATTGGGTTATAAAATAGCATTGCATTTAGAGGAAGCTCTGGAGATTGTAAAATATTCTAGTGCTGCAGACTGTCCAAAACAATTGGAAATGAAATGGGAGTATTAGATAATAGTTTCTAAGACTTTGTGATAACCCTCAGTGTCAGAATTCCCAATCAAGAAATCCCTCAGACTATTACTCTAAAGCAGAGGTCGGCAAACTTTTTTATGCCAGGAGCCATTTTGACATTTATAACATTTATAACATCACTCGAGGGCCAGGGTTTGCGGGCGGGGGCCAATCGCGTGGAAGGGGGTGGGGTTTGCGGGCAGGAGCCAATCGCGCACACTTAGGGCCTGCTGCCGCCATGCCCACCACGCCTGCCTGTGCGCGGAGACCGTCCGGATGCCCACAAAGCCCGTGCAGCGTGGCGGTCCAGGCGGGGAAGTGGCACCTCCGTTCGAGGCTACAGGCTACAGGAAGACCCCCCTCTTCCTCCTCCTCCGAGAGGGAAAAACGCCGCGGCCGGGCCCTGCTGCTCCCGGGCTCCGCCACTTGGGACCCCCACCTCTCCTGGCTAAGCGCAGCCACTCGCCGGAACACAGCCCCTAGGGAAGAGCGGGAGGACGAGCCCGGGCAGCCTCTCGGGATGGGGCGCCCAGCCCGGCTGTGCTCTCTCGGCATCTCGGGCGCGGGCAGGCAGGGGAGCGCGCCCGCCCGCCAGCTTTCACCTGCCGGCGCCCCGCGGCAGCGGTTCCCTCGGCGCGTCACTCTCTTCGACAGGGCGGGTGGGCGGCCCTCTCCCCGGGGTCTGAGTAAGCCACGACGGGCGGGCGGCGAGCGAAGCGTCACCCCGCCTCCTCCTGCCATTGCCTCGTGCCCTCCGCGCCCGCGGGTCCTCTGTTCCTTTCCTCCTAGCCGCTAGAGCCACACTCAAGGGGCCAAAGAGCCGCATGCGGCTCGTGAGCCGCGGTTTGCCGACCCCTGCTCTAAAGGATTCATTTATTTAGGATTAGTACACTTCAGGCGAGGAGAAGCCTCGAATAAGGATTTTCGCGCCCAAGCAGCATTATCAAAACGTCCCCCCTGACATCACCCAGAGTCAAGACATAACAATTCAGTTCCCACTCCAAGCATCCCCCTTCCCGACAGAACGTCTGTTGAAAGAGCAGGTGCTTATCACAGTCCTCGCCAAACGATGCAAAAATGCCAAGAGGGAGGCTTCTTGAAGCAAATAAATGCAGACCAGCAAACTACACATGTACAACAGTCAGGGAAGCATGGCAGATGAACATGCGAGGCTGACAGACTTTGAATTACATATGAGTGGAGAATGTGGGATTGCCTTTCCAATTCCAAGACTCTGGAAGACGTTTGCTCCATTGGATCAAACTGGTGTCAGGAAAGAATTTAAGTTCTCAGTGGCAGGGGCTCTTCATCCTTTGAATCAGGAATTGTGATGATGATTGATTACAGATAATATAAAATATTCTCCAGGATATTCACCAGTGTGGGAAACAGAGATTTTCACTATTTACCTTAAATGTGAAATCTAGGCAGCTCCTTGCAGATAGGATCACCTTTAGGATTCTAGTAGTTTGCTATAAGCTTATAACCTCACTGGCTATAAGAGGGTCCAGAAAGACACTGACCTCAAATAAATATTCTGCCTCAACTTCAGAGCCATTTTGAAGGAGTTCTGTAGACAGAATTATCTGCCTGAGCTGTACAAAATGGGAAAGCCTGTCTGCTGTGAAAATAGGAAGTCTCCAGCCTTCACTCCTCTTCTGAAAAAAAAAGAAGAAAAGAAAATCAGGGAGCTACTCCTGGCTTAATTTCCTCATCCACTGCAACAGATATCTGAACTCAGAATTTATACTTGTGTTAGGCCAGCTGTGGCTTATTCAACAAATCATGATTCAAACAAATCATGGCTGAACATGTTAAGGTTATTTGGTTAAAGCATTCTATGCAGAATTAAACGCATGGCATTTTCTTCCACTGTGTCTGGCCAGAGAGTGGAAAAATACAAGTGAAAACAATCTACATTGTTTTCCGCATTGTAAGTTTGGTTCTCAAAACATCTGAGACGTAGATGGCAGGTGCTGAGATATCTCTAGCTAGACAAAATAAACCCGTAATCAGAATCGTTCTCAAAACAAAACAAAAAAGGCCAATACACAACACTGCCATCGTGTGACGCTTTATAGTAAGTACAATTACTACCAGAAATGCTATACTAAAAGAGATGCTCATGTTTAAACCAATCACATGTGAGCTATGAACCATGGGTAGTCCTTTATACTTATGTTCTACACATATATGTCTTCTGTTCTTTATGTAGACTTCTATCTGCATGTACTTGTATCTGAACTGTAATCATGCCTGGTCTTTGCCTGGTCTTTGCACAGACCATGATGTTATTCTTTCCTCACTTCTGGTGATGGAACTCTGCTTATGCTTTGATTTTACCTTTTTGCAATAATGCACTATACATCCATTATTGCCTTATGCTATCAATAAAGATATTGTTAGCCTTACAACACGTTGTTTGGATTACTTCATTGCCTGGAACCCCGCATAGTTAACCATCACCTAACAGGTTATGGGCCCAGAGAGAATTTTGTGTTTTTCTTTGCTGCGCTGGATCTAGCTGTAACAACGGGGTTTGTTTTTTAAGGCTGCATTTTGAAGTAAACGTGTTTTTCTTTGAGTGGTCAGCATGGCTGCTGCTGCAGGGCTAACCAGTCTGCCCTTTGAGCGTTTGAATGGCACAAACTATCGGACCTGGTGTGTGAAGATCAAGTCTTTCTTCCTAAAAGAAGGTTTGTGGAAGTATGTGAAAGACGCACCTCCAACCGGTGCTATTACTGAAGAAGTGCAGTTGTGTTTGGATCGTGCTTATGGCAACTTGATTCTGGGACTAGAATCATCACAGCTACTGCATATCAGTAATTTGGAGACCGCACATGCCTGTTGGGAAGCTCTTAAAGCCCTTTATTCCAAGCAAACCTCTGCTGCCATTGTTGGTATATCACGTCAGCTTTACAACTTGAAGCTGCAGCCCGGTGGAAACGTGATGACCCACCTCCATAAAGTCAAGACTTTGTTTCTTGAACTTGAGGACCGGGATGTTGTGATCCCTGATACCCAGAGAGCTTGTATCATCCTGTCAAGCTTGGACAAGAGCTTTGACATGCTCATCGAGGCAACTCAGACGTTGAGGCCCCAAGACCTAACTGTGGATTATCTTACAAATCGCCTGCAAGAAATCCAGCAAGCTCGTGATTTGGAGAGGATGCAGAGTAAGTCATCTGTTGCTGTTCCTGAGGCTTCAGCTCAGCGTTTTCCAGTTGGAACAGAGGCTGCGTGTGCTGTGAGGAGATGTTTCCGGTGCAACTCGACCCAACACTTCATGAGAGACTGTCCCCAGCCACCTCGCCCAGCCGGTGGAGCCAGTGGAAAGAGGTTCGTACGAAAGAAGGGGAAACAAGCGCCTAGACAACGTACCCAGGTGTCTGCTTTGCTCACGGCTGTGAGTAGACGTTCCCCAGAGACTTGGCTTTTGGACTCAGCCTGTAGTCAAATCATTGTCAACAATGAACAGTTGTTGTTATCAAAAAGCAAGCCTAACGTCCAACAGGTTGCTCTGGCTGATGGATCTATGGCTGATGTGTCCTTTCAGGGTGAAGTATACATTCCTTGTTTGGGGATAAATATGCAAAATGTGTTGTGTGTACCTACACTTGACTTTTCCCTCCTTAGCGTTCCAGCCCTGGTAAAGTCTGGTTATACTGTTGTGTTCAAGGGTACTGGATGTTCTATTGAAAAAGATGGGATAGAATGTGCTAGGGGGAAGTTAGTGAATCAATTGTATGAAATGCTTCCTAAGCAGGGGATTGTGTCAGGAAATTGTATTTCCAATGTTCCCCCACATAACAAATGCATTCACTATTATCACAGAGTTTTGGGACATCCCGGGTGGGGAAGTTTGTCCCAACTGGCCAAGGTGTATCCTGAGTTAGGATCCAAAAAGTGTGATGATTTTCTTGATTGTACTGTGTGCAAACAATCTAAAATTAAGGCTGCTCCTATTGCTAGAAAAAGTGACAGAGTGTCAACTAGGCCTTTTCAGTTGGTTCATGGAGACTTAGCCGGCCCCAATGCTCCTAGTGAGGGGGGGGCGCGTTTCATGTTCCTTTTGGTGGATGACCATACTCGCTATACGTTTTGTTATTTGCTCAAATCTAAAGCGGAGGCTTTTGCTCGCTTTAAGGAGTTTGTTGCAATGGTGGAAAGAAATTATGGCTATCAAGTAGGTCAATTTCAATCGGATTGTGGAGGAGAGTTTCTAGGCCATGAGTTTCAGAATTGGCTTCGTAGAAAAGGAATCTCCCATAGACTTGCCAATGTTGGTGTTCCTGCTGAGAATGGAATAGCTGAAAGGAAGATTGGTGTTGTTAATACCATTAGAAATAGCCTGATGTTAGATGCCCAGGTGCCAGCCCGTTTTTGGGGTGAGGCTACCATGACTGCAGTGTATCTGACTAACAGGGTGTGGAATTCAGCTGTAAATGAAGTTCCTTATTTCCTTTTGTTTGGCAAGCGCCCTTCACTGAAGCATCTGCGTGTTTTTGGAACATTTGCATATGTGCATATTCCTAAGTCTCAGCGAAGGAAGAACCAGCCAAAAGCACAACGCTTAAGGTTTGTTGGTTATTCATCTAGATCTAAGGGTTACCGTTTTTCTGCAGGCTATGGTCGTGTAGTAATCTCTAGAAGTGCTAATTTTGAGCACCCTACTGGTTGGGATAGGTTGAATGCTAGTTCAGAAGTATTGTTGCAATCTAGTGTACAGCCAACTGTCCATGCTCCTGTGGCTGGACAACAACCAGTTCAGCTGCCTTCTGGTTCCCAGTCTCCTAGTGTGGTGAGAGGATCCCCTCAGGTGAAGGAAGAGGAAATTCCACCTGAGCAGGTTCAGGATCTGAAGGGGGATTCAGGTAGTGAAAAGGCAGAGGACAGTGATGAGGAAGAGGCAGTGGTAATTCCTCGTAGGTCTGCACGCTCCACAAAGGGTGTGAAGCCTGACAGATTTGTGATTCAGCAGGTGAGAGTGTGTCAGATTACCTGTGAACCTCAGTCTTTCCAGGAGATGTTGCATCTGCCTGTTGAAGAGCAAGAGAAGTGGAACACAGCGATGGATAAGGAGTTTGAGGCATTAGTGAGTCAAAAGGTGTTTGAGGTCACTGATTTGCCCCCATCCCAGAAAGCTGTTGGTTCCAGATGGGTTTTCAGAAAGAAGCTTCTTCCTGATAATACAGTGCAGTACAAAGCCAGGCTTGTTGCTCAGGGATTTGCACAGGAGAGGTTTTTGAACTATGATCTCACATATGCACCCACAGCTAGACCAGAGTCTTTACGTATGGTACTTTCTCTGGCTGCACAGCGTGGACTTGTTGTCCATCATTTTGATGTTGACACAGCATATTTGAATGCAGAGCTCCCTGAAACTGTGTACATGAAGCAGGCTCCTGGCTATGCTTGTGACAATTCGCAGAAGGTGTACAGACTGCGCAAGGCGCTGTACGGTTTGAAGCAGGCCGGACGTTGTTGGCGTCAATGTTTAGATAAGGCTTTGTTAGAGCTAAAGTTTAAGAAGTCTGTTGCTGATCCTTGTGTGTATGTAAGAGGTTCTGGAAGTGATTACACAGTGTTGCTAACGTATGTTGATGATTTTTGCCTAGCAACTGGTTCTTTGCACCTTGTACAAGAGTTTGCAACACAATTGAGACAGTACTTTCAATTGAAAGACCTAGGTGAGCTGAAATACTATCTAGGTGTTGAAGTCACTAGAGCTCAGAGTGGTGAGTTCTATCTGAGTCAGAAAAGAAAAATTGACCAATTGTTGAGTCAACTTGAAATGTCAAATGCAAAACCAACCAAAACACCAATGACTCTTGATTTCCTAAAGGGTGATGCATGTGAGGAACCTTGTCCTCAACCTGCATTGTATCACTCAGCTGTAGGAAGTTTGCTACACTTAACACAATGGACACGCCCTGACTTAGCTTACTCAGTTGGAGTGCTTAGTCGTAAGGTTGCCAAACCATCCATGCGGGATTGGACAGGTTTAAAGAGGGTCCTACGCTATCTTAAAGGCACAGCTGATCTTTGTCTCAAAATATCAGCCACCAAGGCTGAAATGCCTGTGATTTATGCTGACAGCTCTTTTGCAGAAGAGAGAGACAGAAAGTCTGTGAGTGGTTTTGTTTGTTTGTTTGCAAATACACCCATTGCCTGGAGAGCAAGAAAACAAACATTAATTGCCGTTTCTACCTGCGAAGCCGAATTCTCGGCCCTCAGTGAGGCAATCAATGAAACGTATTGGTTAAAACAATTGTTTACAGATTTATCTGTAAATATAAATACACCAATAACAATGTATGAAGATTCCCAATCCTGTCTATCTCTAGCTGCTTCGGAAAATGTCAATAATCGCACGAAATACATCCATGTAAAATACCAAAATGTGAGGCATGCAATTCAGGAAAAATTTATACAATTAGAGTATTGTCCATCTGAACTAAATATCGCAGACGTTCTCACGAAAGCACTTTCTCCAACAAAACATACAACCATGGTAACCAGATTGGGATTGGAGCAAATGTGTCTGAAATAAAATCATTTGTGTCTCTGTGTGCTTTTGAAATAACAGTTTTCCCCCACAGTGTTTCAAAAAATCCATGCGGAAGGGGTGTTAAGGTTATTTGGTTAAAGCATTCTATGCAGAATTAAACGCATGGCATTTTCTTCCACTGTGTCTGGCCAGAGAGTGGAAAAATACAAGTGAAAACAATCTACATTGTTTTCCGCATTGTAAGTTTGGTTCTCAAAACATCTGAGACGTAGATGGCAGGTGCTGAGATATCTCTAGCTAGACAAAATAAACCCGTAATCAGAATCGTTCTCAAAACAAAAAAAAAAGGCCAATACACAACACTGCCATCGTGTGACGCTTTATAGTAAGTACAATTACTACCAGAAATGCTATACTAAAAGAGATGCTCATGTTTAAACCAATCACATGTGAGCTATGAACCATGGGTAGTCCTTTATACTTATGTTCTACACATATATGTCTTCTGTTCTTTATGTAGACTTCTATCTGCATGTACTTGTATCTGAACTGTAATCATGCCTGGTCTTTGCCTGGTCTTTGCACAGACCATGATGTTATTCTTTCCTCACTTCTGGTGATGGAACTCTGCTTATGCTTTGATTTTACCTTTTTGCAATAATGCACTATACATCCATTATTGCCTTATGCTATCAATAAAGATATTGTTAGCCTTACAACACGTTGTTTGGATTACTTCATTGCCTGGAACCCCGCATAGTTAACCATCACCTAACAGAACATTATGCATTTGTTCAACCAGTCATATTTGTTACCTTTCTCTCTTTCTGTTTCTGCCTCACACACAAATACACTGTCCCCCCAGTATGGGCACCCAAAGATCCAGAATGTATTAGTTGCTCCTCTCTCAGTGCATCAGATCAAGGATGTT
The DNA here is from genome assembly GCA_023362775.1 of Charina bottae. Lineage (NCBI taxonomy): Eukaryota > Metazoa > Chordata > Lepidosauria > Squamata > Charinaidae > Charina > Charina bottae. Next base: position 248,525,909 of record JALMGJ010000002.1, read on the forward strand.
CCTTCTGCCACTTCAGTTTGGCTTTCAATGCTCATCCCTATTTAAATTGCATTCTTCCAACCCCAAAGGACATTTCAATGGGCTTGGAAAAGAAAGGCTGATGCACAGCAGGGCAGTGATGCCATGTCCTTTAAGTGCTGGACAGACAATGTGCTTAGTGTAGGTCAGCTGGAAGGAATGACAGTGATTTTAGCTTTTGGGCATACATTTCAGAATGGCAGAAAATTGAAATCCTGCTAGTGGAAATAACTTGATAGTGGTCATGCCAGGGGAGGATTTGTAGGGGGAGTCATGGCATTGACTGGCTGCATTGCTAGGGCTGCAGTATCTGGGTTGTAAAAATCCAAACACCCACTAGATGGCAGCAAAGAGAGATGGGAAACTCTAATATTTTGCTGCATCTAGTGGCTGTCTGGAGTTCTGCAGCTTAGATATAGGATGCCTCAGAAAGCTGCAGATACTGTAGCTTGAAGTTGCCACATATAGCTAAATGGACTCTTGAAACGCAAGACTCTGTTTTCATTTCTGACTCAAACTGAAGTCTTTCTTGGTTTCTTTTCACACACAGATTGAAACTGCACCCCAAGCTTGGAGGCGAGAATTCTGCTGCCTTCTGTACTTGGTTTTCCTATTCAGAATATTCCCCAATGATCTTGAATAAATGGCCCTCGGGGGTTGCAAGCAACTTAAAAGGGGGTCACAAATTCTTTAATGACCCAATCAGGCTTGCAAAATTGGAGCACTGTCAAAACTTGCTCTGAGCTTTGTACCTCAGTATGCCTCCACAAGCTCACAGTGGGCAACTGAAGTTTGAGAAATTTGTGATATACAAATTAAAATTTGATTTTTCAAAGTAAATACAGTACAGTAAGTGGCAGCGAAACTATTAGTTTTATGTTGGGAGCTGGGGGAGGGGAGTATAGGCATTTGTAACTACAGTGATGCCAGACATGAATAGTGGCATCATGATGCAAAGTCTGCCTTCCCATACTTGTGTTACAATATCACACTTAAGTATGGAAGGAACAGACTGTGCATTGCAAGATACATTTTGTCACTTTCCCCCCTTGTAGATGCCTATAGGGCAGAGCTTTCCAAACTGTGTGTGGCGACACAAAAGTGTGTCGCCACACACAGTCTGGTGTGTCACCACACAACCCGGAAGCGCTGATCATCATCAGCACTTCCGGGTTTTCCCGCGGCGACACACCAACGGTGGTGCGCAAAAACCCGAAAGCGGCAGCAGCGCTTCCGGGTTTTTGCGTGCTGCCGCAACGGCGGCACTTCCGGGTTTTCCCGCGGCGACACACCAACGGCGGTTGGTGTGTCGCTGCGGGAAAACTTTGGAAAGCCCTGCTATAGGGGGATCAAAAGTTATAATTTTAGGGGTTCATGGTTCAAAAGCTGTGCACTAACCAATTGGCTAACTATTTACTTCTAACTGTGGTTAAATCAGAGCTTTCCAAACTGTGTGTTGGGACACGTTAGTGTGTCGGCTGCAGTGTCTGGGTGTGTCGTGGCTGCTGCTGCCTCCGATCCCTGCCAGGATTCTGCGCAGGTCCTAGTGCCTGCCTTGTGCCTTGCTGCCTCCAAACCGGCTTTGATTCCACGCAGGTCCTAGTGCCTGCCTTGTGCCCTGCTGTAAGAGTGTGTCGCGAAAAGATGCCCTGCTTTAAGAGTGTGTTGGGAAAGATACATGTCTAAAAAGTGTGTCACCAACGTAAAAAGTTTGGAAAGCTCTGGGTTAAATACTGTATGTTTGGTAAGTAAAGGTAAAGGTTCCCCCCGCACATTTGTGCAGTCGTGTCCGACTCTAGGGGCCGGTGCTCATCTCCGTTTGTTAGCCGAAGAGCCAGCGTTGTCCGAAGACGCTTCCACGGTCATGTGGCCGCATGACACGCATGGAACGCTGTTACCTACCCACCGAAGTGGTACCTATTCATCTACTTGCATTTGCATGCTTTCGAATTGCTAGGTTGGCAAGAGCTGGGGCGAGTGCGGGAGCTCACTCCGCACGCAGGGCTAGGGATTCGAACCTCCGAACTTGCAATCTTGATCGACAAGCCTGGTGTCTTACCCGCTGAGCCACCACTCCCCTTGTATGTTTGGTAATATACCTTAAAAAGCATAAACTTACTTGCTGTTTCCCAATCTAGCCCCTCCCAAGCTTATTACAATGCCCCTAGAGGGCTCTCTCTGTTAGCCTAATTGCAAAAAACAACAACAACAACTACATACCTATAAATGTTTTCATTTCAAGAGATTTTGTGAATTGTGAATTACTAACCAGCTAGCAGGTGTGACATCCAGTGTGCACAGAAACTCAACAATGAGCATGGAGCATCATTAAATAAATATGGTTACAGATTGTTGGCAAAGATAGAATGGTAAATTGGGCCTCTTCCCAGTTTAAATTCTGGAGGGAAGAGAACTATTTGGGAGATGTGAGTAGAAGGATAAGTCTCAGAAGCACTTGGAGTCCTACCCCAACAAACCCTTCCACTGTCAAAATGATAGGGGTGGGAGTATATATTTATTTATATTCAAGGATTAGCAGCCTACAGATACCAGGTAAACTATAAGTTACTAAAAATCATCTTGCTGTGAGAGTTAAGAAAATATTCTAAAGAAGTTAACTTGTTTATTAGTCATAAAATAAATAATTTGATTCTTTGCTTAAATGTTTTTAAAAAGTGATTGTGCTACTCTATATTTCCCCCATGTTCCAACCAGTGATGTTACCTTTTATAGATATGAGAAGAACAGAAGTATTTCCAGATCAGGAAATGTTTTGCTGGTAGCATCCCTGGGTTAATGGGACTATGCTTTGATTATGAGAAAGGAAAAAAAAAAAAAACAACACATTAGGGAAGGGCTTTCCAAACTGTGTGTCGGGACACGTTAGTGCAGAGCTTTCCAAACTTTTCATGTTGGTGACACACTTTTTAGACATGCGTCATTTTGCGACACACTCTTACAGCAGGGCATCATTTCGCGACATACGCTTACAGCAGGGCACAAGGCAGGCACTAGGACCTGCGCAGAATCACAGCAGGTTTGGAGGCAGCAAGGCACAAGGCAGGCACTAGGACCTGCATGGAATCCTGGCAGGGCTCAGAGGCAGCAGCAGCCGCGACACACCCAGACACTGCAGCCGACACACTTAGGGTGTGTAACAATTGATAGTAGGGCTTCTGAAACAATCTTATGTGGTTCCTGGTGGTTCTGCCAGTTTTACTCCAAGTATGGTAAGGTAAAGGTAAAGGTACCCCCCGCACATTTGTGCAGTCGTGTCCGACTCTAGGGGCCGGTGCTCATCTCCGTTTGTTAGCCAAAGAGCCAGCGTTGTCCGAAGACGCTTCCGTGGTCATGTGGCCGCATGACACGCGCGGAACGCTGTTACCTACCCACCGAAGTGGTACCTATTAATCTACTTGCATTTGCATGCTTTCGAATTGCTAGGTTGGCAAGAGTCAAGTATGGTATAACGCTTTTAAAAATAAGGGAAAGAAAACCATTTTTCAGGTACTTAGAAATAAGGGCTGTTCATATTTAATTGCTTCACCAGATTAGTCTGAAGTTCCAGCACTTGTGATTTCCTGCATCTTACAGTATCATTCTGTTGTCTAGAAATCAAAGTCACGCCCAACTCTTGCATTGAAATCGCCCAGGAGGATAATTTTATCCTCCTTTGGTATCTCTGATAAGATGGTGTCCAGCTGGGTATAAAATTTTTCCTTGATATCCTCATCTGCATCTAGTGTTGGTGCGTAAGCACTTAGGATAGTTGCCTGTTGGTTTTTGGCGATTTTTTTTTGTTTTTGTTTTTGGTTTTGGGGATCATTGGGAAAGAAGGAGTTGACAATAGCAACATGAATGGAATCTTACTTCTGACTAAATGTGCAGAGCATAACCTTGTCATTACTAACACACTCTTTCGCCAGAAAAATAAATTTAAAACATCATGGAAGCACCCACAGTCGAAGCACTGGCATCTTTTAGATTATGTAATTGTCCGTGCTAGAGATCGCCGTGATGTACTTCTCACCAGAGCCATGACGAGCGCCGATGACTGCTGGACAGACCATCGATTAATTCGATCCACGATGGCCATAAAGATTGTCCCTCATCGTAGGCTCCAAGGAAGAAAACCAAGGCGTAAAATGAATACATTGGCCCTTCAAGATTCTACCAAACGAGCTTGCTTTCAATCAACTCTCAAGGAACATTTGCCTATGGAACTCCCTGAAAATGTTGAGGAACACTGGATTAAATTGAAGACTTCTATTATTTCAGCCTGTGAACAAACTATCGGATACCAAACTAAGAGACATCAGGACTGGTTTGATGAGAACGATAGTGAGATTGAACATATTATTGACAAGAAAAGGAAAGCCTTCAGGATATGGCAAAAAGATATTAACTGTGCCGTTAAGAAAAAAATCTATGCCAGTGCAAAGGCAGAAGTCCAAAGAAGAACTAGAGAACTTAAGAACATATGGTGGATAAAAAAAGCCCAAGAAACCCAACATTTTGCAGATGCTCATGATGCACGGGTCTTTTTTAAAGTCATAAAGGCCATCTATGGACCAACAAACTATGGTACAAATCCCTTACGCTCAATAGATGGTGCTAAACTTCTGAAGGACAAAGAGTCTATTGCACTGCGCTGGAAAGAGCATTACTACAATCTCCTTAATCGTCACTCTACTGTGGCTGATGAAGTCTTCTTGCAAATCCCGCAAAACCAAATAAGAGATGAGCTTGCAGTACCCCCTAGTTTGGAGAGAGTCAGTAAAGCCACTAAACAAATGAAAAATAACAAAGCTAGTGGACCTGATGGGATTCCTGCTGAAGTCTTTAAAGAAGGCGGGCCTGAACTTACACAACAACTTCACAAGCTCATCGAAAAAATCTGGATGAGGGAGGAGATTCCAGCAGACTTTAGGGATGCCATAATTATCACTCTCTTTAAAAAGGGTGATAGAACAGACTGTGGAAACTATCGAGGCATCTCCCTTCTAGCTACAGCAGGCAAAATCCTGGCAAAGATCATCGCAAACCGTCTCCTATCTATATCAGAAGACATCCTCCCTGAAACGCAAAATGGCTTCCGCCCTTCCAGGGGAACAGTGGATATGATCTTCACTGCACGACAGCTTCAAGAAAAATGCAAGGAGCAAAACCGCCCTCTGTACATGGCGTTTATTGATCTGACTAAAGCTTTTGATACTGTAAATCGTACTGCTCTCTGTACCATCCTTCTGAAAATCGGATGCCCTGATAAATTTGTGAACATCTTGCGGCTACTCCATGACGACATGATGGCAACAATCCTGGATAACAATGGCTCTCAAAGCGATCCATTTAAAGTGGAATCCGGCGTTAAACAGGGATGTGTTATTGCTCCAACCTTATTCGCTATCTTCATCGCTATGATTATACACCTTGTTGAAGAGAAACTTCCTACTGGTGTAGAAATTATATATCGAACAGATGGAAAGCTTTTTAATCTTAGTAGGCTGAAAGCAAAAAATAAGGTAATTACAACTTCTGTTATAGAACTTCAATATGCTGATGATAACGTAGTCTGTGCACACTCCGAGGAAGATCTTCAAACTATCCTAAACATCTTTGCAGAAGCATATGAAAAGCTCGGCCTCTCAATTAACATTAAAAAAACCAAAGTGCTTTACCAGCAAGTTCGAACCAATCCCTCCGCAGCACCATCAATCCAGCTTAAAGGTGTGTCACTAGAAAATGTCGACCACTTTTCTTATCTCGGTAGCCATCTATCTACAAAAGCCGACATCAACGCTGAAATTCAGCATCGCCTGAGCTCTGCGAGTGTAGTTTTCTCCCAAATGAAGCGTAGAGTGTTTGAGGATCGGGACATTCGCAGGGAGACCAAAATGCTTGTTTACAAAGCCATTGTACTACCAACCCTTCTGTACGCCTGTGAAACATGGACCCTCTACAAACGCCACCTCCAACTTCTTGAAAGATTCCATCAACGCTGCCTCCGAAAAATTCTGCAAATTACTTGGGAAGATAGGCGGACTAATGTTAGCATATTAGAAGAAGCGAAAACCACCAGCATTGAAACAATGATCATCCAACATCAACTTCGCTGGACCGGCCATGTTGTTCGAATGCCTGACCAACATCTTCCAAAGCAGCTACTTTACTCCCAACTTAAGAATGGAAAACGGAATATTGGTGGACAGCAAAAGAGATTCAAAGACACTCTCAAAGCTAATTTAAAAAAATGTAATATCAGCATTGAGAACTGGGAAGCCCTAACTCATGAGCGTTTCAATTGGAGGTCAGCCTTTATTAAAGGCGCTATGGACTTTGAAGAAGCATGAGTACAGGGCGAAAGGGAAAAAAGAGCTAAAAGGAAGGCACGTCAAGCAAACCCTCATCATGACCGTCTCCCACCCGGAAACCTATGCCCTCACTGTGGGAGGTTGTGCGGATCCAGAATTGGCCTTTACAGCCACTTACGGATCCACTGTTAAAATTTTACCCTTGGAAGACAATCTTACTCAGCTACGAGTGATCGCCAATGATGAATGATGGTTGTCTAGAAACTCAGGCACCCCAACCATTATATAACAGTAATGAAAGATAGGCTTTATATTGCCATACCAAAAGTTGGACAGTGCTGTAAGATGTGAAGAAATGGACTGCTTCCCCCTTACATTTAGGAGAAGCTAGCTTCCAAATTAGCAACAAATCAACATTTTGTAACTCCTTCCTTTCTTCCTAGATTTATAAATTGCATCATTTCAGAAAAAACACTCTGTCCAGTGTTCTGTTTCTGTTAAGTGTTTCAGAGCTGTCTTACATCTCAGTAGCATGTTAATGTTTGCAGTATGTAATTTTAGCCAAGGATCAGATTTCTGTATCCTCCAAGCATCATCACTAGACAAACTGTAATGAAGTCTACAGAAGCAGCAGGTAGCAAATTCTGAATAAATATTTAGTGTATTGCTACTAGCTGCAAATTCACAATTTAATTTCTGGTACCAATCTTTCCTGAAACCCAAAAGGCAATTTATTAGAAGAAAAGTTCTGGCTTAGATGCTTCCTTTCTATGCCAATGCTTTTCCTCCTTGCAAGAAGCATGTGTGTGGATCTTTTTTGGATTTTTCCCCCTTAGTTTTCTATCTGCTTGGTGGGGGGTGTTGTTTACTTTTCTGGGGATATCTATCTATTGTTTACTTTTCTATCTGTTTGGGTTGCCTTCTTAGTGTAAAATACCTTGTGCTCCTGAACGTTTTTCCCCCGAAATTCCCACTGATTTTTCTCCAACGTAAAATACATCTGCAGATGTAGGCAGTTGCCGAGATGTGCTGAAAGATGTTTATTGTTTAGTTATCACAAGTGCTCCATTACTTACTGCGTGAAAGGGAAACCACTCATCATGTGATAGGTTTTCTGGCTCAGATGGCCAAAGAATTTGACTGGCCTAAAGTATTATGTACCTAGATTGGAGCAAAAGGGACACCACCTGTTATTCCGATAAGCCTTTGGATCACTCCAACATGTAGAGCAGGGCTTTCCAAACATTTCATTGGGGACACACCAATGGCGGCGCGCTAAAACCCGGAAGCGCCGCCACCGCGGCACTTCCAGGTTTCCACGCACGGTGGCGGCAGCAGCGGTGTCCTGGTGTGCCGCATGAAAACCCGGAAGGGCTGATGGCCCACTGCCGGGCGCACCGGCGCGCCATCAGCGCTTCCAGGTTTTTGCGCGGCACACCTGGGCCCCGCAGGCGACACAGTACTGTGTCGCGACACACAGTTTGGAAAGCTATGACAACTGATTGTACTCAAAATCACTCCGCACAATGCTTATATTTCACATCAAAACGAGCCCCAATTAACGGGAACCATTCCACCTGCAAGCACCCTACATTTCCCAGAATTCCCAGCCACTGGCCGTAGCAGGATAGGATGGAAGACTGGGTTACAGTCCCCACTCCGGCCAGGGGAAGCGGTTAAATGGAATGGAAGATGCGCGCGCATAAACCGAAGAGGAGAGGGTGCAAAGTTGAGCTCAGTACGCCTGCGCAGAGCGCCGGTTACGTCACAGCGTCGCTGTTGCCTATTTTCCTTTCCAGCGGCCATCTTGGCTTCCTCCGCGTGCGGCCCCCGGGATCGGCGCTTCCTGCCTGCGGCTTCTCCTCCTCGCCTGTCCGGATCTGGCCGTTTCCTCCCGCAAAGGTACGAAAAGGCCACAGAGGGGAAGCGGGAGGGAGACAAAAAATCGCCGGTGGCAGTCGAGATCCTTATCTGGGAGACGCCTTGCGGGCCTGTGAGTCGGAAAGAAGCCTCGAGCCTGAGTGGGGAGAGAATCCCGGTGCTGTCTCGGAAATGGCCGTCTGATTCAAGGCGTCCGATCGCCCGCCAGCCCGAGGCACTTCCGGAACGGATGTTGCCTTCTCGCGTGAGGAAGCTGCAATTTATCGTAGGCTGAGCCGAGCAAGGTCGGGGGGCGTTTGAACGTCCTCTTTAATACCGCAGGCACCGAGGCGCTGCGGCTCTGCCCGTCTAATCCTCCCTTTTGCCTTTTTTGCCTTAGATGAAAGAAACGATCATGAATCAAGAAAAATTAGCTAAACTCCAAGCCCAAGTGCGCATCGGTGGGAAGGTAAGATGGAGTATTTCCTATTTCTCGTCCCTCTTCTTCGCCTCGCATCAAATTACTTCCACAGTAGCCATGTTGTGGGCTCGCCCTGACTTGGGCTCGTACAGGCTTCTGGTTATATCTGGAAAAGTTGCTTTCATGATTTAAATCATTTTCATTAATTGTTCGTTTAAGTCAGTTAGGACTTTGTAACTGGTTTGGGAGGTGAGTTGGAAGAAGTTGAACCTCAGCTATGTAGTCTAGTATTGTGTGGGAGGTTGTGCGGATTCAGAATTGGCCTTTACAGCCACTTACGGATCCATTGTTAAGATTTTACCCCTGGAAGACAATCTTACTCGGCTACGAGTGATCGCCAAGACAAGTCTGTTGAGAAATATTCAGTGAGATTTATTTTCAGGAAGGTTTTTTGGATAGGCCTGATTTCTATGTGATTTAACTGTTAAATAGGTAAACAAGCAAATCATACGTTGCGACAAGGAGTGTTGGAATTGATAGAATAGTGAAACCATCTATGATTTTAAAAAGCTAAGTGAGGACAGATCTGGTTAATACTTGAGTGAAAGACCACCAGGAAATAGCAGAGTTGTAGGCTGGACTATAAAGTTGAAAAAACATCCCAGGAAGAATACAGCGGCTGGCCACTTTCACATTGTTCCCAGAAAACTACCTATCTGTGTAATTGTGAGGAACCATATTTGAAGTGAAGAGCCATGTTTGAGGAGGAGACTGTTCCTTAACTTGCATAGCCATTAAGTTCATCAGGTAGTAAAAAGGGGAAGGAACTAAGACCCTTTCTGTTTTGGAGGAAAGATATGTACAAAGTAAGAAACAATATAATGAGCTTATATCTTCACCAATTTAACTAATCATTAAATGTAGCTTTGCTAATTGAATTAAAAACTTCTAAAGAAAATTATTATATTGGCCATACTGTATTTAAACTTTGCACGTTATAATATTTGAGTTTGTGGTAGCACGGCCAGTGCAAAGGGAGGGTTGCCCAGAGAATGCTGCCCTTTTTCTTTCGTGTTTGAAAACGTGATGATGACTGTGGTAGTTAGTGTCTGATAAATATGCTTTTATTTCTTGGAAGACTTTGGCAATTTGCGAAATTGATGTGATAAAGGTAACTTGCTAGCAATAAATCATGTACTAAACAACATTCTCTATAATATGTTGAAGGCTGATAAATTCAGCAGGGTTAGCCCTTGTTAGTACTCCGATGTGAGTTTCCCTGGCATACTAGGGCTATGGCCTAGACTGGGAAGTCCAGAAACATCCTGGAAGAAGGCAGTAGTGAACCGCATACTGTTACCAAGAAAACTCTATGGACATTTCTTTGAGGGCGTCAGGAGTTGAGCTTTAGGTAACAGAGACTTTACCTTTTTATGCTACATGTTCCTAAATTAAAGATTCAACGAATTCAGTAGGACATGACTTTTCCATCAGGCTGATTGCTATTATGCTTTGGAATATAGTCCTATGGCCACTTATTTGGAAGAAAGCCCATTAAATTATATGACACTCTTGCATAGATAGGTATAGGATTCTGATCGAAGATTAAACATGGTTTGTATACAAAATGTGTATATTGTACTTTTCTTATATGGACAGTTATTAGATTCAGTTTGTATTAGAAACCTATCTTTAATTAAGGGTGGAGTCTGGAATTTCAGGTCCCAGCATAAGGATGTTATTACAGCTGGAACCTATAATTTTCATCATACACACTACTTTAAATGGTTATTAATTAATGAAAAGCAACATACTTTTTAGACTGAAAATAATGACTAAGATGTCTTAGCCTGTGAATTTGGATTTATTTAATTGATATAGTTGGATTTATTTAATTGAATTAAACTTTTTACATATGTTTTGAGAGCTAGTGTGGTGTATTACTTAAGGTGTTGGGTTCAAACTCACTCTTAGCCTCGAAAGTTTGAGTAATATTCCAGTCATTATCTTTCAGTCCAGTCAACAACTCATGGTAGTTACTGTGCATAAAATTAGAGGGTGGAATGCTATATTTGTCACCTTTCCCTGGAGGAAAGACAGGCTATAAATCCAATCAATGAAAATTTAAAAATTAAGCATTTGTGGATGTAAATGTACCATAGCTGATTAATTGGTGGCCACCATTTTGCTCAACACCTCAGCATTGCTTAGCTAGAATTATCTATGTTGCATATACAAGTAGCTGTGCAAAAACAAAATGTGGAAATCCATTTCCATGACAAATAACTATGTGGTGTTTTTCAAAAGGGGGACTATCTGGCTTAAAACATTGAGTCACTATTCTGCAATCATTTAGACCCACTGACTTATAAAACATACTGGATTGGAACTGTATTTTATACTTTCCTTTTTTTTGTTCAGTCCTCATTACTTGTGGCTCCTGCCATGATTTCTGTAGCATCTTGGCCTCCTGACAGCATTTCACTCACAGTTCTGTCCTCCCCCCAAAGAAAGTGAACCTGGATTTTGGAGGATGTTTTGTGGAAAAGGGCACCTGTTTATTTGTTTTATTGTATATAGTATTATGTAAGTCACCTGCTAGTAATGAAAGACTGACGGGTGCAGTAATGTCTAACTGTTTTGATTTTCTTCACAGATGTTTTGTATGTTTGCCCATGAAAATTGAATTACTTAGATTAAAGAAAATGGGATAAAAAAACCCAAAGGTTATTGTAACACTGTTTCAAATCTCATTGTTCCATCTACCAAAAGTTACTGACTTCTTTAGGTAAATATATCTGTGTTGCTAATTTTTATGTTGATTCCCTGAAAAAGACCTTTCAGCATTTGAAACTGGTTACTGGGCAAATATTATGTATAGGTCTGTCTTCAGCTAATTTTGTTGAACTTGCTTCATTGCTGTTTATCAGTGGAGTTGCTCAGCTTTTGCAGAAGGAAAAAAGTGCTTAGTGCATCCAGAGATAGAATTAGGTTGCCTGACATTTATGTACTCTGCATAAATTGTTTAATGACAACATTTTGAAGAGCGTTAAAAATGTATTCTTTCTCTGTAGGGTACTGCTCGTAGGAAGAAGAAGGTGGTTCACAGAACAGCTACAGCAGATGACAAGAAACTTCAGTTTTCCTTAAAGAAGCTGGGAGTAAATAACATATCTGGGATCGAAGAGGTAACAGCTTTTTCTTTCACAGTGCTTATAAATGCTTGGCGAAATAATTCATTTTAAGAAATGGAGTTCAGTAGGAAATGGATGAAATAGAGCTCACTCTTATAAAAAAGTTATTGGTACAATTCATAGATATTTTTCTTGTATTGTAGGTCAACATGTTTACCAACCAAGGCACTGTAATTCACTTCAACAATCCTAAAGTTCAAGCTTCGCTAGCTGCTAACACTTTCACAATCACAGGCCATGCTGAGACAAAGCAGCTGACTGAAATGTTGCCTAGCATCTTAAACCAGCTTGGGGCTGACAGCCTGACAAGCTTGAGGAGACTGGCAGAGGCTCTACCAAAACAATGTAAGTACGACTTAAAGACACCCTATAATTGAGAATGAATATTCTGAAAAGGGTTTAAAACATTTCTATTAAGTGCCTAGATACTCGTAATCTTTCCAAAAAGGCTCTAAATTTGGGTTTCCATGGGAATGCATTCTTAATTAGAACTTGATATATTACTCCTTGTGATTTTCACTTCATGCCCAGATTGAAGAGGGGGTAGCGGTAAGTGGAAGTTCTTTTTGACAGATGGATAAAAGATCTATGTTTAGACTATATTCCAGATGCTGAGTTGTGCAGAGAAGGTTTTAGAAAGTGAGACCAAGTCCTTGTATAATTAGCATAAATCAGGCAAACCATGGCTGGGAGCCCCAAAGACTTCACAATAGGTGTAGAGTTAGTACTGTAGGGATTATGCTAGTAGCATAAGAAGAACTGAAAAAAATCAGGTCTTTGCTTGGAGGAATTGGGCTTTTAGAAAGAAAATTGGTGCATTGATCCTAACAGACATTAGGATTATTTCCTTTGTCCTATCTATCTATCTATCTATCTATCTATCTATCTATCTATCTATCTATCTATCTATCTATCTATCTATCATCTATCTTATATCCCGCCCATCTCCCTCTCAAGGAGGGAACCTAGGCAGTTCACAATAAAATAGTTTAAAATCAATAAAAACCATAAATTATTCCATCAAAGAAAACCCTAATTATTGTGTGACTGAATTTCAGCAGTGTGAACCAAAGCAAGAGGGCACAAATAAACACTGAAGTTTCATGTGGCCCACAAGTATAAAGAGGGACCTGCAGTATTCTTTACCTAATAGACTGCTTACTGGGATCAGAGCAGTGTGAACATTTTTTTTTCATGCTTGTAATAGGAAATAGGCAAAAATTGCTTTCTAGTGGCCTAGTAATTAGAAAAACGATGTCAATGCCTGAAATTTCAGGTAATTCAGATGGCATCTTTCATGCCCTCCTCCAAAGGGTAGTCAGGAGGAGGAATGATAGCTCTGTTCCTCTGTTGATAAGATTTTTTCCCCATGAATTGAGAAAACTGCGAGTCCATTTTTTTTCTGAGTTCCTGAAGAAAAGAGAAACCTAACATATGCGGGTGGGTCCAGGCGATGGTTAATGCATCCTTGATGGAGGGGGTGTTCCCAACTGCCTTTAAGGAGGCAAGAAGCCATCCCTGGACCCTACCATCTTGGACAATTTTCGTCCTGTCTCCCACCTTCCCTTTTTGGGAAAGGTGGTTGAGAAAGTGGTGGCGTTGCAACTTCAGAGGACTCTGGATGAAGCGGATTATCTAGACCCCTTTCAGTCGGGTTTCAGGCCGGGATATGGGATGGAGACTGCATTGGTCGCGCTTATGGATGACCTCTGGCGGGAGCGGGATGGAGGCAGTGCATCCATCCTGGCTCTCTTGGATCTCTCAGCGGCTTTTGATACCATCGACCATGGCATCCTTTTGGGGCGGCTAAGGGAGTTGGGGGTGGGTGGCGTAGTTTTGCGCTGGTTCACCTCCTTCCTCCGGGGCTGCTCCCAGTTGGTGATAGGAGAGGAGAGATCTGACCTGCGACCTCTCATGTGGAGTGCCGCAGGGGTCGGTTCTCTCTCCTCCTATTTAACATCTACATGAAACCGCTGGGTGAGATCATCCGTCACCATGGGATGAGGTATCATCAATATGCTGATGATACTCAATTGTATATCTCCATCCCAGGTGAAGTAAGTGATGCAGTCGCTGCCCTGTCTCAGTGTCTGGGGGCTGTGGGGGCCTGGATGAGGAACAACAGGCTTCAGCTGAACCCTGGCAAGACCTAGTGGCTGTGGATAGATGGCCCCGTGCTGTCCGGGAAGTTGTCATCTTTGGTTCTGGATGGGGTGGCACTACCCCATTCGGAACCGGTGCGGAACTTGGGGGTCCTCCTAGACTCACGACTCCTGCTCAAAGAGCAGGTGGCAGTCGTGGCTAGGAGGGCCTTTGCACAGCTTCGGCTTGTGCACCAGTTATGCCCATTCCTGGACCGCGATGCCCTCCGAACGGTCACTCATGCCCTTGTCATCTCCCACATAGACTATTGCAACACGCTTTACGTGGGGCTACCCTTGAAGAATATCCGGAAGCTACAGCTGGTGCAAAATGCGGCCGCGCGGGCAATTTTAGGTGCACCAAGATCAGCACATATAACACCTCTGCTCTGCGAGCTGCATTGGGTGCCGGTTTGCTTCCGGGTCCAATTCAAGGTGTTGGTTATTACCTTTAAAGCCCTACATGGCATGGGACCAGGATATCTGAGGGACCGTCTTATCCCCATATCATCGACCCACCCCACCCGATCATTCAGAGAGGGCTTACTACAGACCCCATCAATAAGGGAATTTCATCTAGTGGGGTCCAGGAGGCGGGCCTTCTCTGTAGTAGCCCCCACCCTTTGGAATATCTTGCCCCCAGAGTTGAGGCAGGTTTCCTCCCTCCCGACCTTTAGGAAAGATCTGAAAACCTGGTTCTGCCGCATAGCGTGGGAGGGGAAAAGTAACTGCTCCTCCTGGGGGTGGTTAATACCATAATGTCCTCCCTATTATTTGAGATACTTGTAGGGTTGGATTTTGTATTTATTTATTGTCATGTTATTAATTTGTAATTTTATATTAATATTTTAATTTCAATTTTATTGTAAACCACCCAGAGTCTCCCGTTGGGGGAGTTAGGCGGTTATATAAATTTAAATAATAAATAAATAAATATTCCCTCGACTAATTAATATGTATAGCCAGATTTTCTGCAGACAAAGAAACTGGTGAATAAATCTATCTGGTCTACTTTTCAAGGCTAAGGGAACAAGGTGGAGATTTGTTGAATATTATTACACGTTACTTTCTTGAATACAAGACTGAAATCATAAGTGCTTTTGTTTTTACATTCAGAGCAGTGTGAACGTTTTATTTTTCTAACTTGAATAATATTGGATTGATTGTTCCTTAATTTATTGCATGCAATTTTGGGGTCATTCTTGCATAAAAGCAAACTATATACATGTGAAATCTGACTATTTTGGAAAATAGCAGCGGACAACATAATTCTCAACATACTTTTGGGTGGCCTATTCTTCTATTGAATATATTACATTCACAATTCTGTGTGCCTATTTGGAAGTCCCATTGAGTTCAGTGGGACTTATTCTGAGGTAAGTGAATAAGAGACATTGTGATAGAGGGTGAAAATATTAGACAAGAGATACCTCATTCATGTCTTAATATGTGATTTCAGCTGTGGATGGAAAAGCACCTCTTGCTACTGGAGAAGATGATGATGATGAAGTTCCAGGTAAGAATTGTTAGCCTCATTTCTTATTTTTATTAAACTGTGAGTAGGTGCTTATACCTGTTTTGGGATAAATGAAAGCAAACAAATGTAAGGTAATATATGTAACAGAAGTACTATAGACGAGGAAATCAGTTGAACTTAATGGAATGTTGAACTCATTATGAAGGGGTTGTTTAAGTCCTGAACCTAACATTATCTATGGAAGCACAGCTGATAGTGGTGGCTAAGAGTGTCTAGAATCTGCATAGGATTGCAAGTAGTTCATGGTTTTTCCATTACACATGATGGTTATATCTAGACTGTACTATTACACTGTTATATAGTGCTGTATATGGTTTTCCTTCAAAATTGCCCTGGTGCTTATGGGTATTGAGCATTCAGAGCAGATTCTACCAATATTGTATCTGCTACTCTTGCTACCAGTTGTGTCTGAATTTAGTGCAAAGAACTGGCGCTGTCCTTTAAAGCCATAAATACTTGAAAGATGAGACTCAGCCATGAGATGAGTCTGGGATTTTACTAGGAAGTCTGCCACAGAATTACTCAAATTGACAGGGTCTATCTCTTCTGAGCACCAATCACAGTGTAGATGGAATTTTTGGAGAGAAAAATTTGGTTCCTTCTTTAACATGCTTTTGGGCAGCTTAACAACTGAGTTGCTGGTCCCTATTGTGGTTACTAAATGAGGACTACCTGAGGCAGTCCTCGGCTTACGACAACAATTGGGACTGGAATTTCCGTCACTAAGTGACGCAGGCATAAAGCGCGACATCACGTGACTGCTGCTTAGGGACAGCAGTTCCGGCACTCCCGGTTGCCGTTGCTAAGCAAATCACTGTGGGTCATCAAGTGAGCATATCACGTGGTCGCCATTTGTGACCTCCTGCCAGCTTCCCCATTGACTTTGCTTGTTGGAAGCTGGTGAAGGAGGTCACAAATGGCAGCCACGTGACCGCAGAACACTGATGTAATCACGAGCCGGGTGCTGAATGCCTGGATTGCAATCACAACTGCGGGGACACTGCAACAGATGGAACTTCAAGGACAGGTTGTAAGTCCCCCTTGTTCACTGCCGTTGTAATGGTCGCTGAACAAATGGACATAACCCAAGGACTACCTGTAGTTGATTAAAAATAATTGCATTACAATATATTGCTTCTCTCAGCTTGGCTTATGTGAGGTAGAGATAGTTGTATAGTTATGCAGGAAGCTTTAATGCTTAATGCCCTGTGAGAGATATGCAGTTACAAAATGTTTTTGATTTTAGCATAAGCCTTGAAATAACACTGACTTTTTTTCACTTAAAAAGAACCTCATTCCATTTTTTTCCTTTTCAGATCTTGTGGAGAACTTTGATGAGGCTTCCAAAAATGAAGCAAATTGAATTGTCACATTCAGTAAAACTTGAAAATTATGTGGAGCTGCTATTTTATATTGTGACTTTTATTTGTAATATTTTGTACTGATCTTAGTCTTAAGATCTGTAATATTTGGAAACTCCCTTCAATGCAGCTCTCTTCAGTTATTGTTGGTGCACAGTGCAGATGGGCTGGAAGTGCACAAAATGGAAAAGTACTAAGTCAAAAAGCTAATAAAGACTAAATCTTTAGGCAAATACTTCATTAGTATTTTGTATGTAATTAAAATAGATAATTAGTTACTTGTGATAGTGGTGGGAAATGGAGCTTGTTGGTTTAAAATCTTGTCAAAGGAAATGTCAAATGATGTGATGTAAGTTAAGATCTTCCAGGTCCACCTCTGTTGCATTATATATTACAAATATTTATGCCAGCATACTGAAATGGGCTTAAGTTCACAATTAGATTATTGATGGTGGTCCAGATTTGACCTGGATACAAGACCAGCAGTGTTATGGATAGGCTGACACTAACCTTTTCGTTAAAGGCTTTAAGGTTGGTTTAGCATAGACTTCATCTGGTCTCCTCTGGATATGTTGGACTTCAACTCTCCAAGTTCTTAACCAGAAGGGCAGCTATATTTTCTGGAAATTATAGGAGATGACATCTAATTGATGTTGAGGATGCTAAAATGGAGGTGGCTAACTTAGAAGGATGTAATTTAACATACACCCTGCCCCTCCAAGTTTAATTCTTTTTTGTTTAAATGAATGCAAAGAACTCTGTAATGTATCAGTAATCTTTATTTACTAGATATATATATATAAAATGTTGTTTGGGCAATGCAGAAGAATAAGGTCACAGGGCTTCGAATGAGCCTAAAGGCATCTACAATACACATCCAAATAATCGGGAATCATCTTTGAGTTGCTGTGATTTTAGCGATAGGGTGTTTTCCCCCCCTTAGTTTATTCTTTACAGCTATTGCTGCCATTTTCCTTTCCATGTGGAAGTTAATATAAAGAATAGTTCAGAATCACTGCACATCCCTAGATCGAACTACCACCATCAGTGGTCGTTCTGGTTTCCATTTTGTTTTTACTTTTAAGATAGCAGTTCATCAACAAAGCCCCAAATGATTTTGCTTTGTCCCGAGTAGCTGGATCATTAGCAGCAGAATTGTGTTCATTCTGTCTAGATACAAAGAATACTGAATTGGAAACAAGATTAGACACTGGTATCTCACAGAACAACTTATGAGCACAGTAGACATCAGTACAGTAATGTCCACCAGTGAACAGTTCATGTCAGTGGATGTTGTCCCTTGGTTGAATTAATCTTGATTTTTAGGTAAAATATCAGTTGTAATTCATTAGCTGCACTGGTGCTTGGATGAAAACTTGGTATCAAAATCTTTATTTCAGTCTTAGACCATAGAAGGGCTTTTGTTGTGTTAAGTTGCCTATTTAAAAAAAGGTAAGCACAGGCAAGATGAGTAAATATGAAGAGCAATTTGTACCCTAAAACAACATATAAAGAAGCCTTTTCTTCTTAGATTAATTACTGCTATCTCTAAAAAGGACACTGGTGTAGCTAAGTAGCCCATCTTGGATACTATTTGGAAGAAAGATCACCAGGAAATCTTTAGGCTGCGCTGAAAAGTTGAAACAACATCCTGGAAGGTGGTGGTAGCAAATCAGCTCCATCTTGCTACTAAGAAATGATAATGGACAAATCCTTGTCTTTACCTTAATTATAATACAAAGAAGCAATTCAGCTGCATGAAGTATAGAGCATCCCCCCATTTTAACAAGATTACAGCGTGCTCCTTAAAAATTGACTGCTGTAGATGAGAAGTTCTTAGACTGCAGTCTGACTGGAAAGGTTATACTGTAGGAAAGTACATAATACCTGCATTTACCCAACTACTATCTACTACTGCACAGTGGCAGGAATTACATCTATTTTACCAGATAGCTATATTGTGTTGATGCTGTCTAGCTGCTTTCAATAAAACTTTCAGGGTTTTACCGGGTTTCAGAATACAGTCTGACTTAAATATGCTGTTGTAGAAGAAAAATGATCAACATGACTTGTGCATTTTTATTTATATGGCAATGAATACTGTATGTGAATGGTTTGCTGACACCTTTAGCAATTTCAGTGATCTACAGGAAAAAATATGACCACTGCTATAATTTAATGGTGAAATGAAAGTATGGAATGACTGCAACATGTAGCTTGCTGGTTATAAATACTGAGGAAAAGCTCTTTCTAAAAAATAGTAACAATACAAAAAGTTAAGAAGAAATGATAGACAACAGCTCAAAAACACAATGTGTACTTTATATAAAGCAACCACTCTGAAAACAGTTTAAAAAAATGTAAGTTTGTTTTCAAGTCACAATTCTATAAAACCAAAACACAGAATTTTATCTCAGAAGGCTTGAGAATAGAACAATACTAACACAGCATATTAAATGCATATTGAGAGATACACGTTTTCAGCCACCTAAAAAATAAGTAGCAGAATCTAAAGAATTCTCTTTGGCTAGTAAGATTCTCATAGTAGGGGAATCTACCATATATCAAGTATTGCACAATTTCCCCATAGCAGTGTAGAGACATATTTCTGCATTTTCAATTATACATGTTTACCTCATGCTGCTTGTGTTTTAGGGTGAGAATTAACAGTTCCATATAACATGCAATAAAGATGATTAATAATATTCAGGTTAATATCTACTGAAGGCAAGAATGCATGGGTTGCTAATTTGTTACAATCCAGAATAATTTCATTTAGTGGTTAGTATTTTTGATCACGTTTCTAAAACCAAAGGCTTTGAACAAGCACTACAATGAGATACGTGTATTCTTTTAGGTGGCTCTTAATTAAAACCGCCCAATATTTTTAAATTTGTAATGGTGTGTTAATGTTAACAATTTTTTCAGTCATTCCAGGTTATAGCCTTGACCAGCTATATTTTTGTTTGTGTATATATTATTCCTCTATCTAATTCAAATACTTAATCTATAGTAGAAAATCATGTTAAACCTGTGTACTTCAACAGCGGCACAGAAATAGAAGCAGCTATATAAGAGTAAAAAATAATTATGTCCATTTGCTCTTCACAGCCTAGTAAAGATTTTAGAAGTCGGTACTAGGGTGTAAACAGCAAAAAAATCCTTCCTAAACACTGCAAAGAACTGACTGTTGTCTGTACATGAAAATAAATAGCCACATGAACTGCACATTACAATGCCCCTGTTGGAACCAACTGAATCAAAGTGCTGGATAGTATGTCTTTAATATGATCTGAAAATTTATCTTGCTATCAACTTAAAACGTATAAAATAAATCCTACATCAGCATGGGATATGATTTTGTACATTGTCATAGTACTTTACAATTCCCTTTTCAAGTGTGGTATACATTATATGAAATAGAAACAGAATAGATTTGAATTTTAAAACGTCTATGAATATCACTCGGACGAAAAATGGTTCACTTAAAATATTACCCAAAAGAGAAGAAACAATGGCTTGAATAAACCACCATAAAGTTTTTCTTTATGAGAAAAACTCAGTACCTATTTTCTTTAAACAGTGAAACCTAGAGAAATTCTAATGCCATAGACCCTACTGAAACATTGGAACAATAAACCAGCACTATGGCACACGAAAGGTTTGCTGGGACAAAAGGCAGCACCTTCTACTTGTATTATAATCAAC
This sequence comes from Charina bottae, assembly GCA_023362775.1. NCBI lineage: Eukaryota > Metazoa > Chordata > Lepidosauria > Squamata > Charinaidae > Charina > Charina bottae. The sequence goes on from JALMGJ010000002.1 coordinate 248,546,460, forward strand.
TGCTAAATATGCATGCCACTAACCTACCATTTCAAACACATTTGGTAAGTCGTAAGAATGAAGAGTGGACTGAGGTACCAATTTTAAACAAATCCAAGTCCATGTTGATCGGTATTCAAATGAAGTCCATTTCTTCATCTATTCCATAGCTGCTATAATATTATTCTTTGATGTTTTGAAGGAGTGTTAATAAATGAGTCTCAATAACCTGTTGAACTGAAATGGGGAGGAAAACACAGTATTCAATTCTTTAAACTGGTGAGCTCTTCTAAAAACACTGAAAGATGTGGAGGCTCCACTGAGATTTTGTAATAGTTGATATATATCATGTACACCCTTTCAGTTTCCAATACACATTTGACACCTGGGAAGTATTACTGGAAGTTATACCCAGTAATAATACACTTCTGAGTGGCTGTGGTTAGTGATCCTGGGAAAAAAGTTTAGACTCCTGATGCAACAAGACCTTGATTTTTTACCTGTCTACTTCTTTATAATAAGTGAATGAAGGTACCCTTCATTTCTATATGGAAAAAATAAGGATTGCTGTTTGGGTGCACTGTTAGGAATAAAGACTGTTCCCAAGCCTTGACTTTGATGGTGATACAACCACCATCAGTAGGATCCAACATTATACGTGTCTGTGTATGATGTGTCATTGCAAATATATGTGTGCTCCTTACACAGCCACACACACGATGGTTTTACAGATTATTAAAGTGAGTTCCACTGTGTCATCTCTTGATCATGCTCTACTACAACCAGGAACCTGTATTAGAGAAAAGCTTACAGTAGTTCTCAGTGTTTCCCCACCTCCATTTTTTTTACAGAACAAATAAGCAGAGAGCAATTTATAACATGAGTTAGGAGACATCAAAAGGTTTTAATCTTGACATTAAAGGAAATGGAGACACACAGTATTTATCTTATTTAGCTATGCAAGCTCTGTAAATAGTAAAGAATGCTGTTCTTTAAAGAAGCAGCAGTAATACTTGGGAGTACTCCTGATTTAGCAGAACATGGTTCTAAAATATCCATTCATATGGTCATAAACAAAACCAGAGCTATTAAGTGGTTAAACTAAGTAATTGATAGAAAAAAGAACAATAATTTGTTAAAAAGTGCTTGAATACTCACCGCTACGATGGCCCAAGGCTACAGCAAGATCCATGGAATTATATCCAGAATCAGTTTCTACAGTTGGATCAGCACCATGTTCTACTTAAAACAAAACGACACTAAGCACTGATTCAGGAACATGTACATGCATTTTTAATCTCACTGTTTAATCCAGAGGTTCCCAAACTTTTTGGTTCACAATGCCCCTAGGGTGCTGCAGTGAACTCACTAACAGTTCCATTTATTATGCAGCAAAATACCCTATCACTGCCACACAGTTTGGGCACTGCAGGTTTAATCTATATTAACAATACTTACCTAAAAGTATTTTGACACATTTCACATGATTCCCATGAACAGCATAGAGCAAGGGTGTACCACCGTTCTGAAAGAAAAAAAATTAAAGAACGTAATTCCTTTGCATAGCTCAAGGATAAAACCATTGGCCGACAAATTTTAATTTGGTCTATGAGCAAAGTGTATTATATGGTCCCAACCCACCTTTTCCTTACCCAAATGTCGTGCATAAAAGGTGGAAGAAAGAAGGATGTTTGCTGTTCTGTCAAGCTTCTCTAAAGGGTATAAACAGATTTAAGCTAATGCTGCTCTCCTTGCTCAGGAATTAAACCAAGCCAGAACAGTTGCCATTATGGTACTATTATGGTTTTATAAGATGACAGAGAGCAGAAATTGCAGAAAAAACAGACTCAGTAGGTATTCCTTCCCAAGGTTAATTGGGAAGGTTAAAGGAAAAAGAAGAAGAGGAAGAAGCAGATAAGAGGGATGGACAAGATTAAATAGACTGTAGGAATGTTGTAGAAGAATTCTGCCAAATACATTAAAATGGCACACATTTGTGTATCTAGTCACCAGCTTAACTTGATGGCACCCAACTAACATAACTCCCTTGAAAGTTATCTTGGTCATTTTGATTGGTATGAAGAGACAGAACCCTGAATTATACAGTCAGATAAAAGAAAGTCAAATATGTCTATACAATCCAATTTACCATATCAACTATTCAGGAAACAAAGAGTATCATATATAAAGGACAGAAACTGAAATGAAATTTCTAAAGAGGACATTCACTGTTTATGCTCTGCTAGAGGCATGTCAAGTTCACAGTGTTACATATTAAGGCACCTGCACTTCCATTGAGAGACTTACCCAGTCATATTCATTTACGTCAACTCCACAATCAAGCAGCATCTTGACAATGTCTGTATACCCTTTACTACATGCTAATGACAGTGCACTCTCTCGCCCTTTCCCCAAGATTTGTGGGTCTGCACCCTGTCAGGAAAAACAGCATTGGTTTCATAAACAAGATCATCCGTGTGTGGAACCCATGGTTCAATCAATGCTCTCCTAAGTCCAAGGATCAAACCACCATTATACCATATAGCCACTTGCTTCAAGATGAGCACCACATCTCTAAAGTGCCATGGAACAATTCGTTTGAATGAGCCACTCTTTCCTCTTATACATTCACTCCACCTCTGTTGCCATTTAAAGCAATTGCTTCTTGATTCTGGCCCATCAAACAGTTTTTCTTTACAATAGCCTTTACATTCCTAAAGAATAATCACATGTCTTCAGTCATTATATTTCCCACCAGCCCTCTTTTAAAACAGGAATGCGAAACAATATTTTAAGTACTGATGAGTCTATCATTTAGTACGATAATACCTAATACCTAATCTCCCTTTGGGGGAGATGGGCGGTGGCGAAATTTGATAAACAAACAAACAAACAAACAAACAAATGTGCATTCTGGGAAAAAAGGTTTTTTTTATTGTTTCTATGAAAGTGTCAGAACATAGGATTTATAGAAATGTACAAATGGGACAATTAAAAATCTGGACATGAAACTATTTCTATAAATGGAAGAAATACTTAATCGGAGACCAATGCAGTATAATTTATAACTGCAACCCGTGTCCCTCATCAGCTGGATCAAATCACTCTGAGCACCACTGCTGTTGCCTACTTGCTGTAATGAGGTTGAGGTCCACAGGGTAAAAGGCTGAAGGTCCTAAACCTTGTTTCACAGATGCCGTCTGGGTCTGCACACTCTTACCCCACCATATGCTTTGGGGTAGCAGCTTGATAGTTTCTGCTGCTGCCACCATGTGTCATGGTAAGAACAGCCCTGGTCATGGTAACCCAGCAGCTTGCAGATTAGTTCATCCAAAACAAAAATCCAAAAGAAAATACATCATTCTGGACAGATCACAAGGTAGCAATGGATTCCTACAAATTAAGAATCCTCTGCACAAAATATTACAGATCTCCAGAAAATTCTAAAGAAAAAAAAATCCATCTTCATGTGCATAGCCTGAAGTATGGATGAACACTGAAATTAAACACCCAATTCTATAAATTGTACCAAGAGATAAAGAAACATAGAAAGCAAAAATATTTTTTAAAAATCCCTAGTTCAAATTCCTGGTTATATGTTTTACCTATTTCTACAGAAACAGGTTTCCTGAACCAAATGTCCTCTCGTTCAATTTCCTGGACTTCTCCAGCTGCTTAGAGATCATAGGGTGCTGAGGAAGATGGAAATGCCATTCTGCACCCAGCGTCTCTCTATAAACTTCTTTCTGGCTTCTGAAGAGACCAAACATTTTCTATACCCAGTAGGAGAGGCTAGAAAATCTTGTTCTGTACTTGACAAGGAGACAATTTTCACTTATGGGGATGTGGCCTGTGAGTCTGAAGGCTGGCATGCAGGCTACATTCACAACACTTGCATACTCATTTCTCAATTGTTATATTTTCTGTTTGCACTGATCCTAAGTCTTTAAATCTCATTTGAAGATCTACTTCAAAGATGGAAAGAGACATATCTGTTTGCTGCATCACTAGACATGTATAAAATAGAATACAGTTTCACTTACATTTTGGAGTAGAAATTCTACTACTGCGATTTGCCCATGAGCTGCAGCCCACATTAGAGGAGTAAAGCCTTCTTCATCCATATGGTTGATTACATTTTCTGTTTAACAAAACATACAGATTAACTATCTTTCTACTTATTCTGCCCCCAAATTACCCAAACTGCTGCCAAAACCTGCACTCCATTCACAGTACTCTGGGGATTGCAAAAGATGCTCTGCAGCTACATTTGGCCCAAGATTCAGCCACCTCTGGGCTACACAGACAGTCTGACATGCTAAAACAGCTTTTTCTGGTTTTTTTTTTCTCTTTTTAGTTTAAATAAATTATATTTTAATTATGTAAAAATCTTTTCCTATATATTCCTACAGCAGTTGTATATCACAAAAAATTCTAAGAATTTGCTTGGTGAAATTAAGAATTACTTTTTACATTCTAAAAACATAACTAGTTGTCTACAATCATCAAATGGTCATCAAAATGGTGCACAGATTCATCTCAAAGGTAACAAACAAAATTATCTATGATGACTCAAGCGGACGGAGTGTAGGCTGCAGTGTAGGCAATATCATAGGAAATTCTGTCATAACTGAACAATGATGGCATAAGAAGAGGCTTGTACAACAGAAGTAAAACTCCTTTATCAGGAGCATGTTCCCTTACCCAAGTCACATGATTCACCAAAATTACAGGATACCTTGGATAACAATGTCACAGTACTACAAGAAAAGGTTTGCTACTAAATATATTTTCCCAAAGAAAGAACACAGAAGTCCCATAATCCAAGTCTATCTACTGCTTTTAAATTTTGTTTCTAAAACGCTGATACATAGTTGTAGGTACAGTATGTATCATATTTGCATTAATGTTGATATAAAATGATTTGACATCATGATTAATTAAGCCAAAATGATTTGGAATTTATTTCAAAGTAAATGGAGAAAAAGGATGGGCAATGAGAGGAAGAAATGGTAACTCTGTTATAAAAATAGCCCCAGTATAGACCCCACCTGCCGAAAAAACAAAACAAAAACCCAGAGATCAATTCTTACCTTGTTCTATGCGTGTAGCTAAATACAACATTTCTCCCTGAGCTGCCAACTGGTGAACAGACAGAGCTGCAAAGGCAAACAGCAGAAAAACATCTAACAATTCTGTAAACGACCAATTTCTGTGGATAACCAGGAATACCACAGGCACATAAGCTAGGTTTATACTACATACTGTACTAAGTTATGGTTTGTCTTTAACTACATTTTGTTGCACAAACCACCTAGGTTCACACACTGAGCTATAACCAACCCCCACCCATCCTTATTTTGGATTAGTATGATATATGAAACCAGCCACGGGGGTTGGATACTGATAGAAAGACAACATGTATTAAGGAAATGAGAACTTCACTTCAGTAATCTTTCATTGTTATAAAGCAATACGGATGTACTGTTCAAGTCCTACAAGGTCTCTTTTATGAGTAAAGCACATCTCTGGATCTGCGGTACAAAGCAGCCATAGCTGCTTGAAGGCTCTTGAGAGCTTCTGTATATGTGCATGAACAGAAGATATTTCTGGGACTGTTCCCAAACTTATTCTTTCTGCAGAGAAACACTTACAGTTTACAAGCAAAGGTGTTGTAGAGACTTCATTTCCTCTGTGCTTGTTAGTTAAGGTGGTTGACTGCTTGATAGGTGAAAAATGCTTAGTAGTTGATGGGGTATAGACATGTCTTACTTGAATCCCAGGAGAAGGAGAAGTGTGGATATTGCACTCAGCTAGGTAAAAAAAAGCAGCTATCAGAATATTGTAATAGTATAACAAATATCTTGAAAGGGCGTGGTGGCTCAGCGGGTAAGACGCCAGGCTTATCGATCGGAAGATCGCAAGTTTGGAGGTTCGAATTCCTAGCCCCGTGTGATGGAGTGAGCTCCCGCACTCGCCCCAGCTCTTGCTAACCTAGCAATTCGAAAGCATGCAAATACAAGTAGATAAATAGGTACCACTTCGGTGGGTAGGTAACAGCGTTCCGCGTGCGTCATGCTGGCCACATGACCGTGGAAGCGTCTTCGGACAACGCTGGCTCTTCGGCTAACAAATGGAGATGAGCACCGGCCCCTAGAGTCGGACACGACTGCACAAATGCGCGGGGGGAACCTTTACCTTTACCTTATAACAATATCTTATTGTACAAAACAATGCAGTTACTTCATGTTTTATTCAGATAACATCAGTTCTTTTCTTAAGAAACCAGCATCAAAAGACAGAGCTTATCCTTGGCTCAAGATTTTGCATGGTTAGGAGGACAACACGTCCAATTTATGTGAAATGCTAAATAAATAATGGACACAGTTTCCACATTTGGCAGCTGAAGGCAAATGAGAGTATTTAGGCAATATTCATAATATGCTTGTTTGAGTTTAATTAGCTACAATATTTTTGAATGCTAGCTTGTCATGACATTCTAATTACCTGATTGAAGGAAACATTTAGTCAGGATTCAGGCTGGGGTATGGGATGGAGACAGCATTGATCACGCTCTTGGATAACATCTGGTGGAAGCAGGATGGGGGTAGTGCATCCATCCTAGCTCTTCTTGACCTCTCAGTGGCTTTTGATACTACCAATCATGGTATCCCTCTGGACTGGCTCTTGGAGTAGGGAGTGGGTGGCATGGTGCTGTATTGGTTCTCCTCCTTCCTCTGCGGCTGGTTCCAGTTGGTGTTAATAGGAGGGGAGAGGTCCAATCCTCAGCCCCTACTTTGTGGGGTGCCTCAGGGCTCAGTTCTCCCCCCTCCTGTTTAACATCTACATGAGGCCACTGGGTGAGGTCATCTGACAGTTTGGGGTGAGGTATCACCAGTATGCTGATGATATCCAGCTTTATAAATCTACCCCAGGCTGCCTGAGTGATGCCGTGGATGCCCCAATGTCTGGAGGCTGTGGGGCCCTGGATGCAGCACAATAGGCTTCAGTTCAACCCAAGCAAGACTGAGTGGCTTTGGGTATTTGGACCTTCTGGTGCCGGGGACTTTCCATTGTTGATCTTAGATGAGGTGGCACTGCCTCAGACAGACCCAGTGCCTCAGACAGACCCAGTGCACAATCTGGGGGTCCTCCTGGACTCACGGCTCCTCCTGCTCAAAGAGCAGGTGGCAGACGTGGATAGGAGGGCTTTTGCACACCTTCTGGTTGTGCACCGTTGCACTTGTTCCTGGACGGGGAGGCCCTGCTCACAGTCACTCATTATTATTATTATTATTTATTATTTATTTTATTTATTCCCCGCCCATCTCCCATACAAGGGACTCTGGGCGGGTTACAATAATTAAAGACTTAAAAATTTACAATACTTAAAATCAAACAGAGTAGAAAATGTATAAAAATCCAGTTATAAAATAAAATAAAATAGAATCCAAGATGTAATTGGGGACCGCAGCATAGGTCTTATTGCTACAGGGCCAGCCAACCCCAGGAGGCACTACCACCTCCGTTGTTCCAGGCCAGGCGGCAGAGCCAGGTCTTAAGGGCCTTCCGAAAGGCCAGGAGTGAAGGGGCCAGTCTCACCTCCGGGGGTAAGATGTTCCATAAGGCGGGGGCTGTTGCAGAGAAAGCACGCCTCCTGGACCCCGCTAGATGGAATTCTCTTGTTGAGGGGGTCCGAAGCATGCCCTCTCTGCATGCACGGGTGGGGCGGGCTGACGTTATCGGGGCGAGACGGTCCCTCAGGTACCCTGGTCCTATGCCATATAGGGCTTTAAAGGTAATCACCAACACCTTGAATTGGACCCGGAAGCAGACTGGTAGCCAATGCAGCTCGCGTAGCAGAGGTGTTACATGTGCCGATCTTATGGCACCCGTAACTGCTCGCGCCGCCGCATTCTGCACCAGCTGAAGCTTCCGGATACTTTTCAGGGGTAGCCCCATGTAGAGCACATTACAGTGGTCTATGCGGGAGATGACAAGGGCATGAGTGACTGTTCGGAGGGCCTCCTGATCCAGGAAAGGGCGTAACTGGCGCACAACTCGAAGCCCTTGTGACCTCCTGTCTGGACCACTACAATGCACTCTATATGGGGCTACCCTTGAAAAGCATTTGGAAGCTTCAACTGGTGCAGAATGCAGCAGCACGGGTAGTAAATGGTGCCAGTTATTCAGTGCATGTAACATCTCTACTCTGTGAGCTGCATTGGTTGCAGGTGTGCTTCCAGGTGTAATTCAAGGTGCTGGTTGTCACTTTTAAAGCTCTTCATGGCTTGGGACCAGGTTACTTGAGGGACTCTCTCTCTCCAGTTGTTTCTACCCGTCTGATCCGGTCAGGCAGGATAGGTATGTTTTGGGCTAAGGAATGCCGGTTGGCGGGGCCTAGAAGATGCAACTTTTCTGCCATAATGCCCGTCTTATGGAAGATTCTCCCTCCAGAGATCAGGATGGCCCCAACCCTGCTGGCTTCTCGTAAGTCCTTGAAGACCTGGTTCTATGCCCGGGCCTGGGGTCCTGAGGGTGTGCATGGACCCGTTTCGTGGTTAATTTAGTCATTATGATGGGTGCTTTATTCTCAGCTGCTATGTATTTTAATGTTTGCATTATTTTAATTGTTTTTATTTTTTAAATTTTGTTCGCCACCAAGAGTCCCTTGGTGAGATGGGCGGCCATACAAATAAAATAAATAAATAAATAAAATTAATCTACTTAGTTGTTTGGATTGGACTGACCCAATCATTATAATAATGTATTTTAATCCTAATTTTTATTGTAAGCCGCCCAGAGTCCCCCGTTTGGGGGAGTTGGGCGGTCATATAAATTTAAATAATAAATAAATAATAAGAAATATAAGGACCTTCTATTTTTATCGTTAAATTATTGTTTATGTCTGAGACCAAATATTGAGTAGATCCATAAACATGGAAAGTTCAGGCCACTTTACATATAAGAACACCAGTGACAAATAACAGCAATGAAACACAGAAGAAATATTGGGTCAGATAAGATGGAACATCAAACCAAATTTAAGACCATTCTTTAAATAAGAAAAATGTAGTGTTCAATTGCACCCATATATTCATTTGCTTTGATAGCATTATCCCTGAAAAAAAATACTTTTAAAAACTGACCTTTAAATAATACTGATGCCACTTCCAGGTCAGAGTTCACTTGATCTTGAATGTTTTTACTATCCTCTTCATTCAATGACTTGACAAATCGAGAACACACATTCATATCAAATCTATTGGGCAAAATGAATTTCATTCCCATGGCAACACTCTGAGCTGGTCCTTCCTCCACACTGGACTCAAGGTGATGTTCAACTTTAATATCTGGCATATGAGACAGGCTAAAGGTGCCAGCACAATCTTCCACAATTAGCTGGGCATCAACATCTAGATTGGTTGAAGACTCCATGATCTGAATTTCAATTATGTAACCTGTTTCTTAAAATATCTGATGTATTCCCTTTTTCAATATCAGTGGTTGAGATTTCTAACGATCTATAGTTGGAAACAAAATATCAGTAAACTAGAACATTGTGGCACTGGCTCAGTTTGCTCTGCAAACTAAAAATAACAGTCACCATTATGAACAATTGTAATTAATTCTGGATAGTACAAATATTCTCCATCTTCCGTGTATGATAAGGAAAATCCCAAGACAGCCTCTAAAATGTTTATATTGAACTCTACTCAAATCAGATTTTTACTATGTTACAGGGGAATCGGCACCAGATAGGAGAAGTCTTAGAAACGGAAAAGAACCTTTTTTTCATAAACAATGATTGATGATCTCACATGGAGCTACGTATCAAGCACCCATGGTAGGGTACTTTGGGGACTTCTCTTTGCCAGTTTCACTGCTGTAGCATTACAGGTTTCACTCTACGCAGCATAAAGGGCTAATGCAGTCCTGAACATGGCATTTTAATTTAGATGAAGAACTAAGTTTAAGTTCCACCTTTCTACCATGAATTTATAAACGAAGGCACCTTATAGAACATACATGAAACATCACAGTTCATAATCATATCTCATAGCAACTTCTTTTATTCAGGAAGGTTGCCTATGAACTGAAACACGAAACCAGTATTTCTTTCTACTGTATAGGACACAGCTAACTTATGGTTTTGTTGCCACATGATGTGGCAATGACAACCAATTTAAATGCCCTAGAGATGAAACAAGTTCACAGAAACTAAAATGACGGCTCCGTAAGGATGCCTCACCTCCAGAACCAGCGTCCAGCGAGCTGCAGAAGGAACAACTTGCTGGACCCGAAAGGCTTTTGGTCTGACCCAAGCCCAGCCCTTCTCACGTTTGCAGACCCCTGCTAAGCGAACCTGGGTTTCTCCGGTCTATATCTTCGGCACTAGCGATTCCACTATGGTGCAGAGGCTGTTGCTCATCACCTCTCCCGCTTGACTTCCACAGGCCGCCGAGGTTCTCCTCTTTCCCCTCGGCATCTTTCAGTCGCATAGCCTCGCTTCATTCCTCACAGTGTCAACCAAGCTGCGGCTGTTGTTATTCCGTTCCATTACGTCACTTCCTCAGCAGCACACGGGAGACTCGGAAATGCAGAGGAGGCCCTGCTGCTACGGCTACCTGATCTGGGCTGCAAGCCTCCAGAAGGCCACGCGGCGGCAGATACTAGATTTGTTTCCTTGGTCCCCTGGAGGTTTGTAGCCCAGATGAGCGCCGAAGCCAACCCGGAGACAAGGAGGCTTCTCTGCTTAGTCTCCACAACCTCTTCTTCTACCCCCTACCCCCTTGTATACGCATAGGGATAAGAAGAATGGAGAAAAGACCACCATGAATTTAGAGCAACGGAACCTCTGAGGCAAAAGTCTGTTGAGGTCAGGCGGGAATTACAAAGCGGCTTCTCTCCGGCTTATTCTGCCCCCATGTGGCGGAATGAAATTCAACCCTGAGCTACAAATATTCTCTTCGATTGAAATGGGAGGCGCAAAAGAGAGCGAGAGCCGTAGCGGAGGAGAAAAGCGCCCGCCCCCAGCAGGGGCAGCGCCAGTTAGATATGTGGCGCAATGTGATGACGTAGGCGCTGAGTAGCAACGCTCTGCGCTGCAATGGCGGCTCCCTCGGAGGTAGCGTGAGCGAGAAGACCCGGAGGTCCAGGTAACCGTGGGCTGACCGTGGGGGGACTCCCAGAGAGGCGCATGGTCCCCTGCCTCTGGAAACGAAATTATCTCCTTCCGCTTGAGTTTTTAGCCTCAATTCCTCTTCTTCTCCCCAATCGGTGGACTGTAGCGTTTTAGTGGCAGGCAGACAAGGAAGAGCCGTTGCTTTCCCCGTTACGTCATCTCCCTTTCAGGAACTGCTGCAGGAGCATGAGGGGAGGGGGAGGGGAGATGAGATGAGATTAACACCTGCTTGCCTACCTGCACTTTACATATAAGAACGCCAGGCAGGCAGCTGGTCCTGCACCGCTGTGAAACCGTGAAAGCACCGCTCTTCCACGCTTGTAATAGTTGGCATTTTGAACAATGCGGCTTCCGAATAAAGTTTCTTGAGGCAGTTGTCACTGACACACCTGGTATCAGTGAATTCTGGAAGTAAGTGCTTTGCAGTGAGAAGAAGTGCTCCCTTTTGTCTGTCATCAATCTGATTTCTTTCATTTTAAAATGACAAACCCGGATTTTCTGGTCAGAATTGAGCATATCCTTCATTGTCATAAACACGGTTTATGAAGTCTGAAATGTATCTCTGAATCAGCTATAAACTGTCATTTGCAGTTTACTAAGGGTGTGATAGTTGACATGTAACTATTGGCTTCAAGGAGAAATACGAATCTTCAGTTGGTATAGAAGCTTTTGGGCAGCTTTTCCATTTTAGATATAAAAAACTGGAAAGGAGAAATAGAATACAGGTAGTCCTCAACTTACGACCATTCATTCAGTGACCTTTCGACTGGTCCCTGAGGTTACAGCCATTGCAGCACTCCCACGGTCACCTGATTGCGATCTGGGTGCTTCGCAACCTGTTCTCACTTGCGATCGGTTGCCAAGCACCCTGCGATCACATGATCGCCATTTCCAGCCTTCCCTGCCAGCTTCCCCAGAAAGTCAATGAGGAATCCGGCAGGGAAGGTCGCAGGTTGCTGGGGTAAGTCTCCCCCACCTGCGCACTCTCCCCAGCCCCTTTGCACTTGCACCATGCTGGCTGCTTGTGCACCCCTGCAACCCTCCCTGACCCGCGCTGCACTCCTGCGGACTCTTCCCGACCCGCGCGGCACCTCTCGTGCACCTCCTCTGCACCCTCCCTGCACCCTTTCACTCCCTCCCCCACCTGGCAGCAGCCACTTACCTGCCTGCCGGCCTGGGACTTGCAACTTCCTGCCGGCTTCCCCACTGACTGGTTGTGGGAAGCCAGCAGGAAGTTGCCTTGCCTAATGATTGTGGGATTCAGTTAATGATGGCAACCAGGATTTCAGAGATTGCTGTCGCTAAGCAATGCAGTTGTGGTTTACAACTGCATCGCTTAGCGATGGAAATTCTGGTCCCAATTGTTGTCGTAAGTCGAGGACTACCTGTACTAGTTTTAAATGAAGTGTAACAAATGCATTGTAGATTAATGTAGAATTTTACCACCTCCCATTTGTCAAAGGAGTGAAGCAGATTAGTCCTGAACAGTAATTTGAATTCTAATATTTGTTCTATACACTTATATTTTAGATAAAAGAAGATGGGAGAATTGTATCCTTACCTGTTCCCCATTTTAAACAAACCTGTTTGCTTTTTATTTTAAAAGGTTGCATCTAGAAGATTATTCTAGCCTTATGAAGTTTACAGGTGGAAGATTACTTTCTGCTACTGGAAGAAATTTCAATTAACAAATAATGGCAAATTACAAACCTGTAATAGTTCAGACATTTCCAAAGCTTGGAGAGAAAATTACAAAGGATACTTTGTATTGGAAGAATTACAAGGTAATAACACATAGTTAATTATAGGAATTGAAACTGATATAGTCAGTTCTTTGTAAATCTTACCTGATTTGTTTTTTTTAATTGAAAAAAGAAAAAAAATACAAAATTTGTATATGGCTTCTGCACTTTCCCATCCGTGAGTGAACCTTGATTTAATGGATCCCCAGTTTAGCTGACTTTAGATTACAAATCGAAGAGACTTTAGATTCAATGGATCAGATTCCATCCAAACATCCCCCATAAATGCCAGACAAGTCAGTTGCATACGGAGTAGTCTGGATGAGGCAGTTGAATTTATGGTAATTTAACCTACATTTTACATTAATTATGCAAATTATATTATGTAATGTAAATTTGCATAATGAAGATATTACACAAATGAAGTAAGTCGCCATGAGGACCTACTTTCTTATTTTATAGAATTTTGGAGTAATTGACATCCCTTCAAACCCCCCCCCCCCCCCCGTTTACAATTTATGGTGTTGTAATGCTGAGAATAAAAATGTTTCATGTTTTAAACTTAAAAAAGATTTTGTCACTTTTCTCTTTCAGTCTTTTGTAAATATTCTTCTAATTTATTTACTTATTTAATTTTTATCCCGCCTTTATTATTTTTTTATAAATAACTGAAGGCGGCGAACATACCTAATACTCCTTCCTCCTCCTATTTTCCCCACAACAGCAACCCTGTGAGGTGAGTTGGGTTGAGAGAGAGGGAGTGGCCCAAGGTCACCCAGCCGGCTTTCATGCCTAAGGCGGGACTAGAACTCTCAGACTCCTGGTTTCTAGCCCGTTGCCATAACCACTAGACCAAACTGGCTCTCCATTTTTAATGACATTGTCTTAAAAATGAAAGATGTTTAACATTGTGCTACCATTTTTCAGACTCCCATTCAGATAAAAGAGTTTGGTGCAGTGAATAATATAGACTTTTCTCCAGTTCCTCCATACAATTATGCTGTCACAGCCTCATCAAGGGTAAGGCTTAAGTTATATATTTTTTTTCTTTAAATTATCTTCATTTTTTTTCACAGTCTAATTCTATTTTATATTATAGCGAATCTCTGCTAATTTGCTTGCTGTTCCATCCTATTTTGACTGCAGTAGAACAGATGTGTTAGTGTGCTGGAACAGGCAAAACAATGCATAGGCAATTGAATTCTGTTGTATGCAAAGGGCTTTTATAATCCTATACTTGTTTCTGGCAGATATTTTTAGTTGGGTTTCTCCTTCCACTCTCTTTAGCAGCAGGAGCAAAGGATTTTCTTCTGTAGCCTTTAGGTCACCACAGAGAACTACCTCTACATTCTCTGATACCTGGGTCTCTGCATGAACTCCCAGTTCATCTTGATTTTCTGCTCTTTTCATCTCTTATTTTTCAGGGTTTGTCAGGTCATCTGAAGGCTTAGGAAGCCCCTAATTCTTTCTGGCTGCATCACAGAGTTATCAGAAAGTTGGATCCACCATTCTGAGAGCTTCATCTTTCAAGCAGCCCCCTCACCAGAGGCATGACTGCCCCCCACCCCCTCCTCCATATCTTTCCCTTCCCTGGGACTGTTTTCAACAGCTGCAGTGGAGGCAGCAGGTGTTCACTCAGTTCATTTCCTCCGAGGTGGTAAAATCATCCTCAGCCCCTTTGAGGAGCTGAGGGATCCATGGATGGAGGCGGGGGGGGGGAACAATAGTTTCCTCCCTCCTTAGGGGACTAACTGATCACCCTCCACCCAGACTTCTGTACAGTAACAATAAGCTTCAGGAGCCTTAAGCCCGTACAGTCCCCTTTTCATTCTGGCACAGCCATGTTAAAACTCTAAATTGGTTAATCTTACTGAAGTTTTGTTCCAGGGAAAAGTTTTGTAGCCAGCTGTGGAAAGCTGAATTAGTGGTTATTCATTGGATTCATAAGTCATAACAAACTAGGTTGATCAAGAAGGGAAATAAACATTCCAGACGTTTTTTTTGGCTACCTAGTGAGAGGGAACATGTGATGCTCAGGATCCCTGTGCTCATCCTTGTGATACCAAACAATGGTTTATCAATAAATGTGAGCCTCTAGATATACTGTATCTGAGAAAGAACTGGTTTTCTGCAGAGAAGAGATACTCTGGAGTCCTTGGTGCTCTCTGAGCCTTGTTTTTTTGCAGACGTTTCATTGCCAGACTAGGCAACATCTTCAGTGCGAAAAGGGAGTGGAACTTTCTCTTCTGTAGAGGGGTTAGGGTTAGGAGGGTTAGGGTTAGGGTTAAGAGATCAGAGGTCTCAAACTCAAAATCATCATGTTGGCCATATGACAACAAGTTCATTAGTCCAAAGGCCAGAATAAGGAACCCTTTTCATAACTTGCTGCAAAGGTATATAGTGAATCAAAAATGAAGAAAATAAAGAGCATCATGGCAGGTTGTTAAACATAAATTTATTAAATAAAAAAACATTGCTGCAAACCAGAGCTACTTTTTGGCCATGTCACATTGGCCACATAGTAGCTGTGCAATGAAGATCAGGGTTGTTATTGACATTGGAGTAGGGCATGTGGAGGATGGTTCTTGCATGGAGCATGACTACAAGCAGCAAAGCTTTTGGCTGTTTCCCATGTCATTCTGAATGAAGATGTGTGCATTACATGTTGTTTTAGATTCACATTTATGGACGATATTCACAAGAGCCAATCAAAACGTTTTCTCGGTTCAAAGATGTAGCTTATTGTGCTACATATCGAGAGGATGGGAAACTGCTTGTTGCTGGCAGCGAAGAGGGCAGTGTTCGCATCTTTGATATTGGTGGGAGAGCACCATTAAGGCAATTCGAAGGCCACACTAAGTAAGTATGAGAACATGACCATATTTGATTCATTGCCTGATTGCTTCAATCTACAACTGTACATTGGAGTAATTGCAATTTCAGATGTGAGAAAAGATGTTTTGAAGCATCTGCTTTCTCAGTTGATCAACAAATGTGTTAATTATATTGTAAATATAATATTTATTAGTAACAAGTTCTCATTGTTTTATCAACTATTGGGTCTATATTCTATAATGTCATTAGACACAGTCCATTGATTTAAAAAGTGCTTTGTATGTAATCATGATGCAAAGTGCAGACTTTTGGCATATAGTTTACACAGAATTATCTGTTCACCTGTGCTCCATCAGATCTGCCTGTGTTTAATTGTGACAGAAAACTTTTTACCTTCAAATTTTTGGGTACTGAAAAGTTAAGGAAAAGTTACTAATGTTATTAATAACATTGATTATTAATTTTGCTTTTAATTAATGTTACTGAAAACATTAACAGTCTGGAAATGTTTGACTATTGATCTAAGCAGAGTTTTCATAATTGTATGTTTTAAAAATATGGCTAGAGTTTGTCTGTTTGGATGCATAATACAGGATTTTAAAATATGAATTGTTGAATCAATTTTATTTGCTAATAAAATTTTATTTGGTTTTTTGTTTAGTTGTTTATTTGCAGAGCTTATAGGGTGTTTGAATCAGAACTGACTCTGAGTGGCCTATAATATCCTGGTTTAGCACATCACGCTAAACCCAGAACAACTGGACTATTATTGTTTACTGTGATGGGTGAACCCAGCCATTTTCTTTGTATTCTCCATGTGAATTGGGTGGACTACTTTTTCCCTATTTATAAAGATTATTTTCATAGATCTTTAATATATCGTTCTCAAGTCTTGTGTAAATGTTTTAAAGTGATGAAGATGATCTCAGATGATCTTCAAGTAACTCAGATAATCTTCAAGAATTCAGAAAACAGTGTTAATACTCTGAAATTATAGAATATACATATCCCAGTGTTTCATGATAGGAAGGTTATATAATCTTAACTATAGTAAAAATTGAGATGGCTTTATATTTATTCATTGTTTTTGGTGTTGTGACTTGTAGAGCAGTACACATTGTAGGATTTCTGTCTGATAAGTACCGAATAATGTCTGGAGGAGATGATTACACGTCACGGGTCTGGGATGTTTCAACTTCATCAGAAATAGCATGCTACAAAGAGCACACAGATTATGTGAGATGTGGCTGTACTAGCAAACTGAATGCAGATCTTTTTGTAACAGGTTTGTGATTTACCTTACATTTACTGGTGACAAAATGACTTCCTGAATGATCTTTACATTTATCTACAGTTATAATATTTTCCTAGTTATAAATTTCCTAGTTATTTATGTTAAAATTTATTGATTTTCCTGATTCAGGTTGTTTTTCCGTTTTAAGAATGTTTTTGTAAGAATGACTTAATTACAATGGTAGTTTGCTAATCAAAAAATTCTACAGCCAAGACATTTTGGAATCAGAAGATGAAATACTTAGATGGTGTATCTGACTTCACATTATAAGTTACTCTTATGTTGGGATCTTGGTTATTGCTGAGGTTGGTTTTCTTCTTACAACTGTTTGATTACCAAACCAGTAATCAGTTTATCAGTTTTCCAAATTGGACAATTGGGAACAGGCACACAAACTACAACAACCCTGCTCAAGACAAGTAGGACAAGCTGCCCCACATAAAAAGCCAGCAACCCCCACGCCTTTGTGTCAAAGCACTGGCAATGTTAGACTGCGTTTTAGGTCTGAACAAAAGCACTTCCAGTCACGGGCTGTTCCTTCATATGTTTTGAAGTGCTAAATCCTTTCTTCTTCTGGGATACATTCTAGGTTCCTATGACCATACGGTGAAAGTATTTGATACACGGACAGACAAAAGCATCATGAGGATAGAACATGGGCAGCCGGTTGAGAGCGTTAATCTCTTTCCTTCTGAAGGTCTTCTTGTGACAGCAGGTATTTCGTTCAATGAGCAGTTTTTTCCATCTCTCTTTCCCATCCTATTTACAGCAAAACATCCCGTATTTATTTCCATATGCAAAAACTCTGTTTCTCAGTTTCCTTTTTTATTTGGGTTACACAAGCATGGGCTGGGGAAGGATATCAAGTCCCGGTAATCTGTAATGTGTGATTAGTGACCTGCAG
The DNA here is from genome assembly GCA_023362775.1 of Charina bottae. Lineage (NCBI taxonomy): Eukaryota > Metazoa > Chordata > Lepidosauria > Squamata > Charinaidae > Charina > Charina bottae. The sequence goes on from JALMGJ010000002.1 coordinate 248,564,399, forward strand.
TTGGCTTAACGGGTGGTGGGATTTGCGAGCCTTTTGTTAGTTATATTCTGGTTTCTTTTGTCCCACTCCATGTGAAAGTGCTGAATCCATTAGAAGCCATTTTGTCAGTAAAGAAGAGGGTGATTAATAGAATGGGAAGAGAAGCAAACTATGGAAATTGCCTTCTGAAGAAAAATGTATGTACAAACATACTATTTTTTTAAACTTTGCAGGTGGTCGTTACATTAAAATCTGGGATATCCTGAAAGGAGGCCAATTGTTAGTGTCCTTGAGAAATCACCATAAAACTGTAACCTGTTTGTGTCTGAGTAGCTCTGGTCAGAGGCTGCTCTCAGGCTCCCTAGACCGGTTTGTATTTTTCAGCATTTTCTTTCAAGCTTTTTCTGCCATGTTAACTAATAGTTCTGTGCAATTAGTGGTATATTCAACTGCAAAATAAAAAACTGGGCATACAGCTTAGCAGCATTCCCAAAATACTGGGAGTGCACTTCTTTCCTTTTCTAAAGAGAAAGGTGAAACTTGCAAGCCCAGTGATGCCTACTGAATCTCATAATCAGGGCTAGAGGTCTAATGATGTGGTTTCAGTGCCATCAATAGATTGCTGTCTTTCCATTAGCTTAGAGCATAGCTTTCCAAACTGTGTGTCGCAACACATTAATGTGTCACGACAAAACCCAGAAGTGCTGATGGCGCGTTGCCGCCGCCCCTGCAGTGGTAGCGGCGGTGGCGGCGCACCATCAGCGCTTCCGGGTTTTAGCATGACACACGCTGCCGCCGCTGCGCACATCGCCAACACCGGTGTTGGTGTGTCACCAACGGCGGGACTTTGGAAAGCACTGGCTTAGAGGAAGTGTGATGATGTTATTCATATGCATGAGCAAAGAATAACCCTTAGGAAGGGTTGCATAGAGTTACAACCATACGCAGAGCTGTCTGTATGGTAATTGCATAAATCAGCGATGGGTATCACTGTTACAACTTGAGGCAACCTTGAAAATATTTTCATCAGAATTCCTGAGGGGCTGGTGATGTCATGGCATGATGTAAAAAAGTCCAGGGCTATTCTTCAGTGTTTGGCTGGGAATATTAGGGACTTGGGGGTGGTTTTTCAGGTACATTCAGTCTCTCCAAAGTTTATTTCTTTGGTTTCCCACAGAATACTTTTGATGCAGGGGGTGTCGGTCACCGCCCCTTGCTTGATTTCAGACGTGGCCCTCCATAATTTAGAAGAGAAGATAGAAATGGTGGAATGTTGTCTGACCCTCCCTTCCTCTTCATGTACCCAGGATCCCCTAAAAACTTGCTTTGGTGGGCTGCTGGCTGGGTCCTTTGGGACAGTTGGAGGTGATGCTAGAAAATTGCAAGAGGAGGCAGAATTATATGCTCTTCCCATAAACCAGGGGTTCAGAGCAGAATATTTTAGGAAAGGCTCCTTTGTATGAAACCAAACTCTAGATCCAGTTCACTACTTTTCTTGTTGGTTTTTGTTTGCTTACTTGTCAGTCATATATTTATTACCAAGGTCAGAGCTTTCCAAACTTTTCATGTTGGTGACACACTTTTTAGACATCCATCATTTCGCGACACACTCTTACGCAGAGCATCATTTCGCGACACACTCCTACAGCAGGGCACAAATCAGGCACTAAGACCTGCGTGGAATCACAGCAGGTTTGGAGGCAGCCAGGCACAAGGCAGGCACTAGGACCTGCGCGGAATCCTGGCAGGGTTCGGAGACAGCAGCCGCGACACACCCAGACACTTCAGCCAACACACTAACGTGTCCCGACACACAGTTTGGAAAGCTCTGACCTAGGTCTTGCAATTCTGTTAAAATGAATCAACCTTAGAATAGGTTCAGCTATAAATTCTTACTAGGTCACTTAAATTTTCTCTCAGAGATTATCCTTAGCTGGATTGCTCTTCCTGCTGTCCCAAGCAGAACCAAATACATTTTTAGCTCCTAGGTGGCAGTAGAGAGCAACCTCCCAACCAGTTTTTTTCATCCTGCCTGTTCTGGTAAGCAGCTTGGTTACAAGAGCTCCCCAACTGTATCTTTACCATTTTCCTTCTGGTTTTCTTAACATTTTCTACACCTCCTTTCTTGTGGGCCTACCATGATCTCTGATGGCTAGGAAGACCCTAATTCTTCCTGGAAACTTCAGGAGAGTTTAAAATGGTTGTGGCAGTTCTTTGGACTCAGCCCCTTGAGTGGCAGGCCCACCAGGAGGGAGAACCATCTGCCCAGGCCTCTTTTCCTCCCACTCACCCAAAAGCCCATCTTCAAGAGCTGCACAGGAGGTGTCAGGTACATGATCAGGTGGTGATTTATGCTGATTATCATCCCACCCACAAGGAGGTATATTTCCAGATGGAGTCTGATTTGGAGTCACCTGGTCTAGGAATGCCTTTCAAAGAGTGTCAAGTTCCAGTTTCAAGGGGTATAGACATACTGGACTGGAATTCCACTGGGCTGCCTCAGCAGTGGTCAGGACAGTTCAATCTCCTTACCTCTTATTCAGAAAGTACTTTCACTGCACTGAATAGTCAATCCCCAAGGTTTTTCACACTGTTTCCTCCAATGAGAACTCTGAATATACTGTCTGAATTGTTAAAGATTGAATGATGGGAAGGAATTTTAAATCACTGAGCATGTTTTTCCTGATCAGCAGGTTTGACCCTCTGCCATAAAACATATTTAGTTCTCTATTCAGCTATGAACATGGCAGTTTCCCTGCAAGTCTACATGCAGCTTTGCAAAAATGATAGGTGCTTTATTATTATAACTAGGTTGGCTTACATGCTGTATCATTTTTCACCCCTTCTTTGAGAGGTCTGGGCACATGGGTAGAGATAGTCTCCTACTAGACAAGATGGGTGCATTTTCTGCCTAGGTGGGTCTAAACTTAGTTTTTTTTTTCTGACCTCATATAGCAATAGCTTGACTACATTTTCACTGGCTGGAGGCATGTGTACCCCCTTTCCTGAAACTGACAGTAGATGTCACCAACAGAAACCTTAAAGGAAAAAATACTATAGAAAAATAAGTATAGGTAGTCCTTGTTTAATGTCTGCTCGTTCAGCGACCATTCAAAGTTACAATGGTGCTGAACGAGAAAGTTGTTCAATGGGTCCTCGTAGTTGCAGCCGTCACAGCATCCCCACAGTCATGTGATCGCAATTTGAGCATTCTGCTTGCAATTATGACATTGCAGCATCCTGTGGTCACGTGACCGCCATTTGTGACCTTCACTGCCGGCTTCTGACAAGCAAAGTCAATGGGGAAGCTGGCAGGAGGTCACAAATGGTGATCACGTGACTGCGGGATGCTGTGACTGTGCAGGATTAGCCCAATGACGGCAACTGGGACTGTCGGAACTGCCGTCATAAGTTGGTGCAGTCATGTGACATTCCGCCTTATGACTGCGTCGCTTAGCAATGGAGTTCCGAGTCCCAATTACCGGTGATAAGTGAGGACTGCCTGTAGACTTTTTTGCACATATAACATCATACAGAGTTGGAGGCCTTATTAGCTATTAGACTTTTCCAATCCTTTTTATAGTCTGTGGTCCTAGGTACAGATCCTACATTTAGGCTTAAAATTAAATTCTGTCATCCATAGGATATAGGAGCTTTGCTTACTTCCTTTTGCCCCAACCCAACCACCTCCTTGAGAGCAGTGGCACAAGATGGATGTTCAGAGAGCCATCAAACTTTATTTGAAGAAGATCAGGCTCTGTTGCCGTTTTTGTTTCATTCCAGCAATCCTCCTTTGGCAATAGGGCATCTTCCACAACAATCACCAGTAGATTAGAGCCAGTTTGGTCTAGTGGTTAAGGCAACGGGCTAGAAACCAGGAGTTCTAATCCTGCCTTGGGCATGAAAGCCGGCTGGGTGACTTTGGGCCAGTCACTCTCTCTCAGCCCAGCTCACCTCACAGGGTTGTTGTTGTGGGGAAAATAGGAGGAGGAAAAAGTATTAGGTATGTTTGCTGCTTTGAGTTATTTATAGATGATGATGATGATGATGATGATGATGATGATGATGATGATGATGATGATGATGATGGCAGGATAGAAAATAAAATAAAATAAAGCCTGCATAGTTCACTGCAGTGATGCCCAGTTTCTTGTTGTCCTAGTGTATAAATCATGGCCCACTATGCTAGGAGCATAAACCACCTCTGCAGCCTTCCCCACTACTCTGAGCAGGACGTGCAGACTAGGAATAAGATCCATTTTTAGGATCACTACAAGCTTTAATTCACAGGCCTCTGCTGAGGTTTCCATCAGCAGACAAATCCTACAACATATAGTGCCTTGTTCTTAAGTCTGCTCAGTGAGTGGTTCCTACTGTTCTGGAGACCACCCTGGTAAATCCCAGCTAAGGAAACCCTCAAGCCACATTAGGAGAGTGGACATTGTCAAGTTCCTGTTTGTACCAGGGTGGAAGGTTCCTGGATTTCCACACCTTAGTGAAAATGACTTTTCTTGATGAGCAGGGAGATATCACTCGGGTGCCTGTCCTGGCACCTAATTGCTCGTCAGACCCTTAAGTAAGTGAGATTGCTTGGCTGCAGCCAAAAAGTTAGAAAAGAAAAAAAGTTGGTCTTACCTGCTGGAGCAGTGGGAAGAGTAACCCAGTTAAGGATTGCCACTTACTTCTGATCAAATGACATGCTATCAACAACATTGTATAATCCATTTTATTTTATAAAATACTTATAAATTACAGCAGAGGGCTCACTATGGTATGGGCATTTTCTTTTGTAGGCACGTGAAGATTTACAGTACAACTTCCTACAAAGTAGTGCACAGCTTTAACTATGAAGCATCAATTCTCAGTCTTGCATTAGCAGTAAGTAGTACAATAAATCTTCTGGTAGGTGTACAGATAATGATCAGTTGGATCTGCATATTGTTCTAAGCCAAATGTGTTTGGTTTGCTTTTGGTTTAACATAATGTGTGAACCCTGCCATTTTTTTATTTTGTCAGATTTTGTCAGTGAAAAATGCTTATCAGTCTAAGTTTTTGAATATAAGCTACTGGATACAAAAACATTTATAAAAAATGGATCTTGTAAAAGAAGACAGTTGTGCAAATGCCATGCTTTTCAACTTTATTTATTTATTCTGCAAATCTATATGGCTGCCCATATCAATCAAATAACTGGGTGGCTAATAAAGAAGTAAAAGCAAAAACATGCATATAAAAATAACAATAAAAGACACCAGCTAAAAATACTCAACTCCTCAATCAGTACAGCACAAAACCTACAAACGGGGCTCCACTAATATCCTGGCCCTAAAGCCTGAGGAAAGAGCCATGTTTTTAAGGCCTCCTGAAAGGCCAACAGGGTTGTGGCCATCTGAAACTCCATGGGGAGGCTGTTCCATAGGGTAGGCACCACAACAATTGTGACATGCTTTGTTGACCTGGCAACAGCCAAATAATGTTGCCTGGAATATGTGTTCTCTAGGCAGACTTCTGAGTACTTTTGGCCATCTAGAGCTTCTTTAGGCAGATCATTAAGTCTGCTGTTTTTTAAAAAAGTGTAGGTGTATCATGAAATAATACTGTACTGCTATCACATCATGTTGGGCTGTCTATTAAGACAGTCTCCCTCAACCTGATGCCTCCAAATGCATTGGACTACAACTCCTGATTTCTAGACAATATGGTCAATATCCAGGCTGTCTGGAAGTTTGGGAAATGTAGTCCAGCATAACTGGAAGATATCAGTTAGGAAAGATTACATAAATTTAAAGTCTTTAACCACATTAGTTTGTTGCAGCACAGGTATGGAAGGACATGAGGAATGTTTTAGAAAAAGGCTCTGTCAGGAATGTTGCCTCATTGTTTATTAATTAAACTTTTGTTTTGGATCATGAGCCAAAGATAAAGGAATTCACTGCTTTTGGAGGTTGAGGAGTTAGCTACCTTGGATTGACTTCATTTTAAGTACGTGCATGAATAGCTGAACAAAGCAAATGAAAGGGACTTACTGAGGTATAAGCCCCATTGAGCACAATAGAATTCTTAATAAATGGATAGGACAGTTGGGCTAGAAAAATGGCTGGGTTTAACCTCATCAATCTGGTGATTTGAGATAGTTTTATTTTATCAAAATCTTCCAGTTTGACATTGTAGAGTGTTTCTTCATATGTAATGGTAGAAGCTAGTTTCTCTGTGAGGCAATATTTTCATAAAATTAATACCATGGAACTAAATATATGGATTAAGCCAACCTTGTTTTCCTTTTTAGCCTGAGGATGAAGCTCTAGTTGTAGGCATGACAAATGGCATATTGAATGTTAAACATCGGAAGCATGAGGGAGAAAAAGAGGTTCTTCACAGGAGAAGGCCTGCATACCGAACCTTTGTGAAAGGAAGAAACTCTCTGCCAAAGCAGGTATGCAGAAAAAGATGCTCAGAAAAAGCTCCATTTTTTCTTAGTGAATGGCATGTGCCGGAATTGAAGAACAAAAGATGTGAGGGGTAATTAATTGGGCTACATTTCACTGGATGTTTCCCCTCAATTGGAAGGGGACCAGGTTGGAAAAGCTAAGCTAGGGTAAACGGGTTTTAAAAAAAACCCTTAATTAAACAAAGGTCTTCTGGTTAACTAGATACTGAACTTCAGCATTTAAAATGCAGAAGTGGCTCGTGGCAAACTTGGTCAGAGAAGAAATCAAGTTGTAATCATATTTGTTCAAAGCTAAGTGAACAAAGTTTGGAGGGCCTACAGAGCAGTCTGTTGTCTACTGAAACTATGTCTCATTGAGTTAATTGGATCTGTTTTATCATGTAAAAGGATCTATTTTATTTATATAAAAATTATATCCTGCCTGACCTTGTATAATGCATAGACGACAATTTAAATCAGTGAAGATTTAAAATATTAAATGACACAAAAGTATGGTTATTTGAAATGCTTACAGAAGCCTGTGGAAGGGTTCCCACCAGAGAAGGTGCCAAGGTAGGAAGTCCCAAAGTTTACTTATGGTGGCTGAGGATGCCTTTTCTCTGCCATTGCTGCAACACAAAGAAGAACATTTCCGCTTGTTTGTTTGGGCTGGGCAGGGTGTTATGGGAGATACTCTGGATTGCAGTGATAATGTTTAAGATCATCACCTAAGATTATCTAGTCAGGTGAGAGCCCAGAAATCAGTACCCCCTTTTTTCCATGATGCAGATGTATGAAGCAGTGGACCTGGGTAAAAGGGAATCTTGACAAGAACAAACTATATCTGGCTATAGATTCTTCTTGGCAGAGGAAATTAAATAAAGCAAGGAAAAAATGACGCTAAAACAGGAATAATTCTTTGTACCACTTGTTGACTGTTCTCTGACTCTCTCCCCGTCATTAGGAAGATTTATTTGTCAGCAAGCCTGTAAAGAACTATTTGAAGAAATATGACAAGTTCCTGCGAAGTTTCCAGGTTTCCAAGGCTCTGGATGCAGTACTTCAGGTAAGATAACATTACTTGAACCATTGTTTTACGTTTAAATCCTCTGCAGTGGATGTGATCTATATTTTCCTAAATACAAGCCTTCTGCTCTATATGTAGTAACATTGGCACTATTGTTAATAGTAGGAAATACTAAAAATTTAATGTAAAAAAGTATTGGAGAAGTCCTCTGTAGACTCTACATGAAGAAACATGAAGGCCTAGGAAGAAAAATAAAAGGCATGACATTGTTTTGAGGGTTGTTTGTTTAACTAGAATCTCTTTATATGTTAATAGAGTTTTACAAAGCTCTGATCACATTGTAAGTCACAGTACTGCAGAATTACAGATAGTCCTAAGGTTCACAAACTTTCTCTTACTGCTGTTTTACACTTTACATTCCTAAAGTATCAAAGTGATTTTAGATTGGTAAAAGATGCTGCTAAAATCATTTCAGGTTTTCAAAATTTGGAAATTTGGTTTATATCCTCCAGAGGAAAATAAAAGCTTTCCCCCCTGCAACAAAAAAAAAATCAGTATTTCTGGAAAATTTGCACCTTTAAGGCAGAGCAACCTTTAATCCACATTGTGGATGGGGAACTGAGCCTGGATTCAGTTCCCCACTGCTGCGCAGATTGTAAGGTAGCAGGTGAAGTTCTCCCTCAAAAGCCCCATCACCTACAGTATCACTTTTGCCTGTGGAAGGAGGTGAGAGCCATTGTTTTCCATCTCTTGCATGGGCAAAGGCCATTGGTAGAGAGCAAAGTTGGGAGCCATCTTTTCCCACCTTCCCTGCCTGGAATGCTTTTGTCTGCAGGAGGAGACAAAGTGGGGAAACATGGACATGGTTCTCACCTCGTGTGTTTCCTACCTGGGAAGAGTGATGAGTGGCTAAAACAGAGCTATGCTTGAAGGCAGATCACAGAGATTATGCCAGGGAGGAGAAGGCTGTTTGAGGAAAGTGCTGAGACTCACTTGAGGCCACGTGGGCCAGATTAGGTTAGGCTGGAGCCAGGCAGTTGAGTGGTTTCCCCCCTCAGGTTAGCAAGTGCTGTGTAGGATTTCATATTGGTGCCTTTCCTTCTTGGAGAAGCCAGATTTTCAATCAGGGACCATTTGTGGGCAAAACATATTCTCTGCTGCTGACCTGGGGCCTCTCTCCAGTTCAGGTTCTTATAGCAGCATATAAGTATTTTTAAGGAAAAGTGGAACTAAAAGACTTTTGTATGCTTTTCATATTTAGTTCCAGGAAATGTTTACCTGCTTTTCATCATTCAGTGTGAAAGTGGGGTGAGCCATTTTTTAAAATATAATTTACTCGTATAAGAAAGCAAAATATAAAGATTGCCTTGGCCCAGAAATAACTGTAAATTAACATGATGCTGGCATCCAGCCAATAGCTATATAATCTGCTACTCCTGTAAACTGGGGGGGGGGGGTGGCAATTTGCCAAAAAAAAAGTCTTAGGTTGGTTTAGAAAATAAAATGCGTTTCATTAATGATCCTTGAGCAGCCCCTTGCAGTCAAGACCCTTATCAGATGTGATGTCCTTGCACAGGAACTAGACAAGATTGCAACAAGCTGCTTCACGAATGGCTTTTAAATGTAAACTGTTACATTCTGAATTAACTCATTTTTCTTTATGTATTAGAAGACATTTGGGTTGTTTAAATACCTGAGAACATTTTATTGTAAGTGTGTGCTCTTAAATCCTTTCTACTTCTAGGGTCCTGAAAAAAAGAATCCACCTGAAGTTACAGTTGCTGTCATGCAAGAATTAAACCGCAGAGGAACACTGAAAAATGCACTCGCTGGGCGGGATGAAAAGCAGCTCAGTGTCCTCCTTTCTTTCTTAATAAGGTAATTACCAGGACTTAGTTGTCAGAGCCAACTACAGTAATCCAAATTGCGATAAATTGCTTAAGGGTATTCTACTTTTAGAATGATGGGGCTTTCAAATATGTTTTTTTTTAAGTTAGGATGAGTTTTATTGGATCAAAGGGGAATAGAGAAAGGCCAGGATGTGAAAGCTGTGTTTAAGAGGGCCATAGGAATATTAATATTAGCGTTTATTTATAAAGAATTGATTGCTTAGTTCAAAATCAACACATTATATTCATCTCCTTCTCCTGTAATTTTTCTCTCTCTTTGGCTTCTTTGGGATCACCAAGTCACAATGCTACAGCATTAATCACAAGTGCCATTATTTATATATGCTGTATATACTGATTTCCAGTTTTGCTTTAGTTGTACTGTACTTTCTTTCACTGAATACATCCAGAAGGATTTTATTTCTACTTTTCATCTACACCTAGTTTTTGCGCTGTAATCACTCTCCTTCTTGTATGTAGCTTTTCCTGATTTTAGCTTCTGTGGAGGCCCATCAGAGCCTTCTATGAGCCTTTTCTTGTTTCTCTGTCCTTTTTTTAAGGGTCATTCTCCAGCCATTCTTTAAGAATCATGTTGTCTCTGTTGTCTACCTGACATGCATTACTCAACCTCCTCACCTTGGGCTTCATATCTCTATCTTGGATTCTTTCTCAGATCTCAGGCTGCCCTCCATGAGATTTTAATCCAAATTACATTGACATTTAGCCTTCCTTCATGGGAATTGGATCTGGAGGGTGTTCTTTGCAATGGCGTATTCTTTCATCATTAATAATGTGATACAGTGCAGATATTTATGGTATGTCTGTCTTACCATAAACTCAGATGCTTCTGTGCTAAATTCTAGATGTTACAATTGCTTGTCAAGTTGTAGACTTTTTGTGCTTATATAGTCTTGGTCATTATTACTTTGAAAAGTTCTTCCAGTATATGCTGAGCTTTTCCTTAGGTGCCTTTATATGTTGCCTGGCTATAACACAATCCAGCCACTTCTTGTGCAAAAGAAATTCCCATTTTTGGCTTGGCTTTATTCCCCCCTTTCCATCTTCCTCTTGTGCAGCTTGTGTTGCAGAATGCTCCAGTCTTCTCTGTCTTTCCAGTTGGCCAGTTTCTCTGTGGATGGTCTTTCTCTATAGCTATAGTTGTGGAAGGAGGCTGAATTTTTTGAAAAGCCAAGTTGGAGGATGCTCCCCTGTCATTAAATTGCATTAAGAAGGACTGGAGAGGGGTTAAAAAAAGAATAGCAAATTCTATTCCCATCCTCTGTTGCCTCTGACTTGTTTGGCCCATGTACCATCTTTCCTGAATTACACAACATCTGTTCTTGTAGAGGAGTATGAAGATGGTATTCAGTAGCCATTATGTAAACACCAGCATTGCCCAGGAAGGGAGGAGGGAATGAGAAAGAAACTCAAGATTGCCCTGCCTTGATTCTCTTTCGTATAAGAAGAGGGAAAGAGAATCTCTGTCAGGCTTTCAAGATTCTGTTGTTAGCCCTGCAACAGTAACATTCCAGTAGTCCTTGTGGAGTCTGTTTCCTGACCTGGCCTACCTTGAAGGGCTGACAGTTCTAAATCTGAAGAAGGCTACCTGATGACTTCCTGAAAACCAATTATTTTTCTATTTCAAGTTAGTTTCAGCTTCATGCATTACAACTCTCAAACAGCATAGATTATTACTAATTACCGTATTTTCCGGCGTATAAGACGACTGGGCGTATAAGACGACCCCCAACTTTTCCAGTTAAAATATAGTTTGGGATATACTCGCCATATAAGACTACCCCTCTTCAACGCACACCAAATAAAAATTAAAAAAACATCAGATTTGATTTCAATATGGTAATTTTAATTCAAATGCTTATGACATGCAGGTACTTAGCAGGAAAACTGTCACTTATAAACATAAGGCTGTTTGTCATCAAACATGTAAACATAAAACAGTGCAAGTGGATTAAACTTTTCCTAATTCACTCTAAAGCTGAAAGGAAGGATAAGACAATAAACCCATGGGAGCTGCCATGCTGTTTGTTTTCTAAGCTGTCAACCAAACTGGAACTGATGATGATAGGAGGAAGATAACAAACAATAGAGAGAGAGCAAGTGCCGGGCAAGTCCCTGGCGAGTTAGCAAGGCCCATCATAACTGCAAGCTACGGTATTTTTACAGGTTTTGCTGGCGTGACAGTTTCCCTTTAAAAGCCTTGAAAATCCTCCTGTTCGTCATCTGATATCATAAGTACATCAATGACATCTTGTGGTACATTTGTAAGGCAGTCATCGTGTGGATCGAATTCCGTATCAGATGGTGTGGTCTCAGCTTCAGCTTCCTCTTTATCTTGCCACAAGTAGTCATCCTCCATACCATCTAATGAATTTGATATGCCACACTTCTTGAAAGACTTGATTACTGTTTCTGCATCAATATCATTCCAGGCTTTTATGACAAACTTGCACAAAACATCCAACTGTGGAGCACGCATGTTTCCTCCTTTTGTGAATGACTTTTCGCCGCTAACCATCCATTCATTCCACTGTTCTCGAATGCGATATTTAAATGGCTTGTTTAGGCACACATCCAGTGGCTGTACCAACGATGTCAATCCTGCAGGAATAACTGCCGCATCTGTGTTTAGTCTTGCAAGCCTTTGCTTGGTGCTGGGAGTTAAATGAGCCCTGAACATATCCCACACCAGTAGACAACATTTTTGAATAAGTCCGCCTGGTCGCCTGCTCCATACATTATCAAGCCATAGCTTTACCCCTTCTTCATCCATCCAGCCTTTTTCATTCACATGTACAAAACAACCAACAGGGAACTTGAGTTTCGGCATTGTTTTTCTTTTAAAAATAATCATTGGTCTCAGTTTGGCGCCATCAGCTGTGCATCCTAGTACCACTGTAAAACTGGACTTCTCATGTCCTGTTGTTTTAATTAAAATTGTTTTTTCACCTTTTTGATGGACAGTTGTATTTCCAACCATATCAAAATTCATTGGAGTTTCATCCATATTTCCAATACTACTTAACGCATAGCCATGTTTAGTGCGCTGTTGTATTACGTATCGATGGAAACTATTTACTTTGCTATCAAGATCTGCAGGTAATTTGTGGGCAATTTTCGTCTTTTGCCTCAGTACCATATTATGCCTTCCCAGGAATCTAGTACACCAGGATACAGTGGCCTTAAATCTGTTGCTGTGATCTGGGTTAGATTTGGCCCACTGAAGTGCAAACAAACGTATTTTATTTCGTGTCACTACATAACCGTTTTGGCGATGCTCATTCACCATGTCTGCTACATGTTTTTCGAGTTCTGGCCAATGTGGGGTGCCTCTTCTTAATGCACACTTACCCCATGGCATATTCTTTAATGCTTTTTCATTTGCTTTCCAGTCCCGAACCATCTTTTCTGTTACTCCATATTGTCTTGCAGCAGCGCAGTTATTATGTTCCATGGCAAAGTTTACAACTTTAAGTTTGAAACTGGCTTCATATTTCTTTCTTCTTGCTGGTGGAGCCATGATGTGGTTTTGACTGTTGGACATTTGTATACTGTACTGTATGTACTGGTGCTGTACTGTATGTGGTGCCCAGTATACAACAACCAGCCAATCACGGCAAGCGATGTACCTTACCGGTGATTGGCTGGTTGTTGTATACAAAGCCTGCTTGGATTGGTCAGCTCTCCCTACCTGCCCAGCCCTCCCTGTCTCCAAGACTATCAGAGCGGTAGTGCAAACACGCCTCCCGCCCTTGTATCCTATTACCTCCCAGACGCCTGCAGCTTGCTCCGCCCCGGGGTGGAAAATATCCATGCCAATCAGCTGTGCTGTGGGGAAGCGGAAAGTAAAAAACTGCAGGGGGAAAACAGGGAAGCAACTCCACTTCCCCGCCCCACAGCTGATTGGCGCAAGTCCACTTCCCCGCCCCACAGCTGATTGGCGCACTTTTCCATTTAAAATATAGAGTTTGGGATATACACCGGAAAATACAGTACTGCCGTATAAGACCTCTCCTGGCCAAGTGCAGCCGCTCGCCGGAACGCAGCCCCCAGGGAAGAGCAGGAGGACGAGCGCGGGGCGGCGTACTGCATTGGGTCTGCTCAGAGAAATAATGAAAAAAGTGGGGCGGTCTTTGAGGAAGCGGCGGCGGCGGCAGAATCTGGTGGAAACTGATGGTTGTAGAATAAACCCGGGGGAGGGATTCCCAACAGCGACAGGACTGCTCTCTGCCAAAGTTGCTGTTATAAAATATTACGAAATAATATTTGAGGAAGTGGGTCGTTCAGGACTATAAACGCCCACAGGGTCATCTGCCGATCCAGTAGAGCCACCCTAAGTTTCTTTACTCAAAAGTAACCCTATTGGGTTTAGCAAGGCTCAGTTTGAGTTTTCGGATCGATCCTTCCCATTTTTACTCGGTAATTCATCCTTGTCAACGTGAGCGAAGCTTACTGCCTCGGACATGCGCCCGCAGCTTCACTCTCCAGTAAGCAGGCAGCCTGGACTGACTGACACGGAAGTAAAGCTCGCTGAATACGCACGGTTGGGCCTCCTTGGGCTTTCGCCCAGTCTTGTACACCTCCATTCCTTTGGGATCGCCCTTCAAAGCCCTGCTGGACCCCGCGTGGCTAACCGACTGGGCAGTCCAAAAGTTTCAGCTTCTCCGCGAGGGCGTGGGAAGGCGTGGGGTGTAAGAACAGGTTGCCCCCCCCCCCCAAGGGCTGAGCTCGGCTGAGGTTGCGCAGATGTTGCCTTTGTTTAAAGAGACTTGGCCAGGAGAGGTCTTATACGGCGAGTAGTATTTTCCAGCGTATAAGACGACACCCGGCGTATAAGACGACCCCCGACTTTTGAGAAGATTTTCCTGGGTTAAAAAGTCGTCTTATACGCCGGAAAATACGGTATGTATATTTTGAAACACATGACCGCAGAAGCGTCTTCGCTGGCTCTTTGGCTAAGAAACGTAGATGAGCACCGCCCCCTAGAGTTGTACACGACTATGCAGGGGAAAAATTTTACCTTTTTTATATTTTGAAAATACGTCTGAAATCACACGTATTTTCAAAATATACATAATTAGTTTTAATTTTGAATTCTTTTGAACACTTGGTTCATAGTAATACTGTTAGTTTTATGTGCCTCCAAGTACAAAATAAGACAACATAACATCAATAATTTAATACAATAATGCACTACAATCTAATTTAAATCACAGCTAAAATACAGAGCCTCAGTAGCCTGAGTGACCCATAACATTTAAACAATTATTAAAAATTAACTAAATATTACTCTGCATGAAGAATTAAGACTTAAACCAGCTTCACAGATAACATCTTGACCCCAGGCTATAATTCTGGGGAGGTTGGTTCCAGGGGACTGCTGCTAGGTGGAGAAAAGCTCCTAACCATGATGTGTCTTGGGTGATTTTTCCTGGTAAGGAAGAACCGACTTTCCTCTTTCTTTCTCCTGGAGGTCATTAAAAGTGGAAAAAAAATGAACATGATGTGAAGTTTAACATCTGGCTGTTAATTAAATTTGCAGAAATGTGACTGATGCAAGATATGCTCCTGTACTGATAAATGTTGCAGAAATGATTATAGGTAAGTTCAGATATCAAATAATATGAATAAAATTGACATTTACCCAGATATCCCAAAACTGCACACATTTTGTTGCTCATGGAAGAGTAGAATCCCCAAAGATGCATGGAGGTGAGCTCAATAGGAAGGTGAATGCTTGCATATAGGAGGTTCCAGATTGAGTCACTGGGATCTCCATAAAGGCTAGGAAAGACTTGGTGACCTACATGGTAAGCTAATCAATGACCTAGATTGTCTAATTCCGTAGAAGCAAGCATTCCGTGTCCCAAAAGGTAAAAAAAAATACAGCCTTCATGTACTATATGGAAGTTGCTAGTTGTTACCATACCAAAAACTAGCCCAATACCAAGGACATGGTTGATGCAATAATCTTATTAAAGCTAGGCCTGCTTGATATTTTTCACTGTGTGGATGGAAGATTTCTGCTTTACAGGTAGTCCTTGCTTAACAACCATTCGTTCAGCAACCGTTCAAAGTTATGACTGTTGCAGTGCTCCTGGGGTCACTTGATCAAAACTTGGGCACTTGGCAGCCTGCCCACATTTACAACTGCAGTGTGCGCTTCAACTCCCCCCTGCCTATCTTCCCCCATCTCTGCCCTCTTGGCTTCCCTGCACTCCGCTGCCGCTTACCCCTGCCACCCCAGCTGACCTTCGCTGTCTTCCTCCTGCTGCTGCTGCTGAGGCATACCTGGCTGGCGGTGGCGGAATGCAGGGTGGTCAAAGGGGCAGATATGGGGGGGAGATAGGTGGGGGTGTTGAAGTGGAGGCGAGTGTGGGAGGGCAGGAGAAGTGTGAGGTCCTCGCCTAATGACAGCATGGTTCTTGCCTAACGACTGCAACCGGGACTACCAGAACTGCCGTTGCTAAGCGATGTGGTCACGTGATGTTTCTCCTAAGGGCTGCTTCGCTTAGCAATGGAAATTCCAGTCCCAATTAAGCTCCTTAAGCGAGGACTACCTGTACCTTTCTATTTGCCATGTAAAAACTATTGAGTATTGAGACCTGAGTTTATGTATTTGAACAATGTTTCCTAAACTTCAGTGCATGTAATTGTACATGGATAGTCTCTCTCGCTCTCTCTGTATACATATTTTTCTGCTTTTTTAAAAATTGAATCTCTGTGAGCAGAAATGTTTAATTCTGTAATCTCCCTAATTTATGTATGAAAAATATCCTGGAAAAAGGCAATGGCAAACCACTTCCACACTGTTACCAAGAAAACTGCATGAAAGGATCCATGAAGTCACTAGGAGTTGAACTGGACTTGAGGGCATCTTTACTTTTTAGGATCCAAAATGGAGGGTCCTCAAAATGGCTCGTGGATAACTTTGTGCCCCTTTGTTGCCCTATCTCTCAGACTGGCACTGGTGTTTTCCCAGCCATTACTTTCAGTTGGTGAAGGGGCAAGAAAGAGAGGAACTACAGATAGAAAAACCATCACTTGCTCCACCGTCTTCTTTAGTGACAGGACTCTGGCTACCCAAATTATTTTCCTGTTTATGCCCTGCCTAAAATTGTTCTAGAAAAGGTGCAGTTGGAAATTCTTAATATGTTTTGTATTTTATACATTAAGCCCCATTAAGCACACAAATTCCATTAACTTGCATCTTTTCTTTTCCAGATATATACATGCCTGTGATTGGACAATCCTCAGTTATTGATAAGCAGTTTCTGAAACTTCAAAATCTTGTAGAGAAAGAGATTGATTACCAAGAGGAATTGCTAGAAGTTTTGGGAATGATGGATGCACTGTTTGCTACGATGACAAGAAAAAAATCCAGTTCCATGGATGAGGACAAAACTGTTGAGCTATAGAAAGCACTGGAACTGTGCCCAGCAATTTCACCAGTGAAATCTTTGCATTTGGCTCTTATTTGCACCAGATGTGTTTACATACCTCCCTCCCCCAAAAAGTAAACATTACTTTTGACTGGAGAGTAAAGACCTCTTAGAAAATATTTTAGTGCAGCCAGGGTGGGTTTTTAAATTCAAATGCTATTTAACTATCCTTTTATTTATGCAAATTCATTAGGCTCTCTGTTTTAGATTATTCAAATATTTTTCCAATCATTAAACCGTCAGCTGCTCAAATAGAAATAAATGTCAGAACTTCAAGAAAACTGTATCGTACCATACTTAACAATCTCTGTCATGGGACCATTTGTATTTAATCAGGTCTGCTTTCATTTGGGAAAACCAAGTCTTTGGAGATTGTTCTATGTCAACTTTCAACAAAATTATTTCTGTAAAAATCTTCTGTGTATATATATACAGTATATATATAGCATCTAAGGATGCTTATGCTGAATCTCTTGAATTTTTTAAATTCTAAGGATAAGAATTTATCATAAACATAAACATACTTTATGTTGATATCCAAGCAGAATGAAAATAAATGATAACAGTTGGCTAAATAGTTGGTATCTTTTTTCTCTTTCACATGATATGAATAAGAGCAGGTTGTCAGCAAACAACTAGGATTATTTAGGAATCTAATCCAAGTGGCACATTATTATTGGATAATGTTGCCAGGATTATTATTTCTAATTGCCAAGAATGCAAGCTTAAACTTACCCATTACTACTGATTGGAGTGTACCATGAACCATCAAGTGGTACCATGGTACCATCAAGTGATATTGACTCTTAGTGATCATTTGTTCCCAGCCTGGTCCTTCAGGTCTTCCAATGGTGCACCCATTGCTGCTGTAATTGAGTCCATCCATCTTGCTGCTGGTCATCCTGTTTTTCTCTTTCCTTCCACCTTTCCCAGCTTTATATACTTCTCAAGAGAGCGAAGTGTTCGTGTAATGATAATTTGAGCCTGGTCATTTTTGCCTCAAGTGAAAACTCTGGATTGATTTGTTCAATGATCCATTTGTTTGTTTTCTTGGCTATCCATGGTATTCTCAGGAGTCTTCTCCAACATCAAAGTTCAAAATAATATACTTTCCATCTTGCTTCTTCAAAGTACAACTTCCCCTTCCATAAATTGTCACCATTGCCTGCACAATTCTGATCTCTGAAGATACAGACACATCATAGCATCTGAATATCTTCCAAAACCTTCATTGCTACTCTACCAAGTGCTAGTCTGTAGCATATTTCTTGATTGCTGGTTCCTTTACTGCTGATAATCCTTAAAAGCAGAAGCTACCCATCACTTCAGTATCTTCATTATCAATGGTTACTGTTCTTGCTATCATTAGTTTGGCTTTCTTTAGTCTTAGTCCCATTTTTTCACTGTGCTTCTTGACTTTCAATACTAAAGCTTGAAAATCATTTGCATTTCCAATTACCAGAGTAGTCTTACCAGCATGGCATAGGTTAGTTATGTTCGTTCCTCCAATTTAAAAACCACACTCATCTTCTTTCAATCCAGCTTCCCTCAATATATATCCATCATATATGGTAAATAACTAAGGGGAGAGTTTACCGCCTTGTCTCACTCCTTTGCTGACCTGTAGTCCATCTGTTTCATTCATATTATGGCTTCTTGACCTGTGTATAGGTTTTCCATGAGGAAGAGGTGTTGTCAGCCTTCCCAGACAGACCAGACAGGAAACACGACCAGATGAGCTAATACTACTTTATTGTAAGGCTACATTAACAGAAACTTGCAAGTCTGAAAGTACAAATTTCCTGCTGTCTCTTTTACAGTCTGAGAAGTTAGGGAGGGTCGCTTCTGAGTCTCTTTCTCTGTCAATTATGCAGCTGTGGGCTATGCCCTCTCTTATCTGATCGTTTCCTAGGCAGCATCTCTTCCCCCCATTTCCCAAGGTCTTTCCCACATACCATTACAGATGTTCTGGGATTCCCATTTTCCTAAGGACATTTCACAGCTTGACGTGGTTGAACAATTGAAGGCCTTTCTATAATCAATGAAGCACGTACTGATTTCTTTTTGGTATTGTTTACCTTTTTTAATTACCCAGCATATTTCAGTAATAATGATTCTTGCTCCTCAGCTTTTCTAAAGCCATCTTGAAGATCTAGCATCTCCTTTTCCATGTAGGGCTCTAATCTGTGTTGGTCTTAAGCATTAGTTGCCTAGCATTGTAATTAAGGATATTGTGTAACAGTTTGCATACTCTGTTAAGTCTCTTTTCTTTGGTATTGATATGTATACTGATCTCTTCCAATCTTTTGACCACTGCGTCATTCTCCAGCTTTGCTGGCATAGTTTGATTAGAACCTTTACAATTTTTTCTTCTGTTGTTTGGCATATTTCTGGAAATATTCCATCAATTCCTGTAGCCTTTTGATATGGTAATGACTGAGTGATGATTTAACTTCACCGTCTAATACTAGAGGTTCTTGTAAATAGGGAGTATCTTCTAAGGCAGGGGTCAACAACCTGTGGGCCGTGGCCTGTTAGGAAGTGGGCCGCACAGCAGGTGAGTGGTGGTGGTCCGTGCGATTGGCTCCCGCCTGCAAACCCTGCCCCCGTCTGCACAACTGGCTCCTGCCTGCAAACCCCGCCTCCCGGTCCGCCTGATTGGCTTCCGCCTGCAAACCCTGCCCCCCCCAGTCCGTGGAAAAATTGTCTTCCACGACCGGTCCCTGGTGCCAAAAAGGTTGGGTACCCCTGTTCTAAGGTACTGTATCCTACTAGGTACAGAATTTCAGTAGGATTAATTCAAAGAACATCAAATAAAGATGGAAGGAATATTCCTTTATTTGATATTCTTCAAATCAATTACTGCCTGTCCATTGGCATCCTTTAATAAAGTGATTTGAGGTTGGAACCTCTTTCTGGACTCAGAGATCTTTTGGAAAAGTTTCCTTGATTTTCTGTGTCTTTCTATCTTCAGTGTCTTTACAGATATCATAATAATGCTTGTCTCTTAACAGCTCTCTGAAATTCTCATGTTAAGTTTCTTTCTGAGATGTTTGTCTTTTTTGTCTTTGGCTTTTCTTTTCTTGGCAATTTCTGCCATTTGTTATGACATCCAGTTTGCTTTCTTCTGTTTCTTGGTCTTTGGCAGTCTCTTTTCATATTCATTCTTAACAACTTCTTTGATTTCATTGCACAGTTCCTTTGGTTCCCTATCAATGAGGTTCAGGAATTAAAAGCAATTCCTGATGTTCTCCTTGAAAATGGTATGTGTTCAAGATCATTGTGGAAACTGCTTGGGCAATCTCCAACCACAACATTTTGCTTGCTTGTTCGATCAATTTCAGATTAAATTTTATCATAAAACTCATAAAGTTCCTCTAATTCTGCATCAGTGGTTGGAGCAGAAACTTGGATAATTATAATATTAAAGGGCTGTCCATGAAGTCTAATTGATATTATTCAGTCATTGATTGCATTGTACCCAAGTACTGTCCTCACTATATCTTTCTTGACTATGAAAGCAATGCTGTTCCTTCTTTGAGTAGGAAACAGTATAATATTCCAACTGAATATGTTCAGTTGTAGTCCATTTCAATTCACATTTCATTTCATTTCATTTCATTTCATGCTTCTTACAGTACATCTTCCTACTCTAATTCTGTCTTTCCATCTTCGGATTTTCTTTTTCTGTATGGCAACATCATTAGGCAGGGGTGTGGTGGCTCAGCGGGTAAGACGCCAGGCTTGTCAATCGGAAGATCGCAAGTTCGGAGGTTCGAATCCCTAGCCCCGTGTGATGGAGTGAGCTCTCACACTCACCCCAGCTCTTGCCAATCTAGCAATTCGAAAGCATGCAAATGCAAGTAGATTAATAGGTACCACTTCGGTGGGAAGGTAACAGCGTTCCACGTGTGTCATGCCGGCCACATGACCATGGAAGTGTCTTCGGACAATGCTGGCTCTTTGGCTAACAAACGGAGATGAGCACCAGCCCCTAGAGTCGGACACGACTGCACAAATGTACGGGGGGAACCTTTACCTTTACTTTATGGCAACATCAGCAACTAGTCCTGAATACTTTAAACTAGCCATGCCATAAACCACTATTAGTTCTCTGAAAGATCCTCAGCTCTTCCTCAGTAGCATGTTGAGTGCCTTCCAATCTGATAGGCCCATCATCCAGCACTATACTGTATCATCAGTTATTTTATATTGACTATCTATTACTCTTGGTAAAATACCAGGCTGGTTTACCAGTGACTTCTCCCATGCAGTATGAAATTATGTTTTTGCCATTGTCACTAAAGTAATCATCTGCCCTAAGGATCTTCCTATATCCCTGCTGCCCAATATAGGTGCTTGCTGGGATGACCCTCACGCCTATGGTGACCCCGCAGGGATTATTTAATCTTGGCTTATGCTCTCAGCGTCCTTTGCACATCCTTCCCAGGAACACCCCACCACCACAATGAGGCAGCACAGCAGGATTTGAGGCAATCCACTCTTATACTGTGTTTCAAATAAGTAATTTTAGAATTAGAGGACTGGAGATACTTGTTTACTAAATAAGAATATTTACTAGAGCAGCATGCTGTGAAAATTCTGAAATTACAGACCATCTTTCATCAACCTGGTGATCTCCAGAGGTGTTTGTCATAATGGCTCTGATTGATGGGAACTGTTGTCCAAAATATTTATTGGATACTAGTTTATTACCACAGATTAAGCACTGATATTCTTTATGCTGCAACCTAGCAAGCCTACCAAAAACATTTTAAAATGGGCCATACTTTAAACTGATGGAAGAAAACAATTCTCACAGATAATACATAGGTACATTTAAGTAGATGCAGCTGACAGTGCATAATTTCAACGTGATAAAGGACCAAATCTAACACAACTCAATGAACAATTATGTCTGGGGGAACTTGCTTGTTTGCTACCATCCTTGCAAATGGGAAAAAATAAGTTTATGCCCTTGTAGACAAGTTTTTCTGTTGTAATAGAATACTCACAGCTAAGTATGCAGTGTGGCTTTCTGCTGCCAGTAACCTGACGAGAGCTATTGCAGTGATAAATTCCATTTTAAGATGAGTTCCTGTTTGACTATATCATGTTGCAGCCTCAACAGCAGCCTCTAGTGCAACCTTATGACAAAATGACTTGCAAAATGTTCCTTTACAGTGAGGTATGAATAGAAATGTCAGGAGATTGGTTAGTTGGATGCAAGATCTTTTTCCTTTCCCCCCCTTCTCCCTCTGCATTGCATAGTGACACAGGCATGGCCATGAAACTTAAACCCACACAGTTTCAGTGAAAGATAAGGAATACAAGATCGCTCCAGGGTCAGCCGGCAGAGTTTATAGCTGGTCCAGTGCTGCAGCTTAGGGATGAAATAAGCAAACAATGTTTTGAACTTTACCTGTAGGTTTTCTTGCCCTGAGTAGCTGTTTGGAGAAGTTATATGTATTATGCAAAAGTCTTTTTAGCTGCTGAACAAATTTTATTCCCCTAAAATTTGACTCACAAAGTTACTGCTCTCAACATGAGACAGTTGTTGGTGGGGAGAGTCCAGATCACTTAAAAACAGTCCACTTTGCTATAGAAATACCCTGAAACTAGAAACAGACAAGAAAATGTTACCATTCTGTAGTCTTATTTCCTAATATGGTTCTCCCACTACTTCAGGAATCTAAACAGACATCTATTGTTTGACTCTGGTAGTATTCATGCTTATTTAAGTACAATTGATTAATGTGTTTAATAGTCAAAGGACAGGTGACTGAATTAATTTTGAGTGAGATCTGCCATTTCCTCACCCTTCTTTATGATGTCTTTAACAAGCCAAAGCTATACAAGTAATGGCTCTACTAACCCAAAAAGGTGTATACTGTAGTTTAACCCCTGCTCCCCCACCCCCTTCTCTTCTTGAAAGCAATCCTCATATATTTGTTACATGCTTTGCTTAGAGCAGAGCTTTCCAAACTTTGTGTGGCGACACAAAAGTGTGTCGCCACACAGAGTCTGGTGAGTCGCCACACAACCCGGAAGCGCTGATCATCAGCACTTCCGGGTTTTCCCGCGGCGACACACCAACGGCGGTTGGTGTGTCGCCGTAGGAAAACTTTGGAAAGCCCTGGCTTAGAGGCTTAGTTTTTGCAAAACAATGCTACAAAAGCCTTCTCTCTAAATCAGGGATTCTCAACCAGGGTTCCATGGAACCCTAGGGTTCTGCAAGAGGTCACGAGGGGTTCCCTGGGAAATCACGATTTATTTTTTTAAAAATTTAAAATTCGGGTAACTTCACAGTAAAGAGGTAAGTTTCATTCTTTATTTTTAGTTTAGCAACACTATTAATGCATATATACAGGCCTGCACATTAAACGAATATAATAATTTTGTAACCTCTGGCCTACGAGCCTGAATGTGCAGGGGTTCCCCGAGGCCTGAAAAATATTTCAAGGGTTCCTCCAGGGTCAAAAAGTTGAGAAAGGCTGCTCTAAATGGTTGCAACAACATTTAAATGATGTAAAGTACATAAACGAGAGCAACATGCTAAATTGCTTTGAGATTGGCACCCTCCCCTCCCCATTTTATGGGGCTTGGGAAGCCATCACTCCTGTTCTAGCATAAAGGCTGCAAAGATGGTTCTGCAGGGTTTTCTCCAGAGTTGCAGATTCCCACTGATATAAACTCCTGCCTTGTTCTGCCTCTTGAGGTTTCTTCTACCTGCCCAATGGCAAGGTGCCACTGAATGGTAGCTATTGTCTCTTGCCACCATTGTCCCCATTTGCTTAAAGAGGCAGTTCAGCCATTTCCCCAGCAGTGTGGCTGGTCAGGTTTTCAACACGTTTTTCTTGGTTGCAAAAAGGAACAGCATGAGCAAAAAAACAAGGAAGTAGTCTTGCTAGCTGCCATTTTTAATGCTCCCCCATTTGCCAAGTGGAGGGACCACAGGGTAAGGCAAGCAGGAGGACACTTTTGAGTTCTGTGAAAGTGCTGCTTATGGTTGGAGGTGGCGAAACTTGCAAACACATGGAAGAGGCCTGAGGTGAGGAAAGGAAAGAATCTTGTCCTTGATTATAAGTAGGTGGAAATAAAGGTCAAATTCTTATTGTTTGATAGGCTTCTCAAAGCATTGGGGGAGCTAAATGAGGCTATTGTGATAGTGATTCCTGTTCCATATAGTTTTTTATCCAATAATGTTTTCATAACTTACCCTTTAACACAGATGAAAGGTCGAACAGGCATTTGAACCATTCGTGGGTCTAATAAGTTGCACAGTCAATGCCATTTAACTCAAGGGAAAAAAATAGAAATTTTGGGAAATCTGAACATGATATTGTGAACTTTTTTTCCGGGGCTGGGAGGCTAATTAACATCCCTACTTGGGAAAAGACCCTGTAATCTTGATTCAAGGTCACAGGTGATAACATTTAACTTTTTCATTGCTATGTAAATTCACTTGTTCCATGCTAAAAAAATCCTTTGAGTTCTTTCATTCAAGAACAGCATTCTTAAAATTTACTATTTATTTCATTTTGACACCAGCTGTCTCCAGACCAACTCAGTAACAGTTTATTCAGGATGTTTCTGTTATCACTGATTTAGTTATGGTCACTAATTATTTTACATAAAATTAATCTTGAACACAAATATTGTAATATATATCTCTTGTTAATTGATTTTAGTAGTGGTATATACTATTCAATATTTTGCATTATATTTTGTAATTTGGGGTGGATGGCATGACAATAAAAGAATACCTAAGGTAAAGGTTCCCTCCACACATTTGTGCAGTCGTGTCCGACTCTAGGGGCCGGAATACCTAGTGTGCTTAAAATTGTGCTCTGCATTTCTTATCAAATTGGAGAAAGGTATTGATTTGGGTGTCACAAAGCTCAAAGCCAGGTCTATAGTTGGTTGTTGTGGGTCTTCCGGGCTGTGTGGCCGTGTTCTGGAAGTTGTGGTTCCTAATGTTTCGCCAGCATCTGTGGCCAGCATCTTCAGAGGGCAGGAGCACAGACAGAAGCGCTCTTTCTGTGCTCAGGATCTATTGTATTCATGTTTAGTAATGCCTCAGAGAAGAGGTGGAAGGACTACTCATTAAATTTGCCAGTGGCACGCATTAGGTGACACAGCTAAAATTAAAAATTATC
The DNA here is from genome assembly GCA_023362775.1 of Charina bottae. Classification (NCBI taxonomy): domain Eukaryota; kingdom Metazoa; phylum Chordata; class Lepidosauria; order Squamata; family Charinaidae; genus Charina; species Charina bottae. Next base: position 248,589,340 of record JALMGJ010000002.1, read on the forward strand.
TGAATTGATTAATTTGCTGAAAGTAACAAAATGAAATTAAACAAGCGCAGTGATCTTTTCTTAGGAAACAAAAATCAAATCAGGTACAGGACGAGGGATACCTGGCTTGGTAATAATACTTGCACAAAACATCATGGAACAATAGTTTATTGCAAACTGAATATGAGCTAGTAGTACAGGTAGCTACACAAAAGACAAATGCAATTTCAGGCTGCATCTATACGAGCATCATTTCCAAATCAAGGGAAGTTATTATTCCTCTTTATTCTGCTTTGGTCAGATCCCACCTTGTTTACTACGTTCATTTCTGAGTATCATTCTTTTAAAAAGGATTTATAAAAATTTGAAAACAAGAATGCTCCTTTGAGTTTTAGGGGACTCAACATTAAGTCCTTTGAAAAGGCATTGAAAGAGCTGGGTATGTTTAGCTTTGAGAAAAGACAACTGAGGGGAAATACAGCATGTTGTCATTGTTCTTTTGACTTTTGTAATCAGATGGACTTTAATTTGCCCAGGATTGAGTCTCAAAAACTGCTTGTTTTCTTGCAACTTCATATTGGTGTCTTCAGTTGTGGTATATATAAACCTTTTCTTCTGTCAATCTCTTTTTCAGTTGCTTTCATTTTTCTAAGCATCAGGGTCTTCTCCAGTGGATTTTGGTTTTACATTATATGTTCAAAATATTTAAGCATTAGTTCCTTATTAGTGCTTCCAATGAGCAGTCTGATTTTACTTCACTTAGTATTAATGATTTGTTCTTGTGGTCCAAGGTATTCTTAACCATTTTCTCAAGCACCAGAATTCAAAGGCATTATTTTTTCTTTGTTCAACCTTTCAGTGTCATTTATTACAACTGGGAAAACCATGGCCTTAATAATATGTAGTTCTGTTGTCAGTATGATGTCTCTGCACTTTTAATATTCTGTCTAGATTTGCCAGTCTTTCTCTCAAGTAGCAGACATGAGGAATATGACAGTGCCCTTCAAATACCTGAAGGGATGTTATAGAGAAGGTAAGTTACCTGCTATCTCTTCTTCCAGAATACAGCACACCGAACAATAGATTTAAGGTACAGGAAGGCAGATTGATTAAGTTAGAAAAAAACCCTATCAATTCAACAGTGGAACCAGTTACCCAGAGAGATGGTAAACTTCCCTTCACAGAGTCTGCTTAAGCAGAGGCTAAACAACCATCCTTTTGAGATGCTTTAATTTTAACTTTTGCACTGAACAAATCTAAACTGCTCCTTCCACCTCTATGGTTCTAACTTATTAATGTCTTGAGTGCCCATCTCAGTAGTAAATCAAAGTATAAAAAAACTCAATAAAAAGAAATAACACCTTTCTTTTATTGCACCCAAGAGTATATTTACCTGCCAGTTTAGGATATCATTCCATATCCCAGAGTCCGCTGTCGTGGAGATGGGCGGGTATAAATTTGAATAAATAAATAAATAAATAAATAAATAAATAAATAAATCTGATGTAGTTGTCTCTTGTTTATACATGAAATATATATGTAATGAATTGTTTAAGGTGCCACAAGATGCTACTAGGACTGCCTAACTTGGATCTCCTTCCAAGCATAATTTATATTATTTCATTAGCAACTCTGATTAGAGTTGCTAAATCAATAGTAAGCACCCAAGGCAGTCAGTTTCATAATGAGGAAGATCTTTAAACACTTTCTTGTGACTAAATGGTTTAATAGTAGTAAAAAGGCTAATAGTAAGGGGAGCATCTTAATTCATAAGTTATTCTGAAAGCCAATTTGGGGAGGGGCTTCAAACAGTATTTTTTCCAAAATATTTTATCTGTTACAGAAATTTCATCTATGTGAACATTACACCAGAGTTGTAGTAAAAGCTTACTGTACCATGAAAATTTTTGCATACTATACGATTGGTGTTGAGATGCAATCCCAAGAAAAAAGTATTTGCCCATTATGTTGCTCCTCTGGAATCATTTGGCAGCAGTATCTGCCTCAGTCAACAGAACAATCCTGAAAAAAAAAATTTAGGTGTCAGTCTTGGGAATCTTCTAAAATTACAGAGAATTGAACTTCATTTGGGGAATTTATGTATTTGTGCTTTGAATTTATTATCTGCATAATATGACATGACATTGTGACTGTTTCTCTCCCACTCTTCCTAAAATATAGACATCTTTGTATTGTCAAAGGCTTTCACGGCTGGAGTTCGATGGCTGTTGTGGGTCTTCCGGGCTGTGTGGCCGTGTTCTGGAAGTTGTGGTTCCTAACGTTTCGCCAGCATCTGTGGCCTTTTTATACATCTTTTTATACAGAAAACCCACCCATATAGACCGGTATCTACACAAAAATTCCAATCACCACCCACGACAAAAGAGAGGCATGATCAAAACCTTGGTGGATCGTGCTAATCGAAACTGTGAAACCCAATTTCTCAACAATGAACTTAACCATCTGAATTGGGTCCTACAGGCAAATGGCTATTCCAAGAATGAAATAAAAAGAGCCATCAAACCAAGAAAACAACATCCAACTGAAGAAAAACAGCCCCCCACAAACAAAGTATTCCTGCCCTACATCAAAGGAGTCACTGACCACATGGGAAAACTGATGGAAAAACACAACTTTCAGTCTTCAGACCCACCAGAAAAATACAACAAATGCTAAAATCAGCAAAAGACAAAAGGGACCCCCGCACCGCTGCAGGAGTATACCGCATACCATGCAGCTGCGGACAAGTATACATTGGAACCACAAAACGAAGCATTCACACCAGGATAAAAGAACACGAAAGACACTGCAGACTACAGCAACCGGAAAAATCTTCAGTAGCTGAACATGCTCTCAAGCAAACAGGACACAAAATCCTATTTGAAAACACAGAAATACTGGACAACACCAAAAGCCACTACACCAGATTATACAGAGAAGCCATTGAAATTCACAAACACCAGCACAGTTACAATAAAAAAGAAGAAAGTTTAAAAATTAGCAAAACCTGGCTACCAGTCCTGAAAAACACAGCATGCAAAAGGTCAACGAACTCAGTCCAACCACCAGGACATGGGAATACTTCTCACAATGAACATGCTAATCACGCTCATCAGCCACTCGTTAACATTTCAACACAACAAAAAACCCCACCTAATCTCCTATAATTTAGCTCTATAAATAGAACATTGCCACTCTACCTGGGAACAGAGATTTCGCTTCTGTCTGTGCTCCTGCCCTCTGAAGATGCTGGCCACAGATGCTGGTGAAACGTTAGGAACCATAACTTCCAGAGCACGGCCACACAGCCCGGAAGACCCACAACAGCCAAAATGTTTTTCTATTTGTAAATCCAATATTCCCAACAGAAATAATTCTGGTTTAAACAGAATCTGTATTTGTAGTATACTCTGCATCAACGTATGTATTTGGGTCCAAAATTTCTTTGCAATCTTACATGTCCACCACATGTGGTAAAATGACCCCTCTTGTTTATTACATTTCCAACAAATGTTAGAAACAGTCCCATATATTTTTGCAAGTTGTTTTGGGGTCATATACCATCGATACATCATGTTATAGAAATTTTCTTTCAAATTATAAAGGTAAAGGTAAAGGTTCCCCCCGCACATTTGTGCAGTCGTGTCCGACTCTAGGGGCCGGTGCTCATCTCCGTTTGTTAGCCAAAGAGCCAGCGTTGTCCGAAGACGCTTCCACAGTCATGTGGCTGGCATGACACGTGTGGAACGCTGTTACCTACCCACCGAAGTGGTACCTATTCATCTACTTGCATTTGCATGCTTTCGAATTGCTAGGTTGGCAAGAGCTGGAGCTAGTGCGGGAGCTCACTCCGCACGCAGGGCTAGGGATTCGAACCTCAATTTCAAATTATAACACAGAGTAAATTTCAATCCTTTAGACCACATATTTTCCCATTGCTGCATATGTATGTTATGACCGATATTTTTTGCCCATTTAATCATACAATCTTTAACTTGTTCTTCCACCATTTCCCCTCTCAACAGTAGTTTATACATTTTAGCAATTAAATGTTCGTCTGTTTCACAAAGTTGTATTTCAAATTCTGATTTACTCTGTTCAAATCCAAAATCTTTTTTATCTACTTGAATTTCTCTATAAGCTGCATATAGGAAAGCCATTGAAGAGTATATCCTTCCGAGGCAAGTTGTTCTTTTGATTTAATTTTGTATTCTCCTTGTTCTTTTTCTAACAAGTCCTTATAAGTCAACCATTTGTCTTTATCTCTTGTTTCAGTTCTATAGAATGTTTCTTGTGTAGAAATCCATAAAGGCATCTTGTAACATAAAGTTGACCTATATTTATTCCAAATCCTTAACAAAGATCTTCTAATATAATGATTTTTAAAGTCCACATTAACTTTAACTTTGTCATACCATAAATATCCATGCCATCCGAATCTTAAATCGTGACCTTCTAAATTCAATAGTTTTTCATTTTTCAAAACAATCCATTCTTTAAGCCATACTAAACAACATGCTGCATAATATAACTTCAAATCTGGGAGGCCCAAGCCACCTCTTTCTTTTGAGTCTTGCAAAACTTTATATTTTATTCTCGGTTTTTTCCCTTGCCATACAAACTTAGATATATCACGCTGCCATTGTTTAAAAGGCGCTTCTGAAGCCAGTATAGGTACTGTTTGGAAAAGGTATAAAATTCTTGGCAAAATATTCATTTTAATCACTGATATTCTACCTAATAGTGATAGTTGCAGTTTCTCCCACCGATCTTTTTTTATATCTGTCCAAAGTGAAAAATAGTTATTCTGAAACAAATTGACATTCTTTGATGTTAAATGTATTCCCAAATATTTTACTTTTTTTCCCATTATAAATCCAGTTAATTCTCTCAATTTCTCTTGTTGGTGGGAATTCATATTCTTAGTTAAAACTTTTGTTTTCTGTAAATTCACTTTGAACCCTGCTAGCGACCCAGTGTCTTTCAATTTCTGCATTAGTAACTCAATCCCATCCAATGGGTTTTCTAAAGTAATGACTAGGTCGTCAGCAAAGGCTCTTAGCTTATAAACTTCTTTTTTGACTCTAATACCAGAAATGCCATCATCTTGTCTAATGTCTCTAAGTAAAACTTCTAAGACCAGTATAAACAAAAGTGGAGATAAAGGACATCCTTGTCTTATACCTTTTTGAATTTCACATGGTTTACTGAAATCGCCGTTAGCAATTATTTTAGCGGATTGGGGGATATATATATAGATTTAATCCATTTAATAAAGTTTCCCCCAAAATTCATAGATTCCAATACTTTAAACATAAAAGGCCAATTTAAATTGTCAAAGGCTTTTTCAGCATCTACAAATATCAAAGCAGCCTGTTTTTCATTATGTTGTTCCAAGTAGGGAGTAACACGTTGAGACTCTGAGATGCTCGGAAGCATATTATCATTTGACTTCCCACTTTCTTCTTCTTACATCCAGGATACCCTTTAACACCATTATTTTTCATCCACTACACCAGAAGTGAAAAAAGAGCAAATGGGTGTGCAGCTCCGCGGTACAGTGGGGACTTAAAATTTGGTCTTCCTGATACAGTGTAAGTCCAACAGCTTACTCTTATTACACAACTGCATTTTAACTGATTCATTTTATGTCTTGAATGAGAAATATGATTACAAATTGGCCGTTAGTATAACATGCTAGCCCTCAGGCCCACCTATTGAAACAGTCTAGCAAGCTGATATGTCGATGAAGGTTCTCAGTCATCCAGGTGGAACAGTCTGTGGCTTGAATCATGTCAACTGGATTTCTATTTTCTCAGTAGAAACGTTTCACTCCTTATCCAAGGAGCACTGAAGAAGCTCCTTGGATAAGGAGTGAAACGTTTCTACTGAGAAAATAGAAATCCAGTTGACATGATTCAAGCCACAGTCTAGCAAGCTGAGTTCGCAACAACCCCCGCGGGAGACAAACTAGCCAGCTATAATTTAGCTTAATATAATGGACACACACAGTCCCTTTGACATAAACTAGTCCTTCTGCATCAGGTTCTGTATGCTGGTCCCTCCATCTGAGCGGGGCCTAGGAAGCGTCTCCATTCCCTTTCCCCCGTCTTTTCGGCCGCAGTCTTGGAGCAGCTCCGCGTTTTGGCCCCTCCAGGCCCGCCGGGATCCGCTGGAGGTCGCTCGCTTCCTCTCCGACGAGGTCTCCACGGAGCGCTGCCTCCGCGTGGGGAGGCGAGAGCTCTTTCACACGCCAGCGAGCGAGCGAGCGGGCGGGCGACTCGTCAAAGGAGTGGCCAGCCCAGCCACTCCTTTTCGCCGCTTGGGGAGGCTCTGCCTGCGCTCAGTAGCAACAAGTCTGCGTGGGAAGCTCCGCCCCGCCAGGAACCCGGGAGCCCCCGAGGTGGCGACAGCAGCAGCCGGCGACGGAGCGAGGCAGCCGGGGACTCCGAGGTCGCGCGCTACCTTCCCTTGAGGGGCTGGCGGAGAGCTGCGGCCCCGGCTCTGCACCAGGGGCCGCTTCGGGACCGTCCGGGTGGAGGGAATGACAGGTAACGTCGTCGGTGCGGGGAAATGCGGCTCCGCTTTCCCGGAGGACCAGGAGTCGTGCTTGGGGGGTGAGAGGTTCGTTGGGATACAGGAAGGCTGCTGCTTTTTCTCTTTAACGATGGACGATTTATCCAGACGCTGCTTTGCTACCTTCTTCCTTCGGTAAAAGTCGCTTTGCTTCGAATAACAACGACCCAGCAGGTGCAGTTCTGGCTATTGTGAGGCAGCGCTTGGGAAAAGGCTCACCTGGAGCCTTTGGGGCTCTTCCCACATTTAGAAAAGCGGCTTGGTTACCCGCTTTGGCTTCGTGCGGTCTTACCAGTGAGTACCATATTGAGTGTAGAAACCCGGGGCCAAGGGAACAATGCTCTTTTATGAAGTTTAGACCAAGCGTATTGCTGTAGGCTAGTGGGGATTTGCATTTGCAAACAAGTTTTTTTGTGTTTCTGTGTTGCCTGAAAAACATTACTTTTCCATTTTGCCTAGTAAAAAGTTTGGTGCAAGTTGAAGTCTTAAATGAATTTCTGTAAGAGTCAGGTCTCATAAAGTTGTCCATCTCAAGCAAATATGGCACTGTTAGTATTTAGACCACAGTGGGTAACAATGTTTACTTTTCCATCTTTCCCAGTAAGGAGTTCTGTGTGACTCAGAGGCTTGTGTTACAGCAGCCATTTTCTACCTCTAGCACAAGAGCAGCTCCTTAATTGTAACCTAGTAGAATACTTCTGATTAAGGACTTGTCTGCACTGGTGCCATGAAACATGTTAAACTTGATTTCACAGTGAAATTCATGCCTGTTTCACCTGTGGTATCTGCCTTAGGCATACCTGAAAATCAGTTGATGTTTGGAAACCACTGACTTAAAAAAAAAAGAGAGGACCAAGATAGGTTTCAATTATTTTTATAGTACAAGAAGTTGAAATATAAGCAAACTTTTTAAGAGGACAAAAGGAAACTATATATCTACGCCAATTCTCTTATCTCCCTGCTGCATTATGCCATATTTGTTGGAAAATCAGAGCTCATTCCTTTTTCCCCTCATCCTCCTCCATTTCCAAAGGCTTCAGCCCTGTGGGGTGCAGTTCTCATCTGTCAATCTAGATTGCTGGGAAAATTGAATGCTTAATTTTGTTAAATACATTTTTGGTATAATGTTTTCGTAGCATAATTTACCACCTTTTCTTGTTATTTTGACAAATTAGTGCCAGCGTTTTTGCATAGCGTGCCAGTATAAAAATACAGCAAACAAATAAACAAAACAAAACGGTTCTAAACTGTGGCATTTTTACCATATCCTCATGGCTGACCTTTGATGTGAGCCTGTAATTCTTCAGATTGCTGTGGTGTTGTAAAGAAAATAAATTAAAGACTCCAGTAAGCTAAAAGGAAGCTGTATATTTTATCCCTGCATGTTGTAGTTAGTTCTCTTATCTTGTCTGGCAGGGTGAGTGCTACTGCTACTTCTTTGTATCAGGTGTGATTAAGTGATCCATTATCTCTGTGCAAAAACATAGAAGTGTTTCTATCCTCCTCCACAGGGGAAGGCTTACTACAACTCTGTATGAGTAACTGCTATGGGCTTGCACCTTGCTGATTAGCATCTGCTTTGTTTCATGTATGTATTATGTGTGGTTGCATCATTTAATTGCCCTGATGAAGAAGTGCAGAAAAATCGCCTGCTTTCAGGAGGCCTCATATTGTATCTGGATTTGCTCTTTACCAGCGCACCGGTTTGGAGAATATAACAATTTCATTTCTGCTTCATGTAAGAATGAAGAAGACTGAAGAAGCCCCTTGGATAAGGAGCGAAACGTTTCCATTAAGAAAATAGAAATCCAGTTGACATGATTCAAGCTACAGAAAATTCCACCTGGATGACTGAGAACCTTCATAGACATGTAAGAATGAAGCATTCAGTGCAGAAATTCAATAGAGGAGATTGATGATACAGCCCTGTATGAGTGACCAAGTGGTCTTGTCCTTTTCCAGTTAGGAAGAGTTGCTCCAGAGTATTCTTGTAGAGAGGTCCAGCAAGTAGACTACTTGAAGGAGTATGATTCCTTTTTCTTTACATCTGCTGAAATCAATGTGTGTGTGTGTGTGAGAGTGAGCATAAGTATCGGTATCCTTCCACATTTAATTGGAAGGGAACAAGTTGTATCACTAGTTGGACATTTGTACTCTTTAACTGATGGAGATTTCTTGAGATGCATTTTGTGCCTGTCTAAAGAGGTTGGGAATGCAAAATGTGCTAATTGCTTCAGGTTATATACAACCGGTATGAATAAAATACTGTAATGGATTTATTTTTAAAAATATGTAGAAGTGGGACTGTGAACCTTTATTAGCAAGTACCTATGTGTTTGTTGAAGAAAACAAAACTAATTTTCTTTCTTTTCCTGTCTTCTGCTATAAACTGATTTCAAGAAGGTTTACAACAATTAAATACAATAAAATAAGTTTTAACCAAACCAAATAAAAAATCAGATAAAAATTTCTTGTGTATTGTTGAACACAGACAGACCAGGATTTGCCATTCATATCTGATCCTGAGGTATTTGTAACCAAAATAAAAAATAGCTGTACGAGGTAGCGCTTGGATGGAATAAAGCAAGTGATACAGTAGAATAAGGTTGCATGCTTTTTAAACGAGTCAGCCGTATAAAACTACTGCATAAAGTCTATAGATTTAGAGCTTCATTACTTAAATGCTATGTAAATTTTCTCGGCATCTGTTCACTCAGCCTTGCCAGTTTGAGGGTAAGATGACGTTGCAGCATATATAACATATATATAACATATATACATAACGTGTAACACTGTAGTTGGCAGTGAAGGTGATGGGAGAAAACCCTCAAACTGAATTCCCTCAGTAAAAAGATCTTTTAAATGAATAACCTGCTCAAGTCTTTCCCTTCTCTCCCAAAGTGGACCAAGAGTGCTTTCTCTTTGTTGGCTTGTTAATGCTATTTAAATTTGAGACCTGTTTGCTCCTTTGATAATACTTGAGTTTCCATACGGATTAGTAAGGTTTTGGATGCAAAAATATTCCCCTCAAACGCTTCTGGTCTTAGAAGGCAGAAACTGGAATAACTTAAGGTGCTTTGTGTAGTCTTCTGTTGTAGTTATGATAAAATAAAATGTGGCTATAGGATTCCCAAAAGAGGATGCTTGCATGAAGAGAGGCCTGGTGTGCTGACCCTGAGAAGCATAATTTAAATCTAGGAGGAATGTGGAAAAAATAAAGGTGAGATTGGAAATGGGAATGAGTACAACTAGTCCTCACTTAATGACAATTTGTTCAGCGACGGTTTGGACTTACAATGGTGCTAAAACCCGACTTACGACTGGTCCTCACACTTATAACTGTCACAGTGTCCCCACAGTCACGTGATTGTGATTTGGGCACTTGGCAACCGGTTCATATTTATGACCGTTGCAGTGTCCCGTGGTCATATGATCACCATTTTTTATCTTTCCAGCCAGCTTCTGGCAAGCAAAATCAATGGGGAACAGCGTGATTCACTTAATGTTCCCGTAGTTCGCTTAATGACCACGTGATTCGCTTAACGACCATGTGATTCGCTTAACGACCACTGCAAAATGGTTGTAAAATTGGGTCGGATTCACTTAACGACCTCATCACTTAGTGACCAAAATTCTGGTCCCAATTGTGGTTGTTAAATGAGGACTACCTGTATAGAGGTAGGAAAGAGGGACAGCGCTGCAAGGTTTCCAGTGAAAGTATATTGTGAATATAAGTACAAAAAGTGGCTGTGACTACCAAAGAAGGGGTTTGGGGATTATGTTCCAAGCAACCTAACTGAAAGCATTAATCTCTGTGAAGCAGTGATGAAAAATTTATTTATTTATCATATGGCACATTCACATCGTGTTACAATAAAAAACATAGAGCATAATAAATAATAAATATAAAATATAGACAGGAAAATTACAAACGTATGTCTAGGTTTTAAATATAGTTTTCTGCTTCAGTTGTCACAGCCAAGAAATCAGCAAAGTCTCCATTGTAGGCTCGGTTTTGACACTCTGTCACTATATGTTGGATAGTTAGTTTTTCGGCCCCACAATCACAATTCGATGATGCTGTTTTGCCCCTTTTATAAAGGGCATCTGCACATCTACCATGACGCGTGCAAATTCGGTTCAAGGTTGTCCATATCACACAGGGCTGGTCAAATCCAGGTGGTTTTTCCAAGATGCAGGGCAAGCTTCGACATTGTGGAGGGCAGTTTCCTAGCCAATGATGTTTCCATGTGTTGTGGATATTGAAATCATCTTCTAGAAGAGCTTTAGTGGTAGAAATGGCTGGATGTCTTGATCTCAGCCTGTACTGTGCCCCAGTGTGGCTTAATAGCCCTCACACGAGAAAGATTGATACGCAACTGCATGAGTCAATGCGCATCGTTAGTGGGACGATACAACCTACTCCCACATACTGGCTGCCTGTTTTATGCCATATACCACCTCCGGATGCAAGACGAAAGAGCGCCCTTCTTCAAGAATATTGGAAGATTATTGGTAATCCCCAGCTACCAATACTAAATGATGAAAAATGATTCAGCAATAATAAGAAATATTAGAAAAAGGACTGGAAATTAAAATATTGGTATCATAATGCTATAAGTGCATATGTTTATATGTGTACATACCTATGTATAGTGCAATGGTCCTTGCAATATTGTATATTGATCAGGTTGCCCTGCCCTTAAAAGGATGCTGTAAGGTTTGGAAAAATTACAGAAATGGACAATCAAAAGAATAGAATAGAATAGAATAGAATAGAATAGAATAGAATACTTTATTGGCGAAGTATGACTAAACATACAAGGAATTTGACTTCGGTGCAAGAGCTCTCAATGTATTTACCTAACATCAAAAAAATAATAATAAATTATACAATCAAGAAAAGAAAAAATAAGAAAAAATAATACTACAGCTATTTAACACATACTCATATTTAAGGGAGAATTAAGGGAATTTTACCAATGAAAGTTGGTAAAGTTGGAATGTAGTGTAGATGAAAAAATGACTTGGAGGGAGGAGAGAGATATTTCATAAAATTATGCTTACCTGCTCTTTCCACATCATAAAATAGTTTTACAATGAGTTTTTTTCCCTTCTCTCTCAAAATCCTAGAACTTGTGTTGGTAAAAAAAAAATCTACTTAGCAGTTGTACTAGAACATAAGGTACTGTTTCAAACCATGTATTGTTAATTTTTGGTATTTACTACCACAGGATGTGGTGGCCAGCACAGCCAAGACTAGATAAAAAACCAGATAGAATTTTTTAAATTTTAAACTGATTTTTCATTTATTTCTTTGTTATATTTATTTCCCACATCTCATGCAGGTACTCAGGGTGGCGTGCCTACAGTCTCTCCCCCATTTTCTCCCCCAACAGCTCTGTGGGACAGATGGGGGAGAAAGATAGATTGACAATCTATCTGGGACAGATAGATTGTACTAAAATCACTCAGCTTCTGTGGCTGATTGAGCCTAGTTCTCCCCTGTCTCCAACACTGACCACTATATCATATTGACAATCTTGGAATAGTAGTTGTGGAGGTAAGGTTTAGATTTTGGATTGTTATTCCGCATGTAGGGAGGAGAGTTAATTCTTCCATCTCTGAGGGGCAGTCATGAATTATATTTCAGAGAATGGTCCTCTACATATTTGCTTTATTTGAAACATTTTGATATCCCAAAGATATGAGATATGAGAGAGGGGTCAAGGAATCCATTTATGCCAACTTGGAAAATCCTTCCTTGAATAGAGGTAGGGGCCTCAGGCACAATCTTTCTCCCATCTTTCTCCCGGCTCTGTCTTCTGTGCCTAGGAAGATTAAGACCATTTCACAAGCTCAGCAGCAGCATGGTGATCTTAACGATCCTCCTTTAGATAATAAAAGGACTTAAAATAACATCTCAATATAACCATGACCCCAGGTGTAAGGTCACACAGCTACCTAGAAACATATTTAGGATTCCCTTACCAACTTTGCTCAGAATGAAGAAGCTCCTTGGATAAGGAGCGAAACGTTTCCACTGAGAAAATAGAAATCCAGTTGACATGATTCAAGCTACAGACAATTCCACCTGGATGACTGAGAACCTTCATAGACATTTTGATATCCCAGTTATGCTGTGCCTCTCTAGGTAGTGTACACTCAGTGAAAATCAGAAAAACCTTTTAGTATGAGAGTATACAGAAAAAAAGGAAGGCATACCTGCAGAACTTCTATACTCGACTCTATACTATTAAAATGCATCTTAAAGCTATAAAGCATTAAAACATTAATCTATATTTAAATATTGATACTTGTAGCTGTGAGTAGTAAAGCAATGCAGTCATGAAACGCTGAGTGCCAAGGTAAAGAAGAATGCACCCAGCATATGCCTAAAATGAAATAAGATTGACTCATGTTTTGTCATTGTGGGTGGGTGTCCACAATAGAAAAGGCCTTCTTCTTGAAGGAAAATGAGTTCCTAGCTTAAGGCATCCTTTAGCTCAGAGCTTTCCAAACTTTTCGTGTTGGTGACACACTTTTTAGACATGCATCATTTCACAACACACTCTTACAGCAGGGCACAAGGCAGGCACTAGGACCTGCATGGAATCACAGCAGGTTTGGAGGCAGCCAGGCACAAGGCAGGCACTAGGACCTGTGCAGAATCTCAGCAGGTTTGGAGGCAGCCAGGCACAAGGCAGGCACTAGGACCTGCGCGGAATCCTGGCAGGGCAGGTTTGGAGGCAGCCAGGCACAAGGCAGGCACTAGGACCTGTGCGGAATCATAGCAGGTTTGGAGGCAGACAGGCACAAGGCAGGCACTAGGACCTGCGCGGAATCACAGTAGGATTGGAGGCAGCAGGGCACAAGGCAGGCACTAGGACCTGCGCGGAATCCTGGCAGGGCTCTGAGGCAGCAGCAGCCGTGACACACTCAGACACTGCAGCCGACACACTAACGTGTCCCGACACACAGTTTGGAAAGCTCTGCTTTAGCTGAATTCCAGTTTAAAGTGTGTGTGTGTGTGTGTGTGTGTATAGAGAGAGATGGAGTGTGTGTGTGCACAGCGCCAGGACCTTTGCAGTTTCTCCCCTAGAATTAGCATCTGGCCAGCAGTTTGAGCAGGCACATAGATCATTCTTCCCCATGGGAGCGTGACATATGTGTGTGAGTTGCTCTAGAGTTGAGCAGCACCAATATCGAATTAAATAAATAAATAAAATGTTTTGGAGAGAACAATTATTTCTAAATGTGTATTAAGTCATATAAATATATACATGCAAATAATATGCACCTGGGATCATACAACATGCCAAGCCAAAACCAAATGAACACAGAAAGAAATGAGACCAGGGTAGAAGAACTAATGTGGTGTAATGGTTAAGACAGTGTTTCTCAACCTCAGCAACTTTAAGCTGTATGGACTTTAATTCCCAGAATTCTCCAGCTAGCATGCTAGCTGGAGAGTTCTGGGAGTTGAAGTCCACACAGGTTAAAGTTGCTGAGGTTGAGAAAAACTGGGTTAAGGTGTTGGACAAAGAGTGGGGAAACCCAGGTTCTACTCCACCCTCAGCTATGGAAACTCTCTGGGGGACTTTGACCAAGCACTTTCTCTAAGCCCAGCCTACCCCACGGAGTTATTGTGGGGAAGTAGAAGATAGTGCTGTATCTGCTTCCTTCAGCTCCTGAATGAAAGGTGGGATATAAATGAACAAACCTGAAAGAGCGTCTTAACTTCATCAGCTTTGCAGGTGCCTAAATCTTCAAGGGAGGTCCTGCTCTCCATCCCGTGACTTGCAGAATGCTGGTTGGTGTCAATAGAAAGACAGAATTCCTGTATGAAATGACCTCCCCTCTGTGATATGCTGGGTCCCCATACTGATATGTTTTACACCAGAGCTTTCCAAACTGCGTGTCGTGACACAAAAGTGTGTCGCCACACACAGTCTGGTGTGTCGCCACACAACCCGGAAGCGCTGATCATCATCAGCGCTTCCGGGTGTTCCCGCGGCGACACACCAACTGCAGCGCGCAAAACCCGAAAGCAGCAGCAGCGCTTCTGGGTTTTTGCGCGCTGCCGCACTTCCGGGTTTTCCCGCGGCGACACACCAACGCCGGTTGGTGTGTCGCCGCGGGAAAAACTTTGGAAAGCCCTGTTTTAGACCATTCCTAAAAAATCATTTTTCTATGTTGGTCTTTCCAGCCTTAATTCAACAATTTTTTTTTTATTTTTAGTAGATTATTTTTCTTTATACTCTGTTCCTATTTTTTAATCTTGGTTTTTAATCATGTCATTTGGTTATAATTGTAAACAACTTAAAGTTTTTAAAAATTAGAAGTGGTATAGAAATACTTTTATTAAAATAAAACAAATCATCATCACTAACCCTGATTAGTGAACCATTAACTGGGTAGTCATTATGGTTTTTTGGGGTAGCTTTTTGAGTAGCAGTGTTCAACTTGTAGCACCTGAAATATCAAGATGGCTTTCAGGGACACCCCACCAAGAGTGCCTTGTAGAAGTGCAGTAGAGAGGTAACTATTGTCTGCATAGAATGGCCAAATGTAGAACAAAATGTACAAGTTCTGCTGAAGGCCAATAAAAATGCTGACTGGAACTTGTGGTTTGTGCACTGCTATAGGACCAGGCGAGATATTTTAAATTTATATATCTCTCCCAACCACAGAGAGGTAGAATCTTCCAGCTTTTTAATCAACTTTTGCTGTAATGCTACTTCAAAAAAGAAGTTGCAGAAGGGTAAGCCAAAATTGCAAGATTTATTTATTATATTAATCAAATTTATATGGCTGCCCATCTCATAACAAATGACTCTGGGTGGCATATAGGTTTGTTTGCCTGAAAAGGAGATTATGTCAAGGTTAGGCTGCAACATTTGGATGCAAACAGGTTTATGTTCTCCATTTTGGGCCCTTATGATTAGTGGTTGAGGGACGCTGGAGTTTTAAATGCAGGTAGTAGAGAAGCTAGATTGTCAATCTATATCAAGCCAGGTCAACTTAGAGTCTTCATGTTGTTGTGTGCAAATTAGAGAGATAAATATGGTTTACTCTGCTTCTTTCCTTACCTGAAGCTTACTTATGCACATACTTCTTTAGACCATGGTTAGAATTATGGAATTGTTGGTAAACTACCATTTGCTGTCCCTGTACCCTTTTACATCTGTATTAGCAAGTTGTGGGCATCATACTTCTAGGTGCTGACTTTGGTTCTGAGACTTCAATTTGTTCAATATTTACTCTTCAGTCATGGTTTTCAGGTACTGTTTTATGATATGCAAGTGGATTAGGTTGAAGTAAGATTATTATAGAGTTACTAATTCAGATTTAAATTTAATTTTTTGAGTAAGAGGAAATGAATTAAACATCAACCTGAAGAATAAAATTGGTCTTGTGCTTTAGGCTGGAGTATAAATAGGCTCTGAAAAGACTGAAGAGCCCTACATTTGTCAGCACCACATCTCTTTAAGCAAGTTGCTTCACATTAGCTACTTAACAGAAGGTGTCAAACAGGAAATAGATGGGAGCCAGTTTGGCTGGGTTAGAGGAACTTTTGAAAATTTAGCAAAACAGTCTTGAAGAGTCCTTGTCTTTGGGTTAAGCTGTCTGCTTGACAAGTCAATAAGAAATTATGATTGTTCCACATAATGTAAAAAAATGATGCAAAAGAACATCTGTATCTGGGTTCGGGATAGGTATGAAGCTGAAGAGTATATTAGGAATTTTGGAAGCATGTTTGGGATTTTCTCATATAAGGGTTGCCATGGTGAGCATGTCCAGCCATATGTACAAGAAGGCAAGTGGATGAAGTTGCTTTCCACCATCCTTTTGAATTGTGTGTGTCCCCCCCTTCTCCTTATCTTGCCAGCTTTACTGTGAAAAGCAGGTTGTGACACAGAATTTATTGTTCTAATTTAAAAGTTGAAATATCCCATAGAAGTAATTCTTTTGATCCTAGCCTTAATCAAAAATTATTTTGCATCCTGTTGCCACAAACAATAATTTTACTTACTCAGTTATGTGTATTGAATTCTGTCAATGCATAGAATTCAGGTTTTTGTCTGACTGCATGGATTCCTTAATACATTACATTGAATGTATTGAGCCATTTGTTTTGTGCGGCACTAAATATTTGTTTTTCCATCTTTGGATTTACAAAGCATTTGGCAGGTGCTGGATGCTGTGTACAGTACAGTTTCAAACAATAGCAGCACGAATCTTTCTGATAGAAAGGGAAAAGGAAAAATAAAGTTAATTTGTGTGCCCAACCATCACTTTGCCAGCATTATTTTGTGTTTTGTACTTTGCTTAATCTGATTCATTTTAAAGGCATGCAAACTAAAACAATTGTTAACAAAATCACCTTTTCCATTAAATAATTTACCATGTTTACACAATGCCCTTTGTTTTTCACTTTCAAGCAAGCAGAGATAATTCAACTGAGGCTTTTGCAGTGGGGATTTTTTTTTTGATATGTAGGTTCTAATGTTCACTAAAGAGGTTTGCATCACAAAGAACATAATCCAGTGCCTCCAGGAAGAAGAAGAGGAAAATAAATCCTGAGCTCTGCTTCATCTCTGAGACAATTCACCGTCTTAAGATGTTTGCTTCTGTTCATGTTCACGGTCTGCTCAAATTGGGCTAACATTGCTGCTTTTTTTTATGATATTAACAAGATCTTGTACAAGAGCAGGAAGTCAAAGAGGATCAATTATGTGTCCTGTTGCACGTCCGTTTCAGGAAATACCATTAGAGTGGGACTCCACCAGGGCTTATTGAAAGGAAATAATGAGTGTTTTCTAAAACAATGGCTGCTGCTATCCTTCTGCATGGAAGACTGAGGATGTTCCCAGGGTGTTTGATGCTTGAGATGTTGCTCAGCATAATGCCTGTCAGGAGTGATATAAGAATAGCTATCACCTATCTTTTCACCCCAGAATGTCTTTGGAATTGGTTTGGGCAGACAAGCATCTAATCATGTTGAAGTGTTTCTAGTGCCACTGAATGACTCATGGATTAAGCAGATCTGCTTAGGCTAGGGGCTATTACTTTATGGTTGAGCACTACCAGCAGATTCCGGATGTGGGGAACTTACAAAATGCTCAGGTAGCAGGTGAGTGGAAAGACTGCTCTGCTTCACATTTTGGAAGGCCACTGCCAGTTGTTGCAAAGCACAGTTAAGTGACTTCAGTACTGCTGAATTCAAACTCCCAGCATCCTACACAATTAACCATGTTTCTTGGGGATGCTGGAAGCTGTAGTTCAGCAACCTCTGGAGTGCCTAACTCTGGTATAGAATCTATTGTTTGAAGAAGCAGATTGAAATACTATAAAGAAGGTTTTGGGATATGAGAGAATAAATTCCACTGAAAACTAGTGTGCATTTGTAAAGAAACATACAGAACCAAGGATCATTTTGTAGTTACTGGGGATGTACTTAGATTACCTTCTTGCCTTCACATTTTCTGCAGTCAGATACAATTGCCTTTTGACAAGAAGAATTACTATCTGAGCCTGAATGCTAAGAGCAAGGCCTTAAAAATTGCTTCACTTTTATGGACTTTCTCTGGAGACTTAAACAAAAAGCATCATAAGGGTAGATACTGTACATATCTTGAGCAAAGTGCTTTAATAAAACACAAGCTAGAAAGTGATACTATAGCAGCCATTCCAAGATGACACTCCCTGGATGTATTGGGAATATAACTATTAGAATCTATAGCCAGCTAGACAGTCATTTCAACTCTTTTGTACCTAGATGTTTGGTATATAAGCCTTCCTTCCTTCCTTCCTTCCTTCCTTCCTTCCTTCCTTCCTTCCTTCCTTCCTTCCTTCCTTCCTTCCGCTTAATGTTTATAATTTGTTTCTGTAGTATACAGATTGCAGATAATTATTATAGGCAGCTGGCATTGCCATTTTCATAGCTGAGATTAAATTATGGAGAAGAGAGACTAACATCTGAATCTGATCTGATTTGAGAATAATTATGGACCAAAAGGATTAAGTACCCTTTAATCAACTTTTTCTACTTCTTTCCTTTCAATTTTGATTTGCTAACATTATACATTCAGGAAAGAATGTTGTCTGTTTGCAAATATCCTTTACAAACACATTCTGTGTCAAGAAAAACAGATTTCTGCAATATAGATAAGCTGTGGAATATCAGGTACATTTGGGTAATTTTGCATAATTCTGCTAGGTAATGAACTGAAGAAATATTCCTAAGTATGCCTGATGTTAATTTTTATTTAGGGATACTTTTCAAAATTGCTTCTTGGCTAGTATAAGAGAAAGCAAAATTTGGTTTTCAAATCTCCATATTAATTGGATGATGTACACAACTGCATTGAAGGTTCAAAACCGTGAGAAATACCAAGCTGGGGAGAAGAATGAGGGAGTAGAGTTTAAAATACTGCGTGCCAGCCTTTTCTAACCTCGTACTCTCTAGTATATTGAACTACAACACCTGCTATCCCTGAGCAGGTTGCTGGGATATTTATCTATTTGTTTAGATTTATATGCTACCTCAAGATGCTCAGCAGATGTAGTTCAGCACAACTTCCAGGTTGTGAAAGACTGCTCTGAACTGCAACAGGAAAAGCCTAGATAGCCAGATCAACCATGCCAGGCAAGTTTGATTAAGGAATTGCTCCATAACACCATTTCTGTGAGAAATCAAGAAAATAGAACGTTTATATTTTAAAATATAAAATAGGGGAAGAGATTGGCAAACTAAGATGTAGAAACTGGGTGAAGGAACTCCATTTCATTTCCAATTCCTTTCATATATTTTTGGATTTAGCTCTTATTTACCTACATAGCAATTCAGTGTATCTTAAAAATGATTAGTAAGGGTATAGTGAAGCCAATATTTTTTCTGAATGTAGACCTAGGAAAAATTGTGTGTTTTATTGTTTGACATGTTGGGTAGAAGGAGCATCTGTATGTGGAGAATGTACTAGGTAATCTCAAATTTGATCCCCTGGCAGATCAACATCTTTATGGTGAAATAAATTATTTAGAAAGTAGAAGCGCACACACATAGAAGAGAATGTATGTAGGTAATTAACATTTGAAACAGCTTCTGTAGTAGTAGTGACTTTTTTTTTACCAAAGGAGTTCATTTGGTTATATTGGAGAAAAGTAGATCCAGGAGAAGAAATTTTAAAGTAATTCTTGACTCATTGCACACTGCATGGTATGAATTACAGGCTGTACCAAAGAGGTGTAGTGATTTTGCAAAATGTTCATCTTGAATAAAAACAATAATTTTCAACAAGAATGACTTCCTTTAAGGCAGACTCTTATTTATATTTCTGATACAATTTTTGTTGTGTTGAGAATATTTTGCAATTCATTACATTCTAATATGTTTTATTCTGAGTAATTTCCCCAGACGTTCTAGAGATGTTCACGGTGGATTTGTTGGAAGAAGGAAGTTATCTTTAGCTGTTTCTTAATATAGCTGTAATAAACTGATTACCCAGTTACTAACTCAATATTACAATTCACATATTCTGAAATTGAACTTCTTGCTCTTTGGTGTTATACTTTAGATTCCTTTCTGCCTCCAAAATCTATTTCTAGTCCTAAAAGCATGAAAATATCTCTTCAGTTATTTCTGTTCTTTTTTCCTTTTCCTCCCCTTTCCATATAAGGAGGGGAAAGGGTGGCAATTTGCAGCAATTTGCGGAACCCACTCCAACTGTATCACTACATTTCAGCATCTAATCATTGGAAGGCAGAAACATGCAGCATAAAACAGGCTTTGCATAGTTGAATAAAACAACATCCAATTTGAGAAAAAAATTAGGTCCCTCTCCAGAAAATCCAGACTCTACTTATGTGGATGATTCAGTCCTCTTGCTTTGCATCAGAATCGTGTCCACAGCAATCCTTCCTCCAACTATTAAGCTTGACTGTCCCTGTTTTGTGGGGGCGTGATGGCTCAGTGGTTAAGATGCCAGGCTTGTATCGGCGGTTCGAGACCCGAGCGCTGCGTGATGGAGTGAGCTCCCGTACTCGCCCCAGCTCTTGCCAACCTAGCAATTTGAAAGCATGCAAATTCAAGTAGATAAATAGGTACCACTTTGGTGGGATGGTAACAGCGTTCCGTGTGCGTCATGCCAGCCACATGACTGCGGAAGCGTCTTCGGACAGCGCTGGCTCTTCGGCTAAGAAATGGAGATCAGCACCGCCCCCTAGAGTCGGACACGACTATGCAGCGGAAAACCTTTACCTATCCCTGTTTTACCTTATGTTTTTAGAAGGAGAACAAAGTCAATATCTGTGTACTTTATCTCTCTGTGTTGAATGCCTAACTCCTACATCTGCATCAGCTTGTCTTGGGCATGCATAAAGTGATAAGAAAGGATTGCTGCTCAGGCTGCCCCAATGGAAGAAAATACATCCTTGTTTCCTATAAAATTTATTTGACTTAATTTCCATGTAAACCTGGTTTCATTTAGGACGTGTCCACCCAGTAACCAATTCTATGCCTATTCTTTCTTATAGTAGTTTCCTATATGCTGGATTAGAAGTTGTGTGTGAGTAATTTCTTCAACATGCCCAATCACGTAGAAAAACATCTCATGATATTAAATAGAGCTTGCTGCCAGAGTGGAGCTACATAATGAATTGGAAGTCTTCCCTTAAATGTTCTTGGCAAGCAGGAAGCTTCTGCTCCAGTCAGTACCATTCCTAGGGAAAGAAGCTAACTTTTCTAAACTGGTGGGCTCATTCAGAATTTTCAGAACATGTTGAGGGTGCTCTTAGAAAATGACTCCTGGAGAGGCTTCCCATTCAGAATGACTGCTAAAGGGACACAACCAGTAATTCTGCACTGGAATACTACAGTACCTGCTCCCATTCAACTCCCTTGCAGACCTCCAATGGAACATATGGAAATCAGGGAGAAAAAGGGAAAGACTCAGCATTTCAACCATTCTCTACCAGTTTGATTTGCTTTCAGCTGGATGCTGAATAGAAGTAATTGCCCAGTAGTGCGTGATAAGAAACGTTGGTATCTGTTTAAACATAATACTAATTCTCTTGAAAGAAGCTATTTCCTAGTGAAATCAATATTTTCTTAAGGAATGTCAATGTGAGGAGAGGCAGAGTATCCTATGGAATCCAAACTGTCCCACTCTGGTTTTTTGGATATTGGCATTTCTGATGTTAGATTTGTGTGAATTTATTATTTTGCCCAGAGAGGGGCCAGTATAGGAAAGCATTGCTGAAAGATGCTCTTTCAGTTTTTTTTTTAATGGAGGAAAATATGCTTAGCAAATTTAAGTTCTTCAGGTAACACTTTCTGATTATTTTTCACTAGTTAGGAATTATCTACTGGCTTTCTGTTATATAAACTGGTGTATATAAAGTTTCATCTATTTAAATGGCAGGTGTTATTTGGTGAGGCTATAAATGAAGAGTTTATTAAGCTTATTGGCACCTGGATGACCTTATATTGTGCAAATGCAGTTAACTTTAAGCATTTTTTTAAAAAATAATGGTTGTAAATATAACTTTCTATGGTTCACACTTTGCACCTGTTGTGTTTTCTTTCTCATGGAGAGATATGAAAAGAGTGACTGCTTCTACAAATATGTGGGACAGGGAATTGCTTGAGGAGCTGTTCAGATGCCATGGTGATGGTCTTAGTATCTTTGAACATCCACACAGTATAGTATCAATGCTTTGCAATTAAGTGTGCGATAATTACCTTGGTTTACTCTGTTTGCAGATGCTGCGATGATGGAATTGAGCTGCACTGAAGCACCTCTTTATGTAAGTTCCACAACATTAGGCTTATGCCCTAAAATATCTTTTCTTTTGTTTTGAATAGAGGTTTATTGAAAGGAAGCATGAATGAAGCAAAATGTTGTGTCCTGCTTGACAGAATCTACAAGCTATTGAATGCTACTGTCTCATTCTAACTGGGCCATGTCTTTTATGTACACTGTTTCTCATTGTTCTTGAGGTAATTTTCACATTGTGGTATCCAGATAACTCTACTTACAGATAATTTAAACTGTCAATGCTTAAAATGGAGTCATGAACTGATATAAAATAGTTACCCTTGTATTAGGAGAGAAAATGTTTAAACCATGAGAAATAGACATCATTGCAAATAGAGTACTCATTATCTTAATAGCTCGAGATTTCACTCTAATGAAGAACTTCAAGCCACTACTTCATAATGATATTGTAAAGGCCATTGCTGGATAGCCCGTGGTGCAATTGGTGCCATTAGAGCAGAATTATTACCCCCCCTTCTCCGTCCCCAGAACAATGAGCAGGAGACTCTCAGATGCAATTGGGCTAATTTATAGTGTGTCGAAGTGTGTGAAGTAATATGCATTAGAGGAGGCCCGTATTATGACCATTGAGTTCAGAGTTTAAGAGAATGAACCGTATTATGCAGGGATGAGAGAAGAGCACTGTCTTTGGAGTCCAAGTGGTAGCAGATTCTGGGATTAGGAACAGGCAAGGCATCATTAAGATACTTAAATTTATTTTAGAGGCTGATTTGACATCTTCTGTAATAATCTTTTGTACTGTAATGAAGTTCAGAAAGGTATTTGTTTTACTGGAAATGTAACTTGTTATTTAGTGCATGTTTTTTCTTGCTGTATCTGCCTATTTTCTTTTTTTTTAAATTGATGTTGAGTTGGGCTAATTTTAGCAGCTCTGAGCCTTAATGGTCATACTTGAATGGCAAGGTGCAATTTTTATATAAATAAATTAGTTCCTGTAGTTCCAATGGGGATGTGTAGGCAAAAGGAACAAGATGCCGAATTCTGATGCTACTCCTGGGACTATGCTGAATGACTACCTACTCTCCTCATTCTTCCCTAGCCTCCTATAATCAGGGTTCACATCGGATTAAAGAAATCTTAGTTAATCACATCTGCTTTGGAATAGCTGCAATATTTCTGGAGGTTAAAAAGCATATTTAGTTTTAAAAAATGAATGCATGCTCATGTTGCTTCGTATTCTATAAGGAAAAAAATAACTCTTTAAAAATCAGTAGCCAGATTAATTAAGGACACATTTTTATTTTTTAAAGACTTTTTATGTGTCTCTGTTGAGAGAGCTTGATTAACCAGTGCAATCATTTAAATTTGACTTGAGCATTTTACTTAATTTATGTGACTCAACCTGAAGATGCAATCCAGATGTGTTAGGTTAATGGTCATATTGTCTGAAAGTGATGGTTGTAATCTAAAACATCTAGATGTCACAGATTGGGGAAGGCTAATCAATCAGTTGATTAAGCCTGCAGTTCTAAATACGTTCTACTAGCAAGAATGGCATGCTAAGCATAGTGACTCAATTCACACACATGCTAAGTCAGGATTTTGAATCATGATATGTAGAACAAGCCATAATTGCCAAGTATATTGAATGACAATTCTTGCAATCCTTTGCCACATGCAGGATGGAGCTGATGAAAATCAAGACATCTCTGTCTGAAGCCTTAATGGATAGGTTCATGTATCATGCTAAACTAAGAACAAACAGACCAACTTTTGGCTTAGGTTATGGTTGAAACAAATCAGGGGCTTGAGTTCTGAATGGCATTTTTTTGTGCATGGCATTTTTCTCCTTTTGTCATGATATGTATCATCCTTCAGAAACTGCCTGCAGCACATCCTAAATGGCCATGCTGGCTTAGGATGATATGAACGATAGCCCCAAAACATCTAGACGGCATTAGATCGGGAAAGGAGCAGAATTATGGGGTTAGGGGAGGGAACCGTCTGCACCAGGTAGAGTGAAATGTGGAATCTTTGTTTTGATAAAAAATGGAATTAAGATCTAAATCAGAGCTTTCCAAACTGTGTGTCGGGACACATTAGTGTGTCGGCTGCAGTGTCTGGGTGTGTCGCGGCTGCTGCTGCCTCCTGGCTTCCACGCAGGTTCTAGTGCCTGCCTTGTACCTTGCTGCCTCCAAACCAGCTGTGATTCTGCGCAGGTCCTAGTGCCTGCCATGTGCCCTGCTGTAAGAGTGTGTCACGAAATGATACCCTGCTGTAAGAGTGTGTCGCGAAATGATGCATGTCTAAAAAGTGTGTCACCAACATGAAAAGTTTGGAAAGCTCTGATCTAAATGATTGGGGAATTATGTCTAACTTAATGTATATAGGATAATACTGTTGATGCTGCAATCTTTTTTCCCCAACATGTAGCTTGGCTATATCAGGGGTTGGCAAACTTTTTTTGCCGGGAGCCATTTTGACATGCTCGTGCACATTTTGAAGTGCTCGAGAGCCAGGGGGCGGGGTTTGCGGGCGGGGGCCAATCGTGTGGAAGGGGGCGGGGTTTGCGGGCGGGAGCCAATCACGTGGAAGGGGGCAGGGTTTGCGAGCGGGAGCCAATCGCGTGGAAGGGGGCGGGGTTTGCGGGCGGGAGCCAATCGCGTGGAAGGGGGTGGGGGGCTCACGGAGGGAGGGGGTGCAGCCAGCGGCTCTGCGCAGCCAGCGGCTCCGCGAACCCAGCCCGGCCGCCCCACCGGGAGTGGCGGGGAAACAGCTGCCACCCTCTGCTCCCCAGAATATTGTGGGGCAAAGGGAAACCTGCCCGGAGGGGTCATCAGGAGCACAGGATCCGGCCCCAGCCCGGCCCGCAGCTTCAGCGCCCTCCCCTCGCCATCGCGAAAGTCCCAGGCGACTGCGGCCCGGGGATCCTGCCGCAGATGGGAAACCCAGCCTGCTTTCCCCACCCGCTTCCTACGCTCTCCGCTCCCCAGAATATCGTGGGGTATTCTGGGGAGCGGAGAGCGTGGGAAGCGGGTGAGGAGAGCAGGCTGGGTTTCCCATCTGCGGCAGGATCCCCGGGCCGCACATCCTCCGCCGCGGCCAGCGAGGAGGAGGGAGAAGGAAGAGGAGACAGAAGGGGAAACGGAGAAGGAATTTTTAGGAAAAGGGAAAAGAGAGAAACGCAGGAGCGGCTGCAGGGGCAACGAGACCTTGCAAGCGTGGCGGGGAGAGGGGAGCCCTTCTCAGCCCTTTTGCATGCACACGGACACCTCTACACCTCCTCAACCCTTTTGCACACGCACACACGCCCGCTCCCCTTTTTCCCGCGTTGCTGCAGGCGCGCGGGAGGAGGTCTTCGCTGGAGGCGTTTTAGCAAATGGTGGGCAGCCACCTGGGAGTGGGCGTGTGTGCGTGTGCAAAAGGGTTGAGGAGGTGTAGAGGTGTGCGTGTGCGTGCAAAAGGGCTGAGAAGGGCTCCCCTCTCCCCGCCACGCTTGCAAGGTCTCGTTGCCCCTGCAGCCGCTCCTGCGTTTCTCTCTTTTCCCTTTTCCTAAAAATTCCTTCTCCGTTTCCCCTTCTGTCTCTTCTTCCTTCTCCCTCCTCGCTGGCCACGGCGGAGGATGTGCGGCCCGGGGATCCTGCCGCAGATGGGAAACCCAGCCTGCTCTCCCCACCTGCTTTGCACGCTCCAGAATACCGCGCTGTGGAGTATCTGCCGCCGCAGGGCTTGGGTTAGCGGCTCCCGCCCCATCAATCCCCCCACCCCGCCGTTCGGCATCCTCTCCCCCCGCTAACCCAAGCCCTGCAGCGGCAGATACTCCACAGCGCGGTTGGGGTTTTCGGAACCGGGTACCCCGGGGCCACCCCCCGCTCCCCCGTCCATGGAGAGCGAGAGGAAAAGGGGCGCTCGGGCGCTTTGCGCTGCGCCCGGCGCCCGGCGCCTTCGGCTCCCGATTGCTGCAAAGGGCACCACCCCACGCCAGCTACAGACCCGACCCATGGCCCGCAGAAGGCTGCAGGGCTACGGCCACCATCCTGCCTGCGGGAGTCCGAGGAGGAGAGCAGGAAGAGGGGGAGGGGGAGGAGTCGTCGCCGCTTTTACTGCTGCTGCCGCCGCCACCTGCCTGCCTGCCTGCTCCAGCCCCGAGCGAGCCGCCCGCTCCTTCGGCTCCTGCCGTCGCTGCAGAGGCACTGCGCACTACGAGCGCACCGCCCGGCAAGCCCCGGGCGAGCCTCAGCCCAGCGGGAGGGGGCAGAACGCAGAGGGAAGGGAGACGGCAGAGACGGCGAGGAGCCTGAGGCCTGCTGGGCTTTTGCCGGCGGACCCGTGCTGTGGCGAGCTCTCCTCTCCCCCCGCTAACCTGAGCCCTGTGGTGCCCGGGGGAAGCCGAGCCAGGCGGGGGTGCAGCGGGGCCCAGCGGCGTGCTGAGGGCGAAGAGCCGCCTGCTCTCCCCTTGGCCGCCTCCGGTCACTACAGCCGCCCCGCCGGAACGGAGCCTGGCTCGGCTTCCCCGGCCGCCGCAGGGCTTGGGTTAGCGGGGGGAGAGGACGCCGAACGGCGGGGTGGGGGGATTGATGGGGCGGGAGGGTGCACCCGGCGGGCCTCCCGCGGCCGCTTCTCCAGGAGCGCCAAGGCGGGTTGCTCGCGTCCCGTGCCCGTGCCCTTGCCCAGCGCCTGGATGCCTTGGCCAGCCAGCGCGCCAGCCGCTCCGGCGAAAACTCCGGCGCCGCCATTGCTCGCCGGCTGGACCCTCCTCCCCAAAGGTGGCGCTCCGCAGGACCCGCTTTCCAGGGCCGTTCCTGCCACATCCTTTCAGCCTTTCCATTCTTCCTTTCCCCCTTCCGAAGCCGCCTGCTCTCCCCTTGGCCGCCTCCGGTCACTACAGTCGCCCCGCCGGAACGGAGCCTGGCTCGGCCCCCCCAGCCGCCGCAGGGCTTGGGTTAGCGGGGGGAGAGGACACCGAACGGCGGGGTGGGGGGATTGATGGGGCGGGAGGGTGCGCCGTCGAGGCCTCCTTGGGAGGAAAGTGGGGAAGCCCCGCGGCCCCTCGAAGGGATCCACCGGGGATCATGCGCCTCTTCTCGCTGGGGCCCTCCGAGCAGTCGCTGCCTCCGGGTCGCGGGGATTCTGGCATGGGCACCCGCCGGACATGGGGAGAGAGGCAGGGAACGGACGGATGTGGCGGTAGGCGCAGGAGCGGGACTCCTCGCCTCGCCCCTGTGCGACTGCCCGGCTTTGCCTGGCCTCAAGGCCCGAATGTGGTGAGGGAGAAGGGAAGAGGCTCGGGAGCGCCCAAGTGCCAGACGGGCAGCTCCGCCCACGTGCCTCGCCCAGACATGCTGCCAGCAGCAGCTCCCAAGGCACGCCGGTCCCTCCTCCGTCGAAGGGAGCGGCAGAGAGCCCCGCGGGCTGTGCGCGAGGTGTGGGCGGCTGCGGGTGGCCCCGGCCTTGGAGAGCGAGAGCGCGTAAGAGCGTAAGAGTTTGGGGGCGGGATCCAATCGCATGGAAGGGGCGGGGGTGAGTTCAGCTGCGGAAGAGCCACACTCAAGGGGCCAAAGAGCCGCATGTGGCTCGCGAGCCGCCATTTCCGACCCTTGGGCTATATTGTCATCACTTTGGTTGTTGACTATTTTCTTATTTATATCCTTAAATCAGTTACATTTCTGTTCAAAGTTATATAAATAAGAAAATAAATTGTATTGTCGAAGGCTTTCACGGCCGGAGTTCAATGGCTGTTGTGGGTCTTCCGGGCTGTGTGGCCGTGTTCTCTAGAACACGGCCACACAGCCCGGAAGACCCACAACAGCCAAGAAAATAAATTGTCCAGTAAAATGATTTAGAACAACTTTTTCTAATGAGTACTTTCTGAAAATGTTGGATCACAAAATCTATCATTCCTAGCTAGCACAGCCAGTGAATGATATACTTTGTAGTCCCACAAATTTTGAGGGACCTGGGCTAGGGAAGACTACCCT
This sequence comes from Charina bottae, assembly GCA_023362775.1. Lineage (NCBI taxonomy): Eukaryota > Metazoa > Chordata > Lepidosauria > Squamata > Charinaidae > Charina > Charina bottae. The sequence continues at coordinate 248,617,655 of JALMGJ010000002.1, forward strand.
AGAACAATACAATCACTTGATGAATGATTGTGGGCAACCTGACCTTGTATAAACAGGCATACAGATGGAAATCAGTCACAATTGCTCTACTGATGAAACAGCAGTAGACTATGTCAGAACTGCCCCAGTAATTGCCTTCTAATGCAGTATATAAACCCCTTGGGATTCCTTCCATTAGAGAAACTCCTGCCTTATTAGTATATCTTCATGGGAAACACAATCAAGTTGGTATTTAAATCAGGCATAGAAAGTAGTTCTTTTGTCTGTTTTCCTTGAATAGATTACTGGCTTGCTGTGTTTGGCTGAAATCCTATACATTTGGAGTTTGAAGATTTCAATGAGTCACAATATTTGTGTAAGATGGAGATGATGAAAGTAATCTACTTGAGTTTCAGTCCTTTTACAAGCTGGCATAGAATCCACAGAAGTATAAAAAGATGATACATGTGCGACTTCTGTTTTGTTTGGGGGATATGGAGGAAGAAAAATCAGTAAGGTTGATGATTTCATTTGTCAATACGGCACCCAGCAGAAAAGGAACTGAATATAATTTCAGTGTTTGCTCAAAGTGTGAATTAGTAAAAATCTCCACTTGAAAGCTAACAAGATAGTTATCGAAGGATGGACATGTGAAATTCAAATTACATTGTTGAATATGAGGATATCACAGAATGTGACATGCATAGGTTTGAAATCAACAGGGTTTTAACAAATGTCATATTTCTTTGGAGGAAATTATTGGATGCCTGTAATATACTAGTTACATAGTACTATTAATACCAATCAAAGAGAATATTTGTATCTCAGGGTTGAACTGTGGAGTCCTTGGTGCTCTCTGAGCCTTGTTGTTTTCTTGCAGATGTTTCATTGCTAGACTAGGCAACATCTTCAGTGCGAAAAGGGACTGAGACTTGCTCTCTGTTTATATACCATGGCTTGTCCTACTTGTGTTGGTGGAGGTGTTGTTCTCCCCTTAGGAGTTCCTTGATTGGGCTGTTGTTTGCTGGTTGGTTGATTGACTGAGTTAATAGTTCCTTGATTAGGGTATATTGTGCTGTTTGATTGTTCCTCTGGTGCTAATCCTGGTGTTAATCTTTGCATATCTGGGTGCTGATTGCTGGCAAGGAGGTGTTCTGGCCTTTTGGCTTTTCTATTGTCTCTTATGAATGGTATGTAAATGTTGTTTACCTCTATGTGTCTGTTGATGGCTGCTTTGTCTGAGTGCCAAGCTTCCAGGAATTCTCTAGTGTTTTTGGATTGGGCTTGGTTTAAGATGCTCACAGTTTCCCAGTTGAAAGTATGGTTGAGTCCATGTGTTGTGAGATTAAGGAGTTTTCATCGTGTCTTCTGACTGCTAGTTGGTGTTTGTGGATGCGCTCTGCTAGTCTTCTGCCCGTCTGTCCTACATAGTGGCTGCTACAGTCCTTACACTACATTAGCACCAGACGAATCAAACAGTACACAATACCCTAATCAAGGAACTATCAACTCAGTCAGTCAACCAAGCAGCAAACAACAGCCCAATCAAGGAACTCCGAAGGGGAGAACAACACCTCCACCAACACAAGCAGGACAAGCCATGGTATATAAACAGAGAGCAAGTCCCACTCCCTTTTCTCACTGAAGATGTTGCCTAGTCTGGCAATGAAACATCTGCAAGAAAACAACAAGGCTCAGAGAGCACCAAGGACTCCACAGTTCAACCCTGAGCTACAAATATTCTCTTCAATTGGTATTAATAGTACTATGTAACTAGTATATTTAGGAACTAGAGACCAAATTGCCAATATCCGCTGGATAATGGAGAAAGCCAGGGAATTTCAGAAAAACATCTATTTCTGTTTTATTTATTATTTCTGTTTTATTGACTATTCTAAAGCCTTTGACTGTGTGGATCATAACAAATTGTGGCAAGTTCTTGGTGGTATGGGGATACCAAGTCATCTTGTCTGCCTCCTGAGGAATCTGTATAACGACCAAGTAGCAACGGTAAGAACAGAGCACGGAACAACGGACTGGTTTAAGATTGGGAAAGGAGTACGGCAGGGTTGTATACTCTCACCCTACCTATTCAACCTGTACGCAGAACACATCATGCGACATGCTGGGCTTGAGGAATCCAAGGCTGGAGTTAAAATCGCTGGAAGAAACATTAACAATCTCAGATATGCAGATGATACCACTTTGATGGCTGAAAGTGAGGAGGAGTTGAGGAGCCTTATGACGAAGGTGAAAGAAGAAAGTGCAAAAGCTGGGTTGCAGTTAAACCTCAAAAAAACCAAGATTATGGCAACGAGCTTGATTGATGACTGGCAAATAGAGGGAGAAAAAGTGGAGGCAGTGACAGACTTTGTATTTCTAGGCGCAAAGATTACTGCAGACGCTGACTGCAGCCAGGAAATCAGAAGACGTCTACTTCTTGGGAGGAGAGCAATGGCAAATCTTGATAAAATAGTTAAGAGCAGAGACATCACACTGACAACAAAGGTCCGCATAGTTAAAGCAATGGTATTCCCTGTAGTAACCTATGGCTGCGAGAGCTGGACCATAAGGAAGGCTGAGCGAAGGAAGATAGATGCTTTTGAACTGTGGTGTTGGAGGAAAATTCTGAGAGTGCCTTGGACTGCAAGAAGATCAAACCAGTCCATACTCCAGGAAATAAAGCCAGACTGCTCACTTGAGGGAATGATATTAAAGGCAAAACTGAAGTACTTTGGCCACATAATGAGAAGACAGGATACCCTGGAGAAGAAGCTGATGCTAGGGAAAGTGGAAGGCAAAAGGAAGAGAGGCCGACCAAGGGCAAGATGGATGGATGGTATTCTGGAGGTGACGGACCCAACCATGGGGGAGCTGGGGATGGTGACGGCCGACAGAGGGCTCTGGCGTGGACTGGTCCATGAAGTCACGAAGAGTCGGAAACGACTGAACGAATAAACAACAGTATATTACAGACATCCAATAATTTCTGTATCAATAATTTCAATAGTCTGGCAATGAAATGTCTGCAAGAAAACAAGGCTCAGAGAGCACCAAGGACTCCATAGTACTATTAATAAATTGGGGATGTAAAAAATGGTGGGGGAGCAATAAGGCATCTTTTTTGAAATAGATTCACTTCCTATTTTATAATGAACAGACTATGATCTTGTTGCAATTAGGTGCAGAACTTGAGCATTTTCATTGTCATAATAATGTGATTTTAACCTTTTCCGTTTTTTTTCATTTCATATTTGCAGTTTAAAAGTTCATCTTTAACAGGAAATAATGCAGTAATCTGTCTTTTCAGTATTCATTTGTTCGAGGCTGTTTGGAACAAGTAAATAATTTGAAACAAATCAATCTATTTACAGCATAAAGTTATATTAAAGAATCTTTACTGGTTTTGGTGTTGTTCTAAAATATGATATCGTTTTTAATTCTTATATTCAATTGGCAGCAGCAGTGGTGGCATGTTCTGAGAATGTGGATGACCTTTCAAAGCCATTTAAACTTGGAAGATCTGATCAGTGCTTAGGCCTTGTTGAAATGAATGTAAGTTGCATAAGTTCAGAGGAAACCTTGATGTTGGGTTGCTAGCAGAGCAAATAATTTTCAGCTAATGGGAAATGTGTGAACCAATTAAAAAAAGCCCTTTTGTCAAATGTCAACATGTTTCTAGATTAAATGACAAAAGTTCATTGTTAGCTATTAGGTGATATGCACAATCGCTATGTTCCTTCTATAAATTGAAAAGTTCTTTTGATCTCATTGTACTCTGCAGTTAATCTTTCCTTCTGGCTTGGCTCTAGTTGACTGCAAGCCTAAGTAAAATAAAATAGAATCAGTTGCTAAATGGATGCCTTTAATTCCCATAGTTCCCAGGGAGCACATCTTGGTTTGCAAGCTTTGGGAATTACAGTATAACACTTTGGTACCACCAGATTGGGGAAGGCTGAATTAATTGTTACTGATTGGTTATGAATGATCAAATTTCACCCAGATCTTTCTTGTCACTTCTCTATCCTTTTTTATGCAGAATACATGTTATTATTGGTCCTACCTAGCAGTACAGTTTAAATAAAAACTCAATATACAAATAACACCATGCAAAAATACAAATATTTACTGCAAAACAGTATTTATAGTTTCTAACGTCTTCAAGGCCTTCCGGAAAAGTATCAAGGTGGGGGCCAAACTTATCTCTGGAGGAATGATGTTCCATAGGGAGGGAACCACCATGGAGAAGGCCCTTTTTTCGGTCCCAGCAGGTGTAACTCCCTCATTGATGGGACCCGCAACATACCCTGCTTTGGATGATCCTAAGTATTCTTTTGCTAGCATGTGAAATTAAGAACATTGTGCAATAGTCTGCACACTCTGTTAAATCTTTCTTTGGTATTGTGTGTAGACTGACCACTGTTGGCCACTGAGGCATTCTCCAGCTTTGCTGGCATAGTTTTGTTAGAACCTTTACAGATTTGTCTTTGTTGCATGGCATATTTCTGGAGATATTCAGTCAATTTCTGTAGTCTTCTGACATGGTAATGACTGAATGATGATTTAACTTCACCTTCTAGCACCAGAGGTTTTTGTAAATAGGGAATATCTTCTAAGGCAAGGGTCGGAAATGGCGGCTCGCGAGCCAGATGCGGCTCTTTGGCCCCTTGAGTGTGGCTCTTCTGCAGCTGAACTCACCCCCGCCCCTTCCACGCGATTGGCCCCCACCCGCAAACCCCACCCCCTGGCTCTCGCACTGAGCGAGGCCAGGCGCGGCAGGGAGGCGCTGCTGTCCCAGGACGCGGCGCTGTTGGAGGCGGCGCAGGAGCGGCTGCAGGGGCTGCTGCGGCTGGAGATGGCGCTGCTCCGCAGCATCCAGGTGCTGGGCGAGGGCGCGGGCCCGGGACGCGAGTGGCAGGGCGGCGCAGGGCGAAGAGCCGCCTGCTCTCCCCTTGGCCGCCTCCGGTCCGAGCCTGGCTCGGCTCCCCCGGCCGCCGCAGGGCTCGGGTTAGCGGGGGGAGAGGACGCCGAACGGCAGGGTGGGGGGATTGATGGGGCGGGAGGGTGCACCCGGAGGGCCTCCCGTGGCCGCTTCTGCAAGGCGGTTTGCAGAGCGCATGCTGCGCCCACGGGAACGCCTGGTCCCTCCGCTCCCTCCAGCTCCGCCAGCAGCGCCGCCCGCCCCGTCCTGCCGCCCGGCAAACCTCCGCCGGCTCCGTCCCCCCGCCGCCACCGCCCCGGCCAGGCGCCCTGCGCCGCCCTGCCGCTCGCGTCCCGGGCCCGCGCCCTCACCCAGCACCTGGATGCTGCGGAGCAGCACCATCTCCAGCCCGCGTTTCAAAAAAAAAAAAAGTGTTTTGGCTTTGATCAGGCCCACATGCAAGGCCATTTGCAACCCAAAGGGGAGAAACACAGCCTCCCCCTCCCCGCAACCCCCGGAGCTGACTGTCACGCACACACGTTGCACACACGTTGAGCTGGATAGCCCCGAGGAGGGGATGTCCGCAGGGGCCGCCGGCCGGCCGGCCTCCCTCCCTCTCCCCGCCCCAAGCCAGGAACTTTGGGGGCGAGAGGCCGCTCCAGAGCAGGGTCTGCGGAAGGGGGAGGCGGCCCTGCGCTGTGTGTTACCGCCCTTCAGCGGCTCCTGCCGGGCCGGGCGGGATTGCCGGTGTGGTGGTGGCCGCCCTCGCAACAGGGAAAGCCCAGTAGCATCCCGCCAGCCGCCCCGCCTCGCCACTTCCCCGGGGCCGTTCCCCTCCCCTTGGCCGGCCTGGCCTTTCTTTCTCGGCCTCTCCCTCCCCGGCTGGCGAGCTGCATGTGCTGGGCCCAGCGCGGCCTTTGAAGAGCGCTGCCAAGGCTTTGTGAGGGTGTCAGGTTTCCTGCCGGGCCGAGGCGCGCAGGCCAGAAGAAGCTCGCCTGTTCTTGGAAGTGGCGGCGGGGCCTGGGTTTCCTGCGCTCCCTCTCCGACCCCCTCGTGGCTTCCTCCCTCCTTGCCCCCGGCTTCACTCGGGGCAAGCGGTTGTCTCCAGCCGCAGCAGCCCCTGCAGCCGCTCCTGCGCCGCCTCCGACAGCGCTGCGTTCCGGGACGCGAGCGGCAGGGTGGCGCAGGGGGCCTGGCCGGGGCGGTGGGGGGACGGAGCTGACGGAGGTTTGCCGGGCGGCGCTGCTGGCGGAGCTGGAGGGAGCGGAGGGACCAGGCGTTCCCGTGGGTGCAGCGTGCGCTCTGCAACCCGCCTTGGAGAAGCGGCCGCGGAAGGCCCTCCGGGTAGGCCAGCAGCACCTCCCTGCCGCACCGGGCCTCGCAGAGACGGGCCTGAAGGGGCGCAGAGGCCAGAGAGAGAGCCCCTCCGTCTCCCCTTCTCTCCCTGCCTCGCCCGCCTGGGACGCGAGCGGCAGGGCGGCGCAGGGCGAAGAGCCGCCTGGTCTCCCCTTGGCCGCCTTCGGTCCGAGCCTGGCTCGGCTCCCCCGGCCGCCGCAGGGCTCGGGTTAGCGGGGGGAGAGGACGCTAAACGGCGGGGTGGGGGGATTGATGGGGCGGGAGGGTGCCGCGCTGCACGCCACCCTTAACGTCAGGCGCTGGCGAAGGCCTTTCCCCTTCTCGCCAAAGAGCCCGCGCCTGCTTGGCCGCGGCGGTGGCGGAGGATGTGCGGCCCGGGGATCCTGCCGCAGATGGGAAACCCAGCCTGCTCTCCCCACCCGCTTTCCACGCTCTCCGCTCCCCAGAATATCGTGGGGCAAGGGGTCATCAGGAGCACAGGATCCGGCCCCAGCCCAGCTTCGGCGCCCTCCCCTCGCCATTGCAAAAGTCCCAGGCGACGGCGGGGACATGTTCGACCTGCTTGTGCAGCACCCGGGCGGCCTGGGCGAGCCGCGGGCCCGGCTGGGGGGGGGGCTGGACGGGGAGAGAGCTGCAGCCGGGGGGCCGCAGGTCTCCGGAGGCGGCCGCCCCGTGCTGCACGAGGTCGAACATGCCCCCGCCGTCGCCTGGGACTTTTGCAATGGCGAGGGGAGGGCGCCGAAGCTGCGGGCCGGGCTGGGCTGGGGCCGGATCCTGTGCTCCTGATGACCCCTCCGGGCAGGTTTCCCTTTGCCCCACGATATTCTGGGGAGCGGAGGGTGGCAGCTGTTTCTCCGTCACTCCCGGTGGGGCGGCCCGGCCGGGTTGCACCCCCTCCCTCTGTGAGCCCCCCGCCCCCTTCCACGCGATTGGCTCCCGCCCGCAAACCCCGCCCCCTTCCACGCGATTGGCTCCCGCCCGCAAACCCCGCCCCCTTCCACGTGATTGGCTCCCGCCCGCAAAACCCGCCCCCTTCCACGCAATTGGCCTCCGCCCGCAAACCCCGCCCCCTGGCTCTCGAGCACTTCAAAATGTGCACGAGCATGTCAAAATGGCTCCCGGCACAAAAAGTTTGCCGACCCCTGTTCTAAGGTATCTTTTATGTTCATATTCCTACTGTACAGAATTTCAGTATACTCCTTCCATCTTTATTTGATGTTCTTTGAATCAGTTACTGCCTGTCCATTGGCGTCCTGTAGTATACCAATTTGAGGTTGGAACCTCTTTCTGGGATCGGAGATCTTTTGGAAAAGTTCCCTCGTTTTTCTGTGTCTGTTTCTATCTTCAGTGTCTTTATAGATATCATAATACAGGTAGTCCTTGGCTTACGTCCATTTCTTCAGTGACCGTTCAAAGTTACGGTGGCACTGAAAAAATGGATGTACAGTATACCTTGAGTGAGAAGTACTCTTGGCATATACATTCTTTGCTCATCCCTCCCAGGAACACCACCCCACCTCAATGAGGTAGCATAGCAGGATTTTGAAGTATTTGAAGGAATGAAGAAAGAACTGTTATGTCAACACAGACCAGGCATCATCCAAGGCCAACAAGAAAATCATTGGTTTAGAAAGGAGGGAGGAAAAAGCCAGGAGCACAAACCTATATAAGGGCTTTAATATCTGTGTACTGCAGTGGACACATCTTTTGTGTGTATGTGGTTTCATTCTTCTCTGCTACAAGTAAAGAGATTAAGCTTGCTGAGTCATGTCTGTGAGACTTCTGCCAAGTGAGACAATTTCTTTTTTTTAATAGTAATTTTATTAAACATTATATTTAAAAAGATAAAAACTAATACGAACTAAAAAAATGAAAAGAAAAAGAAAAAAGAAAGTGCAGAAAAGAAAAAATAGAAAGAAAAATAGAGAAGAAAGAAAAAAAGAATATAGTAAAGAAAAAGAAAATAAATATATAAAGAAACGACTTCCCCCTTCATCACAACAAGTATAAACAATTTTAGTAACTTATCACCTTCTCTTAAAATACAACAAATGATCTCTTCTTTCCCATATCTCCTGTCTTATCTGTAAACAAATCCTTAAAGCCTCGTTGTTCAGTCCTGGTCAGCAAAAGTTCATTAAGGGTTACCAGAGTTTTTATGATTGTATGCCGCCCAAAGTCACTTGTTGAGATGGGCGGCCATAGAAAATAAATAAATAAATAAATAAATAAATAAATAAATAAATATTTTAGCCTTGATCAAAAAGCCAACTTTATATTCCTTCCTTTTACTTTTAACAATCTTGATCTCTAATTCCTTCAAATAATATCCTAGAACTTGATTTCCTTTCATTTTTATTTGTTCCCTTCTCACAAAATTCTTCAAAACTTTAACAAGTCTCTTTTGCAAATCCAATATAGGAAAGTTATCCAGGTCACTCTTTTGGTTTGTTATTTGTATATCCCTTTTAATTATTAAGACATCAGCCAGTTTCATTTGTATATCCAGTATAGCATCTTTTTCCATATCATTCTTGTAGCCTGTCATTTTTATATTCACTTTCAGATCAGTCTCAGTCTTGTCCAGTAAAACTTATTCCTCTTCCATGACATCTTTTAAAGACAGTCTATCTATAATAGCAGACACTCTTAAAATTAACTTCTGGGTCCATTGTTCACAAATATCCTTCAATACGTCCAAAGTTAAAGTATTTTGCTTCATTCTCTATTAGTAAGTCAAATTTAAGTGTTCTTCTCCTTTAATTGTAATCTTTAGTTCCTTCTGGTTCCCTCTAGTGTCCAACCTTCAAAGTCCCATCCTATCATTTTTTTTTTAAGAATTCAAAATAACAGCATTTTCCCACGGGAAGGATTCTTATAATTAACTTCAAAATCTTATTTCAATTCCATCTCGACCCTTAGTCCGTTTGTAACTTTCTAAAATCAATGCTCTAGTCATCCTTTTGCTGTTTATTCCACACAAAATAATAATAATAATTTTTTTAAAGTAAAAAAAATTTAAATCTAAATTTTAAGAATTTAAAATTTCTTTTGCTAAGGATTAAAGGAAACTCACCTGGTATTTTCAGACTTGTCGATCCAAAAGTTTCTAATAGCGGAAAATAAGTTAACAAGCAATTTCCAAAAGTGATTAGAAAAGGAAGTATGTGAACCTGTGTCCTTAGAGCAGAGCTTTCCAAACTGTGTGTCGCCACACAACCCGGAAGCGCTGATCATCATCAGCGCTTCCGGGTTTTCCCGCGGTGACACACCAACCGCGGCGCGCAAAAACCCGAAAGCGGCAGCAGCGCTTCCGGGTTTTTGCACGCTGCCGCAATGTTGGCACTTCCGGGTTTTCCCGCGAGGACACACCAACGGCGGTTGGTGTGTTGCCGCGGGAAAACTTTGGAAAGCCCTGCCTTAGAGGCACCGACCACAGTTTGAGCAAGATGGCTATTCCCTCATCTCCCAGAGTTCTAAACCTGCTGGAGACCACTGTCTTGCGGTCTCCTCGTGAGGAGCAACTGTCTGGAAAACTTGTGGGTGATCTCAAGTCCTCTCCTTGTCTGGAGAGGAATAACAAAGAGCTGGTCTACTCACTGGCTCTTCATTCTGGCATGGTTGTTGGCTCTGCTTTTAGCGGAGCCATCTTCGGTTCGTCATTTCTTCCTCGGAAGTAAGACAATTCCCCAAGTAAGAAAATTTCTGAAAAAGCGGTTAAGTGAGTTGAGATTTATAGCCATGGCTGTAAAGCCTGATGCAAATGAATCTACCACAGGAGAAGAGGCAGGCCTCTTCCATTTTACAGCTTAGGTGGAACTTAAAATCAATTCTTTTCCCAGATCTTAAAAAAAATATTTTAGAGGTTTTTTTATTCTGCTATTTGTATGAGCTTTAATAGTAAGCCATCAAGAATCATTGAAGAGTAGGTGGCATAGAAATGTGTAATCAATCAATCAATCAATCAATCTATCTATCTATCTGTTCTTCACAAAAACTTGGAAGTATTTCCTAGAGTCTCCCTGTAGTAGCTTCCATATTGCAATGTATAATAAGATAGAATATTTAAGAATTTTAAATTCAATTAATATTTAGTTTCACCCTGGACTGCTTTGTTCAGTCCTATATTCTGTTTTTGCAGGATTTCACTTCTATGGAGAAGACACTGCAGCTTCAATGTGGTTTATACTAAGCTTTGATCTGGAAGACTACAGAAGCATATGATGAATAAAGTGGCTGGATGTTGATAGTTAAAAACAGTGAATGACAGTATTGATTACTAAGAGATTTTGATGGTTGACTATTATGTGTATAGCTTGAAAGTCTGTTTTCATCCTTGGCTTGTTCAGAAATTCTAGATGGTCAAGGCAAACTTTTTGTATTAACATTTGATGGGGCATTGCACTTAATCCTCGACCTGGAATGACCTTGGGACAACAATCTGTAGCAGTGATTTTTCAAGTATGAAAATATCAGTAAGCTTTATAATAAATACCACTTTCAGGATCTTTGAAATTTTTCTGCCTGGCGCTGCAGTTTAATTATAGTTTCATTAGAGTAGAAGTGTGATATGTAGGGAACTGGCTTGGGACTCTGTTACGATCCTAAAACAAAGGTAGATCTGAAATCCAGTATACGTGATTCAGTGCCAGTCTAAGCTCTCTAGCCAGGTTGCATTAAAACCAAATAATCACTTCCTAAGCACCAGATAAACACAGCTGATAATTTGCAAAATATAGATTGGAATAAAGTGTGGAGCTGCAGAAAGCAGAGCAAAAGGACAGAGACTATAGCAAGCAAGAGGGAAAAAATTGTGGCTTTCTTTGGTTTGAGATCTCCTTGGAGAAGAAAGATTAGGATCTCTTGATTTTTAACAAAAATCCTGATTGCTTGGTTGCTCTGAGCTGGCTTGTTTAGCACTTCACTAATTTAGGAAGCAGCATAAGTAAAAGACAGGCTAAAATTTTTCTTTATGGGGGAACACTTCACCCTCCCAGTAAATTCTGTCACTGATCTTCAGTTTCCCATTCTTGAAAAAGGATTTTTATAGACAGATTATGGCATGAAGGAGTTGAGTTGCAATAAATAAACCAAGAAATTCAGTTCTATTTCCTTTTACTTGAATTGGGTAACGTTTTCTTTAAATTATGTGTCAGTTAGCTTCCTAATGCAAGATTGTCTGTGATAATCCCCTCAAATAGTTGTATAAATTATTGCTCTTAATAATTTAAATTATAACTAAAAATTAATAGTACAGTACAATTGTTGCAATAATAGTAAGTAGGAAATTGTAGTTGCTGCCTATACCTACTATATTTTATTTCCTATTTATAGACCCCTTCCCCCACTCCCATCCAATAGTGGGTAAGATAACTGAGATGGCACAGTTTCTAAAAATCTCTGCCATAATTAATATTAGCCAGTATGTTCACACAGGATTTTGCTTTTACTGCAAAATATGAATCCATCCACCCCTTTGAAATGATTTTAGTCATAACATCTGAGACAAATCTTGAAATGGTCTTGGTTTTTCTGGTTTTACCCAGAAAGTGCTTGTGAGTTTCTCCAAAGTGTATAGAACTTGAAATAGATGTTTACTTTCAGTCCTTTTCTAGATCAGGTTACTGGCGCCTAGAGAGAGGGGCAAGATTTTTTCTTTAAACAATGTCCTTTTAAAGTAAGCACGCGATGCATAGAGTTTTTATAGAAAATAACAGTTATAATTCTTGTTTTGTTTTGTTGTAATAAACTAGTTCAGATATAACAAGGAAAGTCAGAGAATGAAAAAGTTATGGAGAAATAAATAATCCTGAGAATGTATCCACAGGGACCAGTGTCAGCAGATCCCTGCAGGAGGAAGCTTTAGTCACTCTTGGTTCTCTGCCGTTCATATGGCAGCTGGAGAGCGGTTGAAGGAACAGACTGGAAATCCCTCTCAGGCTTGGATTGCTGCTACTGAACAGCCCAAAGGTGGTTGTGATTTGGATGGAACACGTCTTGATCTATTCGGTCCACGTGTAATTTTCTTTTCCCAACCATATCGAAGTGGGAAGACTTGGATTGTGGGAAGTGGGAAGACTTGCAAGCCAAATATGGCCATTCGAGTTCTTCACTGTAGCTTGTAATTGTTGGCAATTACAGTATAAGTATAAGGGGCGTGGTGGCTCAGCGGGTAAGACGCCAGGCTTGTCGATCGGAAGATCGCAAGTTCGGAGGTTCGAATCCCTAGCCCCGCATGACGGAGTGAGCTCCCGCACTAGCCCCAGCTCTTGCCAACCTAGCAATTCAAAAGCATGCAAATGCAAGTAGATGAATAGGTACCACTTCGGTGGGAAGGTAACAGCGTTCCACGTGCGTCATGCCGGCCACATGACCGTGAAAGCGTCTTCGGACAACGCTGGCTCTTCGGCTAACAAACGGAAATGAGCACCGGCCCCTAGAGTCGGACACAACTGCACAAATGTGCGGGGGGAACCTTTACCTTTTTACAGTATGATAAAACTGGAAGTCTGGTGGGGAAATGATAACTGACTATTGCCACTAATCTTTCATCTGTGAATTCAAAATATACAGAGTTGTAGACATTTCTTAATTTAACATTAAAAAAAAATCTAAGACCATCCAAGGCTATGTAAAGAGGAAGTCATAAGTGTGTAGATAGAATACAACCTACAAGCCATATTTAAAACTGCAGATATATTTAGCTTGGGTACAGAACTATTATTCTGGATATTCAGAAATACAGTGGACAGCCATTGGTTGCAATCTTGCAACCTAGAATAAGAAGATAGATCTTGGATCTTTCTATGTTCCTTCAGTATTCTTCTGTAGTGAACAGAATTGTAGGTGTGCCAAACAGATGGAAAAGGGAGTGGAGACAAAGAAAAGGATCAAAGAGCAGGTGCAAATCTCTGTGTCTGCTGAATCGCCCAGTTAATTAGGAAATGTAAAGGTATATTCTCAGTTTGTAGGTTGCAGTAGGGAACAAGCCAGGTAGGCAATATTTCCAGGCACTTTTGGCTGGGATCCTAGAGCTACTTCAGGTACATCCAGAATTATTTTTTTAATTTATCTATCTAGGAATGGTACTTTTTAAAAATTGCTCCTTCATTAAAATTACCGCTTAAGTCCCTAAGGGAGATAGTGTGTGTGTGTGCCTTTGAGTCAGTGTTGACTCCTGGCAACTGCCTGGGCTAGTTTCTGCACTTTTCTTGGCAAGATTTTGGGAGTGGTTTGACATTGCCTCCTTCCTAGGGCTGAGAGAGAGTGACTGGCCCAAGGTCACCCAACTGGCTTTGTGCCTAAGGCGGGACTAGAACTCAGTGTCTCCTGGTTTTAACCACTACACCAAACTTCTGCAGCATATTCCCTGCATGCTGGACTTTCTCAACATGGTTGCGCTCAAGACTTAGGGGTGGCCGTTCCCCTGACTATGGTGAGAGTTAGGGTGTGCACTTCTCCCTCCTTCTGGTGCCCATCAAATGGCTTCTTTCCTTTGTGATTTGTGACCTGTTCATGGGGGAAGAATGTCACATAATTTCATATATTAATGGAGGGGGTAGTACAGCTTCCTTTATTATTTTAGGAGATCATAATATCACAAGGTTTGAGAAATCCTGATCTAGGTATTGTAAAGCAATTTAGAAACTTTAAATTATTAAAATGTGGCAAAATCAGGAACAAAAGAAACACAGTCATGTAGAAGCTGAGTATCTTCCAAATAAGTCAAAGGTTTTAGGGAACAAAATAGTTTGTGCCCCCCAATAGTTTATTAAATGATCTTTGCCCCAGTTTTAAGTGCAGCTTGCATTTAACAAATGGGATTATTTACTAAGAACATCTACTATAAAATCTTTGCAATATTGGAAATAATTCTCTGCTCTTGGGATTCTAGCTCATGTTTACAACTGCACTTCATTTTGATAAAGTGGTAGTTTCTGTATGCACACCTAAGCCTCAAAAGCTTTTTTCCCAGGTATAAGCATAGGTATGAAGGATTCAAAGAGGTGTGGAAGAAAGTAGATCCAGGTGCAGGGGTGTGTCAGATGTTCACAGATGGAATTAATTTTCACCTCCAGGCCAGGAACAGAAACACATGCATTCTAACTATTATGATCTTTATTATTATTTGGATGTAAGAAACCCACATTTTTTAGCTTTCTGCTATGATGCCTGTAATATGAAATTAATTAAGCAGAAAATAAATAATATTTCATTTTTGTCTCTTGATTTCTAATATGGTTAACCCTGATTATATTGCAAAATATTTGGAAGTGTTGAGGATTTTACCCTGTTTGTAGTAGAGTAAAAGACCCAAACTGATGTGTATAGTAGGCCAATTAACAATCAGAACACCATTCAGAACTTACTGTATTAGACCAGCAGCCCATCTAATCCAGCAGTCATTTTGCCATCATGGTGATACAGATGCTTTAAAACACTTCTTCCCAGATTTCTCGCCAACTGGACTAAGTTGCCGGTTATGAGATGAATTCTCAACTAACTCACCCAGATCTCTTGATTATTTATGCCTACTCTCATTTTCATTTCTTTCACAGATTCCCTTCACTTTCTCACCGGGGAGAAAGAGGTGCAAGAATTTTGAACCTTGATTTCACTATAAATAGGGTTTTCATTTGAAACACAGCAGTTGCTGTATTGGTTTCATAATGGTTTCATGGTTTTTGTACAGTAAGCCTACTTATCTGAGTTTTTGGATCCTTGGAAATCTATTTTTGAAGTTTTTGCCTTGCCAGTTGAGGGGAGCCTGCACTGTGTGACAAAATACTAAATTTCCTACTGTTCAGCATACTGTTCATTTAACCTGGGTTTTAATATTATTAATATATTAAGAGAGGAAAGACTTGTTCCAGATTATAAATAATTGTGTACATGTACATTGTGTTTCTTTCTCACTTACCTTTAAATGGCGAATAAAGGATACCATAGGAAGCTGTTTGGAAAATGTGTTGCCTAGCATTATATTAAAGTAGTGGGACCTGACTTTTATTAGTAGACCTTGCAGATCCTTTGCATTTTCAGCTATCAGAGTAGTGTCATCAGAATAGCACAGGTTATTGATGTTTCTTCCTCCAATTTTAAAACCACACTCATCATCTTCCTATCCAGCTTTCCTTAATATATATTCAGCATATAGGTTGAATAAATAAGGGAAGAGTATACAGCCTTGTCTCACTCCTTTGCCAACAACTGGAGCCAGTCTGTTTTACCACGTTCTGTCTATATTGTGGCTTCCTGACCTGTATATAGGTTTCTCATGAGGACAATGAGATGTTCTAGGATTCCCATTTTTTAAAGCACATTCCACAGCTTGACATAATCAACAAAATTGAGGGCCTTTCTATAATCCAGAGCTTTCAAAACTTTTCATGTTGGTGACATGCTTTTTAGACATGCATCATTTCACACCACACTCTTACAGCAGGGCACAAGGCAGGCACTAGGACCTGTGCGGAATCCTGGCAGGGCTTGGAGGCAGCAGCAGCCGCAACACACCCAGACACTGCAGCCGACACACTAACGTGTCCCGACACACAGTTTGGAAAGCTCTGCTATAATCAATGACACACATGGACTTCTCTTGGGTATCCTTTGGCTTCTCAATTGTCCAGCATGCATCATAATGTCTTGTGTTCCTCGGCTTTTTGTAAAGCCAATTTGAACATCTGGCATTTCTTTTTCCATGCAGGGCTCTAATCTTCACTGGATGATCCTAAGCATTATTTTGCTAGCATGTGAAATTAAGGATATTGTATGATAGAACCTTTACTGATTCTTCTTCTGTCCCTTCCGACTTAGTAATAACCAGAGTGCTGATCTAACTTCATATTCTAGTACTAGAGGTTTTTATAAGTGGGAAATATCTCCTAAGGTATCTTGAATGTTGACATCTCTACTGTACAGTATTTCAATATATTCCTTCCAGCTTTCTTTGATCTCCTTTGAATCAGTTCAAATGCATCTGGAGGGCACAAAATTGGAGAAGCCTCTTTTATATGGTAGGAATAATAATAATAATAATAATAATAATAATAATAATAATAATAATAATAATAGAAACTTAAACTTATATCTGGGTTTTTATTTGGGTATATTCAGTAAATTCATTAAGTTCCTGCAAGAGTCTGTATCTCCAAAATGTTCTAGGTTCTTTACCATGAATTGTTCACTCTTCACTTACCTTCTTTTAGTTTAGTCTCTAGTTTGTTTTAGTTTTGTATTGTAAAGAATGATCTTCAGGTAATATTCTGTTCTGTTCAGTATAGTTTTAATTTTCTTGTCAAAAGCCATGGAATAAGTGAAACCTTTAAACAGGCATGTTACTACATTTCATCAAAAACACTTTAGATGCTTATATTCATTTGTATTTGCCAAGTAATACTGATTTGTGATTTCCCCCTCCTAAATTTTCAGTTATGCACCTGATTTAATATTTATTTCTAGGCCTGTAATGTATAAACTGGACACATGCATTTGTTTCTTTACATGCTGACTGCAAAAAAAAAATCATTCTGGATGTTTTAAAGAGCTCTGCATAGAAATTGCTATCCTGAATTGTATTTGGAATAGTTAGAATTTCAATTTGGCTAAAGGGTAATATAAAACTCACTTATGAACCTTTTTTGTGTCTCGAAAATGCACATTTGGAAATGCCTTTTATCTAAATGAGCTTTGCTTTTATTTGGTGGAATTATATAGTCAGATGTACACCTGTTTTACTAGTAATATGGCCTTTTTTCAAAGAAAAAAGGGACCGGAGCACACTAGGGCATAGTATATGAGAGATTTAACCTGTTGGTGATGATTTCTGCTGTTTGTTGCCTGAGTTCATAGGCTTTGCCAGTCATCATTTCCTAAGTTTAGTCTGATTCATTATCTGTTAGTTCTTTTGTATCCTGTTCGCCCATCACACCCAGATAGCAAATAAGCAAGACCAAGTTTGCATCAAAAGTAAAGATAGAGCTGGGTGTTGCCAGCAGAGTGATGGAGCCTTCTGCTGTCATGCCAAGGCTTTGTCAATCTTACCATTGTCCAGCATGTTACAAAAAATCTGTGGCTGTCACTTAGCTGTTGAATCTTCAGTAATGTTTTAATTAAAGAATACCTGGGATGACGTGACTACAAGGAGTAATCCTCCTGCCTACATTTCATTGATTGGCACTTGCAGAGGTCAGAAAAACTGAATGTAATGTTGGTGCACTTGTATTGTTACCTGGAGACACAGGGAGTATGTAATTTTGGGTTTGTGTACACCCTGAACTCAGTAATTCACGCATAACAAGATATGTTCTACTGTAATCAGTGCTAGAGACGGAACTGTTTAAATGCTAGATCCTGCTCTTTGCTTCAGCAAATAGTTCCCAAGTCCTATTCAAATTAATTTATTTAAAACAACAGTAGGGAATACATGGCATGCAGTCTAATTTCAGGTGCTCCAGAGGGTTGCTGGTGGCTCTGCTTTTCAAATCCTGCATTGATGGGGTGAGGGATGGCATAAGGAGTTTGAAAGCCCCAATCAGATTTCAGAAAGTTGTGAAATAGGTTCCTCTGTGGTGTGTATATGGCTGTGTTTATGGGTCTGTATGCAAATGAGCATGTGGCTAAGTGGATATGGGGTGTGTTTGAATCTCTTCATGCGTGCTCACTGATTCATACACATCCATTGGTGACATGCACACACTATTAATGCATGCATATGTTTCCACACTGTAAGTCCAAATGTTATTTGAAGCAGTGATGACCTTTTGGCCTGGATGGCCGTGGTCTAGTTTTCTTTTGTTCTAGAACAAAAGAAAACTAGACGCGGCCATCCAGCCCGAAAGCTCATCACCGCTTCGTTGATGCCAGCCATGAATGCTTACACCACCCAAAGTTATTTGTTTGGTTTTGACTTAGTAGATTGTATGAACCCAGCCATAGTAGCTTAATCAGTGAACTGTGGGTAAAAGAAACACAGCATACTGTAATGTGTGAACCTAAGCTAAATACATTTTCTCTTAGTATTCTTAAATGTGTGAGTAAGAAGATATGTACTGTTATGGAGGTGATTACAATGTAGAGGAGTGGATATCCACTATTGGCATTATGCCTCAAATAGTTTTTCTCTGAGGAGTAAAGATTCCTACTGTTCATCCTGGGGAATTGATTTGAAGGCCAGTGTACTAAAAAGACATTTTGAATTATTTGTTTTTGTTTCTTTGCTTGTTAACAAGTTTCTGTAGTCGGATCAGGACAATTTTATCTGACTGTTGTTAAAACTATTGTTAAAGTAACGGTAGCAACAAGTATGCAGTTCTTCTTTAAGGAAACACAGCTTCATCTACATTTCCTCCCCAAAACATGTCCGATTCTTTATTCTTGCTCTCTTGCATATTTCATTCTTTTGAAAAGTCCCTTTAAAATTATATAACAGGGTTGTTTTGATTTATTAATTTCAATTGCTCAGAAAAAATGTGATTTGTTTACAGTTTTGTAAATTCTGGTTTGAACTGCAAAACTTTTATCATAATCCATCTATGAGTAAACATTTTCAACTCCACTGAGTTCAGTGTGAAAGCTTAACCATGTTTTTCACATTTAACTACAGTAAATGGGATTGTGTGGAATATGCCCAGTATGTATTGCCTACTCCTTGTAGTTAGAAATACTCATACTATGTGATATAGCATTAAAAATATGTCCATTTTCTAGGGACAGATCAATATATATGGAAAGTTTGACAACATTCTTCCAGAGAAGGCTGAATTTTACTTTGTTTACAAAGGCTCAACACAGAAACACGTGGTTTTTGCCAAGCATGTTACTGATAACACCCTTGAATCTATTATTCCAGGTGAGTGTGGTAGCTCTGCTACATTGTCCATTGTCTTCCTTCTGCAGCATTTTAATTTTTTGGGGGGGACTGTTAACGATTAAATAAGCAGAATTCAACGATTATCCCAGTGGAAGCCAAACAACAGCAAGAGAGGAGAAAATCCTGTGTTTTTTGTCTCTTGTGCACAGTTGCTGGGCTAAGACATGATGTCTGTTTCCAGATAAGTGGCTGAGCATAGCAACAAGTGGCAGTTGAGTTTCCCCGAAATGTCTGACCCTTTCCCAGGAGTACTGCATACTTCACATTGCTTAGTTTATCCTTCTCCAACTCCAAGCATTATTTATGGTCCTACTTAATATATGCAGTTTCAAGAATCAGGAACAAAAACTTTCTACTGGAATTCTGAAATAATGTTTTCTATATTTCTGAAATCAGATTATGACCCAGGCTGGACTTTTCTGCATGCCCCATTTTAGGGGTGGGGGAGGCTCTTTTTATTTCCAACATATATTCCAGTCTGAAGCCTTATAAAAGCATGACTTATAAAATTTGCTAGTTTTTTTTAATAGCTTTTTGTTAGCAGCAACACTGACATACTTCCCAGTGTCTTCAGACCAGTGCTGGTCTGTATAGCATTTGCCCATTGCATCAGTTATCTCTTCCTCCTGCCCGTGTAAAAGAAATATTGAGATTGGTCGCTCCTGAAACAGCAGACAGAATACTGTAGGGAGACATCACTCTCTGTATGCTTGGTCTAATTGCATGATCACATTCTGTCTTCTAGAAATGAGCCTGAGCCAGGGACTAACTCAGTCTTTTTCAGCCTTGACAAGTTTAAGCTGTGTGGACTTCAGCTCCCAGAATTCCCCAGCCAGCATGCTGGCTGGGGAATTCTGCGAGTTGAATCCACACAGCTTAAACTTGTCAAGGTTGAGAAACACTGAACTAACTATTCAGGAAGTTGCTGATTTTGTTTTGAATTTGTTTTGCTAAAATCTCCCAAATCTCCTATATACTGGGCCATAGCTAGATAAACACAGGGCAACAACTTTCCATCAATATCCTCAAGCATTGATTGATTGATTATGTGCCATTAAGTCATTTTCGACTCCTAGCGACCACATTGATAGATTTTCTCCATGACGATCTGTCCCTAACCTGTTCTCAAGCATTATCTACCTTATTTTTTGTCTTCTAGTAAAGGGGGTGTGGAACACACTGGATTCTGTGGATATCAGGTGCCTTGGTAATTGCTTTCCCTCCCCATTGTTTGAGTGCTATTCTTTCAGCACCATTACCACATAGTCTAGTAGCAGCTATTTTTTTTAATAAGAATACAACAATTTCCTACAATCAATCCCTTACTCTATGTTAAACCAGAATCACATTATTTCTATAAATCACTCCATTAGAATATTATAAAAATCACTAAATGCAATTGCTCCCTCCCTATATATATATACATATATATATATATATATATATATATATATCTTAAACAACCTCCTGCCCAAAAACACTTATATAATTACTTCCATCCTACCACTATTGTCTACATTTCTGTCTGCTATAATAAAGATCAAACTAAAAACAAGGCATGCACATTTTCTGCTCTTATAATTAATAATACTGCAGTTATTTTACCTCGTTAATCTCAATCCAAATAATTAAAGAATAACATCAAACAAGCTTTAAAAGCAATCCGAATAAACATTCTCAAACCCTTACCCCACTTCGAAATAAACCAAAGCATTCACATATTTCCAAAATATATACAGGGCATTTTTGAAAGAAAGATCAAACAGCCCAACTGCCCCCCTTAAATACTCCAACTGCTCAGCAAAAAGCCTCCCATAGATAACAACCCCTTCCTTCCCATAACATTCCTTCAAAACAGCAATCTGTCCCTTCAGTTTCTTCCCATCAACCATCCAATCATCTCCTGGCGTTTCAGCGAAACTCTTGATCTTGCTGTCAATAGAAACCTTGTATCATTGTTAAGTCTTCTATTCCTTCCTCAGCCAGATGCCACATTTCATAGCTGATATTTTCAACAATATCCCAAATATCTTGTATAATAACTTGGCAAGAGTCAGATAAAACCTGTTTAAGGTCTCAATGGAATTCTGAGAAGGTCTGCTTGAAATCTTCCATGTCTCACGCAGTAAATTATGGCGCCCCCTTAAGAACTTAACCAGTGAAAGTAGAATGTAACGGAAAGTTTCCAGAACTGTTTACATAAGTAAAAGGCTGATAAGAGACAGTTCCCCAGAGAAGAAAAGCAGAAAACTGAAGATTTTAAACAGCAGATTCAACGTGTTGGAGAATATTAAAATCTTCAAATTCAGCACAAAAATAATAACAGGAAGACAAACGTTTACTTTCAGTCCTCCTCAATATTTGGATGGAAACAAGCCAAAACTTAAAAATATATATTTTTTAAATTAATCCCAGAGATAACGATAAACACCAAGAGAGCTCGCTTCTCCTTGCTGTTGAAAGCCTCTCTTAGGGTACATAAACTTAAAAAGATAAAAATGAGGTGATTTAGAAATGGGGTGGTCGGTCTTAGTGTCCCTTTAAGGCTACAGCGCGGCTTGGAAATGATGGCATCCCCGTCTCCCGGCGGCTCTTACCCAATCGGTGCGAACGCTGTTTGCGATCCTCAGGCTGCAAGTCGCCGTTCTGGAGAACAAATGGGGTGATTCCGAGCATTTTCTAGTCTGTGAAAACGCTCCTGGGCTTGAGGAAAAGCCTGCCTGAGCCTGAAAAAACTGCCACATTGTCAGTTCTGTCCGTGGAGCCCACAGACAAAGCTGCTTAGTCTGCCATGTCCCCCACTGGAAGCCCAGTCTAGTAGCAGCTATGAGAAAGAGTCTTCTACCCTTGATATGCTAGTATCAAGTACTTATGAGTGCAGAAACAATTATACGTAGTACTGATTTGCATGGCCAGGCAGTCGCACATTGCCTAGAACAGGGCTTTCCAAACTTTTGCCGTTGGCGACACACCAACGGCCAGCGCGCAAAAACCCGGAAGCGCCGCCACCGCTGCGGTGCGCAAAACCCTTCAGAGCTTCCGGGTTGTCGCGTGACACACTTGGGACCCCCAGGTGACACAGTACTGTGTCGCGACACACAGTTTGGAAAGCCCTGGCCTAGAACAACCTGGCTTGCTCTGTCACATCGGTGATCAGATAAAGGTCACCTAATACAAACCTTTTTGTTTGTATTAATAACAGCATCTTTCCTGATGGGACAACTCTACATGTGTTAGAATCATAAATTCTAGAATTCCCAGCCAACATAGTCATCTGGCTAGAAATTCTTCTGGCATGTTTTTCTGCCTGGGCCAGTTAGTGTTCTGGCTGGGTATTCTAATAGTTGCAGTCCCAATACATGTGGATGGTGCAAAGTTGCATTGAATAAAAAGGAGCAGTGTAAGGCACTGCCCAGTTCCTGACAACTGAAAATTATATCCACCAGGCTCTCTGTTACTACTAATGTTACTAGGCATCAACTATGTACTTTAAGTCAAGTGCAGATGGTGCACAGATGGAATCTGAAAAGGAAGACTGGATACTATCAATTGTTTAATTTTTTCTGCACATACAGTATATGAGAATGGGACCTCACTTTAATTCCATTTTTCCATGCTTTTAAAAATGATAATAAAATATATTTTTCTCAGAGGCATGTACTGAGTGTATAATGTTTAATTGTTCTTATACTTTTTTCAGCTCATAGAGAACCAGAAGATGTTTCTGTCTTTGTAGTTATGTATGGAAAGGAAAGTGAATTTGTGACTCTGGGCTCCTCATCTATCACCTACAAACAGGACGTTGCTTGTGAATTAGCATGTTTCTTGGTGAGTCAGGTCAACTGTCTCACTGCCTCAAGTCATCACACGCTTCTCAGTCAATTTGGTTTGATTGTGAGAGATTTGCAGTCAATGGATCATGATGTTATGCTAGCTATGGCCCATGAAGAGATTCCATCTTCCTGGAACATCGTTGGGAACAGTACCAAAGACGGTAAGTAATTCTCATTTAATTTCTTTTATGTCTTTTATAGTGTTTGCAATTAGAGTTAGATCCTGCCTTTTGTCCAGCAGCTCAAAGTTGAATATGCAACACTCCTTCCTCCCATTTTTTTCCCCACCACAATAAAATTGTGAGGTAGGCTGGGCATATAGAGAATGGCTGGACCAAAGTCATCAGTAATTGGGGGTGGACTTGAAGCTGTGTCTCCCTGGTTCTACTGCATCTTAACTACAAGACCACTCTTTTACCTCTGCTGTGTTTATTCTTTTCTCATGTATGCTGATTCTTACTGTTTTGTATATATTACCAGTATAAAGATCAAAGACAGCCACCATAACAGAAATTAAATTTAAATGATGAAATTAAATTAGGCACCAGAAATTAAATTGAATATTCTCAACTGCCTTGTGTCCTATTAGTGCTAATATATGAAAACAGCCAATGTACTAGGAACAAAGCAACCAGAATTTTTTTCTGGTAGTGAGTCTCTCCTTTAAAAAAAATGCTTTGTTTCCTTAGTAGATTTAATTCAGTTCATGAATAATGCTTGTCAGCAACTGATGACAATTCAAAGCCTGCTAACAAGATTAATGTGGCAATAATATGATGTCTCCACCTTGATTACCAGCAGATGAAGATTTTTTCTAATTCAAAATTGTTATGTAATAACATTCTTATTATATAAACAAAAGGAGACATCCTTTGCATTGAAGCAGTGAAAAGAATGCTGTAGTGCAGGAATTTTGGTAGCCAACAACTTATTTATTACAATTCCTAAAGTTCTGTCATTGATGGTTTTAACCCTTATTGGGTATGATTTGTATTGAATAATACCATCATTATAGCACAAAATATAAATGGTTATGCTTGGATTTTGAATCCAATTGAAAACTTGGATTTTTGTATGTGTGTGTGATTCTTTAGCAAAAGTAGGTTTTATGTTGTTTATATTTATTTGTTAAATTTTTATCCTGCCTTTTGTCCAGAGCTCAAAGCAATATACATAGAACTGCTGCCTCTAGTTTTTCTCCATAACAACCCTGTGAGGCAGGTAGGGCTGAGAGATAGTGACTGGCTCAAAGTCAGTCAATGATGTCCATGATGGACACTGGACTTCATCCTGAACCTTCTCAGTCCCAGTCCAATACTTTTAACACTTACGAATGTTCTTCTTGGTATTTTGAGATATGCAGTTGACAAACTAATTATGATTCAGTACATGTGGAATCAGAAAGATTGCACAAAGGGATCTTACCTATGACCACCTGAAGCCTGACTTTAGGTTTCATGCCAAGATATTTCCCAAAGCGGGGGTCCTTCTGGAGTGATATCTGCTAGTGAAAATGTTGGGCTGAGAAAGCACTTCGATGCTCATAAGGGTCAATAATCCTGTCTAGTGCCTGCCTTTGTAAGAAGTAAAATCCAATTTGTTTAGTTCCAGATAACTTTTTTCTCCTAGAGAGTTTCATACAGGACATAATTATATTAGGGTCATAAAACACTTATTGTTACAGAGCATGATGTGATGAATAATGTGGCTCTTCACCTCCCCATCTTCCCAAACTACAAGACCATGTTACAATGCTTTCTTTCAATTTGTTTGTAAATCATCTCCAAGAATGCTATGTACTAATCTGAGATGAAACTGGCAGAAATCTGGAGAAATCGCTAATTAGTTTTGTGACACACATTATTAAAGGCCAAAGGCAGAAACTAAAACATTCCTTTCTCAACGGGTTCTCTTCATAGATATTAGACTACTACTTTCATGTTCTTCAGCTAGCATCATCTGTGCAGTCTGTGAGGTGGTTGAGAGCTGAAATTCAAGCATCTCAGGGCCATCTCAGATGCTCTTGAGTTCTGGTAGTCTTAACAAGAAAAAATGCCATCTAAGCAGCTCTACTCTTACTAAAGGTAAAGGTTTTCCCCTGCACAGTCGTGTCCAGCTCTAGGGGGTGGTGCTCGTCTCCGTTTCTTAGCCTAAGAGCCAGCGCTGTCCGAAGACGCTTCCGCGGTCATGTGGCCGGCATGACGCACGCGGAACGCTGTTACCATCCCACCGAAGTGGTACCTATTTATCTACTTGCATTTGCATGCTTTCGAATTGCTAGGTTGGCAAGAGCTGGGGTGAGTGCGGGAGCTCACTCTGTCACTCGGTCTCGAGCTCTTACTTAGCTAACTTTAATTTACTTAGTTTACTCCTCTTAGGCTTGCATATTGCCTCCCTCAGCTCAATTACTTTCCTTCCTCCCCCCCCTCCATTTTGTGAGAGGCTGTGCTGATTCCATTATGCACAACCATAGCCTCTGTATGTGAAAAGTTAAATCCCCTACCTGTTAAATCCTCAGACTACAGCAACATTTCTTCTATCCCCTACCTTTGGTTGGGTGGTAAGTTCTGAAGTCTTTATTATGGAGAGAAAAGAAAAGAAAAAAGAAAAGAAAAAAGGATTGTGACATGCTTTAACTCCATACAAAAGTCCTTGTAGGGTTGGGTTGTTTTTTTTTGAATGTTTGAAAAATTAGACTGACGTACAGTATCATTTTATCAGTGTGATTTTGATGAGTTTCACTTTTGTTTGGGGCTCGTCTAAAACTAGTATCAGATAATCTCCCCACTTGGTTAAGATTTTTAAAAGAATAATACTGATGGATAAAATAAAGTTAGGATCTGGTATTCCATATGCTTCTAGCTATCTTTTGCATTTAAAGAACATCAATAAATGAGAGAGCTTGATTTGGGTCCAGTTGATATTGGATCCAGATGTAATGGAGTTGTGTTAGTGCCTCAAATTACTGGACAGTGAAAATTCATTTTTTGGATTTCAGTGTAATGAACCCTGCTGATGCAAATGATACAAATTACCCCAATGCTGTCCTTTAGTATTTAATGAACATTCATGAATAAAGGGCATCCCCTTAAAGTCCACCCCACCCCAATTTGTCAAAACATGGTTTCACTATAGAATACTTTTTTGTGAGTTTTAGGAAGGCAGGGGACTTGGGCAGCTCACTACGCCTGGTGAAGAACGGGAATGTATCTGAGTAGTAGGTATGTTCGCCGCCTTGAGTTATTTATAAAAATAATAAAGGGATAAAAATTAAATAAAAAAAAATTATAGTGAACAATCCAAAAGGGGAAATGGTGAATAAATCCTCATAGCTTGTAGTATTTGACAAGTTGGGGCACAGATTGAATTCCAGAATAATTTCTGGACATTTTAGACCTGAGAACAAGTATTAACTCCAAGTTAAAGGCAATTCAAATTGACTCATTGGAAGGCAATTATAGGATGGATATACACTAGTCTAGAAGGCTACCTTGGACTGCATGTGTGTGGATGTATGTCCTCTTTTGAGCCTATATGGAAATATTTGATTGAAAGTGCTTCACATTACAAGTTTCTCCTTAAAGTGAAGGCATGTTGTACTCTTCATTCTGCTAGTCTCGTAAATAAGCCTTAGTAATCATGGGGAACAGTGAATAGAATGAAACATGGAGGTTCACTGATGGATTCCTTGATGCCACGGTTATTCGGACATCTGGCTGGTTATAGAGTCTATAATGTTTATATAATGTTATAGACTCTATGACATAGAGTCCACTATGTGAAATGCCCATCCACTATCTTGATACTATAAAGAAATCTTTATAAAGAGCAAAAATAACATTATGATTCCTTTTGGGTAGTCATTCCAAGGTGTGAACAGGAAACAGCTCAGGGAAACAAAATTCTGTCAGTATACTTGTAGAAAAAAAGCTGCAGCCACATACTCTGCATACACTAAAATAATTGAAATGTAAGAAAAACAATAGCAGCAAACCAATTTGAAGATGTTGCTTTTATAGGAATGTTACAGCCTCACTAATATAGGAAGGATTTGCGTGTCTTGGTAGATCAGAATTTCTGATATGAGCTGCAATTGAGCTCAGTTGTTATAGCTGGATTCTTCCTGCCATAGGAGCAGCTAAACAAGTCACTTAAAAATTTCAACTGTGATGGTTACTCTATTATCTACATTGGAATCCCTGTCATATCTGTCCCAATCAAGAACAGGATTTGGCTAGTTAAGAGTCATGCAGGCCACGGATCTTGATTTGGACCTTATGATATGCAAACCACAAAAGAAACTTCCACAATCCACTTATTTGCTCCTGTTGGGAGGAAGAGTCAAGCAGAAAACACTGAGCAGCATGTAGTAAAAGAAAAGGTAAAGGTTCCCCCCGCACATTTGTGCAGTCGTGTCCGACTCTAGGGGCCGGTGCTCATCTCCGTTTGTTAGCCAAAGAGCCAGCGTTGTCCGAAGACGCTTCCACGGTCATGTGGCCGGCATGACGCATGCGGAACGCTGTTACCTACCCACCGAAGTGGTACCTATTAATCTACTTGCATTTGCATGCTTTCGAATTGCTAGGTTGGCAAGAGCTGGAGCTAGTGCGGGAGCTCACTCCACATGCAGGGCTAGGGATTCGAACCTCCGAACTTGCGATCTTCTGATTGACAAGCCTGGTGTCTTACCCGCTGAGCCACTAGTAAATCAGAATTCTTGGAAAATCATCTTAGGGTGAAAAAGAGCCCTGTAGGGATTCTTTTTAGGGGCGTGGTGGCTCAGCGGGTAAGATGCCAGGCTTGTCAATCAGAAGATTGCAAATTCGGAGGTTCGAATCCCTAGCCCTGCGTGCGGAGTGAGCTCCCGCACTCGCCCCAGCTCTTGCCAACCTAGCAATTCGAAAGCATGCAAATGCAAGTAGATGAATAGGTACCACTTTGGTGGGTAGGTAACAGCGTTCCGCGTGTGTCATGCTGGCCACATGACTGTGGAAGCGTCTTCGGACAACGCTGGCTCTTCGGCTAACAAACGGAGATGAGCACCGGCCCCTAGAGTCGGACACAACTGCACAAATGTGCGGGGGGAACCTTTACCTTTTTAGGGATTCTTTCAACTCAGGGATAGCCTTACAGGGGCCCAGATAATTCCATGTTCGCTTAAACTTCTGCTCTTGAATTTGAATCCAAGAACCTTAGAAATAAAAACTGTGAGGGTTTTATTTTTATTTTTTTATTTTCAGGAACATTGTAATGAATTTTCTGGAATTTTATTCACAATACGTAATATTACCAAATGGAGTAGATACAAATGAAAGAGAAACATAGTTCAGCAGGCTGTTTTTTAGAAGCATTCCTCAGATATTCTTGCCTTTAATAAAACCTAACACATTTCACTCCAGTGGTTGAATCTGATTATTTGACCCTGATTAAGAAAAGTGGCATCTGAAATGTGCCTCTATAAACACATGCAGATTATGAGGGCCCCCCCATTAAGATCTTAGCATCTGGACCAGGAAGAGAAATTAGGAAGGCATCAGTACAGGGGAGAAAAAACCCAAAGCCTCCATAGGCATAAGAAGTGTTTTGACACCCAACACATTCCAATTAAAATCTTTAGAGACACTTTCAAATACAACCAATCTTAGCTTTTGTTCTCTGCAACTTTGTTGCAAAGTAGTTCTTGTGGGCCAAACTAGGCTGGTACCAGATGTTAATGGTCTGTTCTTGGTGCTGATCTTGAAAAGTACTTGGTGAGTATTTGAATGGGAGACCACCAGGAAGTCCCAGGGATGTACGCTAGAGTGGGTGGTCCAAACAACATCATGGAAGAAATCAATGGCAAATCTAACTCTGTATTGCTTCCAAAAAAAACTATATGGATATGTCCATTAAATCACCAGAAGTCAAACTTGACCTAAAAAGACCTTTTTTCCTTGTTGCTAACTTGTCCCAATCCCTCAGGCAGTGGCATTCTGATTGCTGCTATTATCAGTCATTCAGGTCATCCTTGCTTTTCTCAGATGTGATTTACCTAGCAGTGTTGTATTGTTACAATCATGCAGTATTTGGCTCTGTTCTTCTATGGCCCGCCGCCATGTTAGATTCCCCCAAATGCAAGACCTGATGGAAAACAAGTTGCTTACCTCCCAAGGAATGAATTCAAAGACTCACTTGCTTCCTATAGAGGTGCCTTTGCCCTCCTTGTCAGATAAGCATGCTAATGGTAGGGAGGGAGGGAGTGATTGCCAGCGGTGACAACAAATAGCAGCTGAGATGGTGGCAGTCCATCTGGCCCTGGCGAAGGGTCCTGGTGGCAGAGGGGTTAGCACAATTCACGATGGGCATTTCTGAGCACCTGTGCCTTTGGCAGATCCCTCATGTTGACCCTGCCAACATCAGATGGCTCTACGTTAAGCCTATTTGGCTGACTGCAACTAAATTAAATGAAACTAAATGAAACTAAATTGAATTAATGAAATAAGTTCCCTTCATTCTCAGATGTTGAATAATGCTTTCTAGGGATTATTATGTTACGAAATTTGATTTTTGCCAAGCTTTAATGTATGTTAGAATTAATTTTAGACTCTAATTAAAACTGCAGGTAGGAAAGTTATTTAACTTTCTTTCAGAAATTGAAATTATTTCCTATTTTTATTAATGCGAAGTAAAGATTTCCTCAAAGTAGATTAATGGTGAATTATTGCCCAATATATTTGTCCTCAGGTTCTATTTTTCTGCATTAAACATTATATTAGCTCTACTTTGTTTTAATGTTAAAAGCAACAACATTGAGTCCCATTTTTCCATAGCAGTGCATTGTGTATCAATTGAAACAAACAAGAGTACCATCAGGCTGCATGTCGTGATGGCATCTATACCATCCTGACATGAACAGAAACCACTTAACACATCCCCCAGCTAGGGCGCCAAAAGCAATCAATAGGAAGAATGTAACAGCAAACTGTCAGACAGACAAGCAGCATGCAGTGTGGATTGGAGAAGACAATCAGCACTTCAACCGGACAGCTCCGAGCATGGTTGAGAGGGTGCGAGACGGCACTGATAACGCATTCGATGGGAGGGAGGAAATGGGAACCTATTTAACTGTAAGCTATTGTATACCTGCTTTACTTGGTTCATTGACGTGAACCCAGATTGCTCGCTGTAAATAAAAGCTTTTACATATTCTACGGAATTGTGTCGGAGCCTAATTTGCCAGTCGAAGGATCAGAGCATCACAGAATGAACCAAGTCAATATGGATAACTTACCCGTAAACGACCAGTTTATCGAGGAAGATCCACAGCCAGGAACTTCAAACTCCATGAATGCCCTTCCAGCTTTGGGAGGTGAGAGCAGAGGGACCAAGGGAAAGGGTTCTGGCCTAAGCAAAGCAGAGCACGCAAAGCAGAAAGCCAGCCAGTCGACTGACGGCAGACGGCAAGCACCAGCGAACTCAAGCAAACAAAAGCACCAGAAACGGGCGGAGGGACGACGAACCCAGTCGAAAACCTCCACTGACTACGAGAGCACGCCCCAAACCAATACTTCAAAAAGGAATAAGTATGACTGGGCGACTGAAATTGGGGGAGGCGTGGAACGGTACTCGGACCCGGGGGCGAGCAAACGAGAAGCCCATCCCCACCAAACAACAATGGACAATTGTTCTTTTTAGAATATATCTCCATATTTTTTATTAACTTTAAGTACAGGTTTAGAGAGGAAATTATCTGTATATGTTCAAAGCTAATACATCTGAATGTTAACTTATATAGTGGCTCATCACACCTCCGTACTAGATGAATAGCTTCACTAAGTACTACCTGCAAGACAAGGCTATTGATGAGTTTCCTTTAGCTTAAATTTCACTATCAAAATGTTTTAATATAAAGTCTGGGTTTTAGTTAGCCTAACTTCTAGGCACTTCATAGCAAAAAACATACATTGATTCAAAGAAGTGGGCACTGTTATGGAGCGTGAGTCATATGTTTTCTGTTTTCTTCTGCCAGCATTAATAAACTTTCATTGTACATGTGCCATAACACTTGTTTTTAGATGATTTCTCCCCTTGCAGTTCTGTTTGTTTTAAATAAATCAGTAAAACACAAATGGTACTTGAATCTTATCACAAACTTTTCAAAATATGAGTTGTGTGCCAGCCTGCACAATTGTGGTTTGACTCATGATAAAGCATACAGTACACATAACTTGTTTGCTAAGAACAAAAAAGAAAGACAGACAGCTGCAGATAGCATGGTTGAATGATCAGTTTTCAAGCACAACCTTGGCTTTGCATAGATGCTAAAGTTAAGAAATTATCTGCAGTATTAGAATGTTTAACTGATGTTCACAAGAAAAAGGTAGTATTGGGTCTGAAAGCCTGTCAACACTTTTAAGACTTTGAAAGAAGATTAAGCCTGGAACAACTGAAAGCTGTAAGCCTGTTCTGATGCCATGTCTTCCCTTCAAGACACAGCTAACATTTTCTGCTTCCTTCCTGGAAATAAATGAGCTGTATCATCCAGGGATAACTTAGTCACTTCTGTCGGGGGAAATATTTGTTTTCGTTTTAAATAGTTTTGAGCAAGGAAAAGGATTCAGGTGCAAGAAAGAATATGAAGATTCATGTAATAGATTAAACAGACTGGTTTTAACTCTGATATTATTCCCCAACGTTACATTTTGGCTACAGACTAGAGGAATGATGCAAAACAAGGTTTAGCTACTGGCTATGCATTGCTTGCAACATCTCCAGCCCTCTTTAATAACTTGGCTTCTGATTTTTCAAGACACAGTTTGATGAAAAACAGTTATTTAAAACTGGGAATTGTTCAGTTCCCAAACAAATTTGCTCACTCCTTTAAAGTGAGCTTTCTACTCATGTCTCATTTTGTTTTAATCACCCATTGAATTAGAACAAATGTTCTTTGTTCTGATGGTGTAAATTTGAGAATGGGTTCTATTTTGCTGAAACAACAGGCTTGTTCAGCTATTTATATTATGGACTTGAAGTACATTGGAAGAGTTTAGTATATAGGAACCTTATTGGCTGCACCTTTTACCTGGCTTATATTAGTAGTATCATCTGAAAGAAAGATAACCCTGGATTTAAAGCAGATCTATTTATAAGGAAGATAATATGAACACCGGCTGGGTGACCTTGGTCCAGTCACTCTCTCTCAGCCCAACTCGCCTCACAGGGTTGTTGTTGTGGGGAAAATAGGAGGAGGAAGGAGTAATAGGTATGTTTCCCACCTTGAGTTATTTATAATAAAAATAATAAAGGCGGGATAGAAAATAAACAAACAAACAAACAAATAAATAGGGTAACAAATGCATACAAAAATCCTGCACATTATCCAGATTTCTTACCTTGTCAGCTATAGTTACCAACTCCCACTGAAACCTGGAGGTTTTCCAATAAATGTGTGCATGTGACCAACCTGTGCAGAGTTGTGCATATATGCACTGGCCAGAACCCACGGTTGAAAAAAGAGAGTCCAAGCAAATAAATTAAATGAATATTATTTGAATTAATGCTCACTGATTAAAAAGTGTCTGTATTAGCTGATCTATTTGCGTACAGCTATTTTCTCTCACCCCAACTACTGTCCTACATACACACAAATACACAAGAACACACATTTGACTAGAGACAGAGAAACCACCTGGATTCAACAAACAAACTTATGCATGCTTATTCTGCAGTAAGTCCAATTGTCTAAGAAGTCAGTGACCCTTCTTAGATCAATATGCATAAACTACTGCTATGCTGGGGATGAATCTGTTTGCTCCAGCTTATTTCTTGAAAGTTGGCATGAAAAATAGGGAAGGGAGTTTTGGAGGTTTTGAGAGTTTTCCCCTTTACTTTGCAACAAGGAATAGTTGATAGGCTTTGTTTCAGGGCTGGAAGGACAAGGAAAATTATGCATGCTTTCAGTTCAGTTCCTTTTATTCCCAGGCAAAGGTGCTTAAGACTTCTGGTCATATTCAGTCCTCATGCTAGCTGCATTCTTCTCTCCTTTCCCTCCAGGAGCAGAAGGTGAGTCTCTGCAGTGGAGAGTTTCTCTATCCATTGAGCCTCTCCATCAGATGAGGATTGTGATTTTCCCGAGGCCTTATTTACTACGTGCAGAGCCTCTATTGATCTAGGAGGTTCTACATAGCAGATACTCACAGTTTACATCTGCATGACAAGGAAGAGAGGTTCAAATTAGTGTAAAATGTCAAAAGAGGCTTATCTTGCCTGTTCATTCACACATTTTCAAGAGGGTCTTCCTCTTTTAGCGTACTCTCAACCAATGATATGGTAGACATTTAGAAAATGGATCAGCATTAAATTTGTTCCTTATTTTCCGATACTACATTTGTGGTGTCAGTTTTTGATCTTGGCATAGGCTATTAATGAGAGCAAATGTTTATGCTTATTACGTTATTCCTGAGGTCAGTGTGCAAAACTTCCCTCCTGTTTTGGAAGATGACTTTTGATTTTACAGCTACATCATTAGAAGGGAACATATGTACAGTCTCACTACTGTCATCTGCATTTGCTTATATTAGCTGAGGAAATGCATGGTTGTAATAGAAAATGTGTTGCTGCCTTTGTCTTCAGGGAAGCGCAAACTCTTATTTGAAGTCACAGGAGAACAAACATAAATGCTACATTGTACTTTCCTTTGATTTTTATTTTGGTTTTATGTTAGGCATAAAACATGCTTATCATGTTAGCCTGCAAGCCTATGTAATAATATATTGAGACTTTTCTGAATGGGCAGTTATGTTCCATGGTAAAAATAGGACAGATTCATTGGATGACTTTAGGCTGCTCACTTTTTCAGTCCAGCCTACTTTACAGGATTGTTGTTTGGGGGACAAATGGGGAGAGAAAGTGTTACATTAACCACCTTGCACTCCTGAAAAAAATGCAGGATATCACTGTAAGAACCAGCCAAATAAATACTGGGGGAGTTCTTACTGGTTGGTTCTCATAGAGCCTGTATTGAGTCTGGGCAT
Organism: Charina bottae; assembly: GCA_023362775.1. Lineage (NCBI taxonomy): Eukaryota > Metazoa > Chordata > Lepidosauria > Squamata > Charinaidae > Charina > Charina bottae. The sequence continues at coordinate 248,651,630 of JALMGJ010000002.1, forward strand.
CTTTATTAAAGGATGGTCTAATATTGGAATGCTTCGCTTAAAGGGGTGCCCTTAGGCTTTGGAGTTGGCTTAATTGCTAATTCACTCTCATTTACCTTCACTAACTGTGAAATAATGTCCGTTACGTGTGCTATAATGTTTGGTTCTAATGTCGGTTACGAGGGGAGAAGATAGAGGGGCGAGTATAGAATGAATCCGGCCTGTGCTGTGGAAGCCGGATTCATTCTATACTCACCCTTGTATGCAGAGTCAGCAGTCTGGATATTTGTCATCTTCTCAGGCCTTTAAGGATGGGGCGTGGTGGCTCAGCGGGTAAGACGCCAGGCTTGTTGATCGGAAGATTGCAAGTTCGGAGGTTCGAATCCCTAGCCCTGCGTGCGGAGTGAGCTCCCGCACTCGCCCCAGCTCTTGCCAACCTAGCAATTCGAAAGCATGCAAATGCAAGTAGATGAATAGGTACCACTTTGGTGGGAAGGTAACAGCGTTCCGTGTGCGTCATGCGGCCACATGACCGTGGAAGCGTCTTCGGACAACGCTGGCTCTTTGGCTAACAAACGGAGATGAGCACCGGCCCCTAGAGTCGGACACGACTGCACAAATGTGCGGGGGGGTACCTTTACCTTTTTTTACAGGCCTTTAAAGTGGTTGGGCTATTTTAAATTCAGTTAAACGCTGCTAATGAGTTGAGAGCTGTGGTGGTGGTGGTGGTGGTGATGGGAGGGGGGGGGAATAGAATAAAAGAAGACAGAGCTGAGAGAGGTGAATAGACTTTCAGGAAGAGACCACCAGGAAGACATCACAGAAACCCTGGAAAGAAAGAAAAATCACAAAATGAGAAAGAGCAAGTTTTCAGGAAAATGTAGCTGAAGTATTATAGCAAGAGGCTAACGTAACACAAAGCGTTTTAGAAGCAGGCACAGGCGTACCATATTGAGCTTGGCTTGAGAGTCCAGAGGAGGCGGTGTAAAAGAATATCTGGAGTTGGCAATGATGCAGCAGGAGGAAATGTTTTGTAATTTTCACTGATGTTCCTGTGAGAGAGAAATTTACTCTCCCAAGAAAGGTGTGTGGCTCCCGTGTTCACTTACTATGTGTGAGTATAAGTCTGCGTAAAGGTTAAATGAGAACAGAGTTAGGCAATCTTTTTTAGCCTGGAGATTGTACTTTTAAACAATTATTTTGGCTTCCAGGGGCTGCAGGAAGCATGTCTAGTAACACAGTGACATAATAGGTAGTTGGGCCAAATGTTTTCAGCTCATGGTTTTGGTTTTGGCAACTTGGGGCTTTAAGGTGGGAAAGGGTTGCATTTTGCTTTGTAGAATCTTAATGCATCAATTTCTACCCTTGTCAAAAACAACACAAAGTCATATAGTCAAAAATCATCCATTCTACTGTAACATTAAGGCAATGGGATTGGAGGTCGTATGGGGGAGGGGCTATAAAATGGGGGCTTGGGAACTGCATGTAGGAAATGCATTATCTAACCCTACATGGGAGAATCCATAGTCAGATCCATTCTGTGGGTATGTCTAGACATGGTATCATATTTGTGTGGGAAACATATTGAACCTGCCACTCAGTCCATAACATTACTGGATGCTTTCCTTATTACCTACAGTGATGAGGCACAAATGGAAGTTTCCATTTGCCAAAATGTCTCCCCTGCAGCAGGAGGAATTGAGGACCTGGCAGAATGACAAGCACTCAGTGGCTCTGTCTCCTGATTGAAGGGGGAGGGGTGGGGCACTGTTCACTGAGCTTCCCATGCAGATCTTTAGTCATGGCTGCTCATATCTTTTGACTCTCAGCCCATGCAAAAACATGTAAGAAAGTAAGCAAAAGTATATCAACATCTGAATTTTAAAATTACAGTTTTCTGTTTGGTGGCAGAGTCTAGCAGGCTTTGGCTAATCTTAAAAGCTTAGCAGAGTCAGAGTTGGGTTAATATCTGGAAAAGAGATCACCAGGAAATCCCAGGCTAGATGAGGTTAAAAAAAAATCTTGGAAGAAGGCAGGGGCAAACCACTTCCATACTGTTGCCAACTAAACCAGTTACTAGGAGCTGAACTGCCTGTTTGATACATTGGAGATGTCCTGCATATAAAACCCCAAGCTCACAGTGTTCTGAAGTATTCCCAAATCCTCGAGCAGATTTGTGGCCTGCTGGGGAACAGGAGGCTTCTTCTCTATTCTGCTAATGAAATTTGTGCTGGATCAATTAGCTTAAAGACTGCATTGTTGTTATAATTTAGCAGAAATTGAAATAGGCTTGTATCCATCTGAAAACTGGAGAAATAAATTAAATATTGATTTTTCCCAAATATGTTCTCAAGTGTTCTCTCTCTCTCTCTCTCTCTCTCTCTCTCTCTCTCTCTCTCTCTCTCTCTCTCTTTCTCTTTCTCTTTCTCTTTCTCTTTCTCTTTCTCTTTCTCTTTCTCCCTTCCTCCCTTCCTTCCTTCCTTCCTTCCTTCCATCCATCCATCCATCCATCCATCCATCCATCCATCCATCCATCTCAACAAGTGACTCTGGTTGGCAAACAAAATTAAAATAAATTAAAAACAGTTACAACCAGCAATACATAATTAAAATACATAGGAGGGATTGCTATAAAGCTGAAGGATTCCATTGAAATAACCTTTCTTTTTACTACTCTGTGTTAATAATCAAGTCTGCATTGTTATATTAAAAGATACTTAAAGTCTGGAAGAATATGATTGTTGATTTTTAATGCAAAACATGTATAAATTTTTATTTTAGAATCTAAATGTAAAGAAACACTTCTCCATCTTGCAATGAGATTGGGTCTGGTTCAACTTTCGCAGTTCCTGTTATTCCAACCAGGTGGAACAGTTGCAGTCACTTTACTTAATGAAGAAGGGTTGACACCATTGGACTTGGCTTTACAGAATGGACATTTCAGTCTTGTTGAAATTTTTTCTAAGTAAGTAGTACGGTTTGATATGAAACACGGGAAGAAAGAAATTGAATGACTACTTTTATTTGTATCTCCATTACATTCACTGGAGTTTAAATGGAAATACTCTATCGTGGTGTTTCCCAACCTTGGCAACTGATGTTTGGCCTTCAGTACCCAAAATTCCCCAGCCAGCAAGACCATTGCTAAGAATTCTGGGAGTTGAAGTCCATACATCTGAACGTTGTCAAGGCTGAAAACACTGCTCAAGGGGAATGCGATATGATTTACTTGTTTATATCCTGTTATAGATTATAAACTCATATTTGGACTATTTGAAATTTATATGTGAACCCTATCATTCTTAAGATTTAGGGGTAGACAGTAATAATACTGTAAAAAGTAAAAAAAAAGTGAGGAGAAGAAAATCCATCTGCAATCTAAAACAGATTAGGAGGATAGGCAGCCAAAAACAGTCCAGGTGAGAGAAACATTAATACAACTTCAGATACAATTGTTTGATTTGCAGCTATGTTTCTATGTTCTTAGAGAATATCCAAACTATTTAGGAAGTTTTTCTCTCTAATGTGAAGGTCCGTATAATTAAAGCTATGGTTTTCCCAGTAGTAATGTATGGCTGTGAGAGTTGGACCATAAGGAAGGCTGAGCGCCAAAGAATTTATGCTTTCGAACTGTGGTGCTGGAGAAGACTCTTAAGAGTCCCTTGGACTGCAAGGAGGTCAAACCAGTCAATCCTAAAGGAAATCAACCCTGACTGCTCATTGGAAAGACAGATGCTGAAGCTGAAGCTCAAATACTTTGGCCACCTAATGCGAAGAGAGGACTCACTGGAAAAGACCCTGATGCTGGGAAAGACTGAAGGCAAAAGGAGAAGGGGATGGCAGAGGATGAGATGGTTAGATAGCATCACCGATGTAATGAACATGAATTTGAGTAAACTCCGGGAGACAGTGGAGGACAGGAAGGCCTGGCGTGCTATGGTCCATGAGGTCACGAAGAGTCGGACATGACTAAACGACTGAACAACAACATTCACTGGATTTGTCAGTTGTGTCACTTGCTCCTAATTCAGATTCTGATAAGGCTGCTAGTTTGTAAGGGGTAAGAAGACACTCTTTGCTACAGCAGACCAGCAGTTTTTGTCACTTCAGTTCCTTAACAACTCAGTTATTATCATTACTTTTCTTTCTCCTTACCTGACTTGTTTTTCAACTACATATTGATTTCTCTCTCTGTCCCGCACATAAAATCACACACCCCACACACACTCACAAAGCTGCAGTGGAACAGAACAGATTTTAAGCTGTTCAAGAGTTCATTTCCTGCTGAAGTTCTGAAGCAATATGTTGTTGCTGATTAGACGACTTGGCTGGCACCATCTATTCTACCACAGACCTGCCCAGCAGATCCTCCCGGCAATTGACTTAGCAACAACTCAGTTGTCTGAGCTTTATTTTAACGTTGCCATGAAAGTTGTATGCAAACTGGAACAAGTGAGCAAGGAGACTTGTGATTTATTTTTAAATTTCCCTTTTTGGTTTGTTCTGCACAGACAAGGCCATTGTACCACATATGGGCAACATAATCTTAAAATGAACCAAAGAGAGTGGTTTGGAGCTAGGATCCTGACAGTTGTCTTGTCCAAATGCACCCATTCTCATTATACAGTCATGAAAGAAGTAAGAAAGAAAGAAAAACAAGCAAGAAAAAAACAGCTTGATTACTCCTCCTCCTTCAAATCTATATTGCTGTTTCATTTCTAGCTTTACACAACATCCAATATGTATGAATTTATGCATTCTTTGTTATCACACTTATTGTGAATGACTCAGGTTGTTTTTTGGAACATTCAAACAACACAACGCTCTCTAAAGCAGTGTTTCTCAACCTTAGCAACTTTAAGAAGTATGGACTTCAGATCCTAGAATTCCCCAGCCACCAAGGCAAAGTTCTTCAGGAACAACATTGTTTAGCCTGAGTGTTCCATAATATTTTTCCATGAAATCTTTGGGATGGTCAGATTAGAGTCTGAAATTATGGAATGCAGTGAGAGAGAGGCATTGCATATGTTTGTGTTCCATGCCTCACTTGTCCTGGCACTCTTAATCTAACTTCATGAATGTGTTGTTTCAGAAGGCAGACCATCCACCCTTTTGAGATTTCTAAAGTGGAGCTTGACGAAAATGCTGTCCTTCAATTTGTTTATTCATCAGGAACTTTGTTGCTGACATTTAATCATATAACAGACCCTTCGCTAGAATCTGATGTTCAGCTCTTTAGGAAATACTTCTGGGATAGAGCTTTTACACACAAGGTAAGTGCCAAGTTGTAATACAGTGAAGTGTTATATCTTTTCATAGTTTAAGAAAAATAATGCTCATATTCGACAGTTCCATTGATCATTTTCAAATAGTCAACATGTCTTGTTAACTGGAAAAAGGATGGGAAAAAAGAATCTTGTGGTGTCTTAAATACCAACAGTTTTTTGTGGAATCAGGATTTGTGATCTAGAACTTAATCTGAAAAAGTGTAGTCTAGTTGAAAGCTTATGCCACAATACATGTGTGAAGTCTGGCATCTACATTTAGTTGCCCTAAAATTCCATAGAAAATATGATGAAACCAGTTTATCATTTTGGTTACTAAACCAAGAATTGTAGTGTTTGACATTTAAATTCAAAGCTACTAAATTGCAATTTCCAAAACAGTATGCTAATGGAAATGTAATTACCCCTTGATATTTTTATGTTCTAAAAGTTGTAATATAGTTGTTCAGTTTCAGCAATGAAATAATGTGCTCAATAATGTATAGAATAATGGTGAAAATAATGTACAAAATGCATCATATTAGGAACAGCTATTTGCAAAAGCGCATGTATTACAAAAATGGTATATTAAGAAACATGCATACAAATTCAGTTGAATTTTTATGAAGCAAGTTGTTATTTAAATTGAAAAGTGATGTGGAAATTGTGAGAAACCAAAGTTGATACCCAGGTCTAATTAAAATGTTGTATGTATCTTATGTTGTACATACATACAATATAATAAGTTGTATATATATTCAAGCAAAGCAGCCCTTGTCACTTATAGAGAATAATCACTTAATTATATGTATACGTGAAGAAAAAAATAAGCTGTTTTATGTATGATTCAGCAATAAGGCCTCTGCAATACAAAATTAGAAGGAAATGTCTGAAAGAGTGCATAGTCCATAGAATAAACAGGATGTCCTGGGCAGACAAGCAGTACAGAGGTTGAACAGAATTTGGAAGACAGATTATAAACAAATTTTAGTATAGCTGCAAAAGATTAGTGTAACCTGCTGAAAATTAAATTGGTCCTGGGGGGAAAGCTAATATGTGCTAGAAAATATCAAATCCAAGATGAATCATCACTTAAGAATGAGGACTAGAGAAATGTAATAAACTTTGAACACAAATTGCCTACATAGGACATAATTTTATTCAGGACAGTGTTGCTGTATATGACAAAGGCACTGAATGAAACAAATTAGAAATTACAAAAGGGGGCAGAAGATTTTGCCCAGCATGTTCATGGTTGCCTTGAAATGGAGAGTGAGATCAGTAAGGCATCCAGAGACAATCTCTTTGAGAAATATTGTACTTGATTTCCAGTAGTTCTCATAGACTGAATAAATGTATGCTCTACTTTTAACAAAGAGGTGTAATTCATACACACCCTGAATTTGAAGGGAGCAACCTTTTGGGGGCTGGTGGCTTCACTTAACAGACTTTTAGTAGGAGAGGCACAATAGTTAAAGATATTACAGTTATGTGCAGGGATAGGTTTTTCAGCTTTTTTCCTGATGGGGAGGTGGGATTGGTGGTTTTCCTTATTTAAGCCTTCTTAGAGTTTACACTACAGCTTCTAGTATTCTTTGACTCAAAACTATATGCTGATTGTTGCAACATTCCACTGATCTTGGACACCTCAATAAAGTGGGGGGTCTGGCCACAATAAATAGATTTGGGAACTACATGTGGTCCTAGAGCCGCTAGTTGTTGATACCTACCCTCTTACCCAAAAACATGGGTTAGTAGCCTGTAGCCCTTGGCCACATTTTTTGTGACCTGTAGAGCTACAAACATTTTTTTGTGCTGCTCAGTTGGTTAGTGTCTAGAATGAATGCCAAATTTCTTCCAATAGCAGTTGCTGTAAGACAATGAATTGTCCAGCAATTTTGATAATTTGTTTTCCCTAAGCCAATTCATATTTCTTTCTCTTTTCTTTTTATGCTCTTTAGATACTCCTCTGGTTGTTTTAATGTATGCAGTATCATTGTTTTGCCTTTTGAGCTTTGCCTTCTGACTTTAATTAAAAAAAAATTAATTGAAGAGAATATCTGTAGCTCAGGGTTGAAGTGTGGGGTCATAGCAGAGGGCACTCTAGCTACTTCCTTGGAGTCCACAGGCCAAAAGGAGTCCCAGACAACAGGGCTAAACAATGCTCCAGTCAGCAGATCATACTGCCCAAGAGGAGTGATGACCTTGATGAATGTGAGCAATTTTCTTAGCAAAATGTGCAAAACAGTTACAGTGGCCACACTCATCTTTCCCTAAAATGTAGAGAGATTTCAGCACCCTAAACAAGGCTACCAGCTTACAGTCCATTGATACAATAAGGGAGGAGAACAGCATTTTGTCTCTCTCTCAGCCCCACTAGGTAGACCAGATCAGGAAATCAACTCCACAGAAAGACTAGAACTACTTTTATTGAGATTGGCTATAATAACAGAATCTTGGAAGTTTGATTGTGCTGTACCTCCCTCCTTCTTATACTCCAGTGAATCAGGGAAGCGTCTACCCGAGCCACTTCTGAATATTATCTTGTTTCTCAGGACTTAAAAAATATTTCAAACCCTTTTGCCTAGGTAACGGTTCTTGCATATTTACGTCAAGTTCATCTTCCTTACTGCGTACGATCTCATATCACCATGGTGAGGCCCATAACCTGTGCTCAGTCAGTTCACTTTTGGACTTCCTCCACCAGTATTCTATGTGTCATTTCTGACACTTCAGCTTCCAAAGTGCCTGAGTAAATCAGGGTGTACCCTGGGATCTGCATACAGAAAGAGGTCACTTGGAGGCAATATTATCAAGGACTTGGGTTGTCTCCTGTTGTTAAAAGCTAACTGGGCTTTTGGTGGAACTGCTTGACAGATTGTTGGGAAACTCCCCATGTGCCCTCTGGAACCCCTCTGGATCCATTAAGTGCTCCAGGAAGTACCCTTCTAATGAGATCTGCCTATGGAATCCCAGGTAGAAGTTAAACTTAATTGGATCAGAAAGTGATCTGACCGTAGCAATGAGCTTCATGTAGTGCTCTCTATATTCAGACCACAACCCAACTACTTTGAGACAAGTGCAAAGTCTAATTATGACCACCTGCAAGTTTCAGGCCAGAGATGACCTGGGATAAGACCATGGTTAGTATGAAGTCCACAAGCCCCTTGGTTTTCCCATATCTGGCCCCCAAGTCATGGAAATTGAAAGTCATCCAAACTCATAAGGCATGTGGAGTCTAATACCAGACCAAATCAGGGATCCCAGGAAAGGAACCAAATGGTAAGAAGGACAGCCAGTACACCAGAAGGATCATCAGTGTATCCCTGCAGCTCAGCTTAACATGCAGGCACTCACATGTTCAACCTCAGGAGCAGTGCCTGTAATTGCAAACAAGCTCGTGGTAAGACCAGTGCCATCGCCATCCTTGAGTTTGGGGAGCTGAAATCCAGCCGGTGAAGGAAAGTGATTACCTTGATGAAGGAATTTTGTTGTTTATTCGTTCAGTTGTTTCCGACTCTTCGTGACTTCATGGACCAGCCCATGCCAAAGCTTCCTGTCAGCCATCACCACCCCCAGCTCCCCCAGGGTCACCATTAAGAGAAAATAAACAATAACTCAGTCCTGGGAAAGGAGGAGACCTGAGAAAGAAAGTCAAAGTAATCTCACCTTGATTCTGTTTGGTGTAAAAGGGGCCAGAGGGAAACTGGTAGGCTTTCAAGATTTTGTTATACCTACAAGAGTAAGAATTCCTGAAATCTTTGCTCTGTTTCCTAACCTGGCCTACCTTGAAGGGCTGAGAGCTGGACAAAGAGAGTGATATCACTGCCTTGCCCAGCCAGCTCTCAGTAAAGCCTTCCAGGTCCACCTTCTCATTCACTACCTGTTTGCAGATGAGCATGCTGTTATTATGAATAAACCTGGAGTTTACCAACAGAATCAGACAAGCACAATAAAGAAAGTGCAGCCAAAATGTCTGAGCAGAAAAGTACCAGCAAATCCAAGAGCATGCCCATGTATTCAATGGGTGAAGGAAGTTTTAGAAGTATTTTCTGAAGGAAGCCTCGCAGAATAAAGAGAATGAAAAAGAATACAACCTGCACCCAAAAAACAAAAAGCCAGACAACGAGGAATGCCAGAAGTGAATTTGAGGACTGTATTGCTAAAAACTTCAAGACCAAGAATAACAATAAAAAGCTTTAAATACTTCAGAAGCAGGAAATCAGCTAGGGAGGCAGTTGGGCTGTACAGAGACAAGGAAGTTACAGCTGTGCCAGCAGGGAAGCTGAGGACACTGCAGAGAACCTGAATTCTTTGCTGCTGGATTAACCCAAGAAGCTCATAATTATGTGGGAAGGACTTGCTCTGTGGCTTTTCTCCCTACTGGCATAAGCCAGTTTCTGGTGGTGATGTTGGCTTGGCAAGGAGAGCCTTGTGTGACCAGGGGCTTCCCATGATGCCAAGAAGAACCAGCCCAACATCACTCTCCCAGCAGCCAGATCCACACCAGCAGCCAAAGCAACTGAGAGCCTGAGAAGAGGGCCGAGCAGCATTGCTAATCCTCAGCACCTGCTCTTTCCACTTGCCAGGCCCTCTTGAGGAGAGCAAGCGGCAGAATATCAGTCCTGGAGATCAGACCTTGTTCCCTGTCTCAGCCCCTTTGTCCCCTAGAAGTGCCCAACACTGACAGCGAGGTTCAGATTGGCTATTTATTTATTGTTAGGGCAAGTGTTGATTTCTTTTGTATTTGACGGTGCCATTCCCCTTCAACACCGAATTTGGAATTTTATTTATTTATAATTATTAATCAAACTTGCTATGCTATCAAATCATCACCAACTTACAACAATGTGAAACTCAGTAACAACACTATACAATAAAACAAAACTGCCATAAATAATCCACAATACCAATATATTAACTAATAAAATCCAGTTTTGAATGTATACAGTCATTATATGTATACAGTTTTAGTCTTCACAACCTCCCAGAAGGCCATCACCGAGGAGATCAACCTTGCTTTTGGAAGGAGTCTGTTCCAGAGTGTTGGATAGAAAAACAGTTTTCTGGCTTCATCCCTCTCGCCGCATGAAAATGGGGCACCTTGAGCAGCAGCAACTCCTGGGAGGATCTCTTCAGATGAGTTGAATTTCGTTGGTGTAGGTAGTCCTGAAATACTCTGGGGACAACCCCGTAGGGTTTTATATATCAAAACTACCACTTTAGTGGTAACCAGTACAGGGCCAGCAAGATAGGTGCAATACAGTCGTAGAGACTAGTGCCAGTCAGAATGCGAGCTGCTGCATTTTGGACCAACTGTAGTTTCTAAGTGATCTTCAGTTCTACTTCAAGTAGGGTGCATTGCATTGTGCATTGTGTGGTGGTAAGGGCATGAGTCACCATCTCTGTGTTATCTCTCTCTCTCTCTCTCTCTCTCTCTCTCTCTCTCTCTCTCTCTCTCTCTCTCATGAAGAATTTGTTATGTCTTTGATACAAAATAAGATCTTCATCTTAAGCCCCTTTGGATATGATTTACCACGGAGAAAGGCATCTAATTAAATAGAAATATTCAGCTTAAGTACAACTTGTCTAATGTAGTACAGTAAATATTGTGCTAAGAAACTTGGTAAGTGGAACTCAGAGGAGCATGTATGGAAATTCCGGCCTGTGGTTGAACAGAGGCACTGACAAAACTCAGATTTACTTAGCTTCAGGCTATGATCTGATTTAAGTCAGAATTTATGTAGTATGTTTGAATAGTATTCCTTCCAGGTGTATTCCAAACGTATTTGGACATCAACTCCCAGCACTCTGTTATTATCTATTGGTTGTGCTGGCTGTGAAGTCTAGGCACTGCAGCCCGAGTGCAACTGGGGAGTACCAGATTGGGGAAGATTACGTTAGAGTACTCTGTGAATTTGCTTTGTGCATCCTATATGAAAGATATAAAATGATAATAACATAATGAGCATAATAATTCAACCAATTTATTATTTGATTTTTTTTCTTTGCTTTTTAAGAATCTTGCTCCAAAGCAAGCTGAGACACTGGGAGGAGTGCAGATGCCTTGCAACTCTACAACTTCTAAAGAAGGTATTTTCATTCTATATTGTGTGACATTATTTACAATTCATTGCATCAAAAGGCTTTCACCTTTCACTTGTGTGCCAAGGCACAGTTTCCTTTTAACCAAAATCATCTGCAGAATTGTGAGGCAAAACACAGAGAACCTAAATATTATAATCCACTTTAAACACTGCAATGATAAATATAATTCCAAAGTATTTAATTAAAAATAATACCTCTAGAAGAAAAAAATAACATTCCTGAGGGTTTCTGAATTTCAGAGGCTGCAATCTAACTGGGGAAAAAAACCCAGCAATGGCTTTGACTTCAGTGGCAGTGTTGCAAATAGGGCTGATTATGGGGGTGATGGGGCAGAGTGCAGGATTCATTTGGGCTCTTGCTACTGCTCCCTGTTCCCTATAAGGGCCCAAGTTGGTGTGAGCCCTAGTGAGCAATATGGTGGACAGGAGCCAGTGATGCACACACACTGCTGGGATACAAGGGACCTCCCTGGTGGATGTTGGACACATTGTCCCATTGCCATGTCCCCTTCCTCTCTCAACAACTCTGTGCCCACAGTAGTGCCTGCAGAAAAGTTAGCCTGCAATTTCCCCCCACCACTTCTCATTCAGCTTGCTGACATAAATTTGCTTTCAAAAATTTCTTACCAAAGAAGGAGGAGGATTTGGGTGAAATTCTCATAGGTAAAATGTGGTGTTGTTGTACTTACTTGAGTTATGAAGTAGCCGGATGGTTGTGTGAGAATATCCTGGCTTTCATTGCACAATCATATATCTACCCAGTGGTTTAAGGCTCCCTGACTCCCCACTCTTCAGTTAAATCCAAGGGAATTCCTCCAATTTGGCTTTTTCCAGATTGGGAAGTGTGAGCACCCAGAGAAGCTTCAGAGTGCTGGAAAGACATGGAACAGAACACAATGCCCCCAGAAAGTGGCATCCCCCATATTATTCTCAAGCACCCTGAGAGTAAGATAGAAAAGCAGCAGCCTCTTTTGCAGGCAAAAATTGCAAGGCAGATTTCAGCATAGCATTAATCTGTAAAGGCAAGCAAGTTTCTGAATGCGGATCATTTCATTATGGCTGCATATACACAAAAACGTAAGTTGGTTACTGAATTAACCAATTTTCAGGGTTCATGCAATAGACTAAATCATAAATTACTAAACTGGCTTGCTTTACATGATACACTGTGCCACAAAAAAATTTATTAAGTTAGATTGTAACTGCAGATAACTGCAGGCATCATCTGGGGTCTTGCTGTGTAAATGCAGATACTAGGTCTTTAGCTGGTTAAGCATGTTGTGTGAACGTGGCCTATACAAAGAAAGTTACAGAACGGGAACCTTTGATGGGCTGCTGATCCTCCAGTTCAGCTTTGAGTGTTTTGTAATGTATTTGTGGAACCTCTTCTGTGGTTCAGAGAAGAACTCAGTGCAGAGGGAGTCATCTTTTTCCAACTGCAAAATTATTCAGTCAGGAGATCTATATGTAACTTCTGGGATTTATATTGATCTTTCAAGATGGCAAATGTATGCAGTTTTAGCCATTTAAAAACAAACAACAAACTTGTCCTGTGAATGAAGTGTAAACATTTACTTACTTACTTACTTACTTACTTACTTACTGGGGTTTATACAGGATTCTGATTGGCTTACAGTCTCTTCTTAAAGGAAAAGGGTTAAAATACCCCCCCCCCCCAGATTTAACTAATTCAGTAGTAGACAATATTAGTGCGTGGTGGCTCAGCGCGGGTAAGACGCCAGGCTTGTTGATCGGAAGATTGCAAGTTTGGAGGTTCGAATCCCTAGCCCTGCGTGCGGAGTGAGCTCCCGCACTAGCTCCAGCTCTTGCCAACCTAGCAATTCGAAAGCATGCAAATGCAAGTAGATTAATAGGTACCACTTCGGTGGGTAGGTAACAGCGTTCCGCGCGTGTCATGCGGCCACATGACCGTGGAAGCGTCTTCGGACAACGCTGGCTCTTTGGCTAACAAACGGAGATGAGCACCGGCCCCTAGAGTCGGACACGACTGCACAAATGTGCGGGGGGTACCTTTACCTTTTTTAGACAATATTACATTTTTGAAATACACCCAAGAGACCAGAATTCCATTCAAATTATTTCAGTATATTATTTAGAGTCATTGCTGATTATTTTAATACTGAGGATTTCCCCCCCCCTTTTTTTTTTCATTTGGAGGTTGAATTCAGAATTTATTTAATTGTTGTTTAATTAAATTTTATTAAACAAATTGTTTAATTTATTTAATTTACTTAATTGTTGATGAGAGGCTGACTGAGTATATATTACCAAGGCCAGGATGGGTATTGTGGGGGCATTGTCCACTCAGAAATATGGTCCTGGGGGCTTCAACCTGCCTTCTTTGGGGGCAGATTTTGATGTGGCTCATGAGTTTGTGGCCAACCATGGCTCTGACCTGAAGGCCCAACGCACAACAGTGGCCACACATTGGAACTGCTATTTCTCTCTGGTCAATGATGATGTAATTTGGTTTTGGGGGAGCCTACCATCACCCCCTTGCTGTGGACCAGGGTTTCTCAACCAGTTCCTTGGAACCCTAGGTTCTGGGAGAGGTCACTAGGGGTTCCCTGGGAGATCACAATTTATTAAAAAAATTATTTCAAATTCGGGCAACTTCACATTACATGTAGTCCTCACTTAACAACCACAATTGGGACTGGAATTTCAGTTGCTAGGCGAAGCAGTCATTAAGCGAATCCGACCCAATTTTATGGCCTTTTTTGCGGCGGTTAAGCAAATCACCGTGGGCGTTAAGCGAACCATGTCGTCATTAAGCAAATCATGTGGTTCCCCATTGATTTTGCTTGCCAGAAGCTGGCTGGGAAGGCCGAAAATGGCGATCACGTGACCATGGGATGCTGCGACGGTCATAAATATGAACCAGTTGCCAAGCGCCCAAATCATGATCACGTGACCGCAGGGACGCTGTGATATTCATAAATGTGAGAACCAGTCGTAAGTTGTTTTTTTCAACACTGTTGTAAGTCCGAACTGTCACTAAATGAATGGTTGTTGAGTGAGGACTACCTGTAAAGAGGTAAGTTTCATTCTTTATTTTTAGTTTAAGAACACTGTTAATGCGTACATAGAGGCCTACACATGAAACGAATATAATAATTTTGTAACTTCTGGCCTACAGTATATTTGAGCCTGAATGTGCAGGGGTTCCCCAAGGCCTGAAAAATATTTCAAGGGTTCCTCCAGGGTCCACAAGTTGAGAAAGGCTGCCATGGACACTTTCTGATTGCCTTGAAATGCTCTGGTGCTGCTCCCACCTCAGGAAGTTAGGACCTATTTGATATGCCTGCCCTAGGTGCCTGATGGACCTGGTTGGGTTTTAGAGGGATCTTGGGTTTGTTCCTAAAGGTCTGCTGCACAGTTCAACTGAGCCTTTGGTCATGGCTTGGAATGAGGGGGCAGCTGCTTCTTTGGATTGAATCACCTTTCCCTGCCCATGGAACCTGGGGCTCCCTTGGGTTTACAGAGAAGCGACAAGTGATGAAACAGCAGAAGAGATGCCTAGAGCACTGCTGGAGGAAAATGAGTGAATCTGACCAAATATGAGCCTTTATTCAGGACCACCTGAATGAGTTATGATAAGGGCAGCAAAGCATAGGTACTTTTCCACCCTTACTGCATCCACAGATAGCCAACTAGTGGCCCCGTTGAGGGTGACTTGCTTCCTTCTTGGTAGGATGGAGCCTGAGTCATTTCTGCAGGTCTATTGTGAGGAATACAGTAGGCATCTGTTGGATAAAATCACTCAGATTCACTCCAAGTTGGACTCTGGCTGTATGGCACGTCCTATGGATTTGACAGAGGTGCAGTCTGATTTTGTTATCTGGGATGAGTTTTCTCCTGTTAGTCCTGAGGAAGTGGACAGGGTCCTCAGGCCTGTGAGCTCAGCCACCTGTATATTAGATTAATGTCCCTCCTGGCTGTTTAAGGCCTCCTGGGAAATGATGTGGCTGGGTCCAGGTGGTGGTGAATTCATCCTTAAGAGAGGGGATGATCCTGCCGGCACTTAAGGAAATGGTGTGTCCTTCCTTCAAGGAACCACCGCTGGACCCAACTCTGTTGAACAATTTTCACTCTGTCTCCAATTTTCCCTTTTTAGAGAAGGTGGTTGAGAAGGTGGTTGCACTGCAGCTTTAGAGGACCTGGAAGAAACAGATTATCTGGATACCTTTCAGTTGGGATTCAGGTCTGGGTGTGGGGTTGAAATGGCATTGGTTACACTTGTGAATGACAGGAGTGGGGCAAAATGGGGGTGATACATCTATCCTTTATCTCTCAGAGGCTTTTTATACCATTGATAATGGTATCCTTCTGGACCAGGTCAGGGGGTTGGGAGTGGAGGGCACAATGTTGCAGTGGTTCTCCTTCTTTCTTCAGAGCTGGTTCTGGTTGATGTTGCGAGGAGAGGAGAGATCTCCCAAGGGTTCTGTTCTCTCCCCACTCTTGTTTAACATCTATAGTACATGAAGCCACTGGCAAGGGGTGAGGTATCATCAATATGCTGATGATATTCAACTGTACGTCTCTATCACAGGCTGACAAAGTGATGCTGTTAAGGTCCTTTCTCAGTGCCTGGAGGCTGTGAAGATCTGGATGGAGAAGAACAGGCTTCAACAAAACCCTAGCAAAACTTAGTGGTTTGGGGTTTTAAGGCCCCATGGATCCAGAGTTTTTCCATCCTTAGTTCTTGATGGAGTTATGCTGCCCAGACAGATCTGGTGTGCATGCTCCAGGTTCCATCTATAAAGCAGTGCCATTTGTTGGGACCCAAGAAGTAGGCCTTTTCTGCCATACAACCTGCCTTTTAGAACATCATACCTTCTGAGATTTGTTTGGCTTTGTACTCTCCTGGCATTTTGTAAATCCTTAAAGACCTGGTTGTTGCTCCAGGCATGAGGCCTGCAGGTTGGGTGAGCCTGACATTTGGTTTTTTTCTTGATATGACTGTGGTTATGTGGTTTTAGTTTGCTTGACCTCAGGTGCCATTGAGCTACTATTATGCCATTATTGTTTATTGCTATTATTTATTATTTTTGTTGGGTTGGTTTTAATCTTATGTTTGCTGCAAGATGGGTGGCTATATAAATCAGTGTAATAAATAAATAGGACGTGGTGGCTCAGCGGGTAAGACACCAGGCTTGTCGATCGGAAGATCGCAAGTTCGGAGGTTCGAATCCCTAGCCCCGCGTGATGGAGTGAGCTCCCGCACTAGCCCCAGCTCTTGCCAACCTAGCAATTCGAAAGCATGCAAATGCAAGTAGATTAATAGGTACCACTTTGGTGGGTAGGTAACAGCGTTCCACGCGTGTCATGCTGGCCACATGACCGCGGAAGCGTCTTCGGACAATGCTGGCTCTTCGGCTAACAAACGGAGATGAGCACCGGCCCCTAGAGTCGGACACGACTGCACAAATGTGCGGGGGGAACCTTTACCTTTACCTTAATAAATAAATACAGTTATGTTTTGTCTCTTCCTGAATATTGGGTGTCTGGGGTCTGAAGCTATGGAACTGCTCGAAAGAAATGGGAATATCATCACACCTCATCCAACTGATACTATCTCTGTACTTTGATCAAGAAGCAACTGTAAGGACAGCATAAGGAGACACAGAATGGTTCAAAATTGGAAAAGGCACTCGTCAGGGTTGTATTCTATCACCTTCATTATTCAACATGTATGCAGAAGTAGTTATGAGAAAGGCACATCTGGAAGAATCTACTATTGGGGTAAAAATTGGCAGTAGGAACATCAACAACCTTCGTTATGCAGATGATACAACACTGCTGGCGGAAAGTAAAGAAGATCTAAAAGGGCTAATCCTAATAGTCAAAAATGAAAGTGAAAAACTTGGATTGCTCCTTAACACCAAAAAAAACAAAGATATTGACAACGGCAGAGAATGTGCAAGTCAGTGTTAAGATCAACAATGAGGTAACTGAAGCAGTGAAGGAGTTTAACTTCCTTAGCTTTAAAATTGATCAAAAGGGTGACTGCAGCCCGGAGATCAGAAGACGTATAGTGCTTGGAAGAACAGCAATGACCAGCATAAACAACATCTGGAAGAATAAAGATATCAGCCTCCCAACCAAATGCAGACTAGTTAATACGATCATATTTCCCAATAGCTACAGTACGTATGGTTGTGAAACTTGGACTTCGAGGAAGGCAGATAGGAGAAAGATAGATGCATTTGAATTGTGCTGGAGACGACTACTACGCAGGCTTGGGACGACAGAGGCGGTAGTGCCTCCTGGGGTTGGCTAGCCCCATAGCAATAGGATTTCGGCTATGATTCCCTACCCATCTTGGTTTTTATCTATTTATATGGTTGTATTTTTTAGATATTTTAGATATTTTAATTGTACAGCTTTTGAATTTTTAACTGTTGTAACCTGCCCAGAGTCCCTTGTATGGGAGATGGGCGGGGAATAAATTGAACTAATAAATAAATAAATAAATAAAAAATAAATAAATCTCATGGACAGCAAAGATTACCAACAAGGAAGTCTTAGACAGAGTCAAACCAAAAATATCCCTGGAAGCCAAGATCACCAAACAAAAACTGTCATACTTCAGTCATGTTATGCGAGCCGACTCACTCGAAAAGACAATTATGCTGGGATTGATCAGTGGTAAAAGAAGAAGGGGCCGCCCTAGGACTCACTGGCTTGACACCATCAGAAGGGACACTGGAATGACTTCGATGGAACTAAAGGAAGCTGTAAGAGATAGAAAGGCATGAAAAGCATCGATCCATAAAGTGACATAGAATCGGACATGACTGAACGGATAGACAGACAGGGGTCTGGATATATGCATTTCACAGCCTGGGAGGTGCACAAGAAGAAGGCTCTTTCCATGTACAAGATTTTCAAGCTTCTAGTAGTGGGGAGATCTTTAAACAGTGCTTTCCTCCTGATCTGAGTAGCAGTGCAGGTTCATAGCAGGAGAGCCAGTTCTGCAAATAACCAGCCCCAAGACATTATGGGCTTTAAAGGCCAAGATCAGCAATATGATTTGTGCCTGAAAGGCAACTGATCATCAGTGCAGATTTTTCATCTTACAATTCCTGGACCCTTGCCTAATCACTGTGTTTTGCACCAATTGCAGTTTCCAGACACTTCTTAAGGGTAGCCCCATGTATGTTAAAGCGGGTTGTAACCAAGGCGGGAATAACTTGCTAAATTTGGCCAGCTCAGGAAGCGTTATCACTGGTATGCTAACTATATAGGCAAATGAAAGAGTACTCCTAAATTGTGAATATACTATAGTATAGTTCTAAAACAGTCACACCATAATTAAAAAACAAAAGCCCAAACTCCTAAAAAAAAAACCTTCCCCAATAAATGATATCATTTCCCCTCCCCAAAGCTGTTAAATTTGGCTTTTGGCCACAGAAAATAAAAGTGTGCATACTTGTCCTAGAGCATCAGACAGAAATTATAAGACAAATAAGGCACATAAATGTAATTTGCAATATTTGATCATGAAACAGTTGTATTTCGCAACTCATGTTTACTTAGAAGCAAGTCTCACTGAGCTCAGTGGTGTACCATGACACTGTGTACATAATCTGAAATGTTTTTGTAAGAGAAAATAATTTAAACTATTGCTCTGGTAATGATATTCTAAGTGACACTTAAAGTTTGATCAGTGGAACTGTAAAACATGATAACAATCATTCCTTCTTTTTATGATTTGCTTGTATTACAACAGGTGCATTAGGTATGGTGATATGTCTGCCTGAACAATGAATCTCTCTTAATTTAACTAATGCTCATTAGTTAACTTTTAAGTTAAGGAAAGATCTTGTTTGTTAAATGAGTCCTTTAAGAGAGAGAGAGAGTTATCAACAAGTTCTTAGTCAATAATGATCTCATTCTAGGATTTAGTATTTGGGGAAAATATTTCAGAGAAGAGATTAGACCAGCTTGGAAACTTCCAGATGCCAAGAGCTAATTTGGCTGGAAATTATAGTGTTGAAGTTCAACTTATCTGAAAAGCACCAGGTTAGGAGAGGACACATTGGACCATTTTCTGGACATTATTTTTAAGTTTCTATTGTGTGCACAATTATTCATTCTTTCTTTCTTTGTAATTTTATTTGCTATTTATGACCCTTATAAATTACTGCATGGTTTTCTGCCTTTTATTGTACTTAAAAAATTGTCTTGATCAATATGGCATTGTAACAACCAAGAAAGACATCTGTTCCTCTTAACCTGTGAGGTAGGACTGGCTGTCAGACTCACATTCTTACATATTTCCAGGGTAAATCACTCATGTGATTTATGAGAATTACTAAATCTCAGCCTGAACATAGGAAAATCTAGGCTTGCAAAATTTAACTTCTACAGAAGGACAGGCTCATCTTCTAAACCTTTTCCTTTAAGAACTTAGTAAATGTGTATGCTGAGTACTCTGCACCTCGAATCAGAGAACTCTGGAGTTGAAAGAGACCACAAGGGTCTGCAGTGTATAGGCCAGTTTGGTCTAGTGGTTAAGGTGCTGGGCTAGAAACCAGGAGACTGAGAGTTCTAGTCCCGCCTTAGGCATGAAAGCCGGCTGGGTGACCTTGGGCCAGTCCCTGTCTCTCAGCCCTAGGAAGGAGCCAATGGGAAACCAGGAGACTGAGAGTTCTAGTCCCGCCTTAGGCATGAAAGCTGGCTGGGTGACCTTGGGCCAGTCCCTCTCTCTCAGCCCTAGGAAGGAGCCAATGGGAAACCAGGAGACTGAGAGTTCTATTCCCGCCTTAGGCATGAAAGCCGGCTGGGTGGCCTTGGGCCAGTCACTCTCTCTCAGCCCAACTCACCTCACAGGGTTGATGTGGGGAAAACAGGAGGAGGAAGGAGTATTAGGTATGTTCGCCGCCTTGAGTTATTTATAAAAATAATAAAGGCGGGATAAACATTAAATAAATAAATATAATATATATTATATTTTATATTTTTGTATTTTTAGATTAGTATTTGTTGTGTGTGTGTATATGTGTGTGTGTGTGTGTGTGTGTGTGTGTGTGTGTATATATATATATATATATATTTATTTATTTATTTTGTAGTGTTTTTAATAATTTTATTTATTTTTATTTATTTAATTAAATTTATATAACCGCCCATCTCCCCCAATGGGGAACTCTGGGTGGTTTACAATAAAATAGATAAAACAAGATATAAACATCACTATACAATATATAGAATTATAAAATAATTGTTATTTTGTTGTTGTAAATCGCCCAGAGTCGTTGTGTTCAAGATGGGCGGCCGAGAAATTCGATAAATAAATAAATCCTTCAGCAAAGAGGAGTAAAAAATAATCTGTTGCAGTTTAAATTAAAACAAAACATTGACTTTACTAATTTACTTATCAGACCTAACAACCAAAGCTTGTTAAGAAAGTTGATCTGTGATCTATTTACAAGGTGTTTCCTTAGGACTCCACAGTAGATGTGACTTTTACTCTTTGCCAGCCTCTGGAAAAAAGGTAGATTCACTCAATGGGGGGTTCCTAGTGGGATGGGAGTAGCTTCCAAGGAGGAAAATTCAAACTGACCAATCAGTGCTTTAGATGATTTGATCAGCTGAATCTGTGCAACACTTGCTTAGCATAAATCTAATATATGAATTATACCTAATTCATAGGTTAAATCCAAGATGGCGACCGGGAGCAGTCGCTAGTTGCTGCTCCGGGATAAGAGGGATCCTGGTCTCCTAGAAACCCGGTTTCAATCTTTCTCCCGCCCCACTATATTGGTTGGGGTTCAGGGAGAGAATTTTGCGGGTTCCTCGACTTTTTAAACTTTGTGGTCGACTAGGGGATGGTTGGACCCTCCAGAAGGAACAACGGAACAGCGGAGCGGAGTTAACAGCTGAGTCAGCGGAGTCAGCGGAGCGGAGCTAACAGCTGAGTAGCGGAGCTGAGTAGCGGAGCGCAGCAGTGGCGGTTGAGCCTGGTGTGTTCTCCTGCGGACTCAGATAGACCCTTTACACCCGATGGTGATTCCCGAACGGACTTCTGCTACTATCTACCATCTATTTTACCTGGGAATTGGCTGGCCTCTCTGGAGGAACGGGAGAGTGTGGGCAGCAGTAACTAAGATCGGCCCAATTTCCTCCCTCGGACAACCCGATGGGCTTCTATCGAACCAGGAAGGCGTTAGCGGTGGTGGCGGTGACGGCAGTAACGATAGCTGGGGTCCTTAGTAACAGCGGGTCTGTCGCCGGCTTTTATCGGCCTTTGTTTTATCGGCCTTTGTTGACGCAGTCCCCTGACCCCCCCGGACGGTCCAAAAAACTCTTAAATAGAATATCAGTGGTAGCGGCCCTTACCAGCGGCCCTTGGCACCGGCGTCGCCAACAACAGCAGCAGCTTTTTCCAGCGGCCCTTGATGATCTGGCCGGCAGTCCGCCCGGAAGTGGCCGGGGAGGCTTTCAGGTAGGACATCAGTGGTTGCGGCCCTTTCAACGGCCCTACCACCGGCCTCTGGCACCAGTGACGACCGCGGTGGTCCTTCCTGTGGCCCTTAGAGATTTGGTCGGCGTGTTAACCGGAGGTGGCCCGGGAGGCCCTCAAATAGAACATCAGCGGCCCTTACAAGCAAGGACTCTTAGAACTGGATCCACCTCTTGGTCAATCTTGAAGGGCCGGCGGATATTGGACGGTAGCCCTTTGCCGGTACCCTTTACCAGCAGTTTATGGACCTGGTTGGAATTCGAACGGGGACTGGAGTCTATTTGTATTAATTTTTAATTAATTTTTAAGATCATACTAACAACAGCTATCGTTATCTGAATTAACAACTTTTTAACATCTTTTCCCGACTACTCGAAATCTCTGTCAAACTGTCTGAGGTGGTTAAGATCCCTCCAGAGTGAATGTATTACCCCCTTACTATTGTGAGAGAATGGGAGGGAGTAAGGTATGAATGGGATGTAAGAAATTGAGTATGGAAGAGCACCCCCTGAGTGAGAGGCAGGTGGGACAGGAGTGATTGTGGTGAATGTTGGTACCTCTCCCTGACCAGTGAGAGAAGTTGTGGGAGAGGTACAGGGTGTGAGTTGGGTGGTGCTAGACCCTACCAGTGCCGAGAGCGGAAGCTGGTGCACTGGGGGGTCTTACCACCGCCCAAGAGTGTATGGGAATGTGTGTTGGATAGTTTGGAGAAGGGATTCTTGATTAACCCTGAGAATTCCGGAGGCCTGGGAGTGGAGGCTACTGGGCCAGAACTGGGAATCTCCGGGGGCTATATGGCGGGCCATCTGATTCGGGTGGTGACGGGCAGGGGACGGTATGACGGGAACCGGAGGGCATGCCATCTGTGGGGAAGGCGCCCCCGGTGTTTGTTACCGGTGGTGCGTTCCGGCCCCCCGTGTTCATACCCAGGCCCTGGTAGGCAGATCCTCGGGGGCTCCGGTCTCCGGCTGCTGCTATTGAATGCCAGGTCGGTGAACAACAAAGCCCCCCTTATAAGTGACTTGATCACGGATGAGGGGGCCGACCTGGTATGTATTACCGAGACCTGGCTGGCACCAGAGGGGGGAGTGGCCCTCTCGGAAATGTGTCCAGCCGGGTTTCAGGTCTGGCATCAGCCGAGACACCGGGGCAGGGGAGGTGGGGTGGCAGTGGTCATTCGAGAGTCTCTTGTGGCCTTCAGGGGCGCTGCTCCACAAGTGGCCGGGTGTGAGACCCTGTTTTTCAAGTTGGGTTCACGAGAACAGTTGGGAGTGTTGCTGCTGTACCAGCCTCCCTGCTGCGTAGCAACCTCCCTGCCTGAGCTGCTCGAGGCTGTCTCGGGGCTGGCAGTGGAGTTCCCCAGACTTATGGTTCTGGGGGACTTTAATCTGCCATCTCTGGGACGGGACTCGGAGGCGGCTCGGGAGTTCATGGCTACCATGGCAGCTATGGGCCTGTCTCAGATTATTCGTGACCCGACTCGGGACAGTGGTCTCACCCCGGACTTAGTTTTCTTGTCTGAGCAGTGGCAATGTGATCTGAGGGGAGAGCTACATCTTTCCCCATTGTCATGGTCAGACCACGCCCTGGTGACCCTTAGACTCTCTTGTGCTGCCCCACTCCGCAGGGAGGCGGGACCTATTCGATTGGTCCGCTCCCGGCGACTGATGGACCCAGTGAGGTTTCAGAAGGAGCTGGGAGTTGTTCCCGAGGACTTGCTTCACGGTCCAGTGGAGCTCCTGGCCGCGGCCTGGAACAGGGCCGCAGCTGGAGCCCTGGACAAGATCGCGCCTATGCGACCTCTCCGGCCCTACTTGGCCCGCCGCTCTCCGTGGTTTACCGAAGAGTTAAGGGCCTTGAAGAGGGTTAAGAGACGTCTAGAGCGCCGCTGGAGAAAGACGAAGAATGAATCTGACCGAACACAATCTAGAGCCGCAGTTAAGGCCTACCTTGTGGCGGTAAGAGCGGCGAAACGTGAATATTTCTCCGTTCTTATTGCATCCGCAGAATGCCGCCCGACGGCCCTTTTTAAAATTACAAGATCACTGTTGGGTCGGGAGCAGGGGGAGACCCACTTACAGGGCCGATCGGAAGAGTTTGCTGAGCATCTGCAGGATAAAATCGCCCAGATTCATTCCAAGTTGGACTCCAAGCATGAGACAGGATCTGTGGAGATGCCAGGGGCTCGTACTTACCATGTTATCTGGGAACAGTTTGATCCTGTTGCGCCTGAGGAAGTGGACAGGATCCTCCGGACTGTGAACGCCACCACATGCCAGCTTGACCCTTGTCCCTCCTGGCTGGTGAAATCGGCCAGTGAGGTGACATGTGGATGGGTCCAGGCGATGATTAATCTGTCCTTGAGTGAGGGGGTGTTCCCAGAGGTCTTTAAGGAGGCGCTGGTGCACCCCCTCCTCAAGAAGCCGTCCCTGGATCCTACTATCCTGGGCAATTTTCGCCCAGTCTCCCACCTTCCCTTTTTGGGAAAGGTGGTTGAGAAGGTGGTGGCTTGGCAACTCCAGAGGATTCTGGAGGAAACGGATTATCTAGACCCCTTCCAGTCAGGTTTCAGGCCGGGATATGGGACGGAGACCGCATTGGTCGCGCTTATGGATGATCTTTGGCGAGAGCGGGATGGAGGGAGTGCGTCCATCCTAGCTCTCTTAGATCTCTCTGCGGCTTTCGATACCGTCGACCATGGTATACTATTGGGACGGCTCAGGGAGTTGGGGGTGGGCGGCGTAGTTTTGCGCTGGTTCACCTCCTTCCTCCGGGGCCGTTCCCAGTCGGTGTTGGTAGGGGAGGAGAGGGCTGACCCCCGCCCCCTGACTTGTGGGGTGCCGCAGGGGTCGGTTCTCTCTCCTCTCCTGTTCAACATCTACATGAAACCGCTGGGCGAGATCATCCGTCACCATGGGATGAGGTATCACCAATATGCTGATGATACCCAGGTGTACATCTCCATCCCAGGTGAAGTAAGTGATGCGGTCGATGCCTTATCTCAGTGTCTGGAGGCTGTGGGGGCCTGGATGGGGAACAACAGGCTTCAGCTGAACCCTGGTAAGACGGAGTGGCTGTGGATTGATGGCCCCCCTAGATCCGGGAAGTTGTCATCTTTGGTTCTGGGTGAGGTGGCACTACCTCGCTCGGATCCAGTGCGGAACCTGGGGGTCCTCCTGGACTCGCGACTCTTGCTCGAAGAGCAGGTGGCAGTCACGGCCAGGAGGGCCTTTGCACAACTTCGTGTTGTGCGCCAGTTACGCCCTTTCCTGGATCGGGAGGCCCTCCGAACAGTCACTCACGCCCTTGTCATCTCCCGTATAGATTACTGTAATGCGCTCTACATGGGGCTACCCCTGAAGAGTATCCGGAAGCTTCAGCTGGTTCAGAATGCTGCGGCGCGAGCAGTTATGGGTGCCATGAGATCGGCACATGTAACACCTCTGCTACGCGAGCTGCATTGGCTACCAGTTTGCTTCCGGGTCCAATTCAAGGTGTTGGTGATTACCTTTAAAGCCCTATATGGCATAGGGCCAGGGTACCTGAGGGACCGTCTCGTCCCGATAACGTCGGCCCGCCCCACCCGTGCATGCAGGGAGGGCATGCTTCGGACCCCCTCAACAAGAGAATTCCATCTGGCGGGGTCCAGGAGACGTGCCTTCTCTGCGATAGCGCCCGCCTTATGGAACATCTTGCCCCCGGAGGTGAGACTCGCCCCCTCACTCCTGGCCTTCCGGAAGGCCCTCAAGACCTGGCTCTGCCATCGAGCCTGGGATGACAGAGGTGGCAGTGCCTCCTGGGGTTGGCTGGCCCCGTAGGAATACAATCTACACCACGGTCTCCAATCCATCTTGGATTTAGATAATTTATTACTGTATAGTATTATTTATTATTGTATTTTTAGAGGATATTTTTATAGTTTTTAAACTTTCAATTGTTGTAACCCGCCCAGAGTCCCTTGCAAGGGAGATGGGCGGGGAATAAATTGAAATAATAAATAAAAAATAAATAAATAAAATAAATCTGAGTTTTACAAACTGGGAAGGGGTTAATTTAAAATGTCATGAGCAGATCTTTCCTCAAAGAGTTCCCTATTAATTATGATAGGCTCAGTTAATTAAGATAGGCTTATCTTAATCTGTTTTTGTTCTAACAAGGACCTCTCCCTTCAACCCAGCTTTAGAAAAATATGCTTTAGATCTACCTGCCCAAAGCCCTGAAATACAGAACTGGGGGAAAAAGAAACACTTGTGCCAATTCTGAAAGACAATGAGTAGTATGTACCTGCACCATCTCCCAAATGGGGAAGATTTTAATGAGAAATTCCCTTATTAAACCAATAAAGCCAAACATCTAGGTATAAAAAGATTTTATTGGATAAAGGGAAACAAGAAAAATAAGGGAAGATAACAATGACACACATGTAGAATTCCAAATAAAATCAGTGTAGCCAGCCTAGCTAACTTACTTACTTACTACTTGCTTACCTGAGATCCTGAGTTTCAGCACATGTTCAAAATACATTGCAGAGAGGATAGTTGGAGAGAAATTATCTAGTCCATCTGCTGGGGTTGCTAATAGGCAGAGCCTCCTTGTGGCTGCTACTTCACTTTTCAGCACTGCTTACTTTTATAGAATACAGAGAATATGGAAGCTTGCATCTTTGGAGAGACTACCTGTTGCTTTATCCATTCAAGTAAAATGCTTAATCCCGGGACTGGCCGGTAAATCAGAAATCATCTAATATCTAAACTCATCTTCCTAACAACCCATCATTCATCATTATTGGCGATCACTCGTAGCCGAGTAAGATTGTCTTCCAAGGGTAAAATTTTAACAGTGGATCCGTAAGTGGCTGTAAAGGCCAATTCTGGATCCGCACAACCTCCCACAGTGAGGGCATAGGTCCATAGTGGGATGATAAAGGCACAATCTAGTTTCTATTAGGTGTGCCATTGCATAGGAGGCTCGCTGGAGAAGGATAGGTTGAATTTCATTCTGGTCTTTCAGCATAAAGTCATTTTATGGGGCACTGTTGTGCCATAGCAAAGCTAGAGGTTTCTCCTATTGAGTCATAAGAACATGAACATGGAATGTGGATTCAGATAAGGTTTGGTCTGGACATGTCAGGGCAAAAGGCATCTGGCCATGTCTTTTGTTCAAAGGAATCATCAAACAAGTAGGGAAGGGAATCTGGACCAATCAAAGGTATAAAAGGAAGTATGAATGCTTAGAAACATTTTGTTGCTCTTGACTGAGTCATATCACCTTAGCTTGAAGCACCTGCTGCAAGTGCAAATATTCAGGAACTAAAAAAAGTTGTCTATATAGGTAAGAATGTTCTGTCCCAAGTTCATGGTAGCCTAAAATATTTCTGCCTGAGGAAGTTGCCTCCTTCCACCCAGATCAGGGGGTAGAGTACCCAAAGAAGGATACCTGAAGATATTTTGATATCCAAGGCAGAAAATTGGACAGGATCTCTCTCTGGCAGTAAAAAATACAAGAGGAACAAATAAAAAAATGAATTTCTGCTCTTTTGTGACTTCCAAAATCATCTCCTTGAGGCAGATGCTTCCTTCTCACAGAATGGCCCTTCCTTGCTGCTAGATCTGGATATTTGACTTTGACTATATTCATGCCTTGTCAACATGCCATCTTGATATTTCTAGGTTATAGAGAATTGTAGTCAGATATAAATCTGTTTACAACAGAATTCTGCAGTTTTTATGTTTGAGTTCTTAATAAACAAAACTCTGGTCTTTGACACTGATGCCAGAAATGGCTATTGGCCGGTTAACTGCAGTGATGGTTTCCTACCAAAAAGAACTTAATGTAGAAAGAAGTAAATTGCCATTGTAAATGTTTAATTTGCTATAAACTAAATGGGTCAGAAAATTGTTGCACATGGAATGGCATTACTTTTTAGGCAATATTTTGAAAGAAAGTGATGGCTTCCACATTATAGAAAATACTTTATCTGCATTGTTTTTCAAGAAGGATTGAAAAATGAGACAGTCCTTGACCCAACCACCAACCACCAAAAACCTAATTCCTTTTTTAATAAACTCAAGTTGTAGTAGACATGTACATTCAGCAATGTTTTGCAGATCTTTGTGCAAGATCTTTGTGTGAAGGGTGGATTTGCTTTCAGTGTAACTTGAAAAGGAGAAACTTTCCCCTTCAGGTGGGGTCTGTGTGTTTTGGAAAAGAATGCATGGTTTGCTTGTGCTTCCTCCTTCCTCCCTGTTTTTATGTAACATTTGAAACCCAACTTTGCAGTCTAAGCTCAGAATGAAAACAGATCTGCATCCAGTGTTAGAAACTTGATACAAAAATGGGCTAACAAAATACAACTACTGTAAAAGGAAAAAAAACGTTCATAGAATGTATTCATTTCTTTTTGACAAAAATATTTATTTTAGCTTAACCATATAGGTTATAGAAAAAGGATGGAGTTCTGCAAAATGTGCTTAGGCACAGAATATTCATGCTTCTCTTGCATAATACTGGCACTGTCTATGATCAGCGGAAAATAAATTAAAAATGGATTTGATGCAGCAAGTCTTTATTCTAGAGTTTTGAAAAAGAGCCAGGAAACAAAATAATAACATAAACGCAGTTGTTTCCTGTAGTCAAAAGAAAAGAGTAGGTTTTTTTTAAATGTGTGAAATTGCTGTTCTTGTTTATAAAGTCAGTATCCCAGGTTCACTATAAATAATCTTTGCTGTTTGAGAAGTATTAATAAGTAAGGATAATTGGTGATTCAATATGAATTGTACAGCATGCCCCTTTAAGGAGAAAAACCTATTTAAATTAACCCATTAAAATAACACAAGAGCTTATTGTAGAGCCATCTAGCACTTCAGCTATAGTCATGCTACTTGGAAGTGGTGAATATTGTAAAGGAACATTGTTTGGTCTTTGTATATCCTTCTGTTTTCCTCTTTCAGTGGGTGTGGAGGAAGGGGAAAGAAAAAGAATTAATTCCCACTATTGGCAACGGGACTAATGAGAAACTGCCTTTCTTTAAACAGATCTTGTAGATGTTGAGCCTGAGGAGCCACCTCTGAAAAATGAAGATGCGACGGTACGGTCAAATTACCTTTTTATGAATTGCTAAAATCAAATGAGATGCCTATGTCATCATACCTATATTTCACACTTTGCTTTGAGAGCAGAATACTTCAGAAAATCCCAGATTGGCTGATGACAGCTAAGTAATGCTTCTTTCTATAGATGTTCCAAGACCAATTAAAAAGTGTCTGAGATTTTAAAAAAACCCAGACAGTCTTGCTGTCTGCTAATAATATATTGAAGAAAACAGTTTTGCTTGATGCTCAAACCATGATAATTGTAACCAATCATTTATAGTAAGGAATCTGTATTGCACCATCAGGGACAACCTCTAAGAATGGATGATTTTCATGGCTGCAGCAGTTTTCTGTGGGCATTTTGGTTTTTCGTGTTATTACATAAAGCTAATGATAATTTGCTAATAAAAGTGTTAGAACTCTGGAAGACTTGGAGAGAAACAAAATTGTTTTGGGACACTTGGGTATGTGAACTCCCTTATATTTAGTTGGGCCCACTGGCTTGGTGTAACCCAGTTAGTGTTGTGGGGTTTTAGCTGGAGATATTTCAAAAGAGATAAACCTCTTTTGATTGGCAATGGTAAGACTTACATTTAAAATCTTCAGCATTGCAAAACATGCTTTTCCATTGAGCCCTGGAATTCCTAGCCTTGGATGGACTTGTGTTTATAGGGATTTAACTGAGTGTGCGAAGGGCCCCGTTTCATGGTTGTGCTAACACCAATGGCTTTTAAGATCTCTCGGCTGTATTTATATTTATATTCATTTTTTGGTATTGTTTTTATTGTTGACTGTTTTTACTATTGTTAGCCGCCCAGAGTCACTGGTTTGAGATGGGCAGCTATGTAAATTGAATGAATGAATGAATGAATGAATAAACAAACAAACAAACAAACAAACCCCAGATATCAGAGATCTTAGGCAGGGCATAATTCCTGTTTCCACCTATTTTCTGATATGGAAATGGCTTGTAGGCATGATCCCAAGTCTCTGAATTATACCAGGAAATAGAAGGTAAGCAGATGTTTGTGATATTTTATGATCTGCATTGTCTGCTTCTTGATTTTTCAAAGCTGCTGGGAGTGTTCTTTCTTTATATGGTGCCTTTAAAAGCTGTGACAGCCAAAGTAGTTCCTCCTCCTCCTCTTATGATAAGCTATCCTTTTTGTTGCTTTATTTGCAGTATGAATTTCTTATACTGCATTCCTGAAGTACTGGATGAGGTCTTGACTGTTGAGACATTATAAAACCTCTGGTTTGTTATTTGAGAATATTGGATAAGAGCTTGCTATAAAAACAGATCTTCTTTTCTGAGTGGCTGATTTTGCTTGACAGTTTAGAAAAAATAATGTTATATTCTGAAATGAACCAGAGCAGCAGATGCTTGTGAAAAATATATTGCATTCTGAATTTTTTCAACACAGTTTATTATAGATTACATACTGGAACATAGCATCATTCCCATTTGTTTTCTAGCTTTACCAAGAACATATAATTCATCCACTGGAAAATGAAGATGACAATGTATTGGATTTAGGTAAGAAATATCTTCAGCTGTGTGCTTGTGTTTTTAAATCCTATATAATTTATTGATTATCACTTGTGAATGGAAGTTACTGTCTGATGACATGAAGTGACAGGTTGCAAATAATAGTGCTGAAACTTGTCTCCCGTCTGTCACCTCTTTTACACACAAGGATGTACCAATTCAAGATTGGTGCTATGCCGCTTTGTCCACACAATGTCATAGATGTTGGTAAGTCTTCACAAGTTGAACCAATTAACTATTCATTCACTGATACTCCAGAAGAAACATTGCAAAGATAGTGTTTCTGCATATCCTCTGAAGCTGTGCTGTGTAGTTGCTCATGGTGGGTGTAGCCATTTGGCCCTATCTTGCTTCTCCTCAGAGGTATCCCTCTCCATCCTAAAGCCAAGATGTCATGGCACCATGTTGCCTTCCTCCCCAATTGCTCTGGAGACAGGTGTTGACACTTCCCTGCAGAAAGGCCAGTTGATTTTTTGTTTTGTGTTATTTTCCTCTCTGTAAAAAAGCACATGAGCAAGGGAAGAGTGAGGATGGGAGCGAGGTGTCAGCTGGCTGCCATTCTTTACACTGTGGAGTTCTTGGTGCTCTCTGAGTTTGGTTGTTTGCTTGCAGATGTTTCATTACCCAGCTAGGTAACAGTGCAAGTGAGTGTGGGGCTTGCTGCCTGTTTATATGCAGTAGCCCTGCCAGTTTTGGTGGGAGTCTAGTTTCTTCCTTGGTGGTTCCTTGATTAGAGTATTGTTTTTTGCCTGATTGTTCGTCTGGTGCTGTTCCCTGCTTATCTGAATGTGGGCTGCTGGAAGGGATGTAGTCTTTTTGTTTCTTTCCTAGGTTTTTTATTGTCTCTTTTGGATGGTGTGTAAATGTGGTTTATCTCTATGTGTCTATTGATGGCTGATTTATCTGAATGCCAAGCTTCCAGGAATTCTCTAGCATTTTTCGATTTGACTTGGAAGCACTCCCATACATCAAAAAAATCTCAGAAACAACCAACAGACTGCATATACACAGGCAGAAAACTCTACACTCACTCGCACTGATTATGTTATCTAGTTGGGTAATGAAATGTCTGCAAACAAACAACCAAGCTCAAAGAGCACCAAGAACTCCACAGTTCAATGCTGAGCTACAGATACTCTCTTCTATTCAAATTCATACTCCCCAGGGTCCTGCTGGAAGATGTGCTAGTTGGCTCAGTGGGAGGATGAAGGAGAGTTATGGGGAAAGTTATAGGGTAGTGTAAAATGCTGTAAAGGATACAAGGAGCGAAACAGATACTTGTGTAGAAATGTCTTGTATGTTTTACCTCCTCTTTGCCTTTTTTTGCTACCTTAAAATATTCTTACCTTGCACTGAAACTGTGGATTACAAACTACAGGTAGTCCTCAGGTTACAACTACTGGTTCAGTGACCATTCAAAGTTATGACAGCGCTGAACAAGGGGGACTTACGACTGGTCCTCAGAGTTCCGGCTGGCACAGCGTCCCTGCAGTCACGTGATCACCCAGCTCGCGATTACGACATCACAGAGAGCCACAGTCACGTGAAGCCGGCAACTGTTAGAATTTCTAGGCAGTATTACCTTCCATGCTGATGTGGAATATACTGGTACTGCAACTCTTGGAATTCCACATCAGCATGTGGAATTCCAAGAGTTGCAGTACCAGTATATCTGGAGGGTGCTAGGTTGAGGGAAAGCTGATATTAAATGCAGAACTGAGTATTGCAATCCTTTTACACATTTCCTTTGAACAATGAGCATATACCAGAAATAGAAACGGTTGCCAAAGAAGTCATTTTTTAAAGTAAGGTATAAATAGGTTCTAGATAATTTATTAATTATAAGCAGAACTCTTAACTTGTTAAGATATCCTTTAATAGATAGTACTTGTGGGGATTTCCATTATGAAACAATTTGAAATATGACTCTTGGCATTAATTTCCACTTTGTACTTGGTGTATTTCTTCCTTTAAGTAAGTCTATGAAGGTTCTCAGTCATCCAGGTGGAACAGTCTGTGGCTTGAATCATGTCAACTGGATTTCTATTTTCTTAGTGGAAACGTTTCACTCCTTATCCAAGGAGCTTCTTCAGTCTGAGTAAAGTTAGTAAGGGAATCCTTAAATATGTTTCTAGGCTGGCTGTGTGACCTTGCACCTGGGGCTAGGTCATGGTTATTTTTGAGATGTTTGTTTCTAAGTCCCTTTATCATCTAAAGGAGGATCGTTAAGATTACCCTGCTGCTGTTGAGCTTGTGAAATGGTCTTAATCTTCCTAGGCACAGAAGACAAAGCAGGAAGGAAGATAGGGGAAAGGTTATGCCTGAGGCCCCCACCTCTATTCAAGGAAGGATTTTCCAAGTTGGCATGAATGGATTCCTTGACCCCTCTCTCAAACCACCTATCTTCTCTGTCTAAAATGTGAACATTAATGTCTTCAAATGAGTGTCCTTTTTCCTTTAGATGAAGATAAACTGCTGACTCTGGTCCTGTGGTGTTACTTCTCCTGTGTTGGGCCATCCTCCTGTACAAAGGTTGTTTGGTTTCTCCAATGTAGAGTTCAGAGCACTCCTCACTGCACTGGATTGCATACACTACATTGCTTTCCTTGTGTTTTGGAGTTTGATCTTTGGGGTGTACAAGCCTCTGTCTCAGTGTGTTGGTGGGTTTGAAATATACAGGTATGTGGTGTTTGCCAAATATCCGTTTGATCTTTTCAGACACGCCAGCCATGTAAGGAATGACCAGGTTCTTCCGTTTACTCTGAGTCTCAGCCCTATCTGTCGCTGTTTTAGGTCTGGTAGACTTAGATTTGGTGAAGGCCCAATTTGGATATCCACAGGCCTGCAGAGCTGTTCTCAGATGCTGCTTTTCATTCTTTTTGGAATCCATGGAGGTGGGGATGGTTTCTGCTCTGTGTGACAATGTCCTGATGACTCCTAGTTTGTGCTGCAGTGGATGGTGGGAGTCAAACATCAGGTATTGATCTGTGTGTGTGGGTTTCCTGTAGATCCCTATTTCTAGCTTGCCACCGGTCCCAATGAGGACTTCACAGTCTAGGAATGCCAGTCTGTTGTCCTTGGTGTCTTCTCTGGTGAAGCTAATGTTGGCATCTATAGTGTTTATATGGTCCGTGAAGGCCTGTACTTCCTGGGCCTTGATTTTGACCCAGGTGTCATCCACATACCTAAACCAGTGGGTGGGCACCGTTCCCTGGAATGTGTTGAGTGCTTTCTTCTCCACTTCTTCCATGTATAAATTGGCCACAATGGGTGACACAGGAGAACCCATGGCACAGCCGTGTTTTTGTCTGTAAACACCATTTGTCTGTCTTTTACAGACAAAAACACGGCTGTGCCATGGGTTCTCCTGTGTCACCCATTGTGGCCAATTTATACATGGAAGAAGTGGAGAAGAAAGCACTCAACACATTCCAGGGAACGGTGCCCATGAAAAACATCACATTGGTATATGTTACAGTAATGGAAAGCATGTAGAACTTTTGGGTTTCATTCTGTTAGCTCTCACATTTATTTCTTTTCAGCCAGTATATACTGTATATTGATCTTTGCATTTTATACATTAATTCATATGGAGTAACAGTATACAAAGTAAATGCAGAAAATGTAAATGTGATTTGATTTGATCTGTTGGTTTTGAGCATTTGGCAAAGCCAATTAATGGCTTGCGAAAGGCCAGCAGGGTCTGGGCAAGTCTAATCTCTGGGGGATTGATGTCCAGGGGGCAGGTGCCATGGCAGAAAAGGCTTTCTTCCTGGGCCCAACCAGATGGCACTCTCTCGCGGACAGGACCCGGAGCATGTCTCTCGTGCCGGATCTAACAGGATGGGTAGACACCGCTGGGGAGAGATGCAACTTGGCCACCACAAGCTGCAGTTTCTAGACCAAGTGCAAGGGTAGCCCCACAAAGAATACATTACGGTAATCTAGCTCTTATGTGATCAGCATATGGATATCCGTAGTTAGGTGATCTCTGCCCAGAGAAGGACATAGCTGTTATACCAACTGAAACAGACAATAGCCACCCCTAGCCACGGAAGTCATTTAGGATTCCATTGTCAACAATTAGGGAGCACCCCTAAGCTATCTACCTGTTCTTTCTGAGGGAACACCCCCCCCATTTATAAAGGGTGAATTCCCAATTCTTGAAGCAGAGAATCCCCCTATCCATAAGGTTTCTGTCTTGTTAGGATTCAGCATCAGTTATTGGTCCACCACCACTCCATCACTCCATCCATGCACAGCCTCTCCTGATTCAGATGCCATGAGAAGTAGAACTCAGTGTCATCTGTATATTGGCGATACCTGGCTCCAAAATCCCCAATAACTGCCCCTAGAAATTTCGTATAGATGTCAAATAGCCTTGGAGTCAATATAGTTTGAGGGCTTTTCCTCACAGCTCAGTTAAAGTGCCATCAATCCATCCCTTGGTCAATAGAAAACTATACCAATAGGAAAATTGCTGATCCTATTGCCATCCCCTGTCCTGTCTTTACTTCCTTGCTGATAAATGGTAATATCCTTATCCTGTCTGTTACTGCTTTGTTGCCCTCCCCTTTTCTGCACATCACCAGCCAGCTGGATGAATCCACCAATCTAGAATAAGTTGTGGAGGTGGGGTTGGGTTTGATGTCATAGCTTGATGTCTTCTGGAGAGTTATTATGCTTAGGACAATCTCTTCGATTGGTTAACCGTTAGGACAATCACGTCTGGGCTGCAAAAATATAGATGATCACTAGATGGCAGCAAAGAGATACAGAGAATTTCAACTTGTGTGTGTTTTTGCAGCCCAGACATGGAACCCTAATTTAAATTTGCACAAGCACAAACACTCCACAGTTTCTAGTTCTGTGGGCGAGGACAGCTTTTGTTCAATATTCTTAGAGCTTTTGTGCAATTCCTGATTCCAGCCTCACTTTTCCAGTGTTCTTCCTTGCCAGGCTTTGCAGTTTGACTGTAGGACATGGCCAAGGAAGTAGCAGCCAGGGACTAATGTTATGAAATGACTTGCTGGGGTGACCAATTCTGAAATGTTTAGAAATTAAGTGGTGATGCATGACAACCTAGTGTTACTACCTAGTATTATTCTAAAGGACTATTACAGGAAAAATGAGCGCTGTTCCTATTTTATTTTAGATATCAAAGTAAGGAAGGGAGAAAAATGACAAAGGGGAAGGACAGAATACAGTCTAAGTGAAAAAGACTAAGGAAAAAGTAGAGAAGGAAGCTAAGGAATAATAGCTGGAGGAGATAAAGTGGTAAAATAGATGATATGGAAAGAAATAAGAGAGAAGAGCAAGCCTTGGACCTTAATTAAGCAAGACACATATCTGAGGGTGACCCAAATGAAGTAGGAGATTGATGGGGACAAAGAAAAATGGACAAAAGTGGGCTTCTCTACCACTGCAATAGCTCAGGTAGAGCATTGCCTTGTGTCCGTTTCCTAGGCAGTGGTGGGCTTTATCTGATATTTTAATTATATTAAAATGTTGCTGTTCAGAAAGTAAATTAAGCTCTAGCCAAGTGTATCTATTTCTCCCTAGC
Organism: Charina bottae; assembly: GCA_023362775.1. Classification (NCBI taxonomy): domain Eukaryota; kingdom Metazoa; phylum Chordata; class Lepidosauria; order Squamata; family Charinaidae; genus Charina; species Charina bottae. Next base: position 248,687,675 of record JALMGJ010000002.1, read on the forward strand.
CTCTCTGTTAAAAACATTGCTCACAGCCTCTATTACTTCTTTACAGAATGATTATCCATATTTCCACGATGAAGAGAAGAGCTGTAGCTAAAGGCTAAGTGCAAACCATTGTCTTGCATCAGAAAGTTCCAGGTTACATCTCTGTCATTTCTAGCTAGGGCTCTCCTCTTTGGAGTGGCTGCCAGCCAGTGTAGGTAGTACTGGGTAAGATGGATCAGGATCTGACTCTGTATAAAGCAGCTTCCCCAAGCTTCTATTCGAGATCATATGATCCTACTAAATTTGAAGGTATTGTTTATAAAAATATATTTGGAAAACTTGTACAAAGTTGCTGTTACGGTGCTAAACAGCAAAGGAACATACAAGAAAAATTGACAGGTGTTTCGAAATGGTGCACGCATATTTACAATTTACAATTACATCTTACACTGCTGCTTCATCACTCACATTCCAGAAAAATTCCCACGGAAACCCTACATTTAGCAGCTGTTGTTTTTATTTCGCTGAGCCTTGGCTTATATTTCTGAGGAGGTGAGAGATTCTGCCGGCCACAGCTTGCTCTTCAGAAGATAAAAAGCCCAGGGGCCAGATTGTTGGCATCATTCACAGTGTGACCAGGGTAGCAAAAGAAGATTTTAAGGAGTCTCCTTTTCGGGTTTTAGTTTCCTCAGTAATTCCTATTTAATTGCTCATCACTTTCAGGCATTGAACAGAATGATCTGCTTCATTGTGTGAACCACTTGGGTTATAGTGGAGTCTGTGCAAACGTTGCTTTCAATATCCCCTTTCCTTAAAGTCAGTTTCTTAGTAGGATTATAAAGGACTTTAGTTAATCCCCCCTAGGAAAGTAGGTATGATGGTAGAAAAGGGATTTGGAATAAACATTTGCATGCTATCCTTTAGGGTAGCTTCTCCAATCTGGCATCCTCCACATATATTGGTCTACAATCCCATCATCATGACCCATGACAAAGGAGGCTGATGGGAATTGCAGTCCAACACACTTGGATGATGTTGAATGAGGCAGGGTTTGGATATATGCCAAGCCAGGGAAATTAAACTAACCTCTACGTGTCGGCCTTATCAATAGGGTATTGTGGATGTTGAAAAATGTATTTCTTGGTTCTTGCCTTCAAGAAATACTTGCCCAATCTAATTAGTTAGATAATGCAATGCTACCTTTTATTTGATCGTTTCATTTTCCATATGAATGAACTGTGGTTTATCATTATGATAATAAACTACAGGGTGCCTCACCTCCATTTGCCCTTCCTCGTACCACCTTAAGCCATTGCTGGGAGCTTGATTTTCAACATTTTTGCTTCCATTTTTATTAACCATAGTTCAGCATTATCTTTGCATTCAGATTAATTATGTGTGGTCTTAAGTATGATTACTTGAAACAAGTGAACTCCAAACCATAGTTTTGGAATGTGGCTTGTTTCAACTAACCATGATTAAGAGTAAGCATGGTTTAGGGTTCCAATACAAAACTAAAAAGTGATTTTGACAATGAAAGTTCCCAGTTGCCTCATAACCAGGTAAAGGGCTGTAGGCTGTATAGCGCTTCGGATTTGAAGGGGAACTGGTGCTTCCGAGCATTTCTGCAACATCTGTTTATAACTCCTTAAAACAGCTGTATCTTTTGCCTCTGTGCAGTTGCTCTCTGCTCTGTATCTTTTCTATTGATCCCACTTCCCATTTTACACATATTAACATTTTAAATAAAATTTATGTATTTGTCATATAAACCCCTGAACTACAGTAATATAAATAGTGTGTGCTTTGAATGTCAGGTGGAGCAGACCGAGACTGTTAAATAAGGAATTACTGCTTACCAAACTCTGGAGCTCTATGACTGCGGTACTTGGACAATCAAGTCATAACATGCTATTGTTTTCAAAGCAATGAATGCTGTGTATTGTCGAAGGCTTTCACGGCCGGAGTTCAATGGCTGTTGTGGGTCTTCCGGGCTGTGTGGCCGTGTTCTGGAAGTTGTGGTTCCTAACGTTTCGCCAGCATCTGTGGCCAGCATCTGTGGACAACACCAACATCTGTGGACAACACCAAAAGCCACTACACCAGATTATACAGAGAAGCCATTGAAATTCACAAACACCAGCACAGTTACAATAAAAAAGAAGAAAGTTTAAAAATTAGCAAAACCTGGCTACCAGTCCTGAAAAACACAGCCTGCAAAAGGTCAACGAACTCAGTCCAACCACCAGGACATGGGAATACTTCTCACAATGAACATGCTAATCACGCTCATCAGCCACTCGTTAACATTTCAACACAACAAAAAACCCCACCTAATCTCCTATAATTTAGCTCTATAAATAGAACATTCCCACTCTACCTGGGCACAGAGATTTTGCTTCTGTCTGTGCTCCTGCCCTCTGAAGATGCTGGCCACAGATGCTGGCGAAACGTTAGGAACCACAACTTCCAGAACACGGCCACACAGCCCGGAAGACCCACAACAGCCATTGAACTCCGGCCGTGAAAGCCTTCGACAATACATTGAACGCCTCTACGGGGAGGAAACGTTCCGACAGACACGGAGACTGGAAACACTCCGGAACAGAAAAGCACACCTTCTCTGCTCCTTAACCTTCCTAATGCGATGCAGAGATACCAGGACCATTCCAGCTTTTCTCAGAACGAAAAGGACCTTCAAATCGTCACAAGCCAGCCGCATTTACGACCGCCTTGAACAAGCCCTCCTGCGCGAGATAATTCACACAACCCGCCGAAACCTTGCCATCACAGAAAAAGATCTATTCGACACACATATGAGCCTTAGTCACAAAATGAGAAGCCAGGATTGGGACAAGATTGATACCATATCCTACAGAAAAATGGAAAAGGACATCTTTGACTACACAAACAGACAAAATCAAAAATTCAACAAATGCCAAAACAGTCAACCAAAACCGGCACTGGATACTTCACGCATTGTCATCAATTTGACAGAACGCCTGCTCTCTCCTGAAGAAACCTCCATCCTAAGCAAAGGAGGAAACTTTGCAATTACACCCACCAGAATTCCAGTGGAAGATATCATTGCCAATGTGGAATCAGCCATTCACCAACGTCCAGAGGAAGAAGCAGAAGAAATAAGGGGTGAAGTGGCAAGAATCCTAAGGAAAGCAAAGCCCCCCACCAGCAACATTACTAAGAAGGAGAGAAACGCCATAGAGACCCTCAATTCGGACCCAGACATCATCATCCTTCCAGCGGACAAAGGCAATGCCACGGTAATTATGAACATAGATGAATACAAAGACAAAATCAGAGAATTACTAGACCCCACCACATACAGAACAATAAGACGGGATCCGACCAGCAAAATCATGAAGCAAACCAACACACTGATAAAGAGCTCCTCCCTGCATCCCAACGTACTACAACGTATTTGCAAGACAGAAGCTCTCTCACCTAGACTATACGGACTCCCCAAAATCCACAAAGACTCAATCCCACTCAGACCCATTGTAAGTGCCATTGGCTCCCCGACATATGAATTATCCAAACATTTGGCAACCCTTTTACAGACCCACATCGGACAGACTCCATCCCACATCAAAGACTCAGGACACTTCATCAACAAAATCAGCACCCTAAAACTCAACCACACGGACAAACTGGTCAGCTTTGACGTGGTCTCCCTGTTTACCAAGGTCCCAGTAAGGGACACCCTGGCACTCATCAAGCAAATCTTCCCAGAAGACATTACAGCTTTATTTCAACACTGCCTAACAACTAGTTACTTTCAATGGGAGAATGAGTTCTATGAACAGATGGATGGCGTTGCCATGGGAAGCCCCCTGAGCCCAGTCATAGCAAACTTTTACATGGAACACTTTGAAAAACAGGCTTTGGAATCGGCACCCATTACACCAACAGTCTGGTTCCGGTTCGTGGATGACACCTTCGCAATTTGGAGTCATACTGAAGAAGAACTGGAGAAATTTCTGGACCACCTAAACGGCATCCACCCCAATATACAATTCACCATGGAAAAAGAAACTGATGGCAAACTTCCATTTTTAGATACGCTGGTCATACGCAATCCGGACCTCAAACTAGGACACAAAGTATACAGAAAACCCACCCATACGGACCGATATCTACACAAAAACTCCAATCACCACCCACGACAAAAGAGAGGCATGATCAAAACCTTGGTGGATCGTGCTAATCGAAACTGTGAAACCCAATTTCTCAACAATGAACTTAACCATCTGAATTGGGTCCTACAGGCAAATGGCTATTCCAAGAATGAAATAAAAAGAGCCATCAAACCAAGAAAACAACATCCAACTGAAGAAAAACAGCCCCCCACAAACAAAGTATTCCTGCCCTACATCAAAGGAGTCACTGACCGCATGGGAAAACTGATGGAAAAACACAACTTTCAAACAGTCTTCAGACCCACCAGAAAAATACAACAAATGCTAAAATCAGCAAAAGACAAAAGGGACCCCCGCACCGCTGCAGGAGTATACCGCATACCATGCAGCTGTGGACAAGTATACATCGGAACCACAAAACGAAGCATTCACACCAGGATAAAAGAACATGAAAGACACTGCAGACTACAGCAACCAGAAAAATCTTCAGTAGCTGAACATGCTCTCAAGCAAACGGGACACAAAATCCTATTTGAAAACACAGAAATACTGGACAACACCAAAAGCCACTACACCAGATTATACAGAGAAGCCATTGAAATTCACAAACACCAGCACAGTTACAATAAAAAAGAAGAAAGTTTAAAAATTAGCAAAACCTGGCTACCAGTCCTGAAAAACACAGCCTGCAAAAGGTCAACGAACTCAGTCCAACCACCAGGACATGGGAATACTTCTCACAATGAACATGCTAATCACGCTCATCAGCCACTCGTTAACATTTCAACACAACAAAAAACCCCACCTAATCTCCTATAATTTAGCTCTATAAATAGAACATTGCCACTCTACCTGGGCACAGAGATTTTGCTTCTGTCTGTGCTCCTGCCCTCTGAAGATGCTGGCCACAGATGCTGGCGAAACGTTATGAACCACAACTTCCAGAACACGGCCACACAGCCCGGAAGACCCACAACAGCCAATGAATGCTGCTTTGTATTCTAAAATGTAAGATTTTTATTCCTAGTACAATAAGACAAGGTTTATAGATAATCAAATATAGGAAATTGGGTTGTGTTTTAGATTGGACAGAGTGATAGGGGAATTGTTTTACTGTTTGAACTGTATTTCAAGAAAAATGATCAAGTAGGCAATTTATCAGGTCTCTTTTCCTAACTTCCTTTAAAAAAGAAAGGTGAGCAAACATAGAAGAAACTACCTATTTGTAGTCTGGATTCCCATAACTGTATACTTGCTTCCATTTAACATTAAAATATCCCTTTTTCAGATACTTGCTTGGCTTCTTTCTCCTATCTGCTGGGCCTTCAAAAGGTTTGTTCCTCTCTCACATGGGCATATGAAAATACTTTGCTTGAGACTGCATGCAAAACAAATTCTAGCATCTTCCAGGAATATGAATTCAGATGATCCTGCAACTAATGGAAACAGGCCTTCTTCCTTCTCAGACTTCCATGCAGGTTTTCAGTGTAATACTGTTTGCTTTGATGTGTGAATTAGTGCTTGCCCTTCAAACCATAATTGGAAGCAGTGCTTTGAAGTGGGCTCCCAGTTGTAGGTTTATGGGGAAACATTAACCAAAATTTTCTGACCAAAGCTCACAGCAAGCTTTGGTTAGGAACTAAGCTACAGTCAAAAAGTGAAACCATATTATGGGCATGCTTGGACAATATGACATGGCTTAGCACAAATCCATTTGGAGGTTCCCTCATCCATCTTCCTTCTGTCCAAATGTAGTATAAATCAGAGGGAATCTCTGATTTGTTTTAATTTTTTTTTGGATTTGTTCCAGTGGACAATGTGCTGTGTTGGGACAATGTGGCAACCTCAGAACAGATGGCTGGTTTACTGCAGCTCATGTACAACATGCCTATGGGCATAATTGTGGCTAACCATAAGACAGGTTTGATGTTATTCAAACAGAGGTGGTGAGCAAAGACTAAAGTTTGGTGAGATTGTGATTAATTTCAAGCGAGGGTTTGGAAGTTTGTTTGAATTGAGCTTGCTGGTGGGAGGGGAAAGGGTGTAAGAGAGATTCTTTGACCTTTTCTAGAAAAGTGGCCCCTGGTATTAGCTTAACAAGAAAGGGTCTTGTGCCACTTTAAAGAACAAATAAATAAAATAAATAAACCTTTAGCTGTTTGTTTCTTCCCATAATGCATGTTTTTTGTCACCAGTGATACTATCTAGCTCAGGGCTTTCCAAAGTGCCGCTGCTGGTGACACACCGGCGGCGGCGCGGGGGCGCGCGCGCACGGCAGCGGCGCGGGGGGGCGTGCGGCGGCGTGCACGGCGACGGCGGGAGCCTCCGCTAAAACGCGGAAACTGATACCGCGCCGCTGCCGCCACCGCCGTGCACGCGCGCGCCGCCGCTTCCGGGTGGTGTGTCGCCACACACAGTTTGGAAAGCTCTGGTCTAGCTACATAGCCTTTTATTGGCAACTTTCTGATTGCCTTTGATTTTTTCAAGCATCAGGGTCTTTTCTAGTGAGTCTTGCCTTTATGTTATGTCTCCAAAATATATGTCTTGTATTCATTATTAGTGAGCATCCTGCTTTTACTTCATCCAGTATTGAATATTTTGTTCTTCTTCCAGTCCAAGAGATTCTCAACATTTATCCACACCACAATTCCAAGGCATTAGCTTTTCTTCATTCAGCCTTTCAGCTTTCACAGCCATATACTGTAATTCAACTGAGAAAACTGTAGTCCTGGCAATACATAACTTTGTTGGCAGTGTGATCTTTCTGCACCCTACTATTGGAGACTTGTCACAGTCTTTTCCCCAAGAAGCAAATGTCTCTTTATTTCATAGCTAGAGTTTCCAACACTGTGAATGTTGAGCCCATGAAGATAAAGTATATTACTACTTCAAAGTTTTCTGCCTCCTTGCACCTGGTTGGCATTGCTTGTAGACATAATCTTACGGTTTTATTTTGTTTTTTAATACTAAGCAGCAGACCAGCTTTTGCACTCTCTTCTTTCATCTTCAGTGAGGGATTCCTTAAGTGTCCCTCACTTCCAGCCATCAACACATCAAGGTTGTTGATGTTTCTCCTGGCAATTTTAATTCCAATTTCTACTACTTCTAGCCCAACATTTTATTTATATATCACATTTATATCACCACCCATCTCCCCCACAAGGAGGGACCCTGGGCGGTTCACAATAAAACAATTTAAAATTCAATAAAAAACATAAATAATACCAATAATCAATAAAAATAAATACAGTGAAATCCAAGTAATGGCAGTTCTACTTCATCCCATGAGCAGGTAAGGCCGGTCCAGGGCAGGTCTAAGGAACTAGCCAACCCCAAGAATTTTGTATAATAAAGTCTTTGGATAAGCTAAGTATACAAACTTGGTCCATTCTTTTCCCTATTTTGAACTATTTGGTTGCTCCATATTCTGTTCTAATTGTTGTTTCCTGGTCACCATACAAATTCTTCCATGGAGAGATGAGGTAACCTGGTACAACCAATTTTTTAAGGGCAGTCTACAGCTTACAGTCTCAATCAGGTTTTTAAAGGCAATCTGTACCCCATAGTCTTTTTATAACCAATAAGGTAAAAATGGCCATCTTTTGAGAATTCTCTTGCTTTTTCCATTACCCACCAAATGTTAACAACGTGATCTGGGGCACCCCTGCCTCTTTTGAATCCAACTTGTATATCTGGTAGTTCTCATTCCATGTGCTGTTGAAATCTGGATTACAAAATTTTAATCATAATCTACTACAGTAGCACATGTAATAAGCACAAATTTTCAACAGTTTGAGCATTCTTTAGCACTGCCCTTCTTTGACCCTCTCAGTGATCCAAAGATGCACAGCATCCTTCCAGAGACTGGGTTCCTAGCCATAATAAAATAAGAAATAGTGGCCCATGAAAATAAAATAAAATACCCCCAAAATATGTCATATGAGACAATTGTTTTAAAAACTTCAAATATATACATTTGAGTTTGCCCCTTCCTTTAAGCTTGGACCCTAGGCCAAATGTGCCCCCTGCCCTCTTCTATTTACCCTGTGCTGACTGGTCCCATCTCTTCAATTCTGCCTGAATGTCTGCAGAGATACAGAGATAAAAGGGCATATTAACAATGGGACAAATGCTATAAAATATGGTAAATCTAAAATACTTTTAATGAACTGAAATATATCCCAATGAGAACTATTATTCACAGCAATAGTAATTGGCGAGGCTACATTACAAGCAAGGGCAAAGCTGCTTCAATGTTTGCAAGTTTGAGAAGGCAATGCTAAATCTATGCACCATAGAAATGGAAGTCTTTTTTTTCCTTTTTAAGAGTAGTACCATTTTGATCTATTTTGCAGTTTTGGATACTGACACCAGAGGTTAGTACAAAAAGAAATGATGTGTCTGTCATGTCTTCACAATCTGTATTTATGGCCCAGAAAAATCTAGATGAACAATTACATTTGCCACGAGGCAGCTTAAATTGTTTTTTTTTAATCAGTAGGATAGCCATTCTGCAGTTATGCTGAGGATTTTTAATTTATTTATAAAAATAATTCATGCCACTTTTAATCTTTAACAAATGTCCCCAAATAAATTTACAAAACAAAATGTCAAATAACCAAATTAAAATTAAGAACTTAAATTCACAAGGAGAGTTTTTTTTGTTTTTGTTTTAAAAGATAGAATTCTTAGATTAAAAATATTAAAGACCAGTGCAATGATAATGCTTTCAGTGCATCAAAATAAAGCTACTCTTACATCTTTTGGAGTGGGGGGAATATAACAGTGTAGGGATGTGTATGTGGCTGCGGGACCTTGGTCTTACAGGACCTGTCTTCAATTGGTAGGAATCAAGTTTGTTTTGGAAATTTGGGGTTATGTACCCCAATGAATGAATGAATGAATGAATGAATGAATGAAGCCAGACTGCTCACTTGAGGGAATTATATTAAAGGCAAAATTGAAGTACTATGGCCATGTACTGTAATGAGAAGATGCTGATGCTAGGGAAAGTGGGAAGGCAAAAGGAAGAGGGGCCGACCAAGGGCAAGATGGATGGATGGTATTCTGGAAGTGACGGACTCGACCGTGGGGGAGCTGGGGATGGCAACAGCTGACAGGAAGCTCTGGCGTGGGCTGGTCCATGAAGTCACAAAGAGTCAGAAGCGACTGAACGAATAAACAAGAAAAACCCCTTTGAAAGCAGGGTCAGCCCATGAACAAGATCATATGGAAGGAAGAAATATTTCATATATCCTGCATTCAGGCTTTATAAGTACTAGTGCCTAGGAACGAATTAAGTCAGTGCAACAGCATGGTTAAAGAGCATGCATCAGGGAGAAGTTTACTGTCTCATTCTGCACCAGCTGTAATTTCTGAACATTTTTCAAAAGCATGCCAGTAGAAGGCGGTAGTAAATAGCCGATGCTCTCAGAGAAGCAAGCAAAATGCAGATAGCTGTTATCTTATGAGATAAATGTAAATGGGTAAATGTTAAGAACTCAACATAAGTCCCTTATGCAACTGTGCGCTTAATGAAAATATTACATAATCCAAGTGGAATGTGTAAATGCTTGTTTAAATGCTGACTAGGTAAATGGGGATTCTTAAGCTTGAATTTATTGCATAGAAAGAGGCTGACAATCACTGGTAAAGTCTTGAAAATAATCTGACGTGAAGCTTTGCTTTAAGGTAAGGTCATCTACGTGTATGACACTGTAGTTCATTAAAGAGTGTTTACAGTTGCAGTCGAAATTATTCAACCCCCATTGCAAATCAGGTTTATTGTCAAAATTTACAGACTTTCAGCTGTTTGCTATGAACAAATCATCAAAAGAAATTGAAACAGCTCAACACAATGAGTGCTTCAAGTGGTGTCCCCAAATTCAACCAAAAATGCAACTTATAATGACTTCTCCAGTCTCAAAATTATTCAACCCCTTCATGGCAAGCATCTTCTGCTGCAAACGAGATGCATAGCCAGACACCAGCTTCTGGCAGCGTTCCTGAGGAATCTTAGCCCATTCCTCATGAGCAATGGCCTCCAGTAATATTCTTGGGTTTGTGTGCTGCAACCACTTTCTTCAAATCGCACCAGAGATTTTTTATGGGGTTCAAGTCAGGTGACTATAATAGCCACTGTAGAATCTTCCAGGACTACTACTGCATCTAAGCCTTAGTGGAATTTGAGGCATGCTTGGGATCATTGTCCTGTTGGAAGGTCCAATGACGCCCAAGCTTCAGCTTCCTTACAGACAGCATGACGTTTTCTCCTAGGATTTCCTGATACTTCAATGAATCCATCTTGCCTTCCACACGCTGCAGGTTTCCAGTGCCAGAGGATGCAAAGCAGCCCCAGAGCATCACCGAGCCACCACCATGCTTAACTGTAGGCAGAGTGTTCTTTTCAGCGTATGCTTCATTCTTCCTCCAGACATACCGCTGATCAATCGGGCCGAAAAGTTCCAGTTTTGTTTCATCACTCCACAGAACAGAATCCCCAAACTTCTGTGGCTTATTTATATGTTTGTGAGCATATTGGAGCCGACTTTTCTTGTGCTTTTGGGTCAGTAGTGGTGTACGTCTTGGAGTTCCAGCATGGAAACCTTCTGTGTTTAGTACGCGCCTTACTGTGCTCACTGAAACCTCAGTGCCTGTTGCCACCAAGTCTCGCTGCAGGTCTTTTGCAGTCACTCGAGGGTTTCTCTCAACCTGCCTTCCCAGAAATCTGGTTGCAGCCATTGACAGCTTCCTTTTTCTGCCCCATCCAGGTAGTGTAACTACTGTTCCTTTAACTTTGAACTTGCGAACTATGCTTCCAACAGTCTCTCTAGGTTCATTCAGTGCTATCTTTTTGTATCCTGTTCCTTCATTGATCTCTTCTCTTACCTTTTTGGACCATACTTTTGACTTAGCCATATTTCTAACATGCAGTGAAATGTGACACTCAACAAACCCCTAGCCAGTTCAGGTATTTCATGTGTTCCAGCTCAAGCACACCTGGTGCAACTAATGAAGCCCTTGATTAGTTGCATCAGGTGTGCTTGAGACCACACCTGTTTTGCATACTGTACTGCATGTGTGCTGTTGTGACAGATTCTATTCAGGGGGTTGAATAATTTTGAGACTGGAGTAGTCATTATAACTTGCATTTTCAGTTGAATTGGGGGACAGCACTTGAAGCATTCGTTGTGTTGAGCTATTTCAATTGCTTTTGTTCATTGCAAACAGCTGAAAGTCTGTAAATTTTAACAATAAACCCGATTTGCAATGGGGGTTGAATAATTTCGACTGCAACTGTATATCATTTATTTCTCACCTTGTAATGCAGGAGTGAGCCCATGCAGCTTCAGTCCTTGCACCCTAAGCCCTTTTCTTCACCCCTCAGAGGCCTCCACATGGCACTGAAATTTGGCAGCAATCTACCTATTTACAGTGGAGCTTAAACGTTTGTGAACCCTTTTGAATTTTCTGTATTTCTTACTTGGGAAAAGCAGGCAAATATATGTTGTATGCTGACCTCTGCCATCTTCATCAACAGCAATAAATAAAACGGTAATAAAGATCCTCAAGTACTAGAGCCATACAGAAACCTAGGTATTGTCCTATCTATATACTCTTATGCTTTCAATATTATTCTGAAGATTTGCAGTCTGCAAGAGATATACAAGTAGTCCTCGACTTATGACCATTTGCTCAGCAACTGTTCGAAGTTACAATGCTGCTGAATGAATGGTGGTTACGACTGGTTCTCAGAGTTATGGCCGTACCAGCACCCCTGTGGTCACATGATCTCAATCTGGGTGCTTGGCGATCTGTTTGCACTTATGACCGGTTGCCAAGCACCCCGTGATAATGTGATTTCCATTTGCAACCTTCCCTGCTGGCTTCCCCAGAAAGGCAATGGGGAAGCCGGCAGGGAAGGTCGTAAGTCACTGGGGTAAGTCTCCCTCACCTGTGCACCCTCCACAGCCCCTCTGTGCTTGCACCACAGCAGCCCCTTTGCAACCCCACGCACCCTCCCTGACCCACGTGGCACCTCTCATGCACTGCTGTGACTCTGTGCACTCCCTTACTCCCTCCCCCACCTGGCAGCAGCCACTTACGCCTGCCAGCCTGGGATTTGTAACTTCCTGACAGCTTCCCTACTGACTTTGGTTGTGGGAAACTGGCAGGAAGCTGCTTTGCCTAATGACTGTGGGATTCAGTTAACAGCGGCAACCCGGACTTCAGGGATTGCCGTCGCTAAGCAATGCTGTTGCGTTTTACGACCGCATTGCTTAGTGACAGAAATTCCAGCCCCAATTGTCGTAAGTCAAGGACTACCTGTAGCACCAAATTAAACTGACTAGCAGTGGAGGTTGGTGATAATTAGTAAGGAATAATGTGTGGTGGCCCTTGCTAGATTAGAATTATGCATTATGCATAAAGCTGTGTTAAGCAAAAAAATCAGCATTGTTGTGTTGGAATCATGTAATTTTCTAAATGAATCATTTCTAGCTTAGTGAACTCGGAAGTTGCAGACACAAAGATGTACACAGTCATAACTGTAACAAGGTCAGGTGGGACAAGATTGTTCTTCCCATGTGATCCTTGCAAAATTCCCATTGCACTTATTAAACTCCAGAGGGAGGGAAATTCCCATTGGTATCAGTATATATTTCAACAAGCTCAAGGGAATGGAGGATCAGCCTATCCATGCATATTAGTTATGATGATTACATATTAGCTTTGGTTCACAGATAATATAATACCGCCCAGAGTCTACCACGGTAGAGATGGGCGGGGATAAATCCAAATAATAAATAAAAATAAAATAAATAAATAAATATGCTTTTCTAAAACTATTGCTGGAGATTATGTGTAGGAGCACTTCACCAAATACATGTGTGGTTTCTGTATTTGCCACAAATTCCTTGTTTCTGTGGTAATTTAGGAACAGAGTGGTAAATTAGATAGGACTTTATTATTTAGGACAGCGGTCCCCAACCTTTTTGGCACCAGGGACCGGTTTTGCCACGCGGGCCATGGGCGGGGCTCGATGGGCGGGCTGTGCGGCCTGGTTCCTAACAGGCCACGGACTGGTACCGGTCCGCAGCCCGGGGGTTGGGGACCTCTGATCTAGGACATACTAGAAAACGTCAGCAAAAGCAGCGTCCCTCCAAAGGGTCAGTAATGACTCGGTGCTTGCACAGAGGACCTTTCACTTTTTTCACTTTTAGTTTAGAAAGTTTAGAATTACATTTAATCAACATGACTCTAATGAAATCTTTGTATATAAAATGAAAAGAACTAACTAAAAAAAATTAGTTGTGCATGCATCTATTCTTTTAAAAACATTTTTGAAACATGGATTTTAAATAAATCTAATTGGTTTGATCTTTATGCACATCCTTTTGATGACTTTAATCTGTATTTTTTTCTTGGCAAGACTATTATTAATCTGTAACCGAGTGTGTGGGTTGGCTAATCACTTGATTTATCAAGAAGTTCAGGAAATCATATGATCTATTGTAGTGTAATGGATCTGTATATCTCACTGGTTGGAAATACGACTGAGGAGAGTTAAGCTCAGATGCCATTTGTTTCTTAAGCTGATCATTTTATACACACTTCCTTCCCCGTTGCATAGAACACACAAATAACATACAACGAGAGATGTTTTGTAATGAATTTTGGTTAGAAACCAGTAACCACAAATAGGTTAGTTTTGTGTTTACAAAAAGAAACCTTTAAACGAGAAAACTAACTGTAGTTTGTGTAGTGTAACATGGGGAAAGGATAATGAGTTTCTGTTGAATACTAATTGCCACTGAGTTGTTCAGGGAGATTGTGTAAGAATGAGAGACTTGTTGTAAATTAGTCACTAGTTCTATTGTACATCGAAGGGAGGGCAAGACCGCTCTGTAAAGGTGCCAACCGTACAAATATCTTTATGGTAGATTGTCAAACTCAGGCACAATGACTGAAAAAACGTGTTTTTAGAAGTAAAATGTCTGAAAGGACAATAATAAGATGGTGGCTGTGGTGGGAAGAGCGGTGTTCCTCTTTAACATTTGGAAACGTGAACAGCCATTCCTTATGGACAAGGTATTCGTGTCTGCCAAAGTGATAAATTATGAGGGAAATCTTGAAACGGTTTAAAGGAGCAACTTTTGTCTACCTTTTGGTTTGGATGTCCTTTTTCGAAACTTCATTTTAGGTGAGGATGGCCAAGAATAATGGAAAGGTGCATCTGAATCAGAATCCATTGTTTCTGCTAATCAAACACCCCTTTCAAGTGGTACTAGCTGTTGTATGGAGCAGCAAGTCAAGCAGTAGGAAATAAAAAGGTTGAGCCACACATCCAACATAAGGAAGTCAGGAATGTGATTAGTTTCACCAATTATTGTTTTAAATGTTGTCTTCGGAGTTTCATCTTTCAGAAAGGCAAAGACCTTATTTATCATTTATCAGAAATCAACTTTTTAAAAAACAGTAAAGGAAATAATTGCCCCAGTTTTCTGTATCCTTCTGAGACCATGCAAAAGTTCTTTCCTTCTCAAACAACCCTGATTATTCTTTACTTAGGTTTGGAAAATGAAAAGGCAAGTTAATGATTAATTGGCACACGGTGACCTTTCCAGTGACTGTAGACTAGGACACAGCAGCCCCACTCCTGGGCGCACATCCTATTTTAACTTGACTCTGTCTGCCTCAATGTTGGCCCATGTGCACTGATGCAGAGAACAGACCCCAACTGCCTCTCCTGGGTTGAGAGAGCAATTTGATTCTGTGCGGCTCAACCTTTTTATTTCCTACTGCTTGACTTGCTGCTCCATACAACAGCTAGTACCACTTGAAAGGGGTGTTTGACTAGCAGAAACAATGGATTCTGATTCAGATGCACCTTTCCATTATTCTTGGCCATCCTTACCTAAAATGAAGATTCGAAAAAGGACATCCAAACCAAAAGGTAGACAAAAGTTGCTCCTTTAAACCATACCTCTCTCTTGTTTGTTTGTTCTGTTTGATAGGTGCATACAGAGGAAAGTAGATAGTTCTGGTGTTTTTTTCTCTTTCATAAATATTTAAGAAACTGTGTCACAGATGCCAAAAAGTGTGAAAACCAGATATCTCTTTTTCTTGACAATGTATGGATGATCTTTGTCTCTTTTAAGCTAGTTTTGTATCTTTTAATAAGCATGCATCCAAGTTCTAAATAATTTTATTTAGCATAAACTGTTGATGATTTCGTTAGCGCTTACTCTAAGCTGTGTTGAGCAAATAGACCAAGAAGCATATGCCAGATATGTATTTTAAAACGTAATAGAAATGAATGACCTATCAGATATGATTTGGAAATAGCTCTGATTTTATTTTGCTTTGTTACCCATGAGTGACTTTAATTATATTCTTGGAGGTTGTTATAGTGAAAGCCTATTGGCTCCTTTACAGAATCTTAGATGCATGAGATTTAAACAAAACAAAAGATTTAAACAAAAGAAAAAAAACTTTCCTTTATGAGACATGCACTTTGATGGTTATTGTAACAGTTTCAGACAGAAACAAGGATATTTTTATAGGAAGATGTATCTAAAGAGCATCAATTTAACAGGGCAGTCAAGGTTGTTAACAGAGGTTAGATGTTATAACAGAATTATGGTCACACTTCTGTAAATCAGTCCTGGCTTTGAGCCTTTTTCCAATGCTGTGTTAATGCCATAAATGGTTTTGGGCAAGGTTACTGAAGGCCATCTTCTGTGGGCTTTCTTTGGGTGGCCTTCTTCATCTGAGTTGAAAGGGTGTGTATTAGAGAGAGGAGTATTTCTTCAGGGTAATAAAATTCAGTACTAGCAGTTAGAATGCTATTCCCAGTGTGTGGTTTGTCTGGTGCCTAAATTGTCTTTTCAATAGCAAGTGAAGATCTGTTTTCTTTTCTCAGGCTTTCTAGTTTTTCAGTTTTATAACTTGCTCTCTTTTTCAATCCTTGCATTATTTTTATCTTTTGCTTCTTTCTACCTTGACTTTGTTTGTTTGTGGACCTGCTTTCATTGGTTAATATGTGTGTATCTTTTCCCCTAAATTTTTTTTTGATGAAATTCTCAAAGGGCTTTAGCTGCTCTACAGTATAAATGATGAAGAGTCAAAATATTATAAAAGAAATCCTATATAACTGATAAAAGGAGGATATGGAAATTGAAAAGTTGATTTTTAAAAATATAAATAAAAACGGATTATCATGAAAGGAAGCCTGAACACATGCATGTGCATATTTGTCCATTTGTCATATATTACTATAATAGATGTAGAGTAAAATTGATTGAGAAAATTTGACTCAGATGTTCTGGTTTATGCTTTTAGAAGTAGTGTGATAGTTCTTAGGATCATGAGAGATCAAGAATCTATTTCTGACAATATATCCCATTTTTCCCCAGAGACAAATTCAGCAATGAGTGTATAATTTTTTTTTCATAAGTTTTATTGAATTTTAAAATACATATTAAGAGCTAATACAAAAAAAGAAATAGAAATACAAAGTAAGAAAAAAGAAAAGAAAAAGTGAAGTCAAAAAATAACAAACAAAGAAAATATAGAAAATAGATGTCCTCCAATTTATCCTTGAACTTAAAGTACAACAATTAACTTTAAATGTTAGTCCTTCATACAATACACAGGAACTTTTCTTTGTCATATACCCTATGATTTCTATAATCCAATCTTCTGTTCTTCATATAAGTTTCACCTTTCTTGATATCTTCCAACAATCCATCTCTGGTTTCTACTCCTTGGAATAGTAATCAAATGTTCATTGTTGCATCAATTAAATGTTTTCCATTTACTCTTTCCATTTTTACATCTATATTTATATCTTCAATAAAGTCCAATTAGTATAACAAATAAGGGCCTTATCTACTTCTAATAAAATACAGTATATTCTGTTCATATTATGACTATATATTCCATTAATACATAATCTAACATATTACATAACATAATACATAATATAGCAAAAATGCAAAACCTAACATAACATATAACCTAATACATACAACATATTCTTGTAATAACCTACATTCTAATTCCATCTCATCATCTCATTGTCTTCTCATAAATGTATCTCCAGAAAGAGTAATCTATAATATCAACTTATATTTATATTTATAATCTTGTATCTTACACTTAGAATATCATGTTTTTATGCATCTATACAGTTTCTCATATCTGCTCTTACTCTGTGTACAATACCAGATCCGCATTTTCATTAACCTTGCATTCCAAATCAATATCAATAAATCTCCTGTTTAGGTTATGCCAATATCACAATATGCAACTTGTTTATTTCTATAACTCATGTGGGATGTCAAAATGTTTATTTTGCCATATCTATCAATTTGCATATTAAAATCTTCCTGTCTCAGCTGCCACAATGTATTTATGCCCAAACGTTTAATAGACCACTTCCTGTAAAATATCATAATCATCTTCTGTACCAATACATTCAAAATCCTCTTTCCCTGTTTCTCTACTGGTTCGAAAGATCTTCCCTCTGTTTCTAAATCTGTCCCTTGTATCTTCTGTTCCTGAGCCACCAAAACTATTAATATACGTTCTATGGATTTCTTAATTTGCAAAATAATTTTGCTGGTTTCTTCCTTAAAATCCTGAAGTGCTGTGAGAAATGCCATTCCACCTACACCCCCCCCCCCCCGATTGTATTTGTTGTTCAAACCGTAATCAGCTGCCGTGGCCAAAACAAAGAATTTTCTCTGGGAGCAGGGAACAGCTGTTCTATTATTTATCAATAATGTCTATTTCTTTAAGTGAGAAAAGCTTTTAAAGTAAAAGATGAAAAATTCCACAGAGCAGTATTTCAAACAGTTTGTAAAAGGAAAGATGAAAATATATTCCAAATGAGAGATAGTCCTTTCTAAAAAAAAAGTAGAAAAATAAAAAGGTAAAGAGGCACACATTCTCTATACTTTATTCTTTATTCTTCTTTATTCTTCAGGCTGCAAGCTGCTTAACCCAAACAAACAATTTCTCAAAAGTCAGTTAGTTTGTCGAGTGGGAAATACCAACAAAGTCTCTTAAGTCCCAATTTCTCTGATACAAAAGAAAGGCAGAAAAATACAAACTTGTTCACTATGTTGCCAAAATAAAATCTATCAAACTTCCATCAAAATTAATTATAGCAAAGAAAACACAAAATTAGCCAACATTTTGAACGAAGTCCAAAGATAAATTTTAGATAATAAAAATGTACTAATCTAAAAAAGAAAACTAATGTAAAGTGATCTGAAAGCTGGCTGTCGCTCTTGTGTCTCCCGAGATACTTACGTTCCCTGCAGAGCTAGGATCCTCCTTCGGCCATTCCACTGCATTCACCCCCGTTCTTCTCCGTGGTGGAAACAACAAAGAAAAACAGGAGTGGGCTATTACAATGGCTCTGTGAGCAATCTTCTGGTTCCCCCTTCTCCAGGGGGAAACTTCAGTGGTCTGTAGACCCCTGCAAACAAGATAGAAAGTTAGCCAGGTCTCAGAGCTCAGAGCTCTGAGAAACTCTGACTTGTCGAGCTGCCAGCCAGGCTTGGAGTCAGCAATGAGTGTATAATTTGAACTGGGACTGTTCACTATTTTTCCCCATGCCATTTTTCCCATTAAAATTGTCCTTCCCTTCTTTCAATTTTCTATATGTATTGTGAGAGAAAGATCTAGGCAGCAGTCTACCGATCTGAATATGGACTGAGAAAGTAGCAGGGAGAAGGCTCCGTTACTACTAACTTTAACTAAAATTTGCTCCCATTCTTCCTGTCCTCCATGACTCAATGTACTATAAAACAAAAAGAAAACCATCTGGAGATCCTATCACAAATTCTCTATATCGGAGTGTCCCTAAGGATACTTCCAGTTGAAGTGTTTATTGTGCACTTGTGCCCTTATTGGCTTGGGTTTGGGGCATCACTGTATTCCATTCCTGATTTTCCTGTGTTGTCTTCTGTTATGTTTCTTTACAGGGAATGAGTTAGGAAAAGAGAGAATAATCAAATAGTGCTTTTAACTGGTAGTGGAAGTCTTGGACCTTTGCCTAGGATCAAACGTGAAGAAATAAGGAGTTTTTAGGAACCCTACGACCATGGGAGGTTATAAAAGTTTAAACAATGTAAAAGAAGAGGTATAAGCTGCATATATAAAACAACACCTTAGATATGTTCAATCAGCATCTCATTCTTCCAGCTGCAGTTCCTCTGCAGCATATTATTATCATCATTTTAAATTTATTTGATTTTCAAATGGGTTGCTGAGGCCCACAGCATGCAAAACTAGAGTTCCCCAATGTTCTGCTCCAGAAATATTCTAGGTCTTCACACTCACATTTTGCATCCTGCTTTGGGGTAGCATGAAGGGGCGTGGTGGCTCAGCGGGTAAGATGCCAGGCTTGTCGATCGGAAGATCGCAAGTTCGGAGGTTCGAATCCCTAGCCCTGCGTGCAGAGTGAGCTCCCGCACTAGCTCCAGCTCTTGCCAACCTAGCAATTCGAAAGCATGCAAATGCAAGTAGATTAATAGGTACCACTTCTGTGGGATGGTAACAGCATTCCGCGCCGGCCACATGACCGTGGAAACATCTTCGGACAACACTGGCTCTTCGGCTAACAAACGGAGATGAGCACCGGCCCCTAGAGTCAGACACGACTGCACAAATGTGCGGGGGGAACCTTTACCTTTACCTTTGGGGTAGCAGCTTGGTAATTCCTGCTGCCAGCATATATCTTTCAAGGGGATCTTTACCTGACTTCCTTCATGCTAACCCTAGTGTATGAAAGAGATAAACCTCTCACACGCTGTGCTGCCTTTCAGGCAAGTAGAAAGTAAAACAATAAAAATGGAAAAAGTGAAATAATTTCAATAATGCCATGGCCCTGGCCATGTAGCATAGAAATGTGGCAACTAGAGAACTTAACGGAGAAACCAATCTCACAGAAGATACACAAAATCAAATTTTATTAAAATAAGACAAGATAATATGTATGGATAACATACAGAGTTGCCTGTCAGCCTCTTACAAATCAGTTAAAAAGGAAAGAAAATCCAAAAAGTAATAGAGTGTTCTAAATTGAATGGTGCTGGTTTGCTACAAATAGATAATTCTTTGCCAGAATCTCCAAGATGATGCTGGAGAATAATCAAATTATTATTACAGTTTACAAGAAATTCTAAAGAGAAAAAAATATTTTTTGAACAGAGCCTGAAATATGGAATAAAGGCTGAGATTATACACAATTCCCAAACTTGTTCAGCAAAATAAAAACATGAGGCAATGACACTTTAGTACAACACAGCAAACAGAAATCAAAACCCTGGAACAAATTCCTGCTTAAATGTGTTACCTATTTCTACAGAAATAGAATCCTCTTGAAACAAATTCTTTTGCTTCCTTTACATGGACTTTCCACAGCTGCTTGGAGCATTCCAGCCATTTAATTGAGACTGTTGGATGGAAGCCTTGTTCCTTACCCAGCCTTCTTTTACACACTTCTCCCAAGTTCTGCCCTTTGTTTTAAAGCAACTAAACTTTTTTTAATCTCCTGCAGAGGGAGGGACTGGGACACCTCATTCTGTATGTGGCCAAGAGCATCACTACCTTTTGGGGATGTAGATTTACAGTCTGACATGAGGGGCTGGTAGGCAGACCACATTCACCACACATTCATATCTCTCCTTTCCTCCAGGAGCTCAAGACGCTGCATCAAGAACCGCCCAGAGTTCCCTGTTGGGGGAGATGGGTGGTGGTATAAATTTAAATAATAAATAAATAAATAAATTAGTGATGTGTAAAACCTACCATTCTTCTTCCAGATCCCACTGACTCAGCCATTTCAAGGGGTGTGGCACTTTTCTGGAAGTAATTTTTGATACAGCACTATTTTATCTAGAATCCTATAATCCACTTCTCTGGAACCCTATAAACTGGTTGACTACCCCCAGAATGAATAAAATGATTTGATCTGAAGGGGGAATAGAATGTTCTACAGTTCTCTTGAACATTTTGTTCCCAGAAGGATAGGTTTTGTACATAGATACAGTATGCATTTTATGCAAGGGGGCGTGGTGGCTCAGTGGGTAAGACGCCAGGCTTGTCGATCAGAAGATCGCAAGTTCGGAGGTTCAAATCCCTAGCCCTGCGTGCGGAGTGAGCTCCCGCACTAGCTCCAGCTCTTGCCAACCTAGCAATTCGAAAGCATGCAAATGCAAGTAGATGAATAGGTACCACTTCGGTGGGTAGGTAACAGCGTTCCGTGTTTGTCATGCGGCCACATGACCATGGAAGCGTCTTTGGACAACGCTGGCTCTTCAGCTAACAAACGGAGATGAGCACCGGCCCCTAGAGTCGGACACGACTGCACAACTGTGCGGGGGTACCTTTACCTTTTTTTACAGCATGCATAGCACTCCCTTATCCCTACTTTTCCACATAGGAATAAGCTTGTGGAAGACAGTAGCCTGAAGTCACCCAGTGAGTTTCCATGGCTGAGTGTGTATTTGAATCTAAGTCTCCATGGGCCCTTAATTACTACATATACCCTAACCTGGATCTCCAATAACAGAAAAAAATCAACTATATTAAATTGGTTTTAGGGCCAAATACATCCTAATAAATAAGCAAGGTGAAAAATGTTGCTTAGGGTTCAATTTTCAAATAAAGACAATCATGCCTTCTCTGGGAAGCCCTCGTTCTATTTCTAGGAATGTTGATGAAAGTGTGTAACTTATTTATTATGAAAATAGGCAGAATATTTTCACTCTCCTCTTTCTCATGAGAAAAGTTTTTATTGATTTTAAAGTTATGCTGTGAACCGCCCAGGGTCCCTCCTTGTGGGGGAGATGGGCAGGATATAAATATGATGATAAATAAAATAAAAAATAAATAAAAGAACAATTTCTGGAATTAGCATCTGTAGACATGAAGAGTAACTAAAGAATTTATGCTGCATTTTGTAGTTCTTATCCCATAGGTATATTGTTTTCAGTTTTCTTTGTCATTCCAATAAAAGGAAAACCTTAGAAGATGTAAGAATACAAACATAAGCTTGATTTTTTAAAAAAACAACTGGATTTGAGAGAAGCTTCTCCTGAAGTGTATAACAATTTACACTTCACCATAATTGAGAAAAACCCAGAAACCAGAATTGTGAAAGGTAATATGAAAATTCAACCTTTGCCTGTTGATGGAGGCTTAGATACCATTCCCATCCCTGTGAGCAGCTTTTTACAGTGGGGGGAGGTATAATGGCAGGAGAGAAGAAACTACAAATGACAGTTTGCCTGGAATTTTAGAATTTTGCCATTCTATAAACTTTGAATGCAGTATATAAGTCAAACCATTAATTTATCTACTATTTAGGCTTACCAAGGGGCAGTAATCAAGAGGCAGTTTTACCTTACCTACATAGAAAGGAAAAGGTTTTACATGCCTCCAGCCATTACCTGGAAATGAGCAAGAAGCTTTCTCTCTCTTTGTCTCAGCAAAGCCAAAACTAATTCTTTACCACATGCTAAAAAGGATATCATAGAGTTGAAAAAGGTGCAGAAAAGGACGACCAGTTCCAGAACAATGAATCTGTAAGGGAAAGATAATGTTTGGGGTTTTTAGTTTGAAAACATTTTAGTGTGGAACATGACAAGGCTTATAAAATTATGCATGGTGTAGAGGAAAGAGAGTTTTTTCCCCTACTTTAATAATGCTAGAACCCTGGATAATTCCATGAGCCTGATGGGCAGATCAAAAACAGATGAAGGAAGTATGTCTCCTAGCAAACAGATCCAATATGTTTTTACATTTCAGATGTCGTGGTAGCTACCATACAAAATGGGTTAAATAAATTTGTGGAAGATAAGGCTTTCAATGGCTATTAGTTGTGGTGGATAGTTTATTTATTTACTTAAAGTTATCCCTAATGGTTACTGAGGAATTCCTTTCCCAACATTGGTATTTATGACTCAGAGTTGATCTGTGGAATGGAATGATGATAGACACAGTTATTCTTCAACACTTTCCACTTGATTTATTGAAGAGCTTGGGGAAAACTCTAGATCTATGATGATAGTAGTGGTAGAGAGAAACCTGGGCTGATTCGTACTGAACATGTGTAGAATGTGATGTGGCGGAGACAAAAACAAAAACCCTCCTCCTCCTCAGCTTCGGGTAGTAGAGTTGTGACTTCATACTCTAGAGATTAAAATTGTGAAGAGGGCCCTTCCAAAGACTTTAGTTGATGACACTGTAAGATACTTTGCTGATAAAAATCATTGCTATCTATTCTATTCTGGTGGGATGGTTGAGATAGCTACTTGTCCACTTTTTAAACTAAAGGTGTGAACAGTTTGTTTATATGGGTTAAGCCAGCCACCTATCCTTTAGATCTCTGCCTACCCTGGCTAAAAAAAAACTGCAGGTGGGGTGCTGGCTATTTATCTGGTGGGCTAGGAATAGACAATGCTGCCCCTTTCTCCCATATTCCTGTTTGTCTTGTAACTTAAGTACTTGCTATCCCGTTTATGATGCAAGCTTTTTGGTAACAGCCCGGAAGACCCACAACAGCCATCTTTTTGGTAATGTTTATAAAAACACCACGCTGAATAAAATTGACACTCATCTACATGGGCCAAATTTAATAGTTACATGTAAAGTGGTGGCAACCCTCCCTTAGTACCGCAAGCATGGTGAAATGTTCAAAGCATTTTCACATGCAGTATATTGGTAATTTTCTGAAACTTAGAAGCATGAATATTGGTAGAAGCAAAGCTGTGGAGACATTTATGACAAGCCCATTCTCTGAAAGTGTTGGCTTCTGCACATTAGGAGTAACAGAAACAAAATATGTGGAAGACAGCTTTGAAGATCTGTCCTTTTAATCCTGAAATTCAGACATAAATCTTATGTGGTATGAGGTTGTACACTTTATCCAACATAATTTATACTGCAGATTTCTTCCCTTTTTGGTTTCATAGCTTTCATTCTTTAAGTTATAGATTAACCTATGTTAACATAGCTGGAGGAAATTCTGGGAAGCTATTTGAAAACTGTTTGCTATTTTCTCCAGGTGATCGTTATTCATTTTCTTCCTTGACATATGTCTAAAATGTATGAAATATATAGGAATGTTACTAAATGGTGTTTAAGCATTTTTAATAGTCCTTTGAAATTTCATATGGGCATTACATTATAAACATAGTAAACAGATCCAGAATTATTGGCCTGTGTGATTTATTTAATATGATGGTTGCCTTATTTATGTATTTTTTATGACAACTATTAGCATTGTACCTACTGTTTAGATTCTAAGCAGGTTATGATCAATAATCTCTTATTTCTGTGTATACTGACTTTACTGAAAAGGCTGAAATGTTGGAGTAGTATATGATGGAAGTAAAGCATGAGAGAGAATAAACAGAAAGCTTAGTAAACAAGGATATCACAGTGGCTACTAAATGTATTTTATGGATAAATACTGTATATAGAGAATATTTGTGGTAGCATTTGAGGTATGTTAATTGGTAAAGTGGAAATGTATGTACTGTTGTATGCAGATGCTGCCATGTTGATGACTGAGAAACTAAATGCAGTACATGTTAGATAAATTGTATGATGGAATGGAATATGGATGTTGTTTATTCGTTTAGTCACTTCCGACTCTTCGTGACTTCATGGACCAGCCTACGCCAGAGCTTCCTGTCGGCTGTCGCCATCCCCAGCTCCCCCAAGGTCGAGTCCGTCACCTCCAGAATATCATCCATCCATCTTGCCCTTGGTCGGCCCCTCTTCCTTTTGCCTTCCACTTTCCCTAGCATATAAATATGAAATTAATATAGAGGGATATGAAATTAATATAGTGGGAAATGGCTGGAGAAGTTTTAAGACATGCAACTATTTGTAAAAATGTAATGGGTAGTGTGTAGCCTTTTGCAAGGAATTAATGTTTATCCAAATAAGTGAAGAAGGCTACATAGGAGTGTAGCCCACTTTGTTATATGAAAGTGAGAGTTGGGTACCTCAAGAGAAACTTAAGAATAAGTTGAATCTAGTGGGAATAGTTTATTTAAGAAGTGTGTCTGATAAACCAAAAAAGATGGTTTCAAGAATGAAAGGCTAATGAATAAATGTGTATTGAATATAAAAGTGAGTGACCAATACAAAAAAAAAACATACATTGAGGTGGTTTAGTCATATAGAGTGAATGAAGACTGAATTGCAGAACAAATATATGCTGGAAGAAAGAATGGGTTGAGAGGAAGGGGAAAAGTGAGAATCAATCGAAGAGAATATTTGTAGCTCAGGGTTGAACTGTGGAGTCCTTGGTGCTCTCTGAGACTTGTTGTTTTCTTGCAGACGTTTTTTCTTCTTGGGCTACTGGGTCTTAAGTAACACAAAAGACCCAGTAGCCCAAGAAGAAAAAAAGAAAAAACAGGAGTTATCTACAACATACAGTGTAAGGACTGTAACAGCCACTATGTAGGACAGACCGGCACAAGACTAGCAGAACACATCCACGAACACCAACTAGCAGTCAGAAGACACGATGAAAACTCCTTAATCTCACAACACATGGACAGACTCAACCATACTTTCAACTGGGAAACTGTGAGCATCTTAAACCAAGCCAAGTCCAAAAACGCTAGAGAATTCCTGGAAGCTTGGCACTCAGACAAAGCAGCCATCAACAGACACATAGAGGTAAACAACATTTACATACCATTCATAAGAGACAATAGAAAAGCCAGAAGACCAGAACACCTCCTTGCCAGCAATCATCATCCAGATATGCAAAGATTAACACCAGGATTAGCACCAGAGGAACAATCAAACAGCACAATATACCCTAATCAAGGAACTATTAACTCAGTCAAGTTAGCTTCGTAGAGTATCCTGTTTCTAGGGTGGGAATACATCTTATCTTAAGGAAAAGGCATCATCTGTTTTAAGGACTGTTCAACCCAAATTTAGTTTAAAGTTAATCACAAGAAAGGAAAACAGGATCCTTCAGCTGCCCATCAAGTTAACTCCTAGACTGCAAAGTGGGCAGGCACACAAGGCACAGGATCACAGTCTTCACATTACAGTGAGATGTGTCACATTTCTATTTAAATTGTAAGCTAGCAAATACAAATCTGTATAATCTTTGTTTAGGTAACGAGTTTCCTCTTTTTGAACAATGCATACTTATAGCTTAGTCGCTATATTTGGTACACATAATGTGTGTTTTGGAAAATAATGACAATGTATGGTGTGCCACTATCATACTCTTTGACAGTTGTACGTATGTATGGGGTAGGGTCAATAAGTATAGCATAGGGGGTACTTACTGTTGGTGCATTTGTAGAGTTCTAGCTTTTGAACACAATGACATGTACAACAGAATCTAGAGGATGCAAACAGTTCTTGCCAACTTGCAACAGTCTCTGAAAAACATAACTGTCTTGTTAGAGAAGACCAAAGTTCATCTGGGCTAGAATTTTAAAAGCAAACAACCAGATGCCCCAAGAAGCAATACAAGCATTGAAAGTCCTTTTAAAAATGATTTAAAGTACTAATTTTCACATGTGTGAACTTAGATTTTTGGTTAGTAAACTGAAAACTTGATCTCTCTATTGATTTTACAAGAGACTAGATAAACCACAGTCATTGAGTTAACAATTTGCCATAATTGTGCTGTAAAAATGTATGGAACTTCAGGAATGTGATTTGTAATCTGCACGTTAGATATTGCTTTTGTCATTTTTTAAACTGGATTGTTTCTTCCAGTAAAAATAAATAACTAATAGAGTCGATGTGTAATTAATTCTCCTGTCTGGTGTATTAGAAGTCTTGAAATACCTTTCCTATTACAGTAGTCTAAGTTATGGATGCAAATAGGAAGCTGATGAGCTATTCTTTTATAACACTCAGGGTGTTATAAAGTCTAAGAATCTGCTATAGATATTTGATTGCTAGATCCATTGGAATTTTCAGTTATTTCAGACTTGTGAAAACCATAATAACCAAAGGTATACTTTTTTAAAAAATGCTCTGGATGGCCCCCACCCTGCTGGTGTTTTGAAGGGCCGTGAAGACCTGGCTCTTCTCCCAGGCCTTTGGCGAGGGTGACTGAAGCCTCCTTTAGACTATGTGGGTTGTTTTCCTTTGTTCCCATCTGGTTTTGTCATCCTGCCATCTTTACCCTTCTTTTTGTCTCTTGATGTTTTTCTTGTTTTTAATGTTTATTGTTTTAAACAATTTGTAAACTGCCCAGGGTCGCTGAGAGTCAGGCGGCATATAAATTTAATAATAATAATTAAATAATTATTGATATTATTATTGCTATTATTATTATTATTATTATTAGTAGTAGTAGTAGTAGTATCCTGACCAAATCTGTTTTGTGGTTAAGAATCACAGGCTATAAAAGTTCCCCTAAAGCAGAGCTTTCCAAACTTTTCATGTTGGTGACACACTTTTTAGACATCCATCATTTCACGACACACTCTTACAGCAGGGCATAATTTTGCGACATGCTCTTACAGCAGGGTACAAGGCAGGCACTAGGACCTGAGCAGAACCACAGCAGGTTTAGAGGCAGCAAGGCACAAGGCAGGCACTAGGACCTGTGTGGAATCCTGGCAGGGCTTGGAGGCAGCAGCAGCCGCAACACACCCAGACACTGCAGCCGACACACTAACGTGTCCCGACACACAGTTTGGAAAGCTCTGCCCTAAAGAATATCTTGATTAGATCTCAGCTGTAGGATAGTTCAGACATTAGAAAATACATTAACCTGTATTACCCACTCATATGATGCCACCATTTTCACTCCTCATACCCACAGAACAAGAATGGAAGAACAAATCACCTCAGCCCCCTCACTCTGAACAAAAAGGAAAAAAAAAACAGTTTGCTGTCTTATACTCCAGCTTGTTTGAAAACGAACAAAATAAGTATAAAATTCACTATTGGCTCATTTGATTGGAGGCAATGAGGAAGAGATCCAAAGCCTCAAGTTAGCATTTTTCTTACAGCACGTGGGGGATGGGGTGTAATGGTATGTGGGAATGACCTTGGGAGACAGGAGGGAGAGCCGCAGACTGGACAACCAGTGTGTGATAGATTTCTCAGCCCACAGCAGGAGAGTTGCTGTGGGAAGTGTTTCAGAAGGGACCCTCCCTAGTTTTTCGGAGAGTAAAAGAGAAATACTTTCAGTCTTGCAAGATTCTGTTAATGTAACCTTACAATAAACATAGAGTTAGCACTCATGGTTGTGCTTCTTGTCTGGATTACCTCAAAGGGTTAACATGAGGAGAGGCAGGAGTCCCCCTCAATGACAAAATGGAGCCACAGCTTCTCAACACACACACACACACACACACACACACACACACACACACACACACACACACACCAGCTTCCCTGCCTGTAGCCATACTGCAGCTGGGCTGGAAATAAATCAGTTCAGCCTTTCAATCCATCAGAGGAACATGGAGGGCAGGAACTGTTTTCTGACTGGCACAGAATCCTTGTGTAGAAGTGTGAGAAATTTAGGGAAGCAGAGAAATAGCAAAAGTAATTTTAATGCTGGCAAACAGTGTAGACATTACATAGCATTTCTTCATATAGAACCAGATTGCCAAATTTTAATTGCCATTAAGACATAAATAATATAGCCTATGGACTTGTCTATAATCTGTGAAGCACTGAAGAAATCCTTAGCTGGTGTGACAGTATTTTAATCTCTAAAACTGACTTTGTTTTGGCCAACTCAAATATGTACTGTATAAGCTGAGTTTTTGGTGATATGAGGAAGAGATGTCTGTTACTTTGGCATGTTAATAGCTTTTAAAATTAATAATTACTCATGAAGTAAGGAAAAATGCAGGGCCTTCATTCCCAGCCTCTCACTGTTAGTTCTGATCTTGATTTACTACAGTGTTTAGTACATGCTCACTTATTAACTCCATTATCACTCTTCTAAGAGAACCATTAATGTTGTTATTTCTATACCTGATATTATGATGGTTTTAGCCATCTTTTTGTACTGTTAGTCATAATATCATACAATGTATCAGATGGAAGGAACCTTACAGGTCATCTAATCCAATCTCCTTTTCAATAAATTACTGCTTATCCCATTAGATTCCTCCACTGTTTACAGCTCTAACCATCAGGAAATTTCTTCCAATATTCTACCTGAAATTCTTTTCTTTAAATTTCAAACTCTGCAATATCTACATGAAACTACTGGGGGAGGTAATTCATTGGCATGGGGTGTGGTACCAGTATGCTGATGATACCCAACTCTACCCCTGGCTGAGCAGGGGGTGCTGTTCATGTGCTGACCCAGTGTCTAGAGGCTGTGAGGGTCTGGATAGGGAGAACCAGCTCTGACTCAATGCTAGCAAGATGAAGTGGCTTTGGGTCCCCCCGCCCCCCAGGGATCCAGGGAGGTGTCAGCCTTGACTCTTGGTAGGGTAGCAATTCCCCAGAGAGAGCTGGTTATCAACCTGGGGTTCACAAGGAGCAGGTGGCAGCCATGGCTGGGGGGCTCTTTGCAGAGATCCATCTTGTGCACCAATTGTGCCCATTCCTGGACTGGGAGGCCTTGCTCACAGTCATGCATGCCTTGGTCACTTCCTGGTTGGATTACTGCAACGTACTATTCATAGGGTTGCCCTTGAACACCATCCAGAAATTACAACTGGTCCAAAATGCAGTGGCACGTGTAGTTTTGGATGCCCCTTGCTTTGCCTATATTATACCACCGCTGCATGAGCTGCACTAGCCTCCAGTGTTTTCCAGGTAAAATTCAAAGTGCTGGTTATCACCTTGAAAGCCCTGCATGCCACAGAGCCAGGTTATTTGTGGGACTGCCTCTCCCTGAGAATATCTGCCTGCTTCATCAGGTCAGATAGGGTGGGAATGCTCCAAGCCCCTTCCCTTAAAAATTATCATCTCGTGAGATCTAGGAAGCGTGACTTCTCAGTAGCGACCTCTGTCCTGTGGAACACCCTCCAGAGATCTGGCAGGCTCCCACCCTTCTAGCCTTCCAGATAAGGCTTATAAAGCTGACTCTTCCTCCAGGCTCTGGGATAGGGTGAATCGGAAGCCCAGTGAGTGTTGTTACTGTTATTGCGGAGTGTTGCTGGAGGATGCTGGGCACTGTTTCTGCTTTGGATGTTGGCTTTTTTTAATTTTTAATTTATTTTACATATTTTTATTGTTGCTGTGAGCCATCCAGAGTTATGGTATATAAGATGAGCAGCCATATATGTTTCCTAAATTAAATAAATACAATAAATACAAAACATACTGTGTTTCTGTTGGCTAGGTTATCAGTTTAGGCTACTAGATTGGCCATATTAAGAGTAAAGAAAGAAAAAGATGGTAACGAATTCTGCTTATTTTTTTATGTGTTAAAACATTTTGCTATTTGAAAACAGTAGGTAAAAATGTCAGGTATAATGAATGAATATTCTGATCATGGATTCTTGTGGACTCTTCTTTAATTTTTTAAATGCAAGATATACCAGTAATAGAGTACTAAATTCCATTATTTGCATGCATTTAACTTGGTATCAAAGTATATCACTATTGTTCTTGTTTCCTTTAAAATATTGTGTGTGTGTGTGTAGGTAAAAAGAGATCTCTATTTATTTTCTAATATGCATATAATCCTAAACATCTTCATAAAACTATGCACATAAACTTCCTAATGGTAAGCATTATTAAGGGCCTGTGTCATTCAGTGGGATTAAAAGAGATGAGAGAGATGGGTAGAGCTATATACATTTCTCCTAATAGAACTATTAACACCTTTTGAGGAAAGAATATTGGGGGAAAGAGTTAATCCTTCTCTCTTCCAATCCCAGAGTTGATTTCATTTATTTAATAATATTATCGACTATATGATAACATCTAATTTCTGCTCCAATAAAACAATGCTTTCATTATTCAGTTCAGTTAGCTCCTTGTTTATTTGGATAGATTATATCCTGAATGAATAAACGATGAGGAAACAAATGTGTTGGCAGGCAGTGTAGGATACACTGGGATTTCAGTACCTATTACTTAATATTTTACTTCCTTTTCTTTCTCCCTCAAATGACTCTAATTGCTGTCTTCAATCCCCATTTTGAAATGTTATAGCAGGAACATAAAAAAATAATAAGCAGCTGAGACACCTGTTGCATTATCAAATCCCCTTTTGACAACTTGGCATAACTGCAGTATGTGATGCAAAGATGTGGCACAGCCAAGTTTAAGGAGAAACAAATAACTAACCAAAATCCAAAGCAGGTCCTGGAAACAACTTAGTCCAACAAAGACATTGTGTTGCACTGATAAGGGAATGCAGGAAGCTGAGTTAGTCCACCAGAATCAGACCTTGTAGTTCTTTTGAAACTCCTTTAGTTTGGAAAACCCCGGTGAGCCGCTGGTCAGATTCCTTCTCATTTGATGCTTAAAAGTCGCAAGAATCGTGTGATTCTCCCCCCATCCCAGAACTAGGAGACCCAGATATGAGGGGACCTGGGGAACACTGGTCTACGCACTCCTGTTAGTCTTAAGTATGGCCATATTGATAGATCCACTAATGACAGTAATTATAGTGACAGCCTTCCTCTTATGTGAGCGAGATGATAAGGAACGTTTCATGCTATTATTTATGATAATTAGTTCATAATGAAAATGTTGGAGCTAGAAAGGGTTGATCTAATGATGGTAGGACAGGTGAACAATATTTTGGTGACCAATGGATAGCTAAGGAACACAAAGTAGATAGGCCCAGTTTATTTTTAAACTATGGTTTCACTCTTTCAGGACATAGAGTTGTCCATTTTCCCACCTCAGATGGCTGTAAACTCTATAGTCAAGAGGGACTTTGAGGAGCTGCAAAAAGCATTGTAAACTGCCCATCCCTGTTATAAGCCCTGTACATAGCTAATTCTAGTAACAGTTCCTGTCTTCTTCTTTATCTAACTTCCCAACCTGCTGCTCTTCAAATATGGTGGGCTTATAACTCCTAGAATTCCAAACCAGCAATGACAAATAGTATATCTGGAGGCCATGATGTTCCATGAGTACTAGAATGACCCTGCTGTAGAAGAAGACTGAATGTGACAACAACAATGGGAAGAGGAGGAATTAAAAATGGCAAAGCTTTTTGTATGGTCTGATAGCTCTTCTTACCTCAAGTGCTCTTACTCATGAGACAAAAACATGAATAATTTCATCTCGAAATTGTCATCTCTTTCTCCTGAATTACCATGAAGAAAATAAATTCTTTTACTATTATTTTATTCCAGCACAGCAACATTCCCCATTTGAGATGTACAGGAGAAGACCAAATCCCTCCACCTTCTTTGCTGCAGCCAGACTTTCAGCTATGCTAAATGGAAGTGATGAGGTGTATGCAAACCGCATGGTAGTGGATCAGGTAAGACTGACAGGTGTATACTGATATTAATGTGGCTATTGAAAGTATGAGATTGTACCAAGTTATGGAATTCCACAATTAATATTTGTTTATTTTATTTCAAGGGGAAACAATGGGGGTGTCTATCATTCATAACCTAAGTGTGTTAATATATATACATATTAATGAAAATGTGTTAGGCAAAATTAGGCGCAAAACTATGTGCGCTGAAGTCCCATTGATTCTAGAGGAGCTTCACATAATTCTACAATAGTTTGTGGGCTCTGCTTTTTTTCTCAAGCTTGTATAGTATTGATACTTTAAAAAAGTTTTTGGACTAAAATGCTCTATTTTTTAAAAGATGAAGAATAAGATTAAAAACTTTTGTTTAAACAGGATACCAAGAACCTTGCACTCATTTCCTCTGAAATGGCTCTTAATCAGTACTGAGCCATGCCATTTCATTTTGGGACTGATTGATGTTAATTCTTAGCAGTTATAAATTCAACAAGAATCTTTTAAAAATGAAATAACATGAAAGACCTGCAACCAGTGGTTTGGGTTTGCAAATCTCAGCCTCCTTCCTTCACTCCATTTACCTACTGTGTGAATTGTATAAAAATGTCTTCTGCATCCCTCCTTCACCACCCATGTGCTGCCCATCTCTTTCCTTCCTGAACCATTTGTCCCATTCTTCTCTTTCACACCTTCTCTTTCTCTTTGTCCATCTGTTTTGTGCTCTCCTATCATGCATTTGCATCCCATGCACATGTGCCTCTTTCTTCCCTGGGCCAGAGCTGGGGAACCCTTGACCCTCCAGATGTTGCTGCATCACAACTCTCAGTAGTTCTATTGGGAGAGCCAGTGATGAGGCTGGTGTTGCTGTCCAGCATCCTCCAGGAGGCCATATTTCTTCTTCCCTGTCATAGACTAATAGGAATCCTCGTCCATGCAGTTTAGTGTAATCTTACAACTAGTGTGTGAGACTATACTAAATAAATACAAATGCTAAACAGACAATATACATTTTATTTAAAGTTTTTAGGTTTGATGTGATAACAACAACAATATAAAATAATAAATATAGCATCTTAGTTTTGTTTTTACTAGTTTATGCTATCTTGTGCCTGCTTTCTGAGGAATTACTATGTTTCATTCTGCTTCTGTGGATTGCAAATATTTTTATATCATTTTGATACCTGATAATGTCATTATGAGAGCCAGTTTGGTCTAGTGGTTAAGGCAATGGGCTAGAAACCAGGAGACTGCGAGTTCTAGTCCTGCCTTAGGCATGAAAGCCGGCTGGGTGACTTTGGGCCAGTCATTCTCTCTCAGCCCTAGGAAGTAGGCAATGGCAAACCACTTATGCAAACTTGCCAAGAAAACTGCAGACCCTAGTCCAGGCAATTGCTGAGGATCAGACACAATTGAATGGATAAAAAAATGTCATTATAGATATTGCGGGAATGAATTCTGCCTTGGAGCATAGCACTGGAAGTACATGTCAACATCACTGTCTTCCTGATTCCATTGCCCTTTTCTGTTGGGATCATTAATGTCTCTTGACAGTTCTACAGACTGAATTTAGTTTTACCTCATTTTGTATTATTATTAACAATTTTATTTTCACACTTTAGATGGAAGATGCTGGTGTCAAGTACATTAACAACAGCCAGACTACTTCTGAAACTAACACAGATTCAAATAAAGATCCAGAGGTGTTGGAAAATATTCCAAGTAACAGAAATCTATCAACGCTTATGATACCTAGCTTGGATACAGCAGGTTCTTACATGCCACTAAAGAAAACACATGCTCTTAGTAATCTTCGAAATCATCGTTATCCCTTTATTAAAAAACGAAGGTGTGAAATAGGTTTTGATTGCATTGTTATAAAAATAACAACTCTTTTTATGACTGATCCTAAAAACAGTAAAAAAAGGAAATAAAGTACTAACTGATAAGATTTGCACCTCATTTTTTTGTTATGTTCTGCCGAATTATAAAAGAGTGAGAATGTTGATGGGTCATTTCTGTAATTATCACCTTAATACTGCTTATTCTGGGCATTCATTTACTAGTTTAGTAACATGCCAAAAGAACAGTACAAGGCAAATAGGGATTTCCTAATTCTTATGTGTGTTTGTCCTATAAAATAACTATGGGTTGCAGGGATTTGGAAAGGAAAAGGAATGTGTTGGATAGGGTTCCAAAACTTTTCCTGCATCTGTTCTGCAAAAGCACACCCATGTTGGTTTTAATGTGCTATTGTTTATCTGGTCTCTGATAACACAATTAAGCACAAGTGGTCAAAGAATGGCTTTTACAGAGCTATTTTTCCCCCCAGAGGAGCATACTAAAAATCTTCCACCGCTGTTTTTCTGTCTCTGTATTCATGCTGCCAGGGCAAATGTGAGCTTTGGAATGTGTTTGCTGATGTATTGTTTATTTTTGACCAAAAAGGTAATACTTTGACAATACTGCTTTTTCCCCAGTGTGTAAAGCATGCCTCTAATTTCTTAGATTTTTGAGCTATTTTAATAATTGTCAAGAGTAGGTAGGGTGGATGAAAGGACAACACACTTTACTTACTGGTGTATAACTGGTTTAAGTTACTCTTGTAAATTATCATGTTTGTGTTCCTTTGCTCCCAGTTCCAGTCTTGATGACTTGGATGTCGACAATGGAGATGAAAGAATGTCTAACCGGTCCCACAACTGCTATTCTTCAGTGTCCTTCAACTCTTCTGAGGTCTTGCCTAGTAATTGTGGTAGGTTAAGTGCTTCAGAGACCACTGCTGGACTGGACGGTAGCATGAGCAGAGCTGAATCTCTTCCTTCATCCAACAGTTTACAGTCCAAGGTATTTATTATTGTTTTGGTTTTCCTTTAAAATTAATAACAATTATTTAATTGATGTGACAGCTTATCTGTACTTAATATTTTCCCAAACATGCACATTATTATTTTTTTAGTAATTGGAATTTACTAGTAAATTTTAGTAAAAGGAATTTTCCATAAGTAACAATGGCTACAAGAGAAATAATTATGTATTTATCTAGTTTTGCAGTTAAAAAAAACTTTTGTAAAAACTGAAAAAGGGATAGGAAAGTTTCAAATTATGTTGTTTGTTTTATATTTTTAGGAATCTCTGCTTTCGGGAATTCGTTCTCGTTCATATTCTTATACTTCACCCAAAGTCTTATTAGGGAAACCACAATGCTCCCGGGAATTTACACAATGTGATTCAAATGATGGTGAGCACTAATCTTTTTAATATTCTTACATTTTTAGAGCAAGTTAGCATGGTTTATTCAGCCTCAAATTAACTTCAGAGTAGGATATTAAGTGTGCTTTTCATATAAGAGGAAATCTTTTTTTTCTAAGTGGGAGCATTCAGATTAGTCACACGTACTGTATTCTACCATCTTCTAAATCAGGTTTATATCTATCTATTTATTTAATTTGTTTATTTATTAAATTTCTATTACTGCCCATCTCCCCCGAAAGGGGAACTCTAACTGTGTATGTGAGAAGGTAGGCAGGATGAACTGATGCAACTACATTTTCTCCCTGTAATCTGCCCCTTGCATTTGTATTTAGTCAATATACTATACTTAGTCATATATTATTGAGGTTCTGGGAAAAGGGAGAATATTTGCTTGTTAAATTTATATCCTGCCTTTTGTTCAGGAGCAAAAGGCAGCATACGTCATGCTACTTCTTCCCATTTTTCCCCATAACAATTGTATGAGGTAGGCTAGCATGAGAAAGAGAAAGCCACCTTCTGTGGCTGAGGATGGACCTGGCTTTACCCAGTGCCAGTCCAACACCTTAACACTATTACTATTACTATTACTATTACTATTACTATTACTATTACTATTACTATTACTATTACTATTACTATTACTATTACTATTACTATTACTTCAGGGATGTTAGTATACAATACTAATTTTTACATGGAATGAATACAAATGAATTTTTAAATGGAAATCTTACGCTTTTAACAATTAGTGACTGTTACGGTGTAATTGTTTTAAACCTATTAATTATTATTTTATAGAATCACACACATTCAGCTTTCATGAACAGTCAGAAAAAAGGTATGTTTTTAAAGGAGGTATGTATACATATTATAATTTGGTTATTAGTAATAACCATCAAATAGATGCAGTTTACTTGAGAACAAAAATGTAAGAATTTTTGCATCAATCAGACATGCTACTTGTATTAACTTGTGACGGCTGGATAAAATGCCGAAATGCACTTATATGGAATTGTTCCACATTTAAATAAGATATAAGAGTGCATATATTTATTTTTCTTATTTTGTGACATCTCCTATATAGAGTCATATATTTTATTAATTATACTTTTTTTTACTTTAAAAGATGCTAAGATATTTACTGGTATATTTTTAGAATTCAAGAAGAAGAATGGGATAAGTACATTATGCCAACAAAATCAGAATCTGAAAAATATAAAGTTAGCCGAACATTCAGCTTTCTAATGAATAGAATGGCCAGTACACGAAATAAATCTAAGGTAAATTGTGATAAATGCACTATAGTAAAAAAGAAAAAGTAGACTAACACATGAATGTTGAATTGTGCTTTCAATTAAAAGATGGAACATTAAAATACAGTTCTTACTGGAGATTTTCTAACTGGGAAATGAGAAATATTTCCTTTGGACACACTGGGTTGCCTTACTGAATAGAAAACATTTTCCAGTTGCAAGAGTTTTTTTTTTTAAAAAAAAAAAAGCATAGGAGGACCATTTAAAATAGCATTTTCCACCTACAGTGGAATGATAAGGTCCTCTATACTAATTTAGGGCTTATCATTCCATTGCCTGAAAATGCTAGTTTGGCCATATGTATCAGGCTGAATAAATAAAGAGGGAAAGGGGCTGAATTTGATAGAAGGAACAAGAGCCGTGTTTTTTGAGGGTTTGCGCCAAATATTTCCCTTCTGATTTTGGGACAGTTTTGAAACAATTTTTTCTAACTGGTTCATGTCAATATTTCTTCGGTCTATAGCTGTTTTGGTTCCATTCTGATTTTCACAAACACTTCTTTTGGAAAAAGTCCCATACGTGGTCCTATGTAAACATACTGATATGTAGGTGTTCAGAATTGTCTTAAGATGATCCCTACATCCCCTGAATGATGTAAGCCTTCAGAAAGTGCTGAGTTCATCCTCAGTGACTATACACTTTTATTCCCCTTTCATTAAAATATCCAGCATCTCCAGAAGCAAAGATGTTATTTGAATGTGTGTTGTGGCAGGTTATTCTGCCATGGTTTACATAAACATGTAAAAATATATCTATGGAATATTGATCTACAAAATGGAGAGGAGTGAAAAGATTATTCATTGCTTCTTTTGAGTGGGGGTGGTTGACTGCTTCTGAAGATATTGATGCTGTACCACTTTGAAAACTAAATGACCCAATTTTAT
Organism: Charina bottae; assembly: GCA_023362775.1. Taxonomy (NCBI): domain Eukaryota; kingdom Metazoa; phylum Chordata; class Lepidosauria; order Squamata; family Charinaidae; genus Charina; species Charina bottae. The sequence continues at coordinate 248,725,698 of JALMGJ010000002.1, forward strand.
TTTTATTTCCCATTTTGGTTATTAAGGCAAAAAGCAAAGATGCCAAAGAAAAAGAGAAAGTTAACAGACATCAGTTTGTTTCTGGATCTTATGCTGGGGTAATGCCTTGTTTCACATGTGAGAAACCACTGTTGGGGAAAGAATCATTGCAATGTTCTTGTAAGTAGCTATACTTTGTTTTCATAGGTGTTTGCTTTCCACAACTCTGTTACAGCAAGTTGCTTGTATTTTGTAGATTGGTTCCAAACTGAGTAATATGCAGAACAGATCATAGACAAATAGCCACAACTGACTTAATTTACCTGATTTTTGTGGGATTATTCTAAGCATGACTAAATACATATTCAATCCTATTTCTTGATTTGAAAATAATTTATATTCTGCTTAGTTCAAGATACAGTGTTCGTATCATAGGCTATGATACTACAGTACATTTCAGGACTCATACATAGGCATACTGGAGCCTGTCTTATCCTGAGTATATTGACTGGCAGCAGGGATGGAACTAGGGTCTGTGTCACCCGGGGCAACCATGGATTCCACGCCCCCCCCCGGGTTATTTTGTCATTTTGGCGCCCCGGGCATCATTTTGGCGCCCCCCCAGCGCGGCGCCTGGGGCACATGCCCCACTTGCCCCCCCCTAGTTGTGGCTCTGACTGGCAGCAGTTCTTCATGGCTTTTAGGAAGAACATTTCTAGTTCTGAGCTATTGGAGACTGAATTTGGAACTCCTCCCACTAAGTCAAAACCCATAAGTCTATCACACCACAGGCTACAGTGGCCTCTTAATTAGGTGTTTACCAACATGATAAGCCATATTAACAAATTAACGTACTAAATATGATCTAATTTTACCTCTTCCTAGAGCAGTTGTTGGGTTTATACAGTTTTCCATTGGATGTTGCCTTAAATCAGTTTCATCTTTATATATCCCCAAATTAAACTTAAAGAGTTGCAAATATTTTCTTTTAGCTATTCCATAAAATGGAGTCAGAGAGATCTGTTTAGAAATTATAAGGGGAGCACTAGTGAAAGATTCTCAGAAATCAGCTCCACCCCCAACCCTCTGCTTGGCCTCAGCCTGCATTTCTTTTTCTTCCTGATCAGTTCCAACAGATGAAATGAGCCCAGAGATTGAAAAACACCCTGAGGAGATACGCAAGGGTGCTGTATGAGCAGGGTTTAGTATACCTCATTCATGCTTCTCTTCTCAAACATGGATCATGTTTGTCTCAGTCTGAACATGGTTGGGGCTGATGTGAAGACAGAGACAGACCTTTTTCCAAATCATGGCTCTCATCTAAGGGATCACCTTTCTCCAATTGTTTCTGCTCACCTGGTATGTTCAGGCAGAGTGGGTACATTCCAGTTCCCCTTTATTAAACACTGTCAACTTGTGGGACCAAGAAAGTGTGCCTTCTCTATCGTGGCCCCTGCCCTCTGGAACAGCATCCCCCCAGAGATATGGACGGCATTGTCTCTCCTGGGATTCTGGAAAGCCCTTAAAACCTGGCTTTGCTCCCAGGTCTGGGATTAATGTATTTGCGTGGCCCTTGTTGGGCTTGTATTGTTATGGTTGCTTTAGTCTGAGCTGTCAGTGATTATGTTTTCAACAGTTTTTTTTATTTTGTAAGCCACCCAGAGTCTGTTGGAGTGGGCAGCTACAACAAATTGAAATCAGTCAATAAATATATTTCATCTAGTTTGATTCTCAAGGTAAAACATCATAATATAAACATAGATGGGGCTGTTCTGTTGGTGGCAACATCCTATTCTATATGATGTGTGGTTTTGGCCTAAGATCCAAGACATATTGTACTTCTTTATCCTTTCAGTGAGAATTAACTGGGTTTTTGCCTACTTACATAACTTTTCCAACACTTTTGAATCAACCAGTCATCACAGCTGGAAAACATGTTAGGACAAGGATTACTTCTAGATAGAAATATTTTAAGCTGAGATTGCAACTGAGAGAATTTTCTTGCTTGCTTTCAGATTGCAGTGCAATTGTGCATAAAAGTTGTAAGGACTGTGCTCCTGCATGTACAAAAGTAAGTTTTAAAGTGACCACCTGGGGATGTAATTGCTCATTGCTACATTTCTTATTTCTATCTTTGTATACTGCCACTTTGTTCTATGTAATTACAGTATGAGAAAGCTTAGACTGTAACATACAAGAAGTTTATATTTTATTGAGTGAACAGGTAGTCCTCGCTTACCAATGGTAATTGGGACCCAGAACTCCATCACTAAGTGATGCGGTCATAAGGCGTGATGTCATGTGACCATGCCGACTTATGACAGCAGTTCTGGCAGTCCCAGTTACCATTGTTAGGCGAATCCTGTGCAGTCCCAGTGTCCCGTGGTCATGTCATTGCCATGATGACCTCCTGCTGACTTCCCCATTGACTTTGCTTGTCAGAAGCCAGCAGTAAAGGTCACAGATAGTTATCACGTGACCGTGCAATGCTGTGACATCATAATTGCAATCCAGTTGCCAAGTGCCCGAATTATGGTCACATGACTGTGGGTACGCTGCGATGGCTGCAACTAGGAAGACCCGTCATAAGTTCCCCTTGTCATTTTGTTTGAGTCTTTCTGTTTAGGCTTCTTTTATTACAATGACATCCTTTTTATAGCTATGTTTGTTTACTGTGGTTTGCTAGACACATGACTAGTTTGTACAGTTGTGAATAACTTTTATAATACCTCTTGCCATCTGGGATCAACTAAAACAATCATGCAAACTTGATCCATGGCTTTTTGCATGAAGTAGAAACCAGGAATGCTGGCTTATTATAATAAGCCAAACTTAGAAGCCATTCTTTTTATCTTGAATTTTGATTTTCTCTGAAAGAAATGAGTGAGGGATTCTGGTTCATATGTTATGATAAATAAACAGTCACAGGAATTTGTCCACAATTTTTTCTTGTCCATGGCTCAGACTTGCCCCATCTCTCTCTGTCTCTCTTCATATTCCAATTAATTCTTGAGAAAGGTTGTATGTTTGGGCGGATGATTTGACTGCCTTTGGGGACTTGGAATTGGCTTTTCTGGGGACCATAAATTAGACTAGTGAAGTAGTTGCTTCAAAACCATTTGCAGGAGCATAATGAACTGAGAATTGAAATTCAAATGGAACCCAGGTATGAATAGCATCATCTTCCTGTTTTGTTAAATCCAGAGGCTGGGTTTATATTATCAAGTAGAACAAAGAGGAATAGCGCCCCTTGGTGTACACCAGTTAGAATGACATAAAAGGGCATTCATTCAATATTGGCTTTTCCCAACAGTATTATTTTTTAAAATATGTCTGTCAAATTTCTAAAATATATAATGATTTATAGTAATCATTGTACCTGGTACATTAGCAAAACTCTAGCAGTTTGCAACTTCACTATTAGGGTTATATGAAAAATGAAGCATCATAGGTCAGGGTAAAATCTTTTGATAAAATATGATCACAAATGCATAGAAGTGTTAAATCATCTCTTATTTAACCAAATAAATAAGCTTTATGTTTAATATAATATTTAATAAAAATTCATATTAATGAAAAACCTTCTTCTTTACCAGAAATTGCAAGATAGAAGCCATGTTAAGAACAAGATACAAACTGTCCAGACAAGTAAGCCAAATAGTAAGAAAGCTAAGAGGTCTAAACTGTATTTCTTCTGCTATGTTTCATATTTTGTTATTATCAGTGGCTGCTTTTGGAAGAATGGACAGTTTTTGTTGATTTTCCGATTCCCTTACAGCATCTTTAGCTGACAAGCAAAGCTGTCATTGAGTATCAGGTTCCTTTGTTTTAGAACAGGACATGGTTTGGGGAGCTTCAAACATTCCCTCCATCCTTCCATCTTCTTTATGGGTGTCCCTCCATAAAGATTCCCTCCATCCTTCCATCTTCTTTATGGGTGTCCCTCCATAAAGATTCCCTCCCTTCCATCTTCTTTATGGGTGTCTCTACTGTCTCCTGGTCCTTCCATGAGGAGTAGTAGTATTTTCAGGATGAAATGGACACTTTGGGTCAAATCCGATATTTTCAACTTGCTTCACTATCCAACTCCAAGATTTTCCCTCATACAATAGTTTTACCTGAACTTCTGACAGCATGTATTCAATAGCTAAATTCCACAAACATGGAAACCAGAAATGCCCAGAAGTGCTCAATCTATGACCATATTTGTTGGGCCACATGTAACCTACCAAATATTTGGTGTGACCCTCGGTATAGTCTCAAAACTTGTTATTTTTAATGTGGCAGAAAGATGAAATTGTTAAATATGCCTAAAATAATTATATTAACAGTTTTAATTGTAATTAAGTTTAACTTATTTTAAATCAGATTTAGTTTTTGCTCTGGCTTCATTCATTTTTGAAAGGGTGGGTTGTAACCTGCAATTCAGAGGCCAGTGATGTCCCGTTGTGCCCGTTGTGTACCTTAGCTCTAAATTATGACTTGGAAGGTTTCCCCCCCCTAATTTTGATTGAACCATAGTTTATCTACAGACTAGGATCAAACTTTGAATTTAAACAGTATTTAAGGAAACTGGGGAGGTAATCTTTTTGAACAATTGTTAATATATAAACTCTTCAGATAATCTGAAATTTGTGGAAGTTGACAGAAATATTAAAACGATTTTAAAAAATGTGAAATTGAATTCTGAAATTGGAGAGACTATGAAATATATGTTGTAGTAATCACAGACAGAGTTTAGGAACATTATTATTCTTTTCATAAATCTAAAATATTACAATAATATTTGCAAATTATATTTCAATCTGTACCTCATTTTTAGTGAGACATTAATTTTGTAGGACAAGATCCAAAGATTAATTCCACCAGTACCCTGGGATGCTCTAGATGTGCTTCTTGAGAAGTAATTATCCATGTCAAAAGACTTTTCAAAGTGATATTTGAATTTGATATACAGTTAGGACCAGAAATATTGGAACAAGAATAACTGTTTTGGCAGTTGGCCTCTGTACACCACCACATTGAAGTTGAAAGGAAACACACCCAGATGGGAGCGAAGTCAGGACTTTCAGCTGTAATTCAAGGGGTTGGACAAAAGTGGGGCACTAACCATTCAGGAAGTACAGCCAGCGGCATACACACACACCCATCGTTGGTGGCTCATAAGTAATGGAACAAACCAACATCATTACAAACATAAGGATTGCCTTTAATACCTGGATGAAAATCCTTTGCAGTCAATGACTGCCTGAAGTCTGGAACCCATGGACATGACCAAATGCTGAGTTTCCTCCCTCAAGATGCTTTGCCAGGCGTTTACTGCAGCTGCCTTCAGCTGCTGCTTGCTTGTGGGTCTTTCTGCCTTCAGTCTTGTCTTCAGTAAGTGAAAAGCATGCTCTATTGGGTTGAGATCAGCTGACTGACTTGACCATTGAAGAATATCCCACTTCTTTGCCTTGAGAAACTCTTGGGTAGCTTTTGCTGTATGTTTTGGGTCATTATCCATCTGCAATATGAAGCGGCATCCTATCAGTTTGGCAGCATTTGGCTGAATCTGAGCAGAAAGTATAGTCCTATACACTTCAGAATTCATCCTGCTGCTTTTATCAGCAGTCAGGTCATCAATAAACACCAGTGACCCGGTTCCATTGGCAGCCATACATGCCCATGCCATAACTCTGCCTCCACCATGTTTGACAGATGATGTGGTATGCTTTGGATCATGAGCTGTTCCTTTCCTTCTCCATACTTTTCTCTTCCCATCATTCTGGTGCAAGTTAATCTTGGTTTCATCAGTCCAAAGAATCTTATTCCAGAACTGGGCAGGCTTTTTTAGGTGTTTGCTGGCAAAGTCTAATCTGGCCTTTCTGTTCTTGAGCATTACCAGTGGTTTGCACCTTGTTGTGGAGCCTCTGTATTTACAGTCATAAAGCCGTCTCTTGACTGCAGATGTTGACAATGACATGCCTACCTCCTCAAGAGCGTTCTTGACCAGGCTAGATGTTGTGAAAGGGTTCCTCTTCACCATGAGCAGAATTCTGCGGTCATCCACTTTAGTTGTCTTCCATGGTCTTTCAGGCCTTTTGCTGTTGCTGAGCTTGCCAGTTAATTCCTTCTTTTTCAGGATGTTCCAAACTGTTGTATCGGCCACTCCCAATGTTTTTGCTATCTCTCTGATGGGTTTATTTTGTTTCCTCAGCCTAATGATGGCCTCCTTCACTCGCATGGACACCTCTTTGGACCTCATGTTGGGAGTTCCAGTGAACAGCTACCAAATGCAAATGTAACACTCAGAACCACCTCCAGGCCTTTTATCTGCTTGATTGGTCATGGGGTACCCAGGAAACAGGCCACACCTGGCCATGCAGCTGCTTGTCAGCCATTCGTTCCATTACTTATGAGCCACCAACAATGGGTGTGTGTGTATGCCACTGGCTGTAGTTCCTGAATGGTTAGTGCCCCACTTTTGTCAACCCCCTTGAATTACCGCTGAAAGTCCTGACTTCGCTCCCATCTGGGTGTGTTTCCTTTCCACTTCAATGTGGTGGTGTACAGAGGCCAACTGCCAAAACAGTTATCCTTGTTCCAATATTTCTGGTCCTAACTGTATGTCTACTTAGATATAAATCTCATTAAATTCAGTGGGACAATTATTAGTAAGTTAGATTTGGAATTGCAGTTTGAATGTGGTTGCCAAGGCAGTTTATGATACGTCATGAATGTATGCCAATCAAAAGATGCAGTAGGTGAGCATAAACATTTTTTTATTATCTTAGCTATTGTTTGCTGGAAGAATATAGGAAGCAGCTGTGCTGTCATACCCTTGGCCATCAGGCTCAATATTGTTTAAACAGATTGGCAGTAATTCCCCAGTATTTCTGAGATGAATCTTTTCCAGCTTATTTCTAACTAAAAATAAGAGGAGCTGATCCTGAGATATTTCATGTATCTTATGAAGTAAGCTTCAGCTCACAAAAGCTTATGCCTTTTAATAAAATTTGTTGTTAAGTGCTACCAGACTCCTCCTGATTTTGGGGATCTTTGGCATACAAGGTAAGTATTCACCATGACTATCCCTAATACACTGATGGAGTACATTGTTAAAATCTAACACTGTAATTTTGATTTTCCAGATCCATCATTCAGAGATACTCCACAGCCAGCATTCTTGACAACTCAGCCTTCTACCACAATTCCCATTGGAGTATCCACTATGAAAAAAGAAGCATTACAGCAACAACACTCCTTATCCAGAAGTGTTCCAAGCACCACTTCTGAAAGGTAGACAGAACTCTCTGATGTATTGCAGTTTTTTAAAAAAAAAGCTATCCAAGTGAACCACAATATCTGTATGATTTTGTTTTATCCATAGAAAGTGTATGTCCGCACTGGAGCCAGATACTAATACCAGCAGTTGGAGAGCTAGGTCACACTCTGAAGAGCTGCTGCAAACGATAGGGTCTGCGTCATCTGTTGACTCTTTTATAATTGAAGGTAAACTGGGAACTCCATGTGATACCATTCACGTGCAAAAATACCGACATTATTAACAAGTAATATCAAATTACACTACATTTAAAAAAAAATAAAAGGGATTCATCTGTGGTCATGTTATGATCAGAAACAAGGCTCAAAATTTAGAGATCAGCATTCTGCAGGTGACCTAAACTCTTTTTCAGATACTTTAAAATGTTGAATTAGTTTTTAAAAGGTGCCATTACTGTATTTCTTTAAGGTGTAACTGAATGTGCATTTGCTTATACCACAGCAGCAATGTGTTCCTTGAGCGGGAACCAACTGAATGAAATGTTAGTTCCTTCATAAGTATTCAGCAAAACTTTCCAATCAATGCCATACAGATAACAAGGTAAAGAGCAGTGAAACTGGAGAGGGTTTATCATATTCTTGCCCTCTTATCTTGAAAGGATTAAACCTTTTCCAGACTCAGTGACACCAATCACATAACTTTTTTTCTTATAGAGTATAACATTCATGTTTGTTTATTTTTATTTATATATTGCTCACATTTATATGGCCGCCCATCTCACACGAGGCGACTCTGGGCAGTGTATAACAATGAGGTAAAAACAGTGAATAATAAAAACAACCATTATAAAAAGATAAAATGATTATTAAAAGAATAATCATTCGTGTTCATTTCAGGATTTCCTTTTTTGAAGTAATGTGTATCCCACTAAATGCTTCTACTGTATTTTTTTTTCTTTTTTTTGAAATGGATTTCACACTAAAGATACACAGAAGCAAACATTATCAGGATCTGATAACCATATCTCCTGATTCATAGATGCATTAGTACTCCTTGGGAGTACTAAAAATCAGCACATGAACCAATCCTGGATTACATTTTAGTTATTTAATTGGTATCTGAGTTTAACTTGTCTGTGTTGTTGATATATTTAAGAATGGCTTTTATTTTGTTTGCTGTAGATGATGTTGATGCCTCTTTATGGAGTGACCTCAGCACTGATACACTGGAATTTGAGGCAGAATCTTGGAGTCTGGTTGTTGAGCCTTGGTTTTGTAACCAACAAGAAAAGGATGTTATCAAGCGACAAGATGTAATCTTTGGTTAGTTTGCTATAGTATCCTGTATAGATTAGCCTTTCTTAACTTTTTGACCCTGAAGGAACCCTTGAAATATTTTTCAGGCCTTGGGAACCCCTGCACATTCAGGCTCAAATATAGGCTAGAAGTTATAAAATTATTATATTCGTTTCATGTGTAGGCCTGTATATATGCAGTTAACAGTGTTCTTAAACTAAAAATAAAGAATGAAACTTACCTCTTTAATGTGAAGTTGTCCAAATTAGAAATATTTTTTAAAAATAAATCGTGATCTCCCAGGGAATCCCTAGTAACCTCTCGGGGAACCCTAGGGTTCCAAGGAACTGGTTGAGAAACCCTGATATAGATGGTTGGACATGAAAATATAAAACAGCCTTCCCTAATTTGGTGCTCACTAGATGTGTTGCATTCAGCTAGCAGGGTGTGATAATAGGAGTTGTAGTCTAAATATATATGCTGGAATCAGTAGTGGAATAAAATTAAAAAAGACACTTTAGTTTCAGAACTTAGATCTTATTTCTGTCTATATAACACACTGAGAAAGTGAGAAGAGCCATGCTCTGTATTTAACATGCTCTCAGTGGTGCAATAATCTGATAAAACTGTTATTTAATATTCTTAATATATTTTAAACTAATAAGAGTGTTTGGACAGAATGGTAGGACATGCTGAACAAATGTACAGTGCAGAACACTTTTGTTTAGGATTATCGGCAGACAGCCACCCCTTTTTTCCCAGTGCTGCCTTCTGTTCTTCTCTTCCTTGCTTTTTGTTCCTCTGCCTAGCAGTCTGTCACTATTCTGAGTGTATATTTAGGCCCTATGGACTTTAATCTCCACCTTCTCTTTTCAATTCTTTTCCTGCTAAAGATGCATTTATACTTCTGCAGATCTTAGGGGTTCCCTAATGTCCTGATATCCTCCCTCACTTGGGAATGGATCTTTGGTATACAAAAATCAACACAGAGTGAAATAATCCATTGTAAAATGTATCTACTGTGAGTTATTTAATTTTGTGTTTTCTTTTCTTTTTATGCAGAACTAATGCAAACAGAAGTGCACCACATCCATACCCTGTTCATCATGTCCAAAATATTCAGAAAAGGGATGAAAGAAGAACTACAGCTAGACCACAGCACAGTGGACAAAATATTCCCTTGCTTAGACGAGCTGCTAGAACTTCATCAGCAATTCTTCTGTAGGATGAAGGAAAGGCGACAGGTCTCAAGTCAGGAGGGGAGTGACAGAAATTTTGTGATCAACAAAATTGGAGATGTCCTTGTGCAGCAGGTAAAACACTGAACAGAATTATACTTTCAACACAGTCTTTATAAAGATACAGTCATTCTGTGAGATCAAACAGGATATCTGGATGTCTTAAGGCTGAGATGCTGCAAGAGTCGCTGGTCTGAGATGGGCGGCTATATAAATTGAATAAATAAACAAACAAACCTGTAAACTGCATTCAGGTAATCCTCAGGTTACGACCACTTGTTCAGCAATTTTTCAAAGTTACAATGTCACTGAACGAGGGGGACTTACGACCAGTCCTTGGAGTTCTGGCCATTGCAGTATCCCCACGGTCACGTGATCGTGAGCCGGGCACTTGGTGCCTGGCACGGTCACGTGATCACAATTCCCGATGTTTCCTGCCGGCTTCCCACAAGCAAAATCAATTGGAAAGCTGGCAGGAAGTCGGAAATTGCTCCTGCTGCCACTGCTTTTTTGCCTGCCTGCACTATGTAGTGCCTGCGTGTGGCACCCCCACCGCCCCCTGCGGCACCCACACACCCATCTGCGCTCCAGAGCCACTGCTTGCAGCACCCCCCATCTGCCTGCATCTCTCACCCACAGCTATCACCCGCTTGGCTGGGACTCCCGCCTCTTCCCACTTACTGAGTGCTCGGTCCTGGGGTTAGGACAGCAACCGGAAGTGCTGGGATTGCCATTGCTAAACGATGGGGTCACATGACGTTGCGTTTTACGACCGCATCACTTAGTGATGGAAATTCCAGTCCCAATTGCCTTTGTAAGCTGAGGACTATCTGTACATCCATTTGTATGATCCTGGTCCAACCACAAATCCCCTAAACAGGTGAGAGTACTGAAAGAGGGAGACCTTAACCTTTCTTTGCCAACATTTTCAAGGCACCTGAGATCACATAGAGAAGGTTTTGCTTTTTCTAGCAATTGTGTGACACCTCCCAGTCCATGATGCTTCTCCAGTGCATCAAATAGATTGGTGGTGGAGTGGGAGGACCAGTTTGCTTACGCTTTCAGTATACAGCATAGTGATAATCCACCAGTACTCTTTTGAATTGCTCCTGGTTTTCAGTTTTCAGAAGAGAATGCAAGAAAAATGAAGACCATCTATGGGGAGTTTTGCAGTCATCAGAAAGAAGCAGTCAGCCTTTTTAAAGAGTTGCAACAAAACAAAAAATTCCAGAACTTCATCAAAGTAAGTTGATAATAGCTGTTTCTGTTGCACAAAAGGTTACCTACTTTAGGATAAATATTAAATATACCTACATGAGAGATGGTACAGCAAAGTAGCTTAGAATTCTAAATAAATAAATAGTTCAAAAATGGTTTCTCCCAAGTAATCCACTAGGTGGCTGTAGTCTTAGTGCAGTATGGGTGATAATACAGACTTTCCTTGTTGTTGTTGTTGTTTATTTGTTCAGTCGCTTCCGACTCTTCGTGACTTCGTGGACCAGCCCATGCCAGAGCTTCCTGTCGGCCGTCACCATCCCCAGCTCCCCCATGGTTGAGTCTGTCACCTCCAGAATACCATCCATCCATCTTGCCCCTGGTCGGCCCCTCTTCCTTTTGCCTTCCACTTTCCCTAGCATCAGCTTCTTCTCCAGGGTATCCTGTCTTCTCATTATGTGGCCAAAGTACTTCAGTTTTGCCTTTAATATCATTCCCTCAAGTGAGCAGTCTGGCTTTATTTCCTGGAGTATGGACTAGACTTTCCTTACAGAATTGTAAGAATTGCAGCTAGTTGATAATGATATCCAGTGCCACATAAGGAACTTCCATTTATACATTAGAGTTTTCTTTCTTTTTGTTAAGATTTTCAAAGTGGAAAATGGGTCTCTAAGGAAAGGAAAACCCATTCCTCTAACAGTGTCTTATTCTGTTGTGGATAAACAACATTAAATTTCATCCAATGTAAGAAAAGCCTTTGAACACTTTAAGACAGGACAATTGGGAGTTGGGCATTGTACAAATGGAATTAATTGAATGAATGAATGAATGAATGAATGAATGAATGAATGAATAAATAAATAAATAAATAGTGCTATTATGTTATATTATTACTACCTCTTGTATAGAAGTTGTCTTTAAGTTTTTTATAAAATAATTATAGACATAATAATTGATTGACTTTCATTCCGAAAAAGGGCTCATTATCATTAAAGCCTTATGAAATTAAAAAAAACCCTATCTTCAGTGTTCCTGATTATTTGAATAATTAAAAAAGAAACAATTATATCCGTTGGTTTTAACCGAAGACTCCAAGGACTCCACAATCTGTTGGTTTATTTGCTGTTGGCTCAGGTTGATGAAATACCTAGTTACAAATAAGATAATAAATATACCTACCCCAATCCAACAGGAGGGTCCCACTGTGGAAACAAAAGTATATTATTTATATAAATTTAACTATGTATTTTGTTAGTATTTTCTTTTATTGTCTCTGCTGAATGTTCAGACCGCCTACAGGCTCTTGTGATTCATTAGAGTGGGGAACCAGCAATATCCATGGGGGGAGCAAAAAAGTCAAGATGGCAGTCACAGCAGCACAGTTGAATCCCCATCCCTTTGTATGCAACATTGATGCACATGCAAAAGAGATGGGGTTTTGATAGTGCTGCTATTACAGCCATCTTGACTTTTTTTTGCCACCCAATGCCACCCCCTTTGGCAGCCACCACTGTAGACAACTTACTTAAAAGTTATTATAAAATTCCTTAGCCTATTTCCTGCATCAGTGATATAACATGCCTAAATGAAGTGAATAATAGCTTAATATCAGATGGATTAAAGCAGGGGGAAAAAATAGAAGATTCTCTTCCATCACCCAAGCACAGAGACTTAAAATCTAAATGACATTTTATATCTAGAAAACTGGGGCTGTATGTTAAAAGTTAAATCTCTTCTTAAAGCTGCGGAACAGTAATCTTTTGGCCCGGCGTCGAGGAATCCCAGAATGCATTCTGCTTGTCACTCAAAGAATCACAAAGTACCCAGTTCTAGTGGAAAGAATATTACAGTATACCAAAGGTAAGCAATAATTTTGTACCTGCTTCATGAATAAATCTTATGGTATACTTTAGGTTTAAAGATTTAAAGATTTACATCAGATTTAAAGATTTAAAGATTTACATCAAAGCCTCAACATTATTTTTTAAATTTTCTAATAAAAATATTTCTTTTTAAAAAGTCAGTAATACTTTTAATTGTGTTTTCAGATAGCTCATTCCACAAATAACCTCTTTTGTTATAAGTGAAAAGGAGATCTGTTCCATACGGTACACTCCTTCCCCTTCTTTTATTGTTTTTTATTGCAAGATTGCAACAAAATGAACAGAGTACTAAAAAATTCACACGGTAAACTCCTAAACTTGTAAAAAAACTGTCAAAGGGCTTATACTGCCCCAAACATGGGTGTACCTGGTAAGGATTCTAGGAACTGAAGTCCACACAGCCTGGGCATTCAGATTGGGGAAGGTGGTTGTAGCTAATCAATGGCCCAGTGAGGGGTCTTGGGAAGTCCCAGTCCAGTGGAGAGACAATGAACGAAGGTGTGGGTAGAGGAGGAGACAGTGGGAGGAAATGGAAGAGGAAGGAAGTCTGATTATGGTTCCAGGTGCTGTACTGTAAGAGCTCATGGCCCTAGCAGAACAATGCAGTGAATCTAGCATTACTGGCACATGCTAATACTGGGAGTTTAGTGTGGCAACACCATGGATGGGTCTTCTGAACAATAAAGGTCAGGTTGCTAAACGAGGACTACCTGTACTTGTTTTCATATTCATGCTTTTTTCTCAAAACGTACAAGAAAGCAGCAAAGCTAGACTTTTAATTAGTATTTTGATTAAGAATTCCATGGGCTATGAACCATTCACAAAATAGATTTGAAAATAATACCCTGGTTATTTCTCATGAAAATCTATTCTAAGTATTGAAGGAGAAGGGTTTTCCTTGGCTAATGATATGCATCTCTTTGTTTTTATACAGAAGGAACTGAAGAACACCAAGATTTGTGTAAAGCCCTTAACCTTATCAAGGATATGATTGCAGCAGTTGATTTGCAAGTCAATGAATATGAGAAGAAACAGAAGTTGCTTGAGATTCTTAGTAAAGTTGAAAACAAAACATATACCAAATTGAAAAATGGACATGTTTTCAGGAAACAAGATTTGATCAAGAAACAGAGGACACTTTTGTACGAAGGCTTAGTCTACTGGAAAACAGCTACAGGACGTTTCAAAGGTTATTGAAATTCAAATTCCTTGTATATTTTCAGTGGTGCATCATGTTCTGTTGTTTCTTTGTACTTTTCAAAAGAAAGTTACTAAAGATACGAAAAAATATCCTAGTGTATAGATTTCCCAATTATATCCTAGTATATAGATAGGATAGTAAAAGCAATTCTCTCTATATTTTGACTAAGTTTATGGCCTTGGCATTTCTCTCACTAATTCCCCCCAGAGTTAAGTTTTTTTGATCACTTATTCCCTGTCATAAAAGTAAGAAATCAGTGATCTGACTATAAATACCCAACATCAACAATCTGTTTTCTAATATAGTATGAAATCACATTAGAACATTAAGCCTGTTCAAATGTTAGGTGTAAACTTACACTTTCAAGATAAATTTATCTCATCAGCCTAACAAAGTATACTGTAGTAAAGAACAACAGAAGCACAAAATTAAAAAAATAATAAAATCAGATACATAAGTTAACACTAAAACAGCAACATTGCATTCAAATTATGTGATCAAAATAACTCTAAATTAAGATGCTAACATACAGTATATGGGCACCTAAAAGAATTGCAATGTGTGTGCTGCACAGGCAGCCCTCCCTGATGAGACTGTTGCAGAGGCAAAGTGCCCCCTGCTGAAAATTTCTCCCATTACCACTTGGTACACCTTGAATATTGAAGGACATCTGGGAAAGGGTCTAAGTAAAGATTTTAATGGATAGGCAGATGGAAGCAAGTGAAGATGGTGCAGCCACTATGTAGATGAACTGGTTGTTTTACCCTGACTCTTGTACAGGTAGTCCTTATTTAGCAAACCACAATTGGGACCGGCAACTCAGTCACCAAGCGAAGCGGTCGCTAAGTGAAGCTGTGACTGTGCTTATGATCTTACTTCAGCTTTCCTTTGCTTTATAGACCTGAGAAGGTCGTAAATGCAAGGATTGGTCATCACCGATCATAACTGTGAATGGTAAAGTTACTTTTTCATCACCGTTGTAACTGCGAATGGTCACTAAATGAGACAGTCACTAAACAAGGACTACCTGTATTAAAATATAAAATGTAAATCAAAAATTCCTACCTAAAGTGAAGAAATATATTGAAGTAATTTTTGGCATTGTTTCAAAATACTGCTGATGGTAAATTTATGCATGTCAGTCTTTCATTGAATACAAACCAGTGAGCTCCAATCTGGAGCCTCAAAGAGAGATGTGCCCACCTCATCAGTTCAGTAACTGTTTTCATAGGAAGCCCCATCCTAATCTCTCCACCTGGTGAATCTGTGAGTGTTGGACTGTGATGTGAATGTTTTTTTAAAAATTGCATTTATTTTCATTCCATTTGTTTGATATGATATAAATCCAGGTAGATGGCTGGCATATAAATTAAGAAAAGAAAGAGAAAAACGAATAATTTCTAAAATTAGAGAAAACGATGTGGACTTAACTCAAAATATAAATCTATAATATTGATTTGCTTTCTTTTTAAAAGATATTTTAGCTCTGCTTCTAAATGATGTGATGTTGTTTTTACAAGAAAAAGATCAGAAGTATATATTTGCAGCTGTTGTAAGTATGAATGTTTAAAAATACTTCAGATTACATTAATTGGGAAATTGTGTAGATTGTAAATGTCTTCTATATAGCATAACAAGACAGGGTTGCCCTTTCTCGCCTTCTTTACTTCTATTGGCAAAGAAAATACAACAATGACAAAATAATATTTCAGGAAGTAACCAAACAAAAATATGAATTAAAATCTTACACAAATGATATTGTACTTATAGTTACCCACCAAAAGGATTCTTTAGAACTGATAATGGAATATATTCAGCAGTATAATTCATTTGTGGATATATGATTAATGAAAGCATGACTCAAATGATGACATAGAATGCGTTTGAAGATGAAAAACAGTATTTACAGCAAATAATGTGTTGCAGTGTTACTGTCAAATGATAGGTATTTGGAAATTTCTTTAACAAAAAATAATAAAGACTAATTCTAAACAATCATTTCCAGGCTTGGAAAAGTCTAATGATAGATACCTTAAGATGGAGAAAGTTGAAACTGTCCTGGTTAGGAAGAATTGCATTGTAAAAATGAGTATGTTATCAAGGTTCAATTTTTGTATGATCCCAATAAGAATAGAAGGCAAAATATTAAATGACTGTCAGAAACAATCTACTAATAGTCTAACAAAAGCTCTCAGGTAAAGTTTAAGATCCTACAAGACTTGAAAGATCAAAGTGGAGTGGCAGTACCAAATTTTAAATTGTACAACTGTGCAAGTTGCTTAACGTGGACAACAGATTGGTTTCTAGCACTTTATGGTTGGATTTCTTCTGTGGAAAGATCAGGACTTCCTGATGGTCTGCTCAAATATCTTTGATACAACTAGAAAAATACAACTTACAGTATTCAATAATAAGTTGAATTCTAAAAGTATGGGATAAATACAGAAGAATACAGATTTATCACCTCTTCCTTTGATATTAAATATCTATCTTTATGAAGGAGAATGACCAGTCGATGGATAACTCATACAGATTGCAAGTCTTAATTATAAATATAGCAAAGATGAAGTCCTTTGAAATTCTATGTTTAGAATGGTCAGAACCACTTCACTGGTTCCCGTATCTACATATAAGTGTTAGAGTCTGAAGGGAATTACAAAAACAAGGTGAAAAGCTTTATCAGACAAAGCTCAGATCATATATTGGGACTTATCTATAAGCTGATAGTGATGTATTATTCAGAAAGTGAACAAGTGAAGGACTGTATAATCAAATAAATGCAGAATCTGAACAGAGCAATTAATATGCAACTTTGAAAATATCAATGGATGACAAAATATCAAATGTACATAGAGAACATTGATACTTAGAGAAAATTGATATGAATTGGTACTTAGAGAAAATTGATATGAAATGTTCTACTGATGGTAAATTTACTCCAGTGCCAAAATAATTCATTTTCTAAAAATTGTTGGAACACAATAATAGGTTGAATCACTCTTCCACATTGGATAGCAACGTTGTAAGAGACAAACATTCTAGAAAATGATTTATAATAGAATGAAAGGGATTTTAAAGGTGGATTTTTCTTTTCAGCCCATTATCTTTTTACTAAATATTATTAAACCTTATGTTCCTACCAAATTTACTGAAGTAGCCTTGTACAGGTAGTCCTCGGTTAACAATGGTAATGGGGACCAGAATTTCCATTGCTAAGCGATGTGGTTGTCAAGTTCAACATCACGTGACCGCATCACTTAGCGACGGTCATCCTGGCAGTCCCCGTTGCCATCGTTAAGCGAGAATTGTGGGTCATTAAGTGAGGGCCTCCTCGCAACTTCCTGCTGGCTTCCCACAAGCAAAGTCAATGGGGAAGCCGGCAGGAAGTTGCGAGGAGGCCCTGGGTTGGGGTGGCTGCTGCTGGGGGCGGGAGGGCACGCAAGCGGTTGCTGCGGCCTGGTGCGGAGCCACAGCCGTCCCAAGCCCAGCAGTGCGGTGCGAAGACCCAGCCGCCCCAGCAGTGCGGTGCAAAGACCCAGCTGCAGCCACCCTCACCGCCCTGCCCTCCGTGGCCCCGGCCGCCCTGTACTTTGCCACCCCCAGCTGACTTCCACCGTCTTTTTGCTCCTGCTGCTGCTGAGGCGCGCCCAGCCCGGCCCTTCACAAGGCAGCTGCTGGCTGCATGAGGTGTTCTTCCCGAGGATTCACGAGGAAAGTGCCGCACGTGACTGTGAGAAGGACTCGTGCAGCCAGCAGCTGCCTCGTTAAGGGCCAGGCCAGGAAGAAGACGGCGGCGAAGGCCATCTGAGGGGTGGCGGAGCGCACGGGGCCAAGAGGGCAGTATGCGTTGATGTCAAAACTAACTTCATTGTTAAAAAACAAATCTGATATCAGAATTTAAATGAATGTGGAAACCATTTTTGGATTCTAATCTTTTAAATGGGATTGTACCGCATCCAAAGTTGGGTTCTTCTAACGTAAGATTATAATTGTTAGCTTTTTCTTTTTCTTTTTCTGATTTGTTGAATTTATTAATTTTTTCAAACCAGATAGAACTTACTGTATTTTTCCCCTTTTTCCCCCTCAGTTTATAATTTATAAATCAAATCATATTGTTTAAAGCTGCCAATTACTGTACAATAATCTGATTCTGATATTGATTTATTTTAAAACTGATTCCAACTTTCAGATTGATATACAGGTAATCCTCGCTTAACGGCCATTCATTCAGCAACCGTTCAAAGTTACAACGGCACTGAATGAATGATAGTTACAACTGGTCCTAGAAGTTATGGACGTTGTAGTGCCCCCATGGTCACGTGATCAGAATTTGGGTGTTTGGCAGCCCGCCCGCATTTATGAATACAGCATGCACTTCAACTCCCCCCCGCACCTATCTTCCCCCCATCTGTGTCAGGCCCAGCCCAAGAACGACGAAGAATCAGCCCAGTCAAACTCCAGTTCTTTATTTGCTCACACTGTACAAACAGAATCTTGCCAGACTAAAGCTACTCTACCTAACCTCAGGGGAAATAACCTGGGAGGCTCTAGGGTGAGGCTATCCTGAACCTTTTCGGTTTCCCACCCTCGCTCCCCGAACTGAGCCTCCTCTTATCTCCTCTACCTCCTTGGAATGTGCTCCCTCCTTCCTGAGAACCAGCGCCACCGCCGAAATCCACCACAATCTCTGCCCTTTTGGCCACCCCGCACTTTGTCACCCCTGCTGCCGTGCTGCCCCACATCAGCTGGGGGCGGCGGGGGGCAGCAGGGGTAGGTGGTGGTGGAGTGCAGGGCGCCAAAAGACCAGAGATGAGGGGGAGATAGGCAGGTGGGGGGAGTTGAAGCGGAGGCGAGTGCGGCAGGGCGGCAGAGCTTTGTCTGCCGAAGGGAGCTTGCTGGGCCAGGCTGGGGAGGAGGCAGCAGGATGGAGCCGGCAGTTCGTGCAGGGCAGGAGAAGCGTGAGGTCCTTGCCTAATGACTGCAACTGGGACTTCTGGAACTGCTGTCACTAAGCGTTGCAGTTATGTGATATTTTGCCTAAAGACTGCTTCGCTTAGCGACAGAAATTCCAGTCCCAATTAGGGTCGTTAAGCAAGGACTACCATAGGTAAATTTTTATCAATGTCATTTCAAAAAGCTAATTTGACAGTGCTATTAAGCCTCATCTTTATTTACAACTTGCCTCTATCTTTTTTCTTGCTTCTTTTTCTGATTAACTTTTTAAATTTAATGAATTGTTTTTTAAAAGGAAAAAAATCAGAATGTTCAATGATTCTGGCTTATTGTTACATTGAAATAATTTAATTTGGGGGTCACTCAGATCCTTTTACTCAGAAGACATTGTGATTTATAATTTCTTCTGTATAGGACCAGAAGCCTGCTGTTATAGCTCTTCAGAAGCTTATTGTCAGAGAAGTAGCCAATGAAGAGAGAGGGATGTTCTTGATTAGTGCATCCTCCACAGGACCCGAGATGTATGAAATTCATACCAGTTCCAGAGAGGAGCGCAGTCACTGGATGAGGCAGATTCAAGAGGCAGTGGAAAGGTACATACTGGAGCTTTGGCTGTTGCTTTTTAATCCTTTCTTTATTTTAATGTAAACATTCTCCTTAGAAAATTTTCTTAATCCTTGTTAACTATATCCTATCAAAGTATCATGCACATGATAAGTCTTGAAAACATACAAAGTTACATCTGCTGAGATTTGGTCTACTTGACTCTTGCTGTGTCTGGCTGTCAGCAGTGGCTCTTATAAGATGAAGTCATATCTCTCCCCAGGTTGGGCTAATTGGGATAGTTAAAAGGCAGTTTGAATTGGGATCTGACTTGCCAAGCAACTGCTCTGCTAGGGAGGACAGGAATATGGGGGCATATTGTTATCCCCACTGCCCTTTGTGACAAACGTTGCTGTTCAGTGTCTCTGGTAAACATTCGGATATGACGACATTTCCAGCCAAATTCTTAAAGAGATTTTTAAAGTAGATGGTAAAGGTAAAGGTTCCCCCCGCACATTTGTGCAGTTGTGTCCGACTCTAGGGGCCGGTGCTCATCTCCGTTTGTCAGCCGAAGAGCCAACGTTATCCGAAGATGCTTCCATGGTCATGTGGCCACATGACACGTGCGGAACGCTGTTACCTACCCACCAAAGTGGTACCTATTAATCTACTTGCATTTTGCATGCTTTCGAATTGCTAGGTTGGCAAGAGCTGGAGCTAGTGCAGGAGCTCACTCCGTCACGCGGGGCTAGGGATTCAAACCTCCGAACTTGCAATCTTTCGATCGACAAGCCTGGTGTCTTACCCGCTGAGACACCACGCCCCTTGGTTGCCAACTGGTTAAATGCAATCTTTATTTCTGTTTATTTCTGTTTAACATTTCTTAACCCAGATAAAATGTGGAAAGAAAGTGTATCTGCTAACCTCATCAAATTATAAATATCTCTACAATAACCCCATTAAATTAGCCCTATTAGATTAGTATGACTGAAGTTGACATTTTCAAATGGATTCCTGTGTATAATGTCTTATGAAGAAAGATAAGATTGCCTTAATCTGTTTTGTTTATATGGCGTCACTGAAGTTGTCCAGAAGAAGAAGGCAAAATGGGTGAATCTGATGAGGACCGAAAAATAACTGAAGCCAGAGCAGCCAAAATTCAAAAATGTCAAGGTATAGTGTAATGTTTTGTGGCACTTCAAAAACTAATGCATTAATTCCATTGGAGTGGACATAATCTTAAGAAAGAACGTTTGTGTGTAATTATTCACATGCCTGTTGCATCTGATTTAAAGTTTCCTGTTGCAGCTTTAAAAATTATACTTCAATTCTGAGGATGTCTGAATAGTGTTTCCTTATTAATAACTATTGAATGGAACTTTTTACAGGCCATCTTGTAACTAGGATCCTTAGTCCCTGCCCCCCGAAGACATTTTTATAAACACATCTGTGCATTAGGACTTCCCACCCAGCACTGTTTCCTCATTGTGAAGTACCATGTGACTATAATGTGTAATGTGGATGCTTCACTAGGGTGTGACTGCATACAATTCGTAATACAAAAACCAAATTTTAAAATAGAAAATAATATTGTGGATAATTATTGTTCCAACTTAAATAAGTAATAATTACAATAACCATAGCTTAAATCTTAATATGAGTGCATGATTTTTTTGGTATAGTACTCTTGAATAATCAGGACCAGCAGATCTGTAACTACTTAGAAGATAAGCTTAACATCTATGCAAAGCTTGGAAACATGAGTGGGTTTGAAGAAGTTCATGCGGAACCACATCTACTTATCAAACCTGACTCTGGAGAAACTCCTCAAGTGGCCTCACTTCTGGCTGCAGCTCTCAAGGAAGGTAAGTCTATGTCTAAACATCAAGTATTTTTTCCAAGAACGTGTCCTCCCCTCTGCCCCTTGTCACACTTCTTAGTATTTTAATTCATCTCAGGTTTAAAAAGTTTGGAAGCAGGCACTCAGAATTCTCCCCTCATCTCAGAACGTGATCATACTAGCTCCAAGGTTCTTCTCAGGCAGAACCCCTGCTTGTGAAATCACTAACTTTTTGTGTGGCGGACTTCCAAAGCCACTGAGGAACCTCTCGACACAGACTGCCCCATACTGAAGGAGCCAGCCACTATGGAACGTAGTATGGTTTTCTTAAAACTCTATTATATGGAACTCTTATAAGGATTTTTATGACCTAACTAGGAAACCCTGTAAGTTACTCCCAGCCTGTGCTGGGGAAACTAGTTTGGGCCTTGGCTATTGGATTGCTCTCCATGGCTGCCTATCTGAAATTCAGAACCTATAGGCTACATGTACCCTCTTGACTCTCTTTTTTGAGCCCCTTCAAGGGAACAAAATTAATAAGACATGTTATCAATTTGTGCACCTAAAAAAAAAGAAGGGAAAAAACAGACTCCAAATTAAGACATACATCCCAGAAGATCCCATCCTGCCTATTTGTGTGATAGTAAGACATTATTCTCCCATTATGCCTTTGGCTGCTGAAAATGAGACTCAAACAAAAGCCAAGATTGACCTCCCCTGATTTACCTGGTACTCATAAAAATAACCAAGATCCTCAATCTTGTTATCTCAAACGTATATCCTGGTGGTGCAACTGATAGACAAGGACACCCCCTAACCAATAAAAGACATATTTCTGTTGCTTTGGATTGCATTTATGTTGGCATGTGTAAACTAGGATAATCTCGATAGGGTCCTCAAGATATTTTAGAGGATGGCACATTTGCTCATATTGCTAAACTGGTTGTTAGTTCTCTTTTTTTCTTTCTACATTGTGGCCTTTCAGTCCCTTTGCTTCTAGAATATTCTACCCTGCATACTTCACATACCTCCTACAAGCCTAGCTAGGTCTTCTAGCATATGTTCATCTAGAATATTCTACCCTGCATACTTCACATACCTCCTACAAGCCTAGCTAGGTCTTCTAGCATATGTTCATCTAGAATATTCTACCCTGCATACTTCACATACCTCCTACAAGCCTAGCTAGGTCTTCTAGCATATGTTCATCTAGAATATTCTACCCTGCATACTTCACATACCTCCTACAAGCCTAGCTAGGTCTTCTAGCATATGTTCATCTTCTGATTACCTCAAGATTGTTAGGCTTCCTGAGAGTCTTGTTTAATTATAAATGACAGCAAATATCCCCATATTTTCAAGCCACTTTAATTATTACATTTAATTCAAGTAAATAGGCATGATATTCTCTCCTGGCTTTGTAATGCTGTCTCCCCACATTCTTATTAATAGGAGTCAAACATAGAAAGCAGTTGCTCTGATAGCAGAGCTACCAAATTAGATTCAGGATCTTAGTGTTAGCATATAAAACCCCAACAACTTGGGTTCAAGTTACTTGGAGTTCTCCTACTCTGATATGGATCTGGGTGAGCACAGAGTTCGTCAGAAAACGTCTTGCTGTTCCTACTGGGACCTGCAGCCTACCTTCCAGTGGTTGCATAGAAACAGGCCTTCCTATGGGGATGGTCGTGGTTTGGAAGGCCTTCCTTCCTGGAGGCAGGGTGGCTTGTTTTAGTCAACAATTAAAGATCGGTTTTAACACTCCCCTCTTCGAATGCGTTATTTATATTTTAGGGACTTTCAATGTTTAAACATTTCTAGGTGTTTAATTGTTGACATGTTAATATTACATGGCTAAATTTTAATAGCCTTTTTTAAAAAAAATGTACACTGAAATGAGTCAGTTGGACTTTATTTCTTGTGATGAAGATTGTTCATTGCCAACAGACCTGATGCCCCTCCCCAAAGAGGCGTTTTTAAGTAGCGCTTGAACCCTTTGTAGACCAGCCAGATATCTGAACCAAATTACTGTTCCCTAACTAAGAAGGGCCTTAACCTTGGCACAGTTCAACGTGCTTCCATCAGCGGTCTTAGAGAAGAGATGCAAAGGCATCCCATTTGAATTCAGACATGGCCCATGTGGTGAAGCAGTAATTGAAACCACCAAACATGTTTTATTATACTGTCCATTTTATGTTGACACTTGCCGTGAGATGTTAACCCCACATCTAATTAAAGATTATTTATTTATTTATCTTATCATCATATTTATATCCTGCCCATCTCCCCCGCAAGGAGGGACCCTATTAGATGTCACACTGATAAGTTTTACTTAATTTTTTTACTTTCAGATTCAAACAGTTCCATTTCCTTAAGTGTAGCTAATTTTTGTCATGTTATATGTAAGCTGCGCAGCATTTGTTTGATTGATCTGTTTACCTAATTGGTTAATCAATATCAGTCTCATGTATGTAAGGTGTTTTATGGGCTGGTCATTGACCACAATAAAGATTCTCCTTTTCCAGAAGTATTTTAACTGATATAAGGATTACTGTTTACTTCGTAGGCACTAAGAACACCTAAATGTTACTTTTGTTGCAGCGGAAAACCTTCATACGGCAGTAGCATTATTGCAAATGGAAGATACAAGCCACTCAAAGGAAGAGAGTGTTGGAGACTCAAGTTTGACAAATCTTACTGAAACTGAAGTCTGTGAAGCTTTCACTGATTGTTAGTAAGAACTAGTATTTTTAATTGTCCACTGTTTAGATATATCTTACATGCTTTTCAATTTAGCGTTTTTCAAAATATAAAGTAAAGAAATATATTTTCTAGAAGAATTAGATACATCATCGAGTACTTGCATTCCTGACATAAATGTTTCAATCAGGTATGTGCTTATGTGGAGCCCTATAATGTGTGAACTGGCCATCATGGATTTAATCAACAACAATCCCCATTCCTGCAAAAATTGGGAATTATTAATACCTATGACAGTTATTGAATGGTTTGTATGCCATGTTTACCCATATGCTCGGAGATGCCATAATTACTTGAATGAAAAAAAAATTAAGCTGGCCTTGAAGACTTACACATATTTGTTGTATTTATAGTGAGATATAACATTGCTATTACTTTTCTGTAACAAAAAAGGCACTTACATTTCTGTATTATAGCACCCCTCCATTGGAAAAGAAGTAGAACAAATGTATAATGTTGTGTTTGATTTTAATAATACTTATAGCATGAGAGTGAAATATAACACCAGCAACAGAGATAAGGCAACTTTAGAGATTTTTAAGGTAAGGTGAAGTAGGTCTTCAAAAACTTAGACCTGTGGAGTCCTTGGTGCTCTCTGAGCCTTGTTGTTTTCTTGCAGACGTTTCATTGCCAGGCTAGGCAACATCTTCAGTGCGAAAAGGGACTGGGACAGTGCGTTAATGCTCGTCTGAATAATTTTCTTACACAGCTTCTGTTTATCATAATAAAAAAGGATCAACTGGAGGAAACACATGACACCATCAACAACATCTTTAATGGAATAAAATTCACAAGGGAAGAAGAAAATAACAACACACTACCCTTCTTGGACATCCGCATCAGTAGAGGAAATTATGGCATTGTAGAAACAAAAGTCTACCAGAAATCTGCCCACACTAACCAAGTGCTCCATTACCTGAGCAACAACCCAAACTCCCACAAGAGAAGCTGTGTAAGAACATTATTCAGACGAGCACAAATGCACTGCAGCAACCCAGAACACCAGAAAAAGGAAACAAATCATCTATATAGCATCTTCCAGCAAAATGGATACCCACGCAACTTTATCAAAAAGTGCCTGACCACCCAACCCACTACAACACAACCAAAGGAAGCTATGAAAAGGATAACACTGCCATACATAAGAAACATCTCAAAAACTACCAATAGACTGTTACAACCACATGGCATCACTGTAGCATATAAACCAACCAAAACCCTTCAGAACATCTTAAGTAACCCCAAAGACCCAGTAGCCCAAGATGAAAAAACAGGAGTTCTCTACAACATACAGTGTAAGGACTGTGGCAGCCA
The DNA here is from genome assembly GCA_023362775.1 of Charina bottae. NCBI lineage: Eukaryota > Metazoa > Chordata > Lepidosauria > Squamata > Charinaidae > Charina > Charina bottae. Next base: position 248,751,186 of record JALMGJ010000002.1, read on the forward strand.
CTATGTAGGTGTCAGGACTCTGACAGAAACTCAGAGTCCTGTCATAAGCGATCGTTAAAAGAAAGAAGCGGGAAGAGCGAAACTGGAGGGAAAGTGGCAACAAACAGCCAATCAACGATTGATACTTACATGGCCTGATCTGAAGCAAGTCTGAGAAGGGAAGGGGCGGGATCAGGAATAGAAGGGTATAAAAAAGCAACCACACTCATGTAAACCATTCTTGCCTTTCTTTAACGTTCACCATCGTAAGCACGAAATAAATAGTTCATTCTTCCATTACGAGCGCTTCTGCGTGGTAATTGGGAGGAATGTCATCGGGCTCGGTGTGGAGCGGCTCACAGTAGGACAGATGGGCAGAAGACTAGCAGAGCGCATCCATGAACAGCTACTAGCAGTCAGAAGACACAATGAAAACTCCTTAATCTCACAACACATGGACAGACTTAACCATACTTTCAACTGGGAAACTGTGAGCATCTTAAACCAAGCCAAGTCCAAAAAAGCTAGAGAATTCCTGGAAGCTTGGCGCACAGACAAAGCAGCCATCAACAGACACATAGAGGTAAACAACATTTACATACCATTCAAAAGAGACAATAGAAAAGCCAGAAGACCAGAACACCACCTTGCCAGCAATCAACACCCAATTATGCAGAGATTAAAACCAAGATTATCACCAGAGGAACAATCAAACAGCACAATATACCCTAATCAAGGAAGTATTAACTCAGTCAGTCAACCAAGCAGCAAACAACAGCCCAGTCAAGGAACTCCTAAGGGGAGAACAACACCTCCACCAACACAAGCAGGACAAGCCATGGTATATAAACAGAGAGCAAGTCCCAGTCCCTTTTCTCACTGAAGATGTTGCCTAGTCTGGCAATGAAACGTCTGCAAGAAAACAACAAGGCTCAGAGAGCACCAAGGACTCCACAGTTCAACCCTGAGCTACAAATATTCTCTTCGATTGGTAAAACTTAGACCTTTCACATAACTACACCGATGATGGTAGTTGATTCTCCAATACCAGTTAAAATAAAAGTTCTGTTAGCACCAATATCAACTTCATGTATATATTTACTTTTGGTGATTAAACTCAATATTTTATTAAACATTCTTAATAGTACAAACGTATGAAAAACTGAAAAGCAATATGCCTACTTAGACATGGGGAAAACTCAGGAAAGGAAGGGTAGAAAAAGGATCAAAGAAGTGCAAAGAACAAGAGAGAGGAAGAAAGCTAATAAGTGAAGGGAAAAGAAAACAGAGAAAGCTAAGTAAGTGGAATGCTAGGAATAATTTATATTGAATCCAAAATAATTAAAGAGAGACATGCATTTAATTTTTAAAACCTTAGTCACATTTTTCCTGTTGGTTTTAATCTCTAGGTACAGAACTGAAGGTAGAGAAAGAAACTTGTAATTCTGACATTCATGGTGAAAACAACGTAGCAGAAGTGGATACGCTAGACCAGGTACTGTGCATTCCTATGCGCCTTGCATCCAGGCACTGAATGTAGTCCTTTTCCTATGGATATTCCCTTTTTTTGTCTCTACTTCCACTTTCTCTGGTCTTCATGCCTTTCTTTCCTCAGAACTGCCATTAAATAGGTGTTTAAAAGCAACAACAGCATTAACCACACTACATTTGTAAATAGCAAAAGTTTTAGATAATTTCCTAGATTCACCAGTAGGTGGCAGTGTAATTCTACAAATAGTCTAACGTGATTGTATGTTTGTAGGAAGGAAACACCTGCTTTTCTGCTTCTGCCCAAACTGAGGTAAGTTGATTCTGTTACAGTGATCTATTAATATTCCCTGCTCTAAATTTATTACTTTTTGTAATTTTTACCTCATCCCCAATGTTTTCTTTCTTCCTTAGATTGTACAGACTATCCAGAATTTAACACGGCTCTTATACAGCATTCAGGTGATTATCGCTTTGTCAAGTTAATTGATTTTTGTAAATTGTATATTCAAATGGCTCACAGCTTTTCAGATTTTCAAAGAACGGTTTCTCTGAATGTTATCCTATTCTTTGAAAAATTGTGTGGATTAACTGTGGATAGCTGGGAAGTACCATGCAATGGATCCATGTTAGTTACAGCATTTTGCAGAAACAACCTGGACCATCATTGGTTGTCTTTTTGTGTTGTCTTTGTTGTTCGATGTCACATTTGGGAAAAAAATATAATTTAAAATTCAACATAGCATTTATTTTCTGTTAAAGTACATGATTGATTGACCGTGATTGAGGTGACAGGCTTCTGATTTGTCTCTACTACAACTCTAATGTCTAAAGTTAGTGGTTCTCATTGTATAATGTATTTATTGTATTTATTAAAATAAAAATATGCTATAAGACAGTGGAGAGGAATACATTCTACAAAATGTCATTCAGGATTATAAAATTAAGCATACTTAAATTCCAGTTCAGCAAATTCATCTCATGTGGACAGAAAGAATGAGCAAAGATAACTCTGTGAATCCCAGAAACAAAACTGCAAAATCAAATAATAGAATACCTTTATTAAAGCTGGCTGAAATGATAGAATAGTGAGCGAACTTCCAGGTTTTTTCAAAGCTCACTGTTTGGGAATTTGATTGATTTATTAGGTGCCATCAAGTCGTTTTTCGACTCCTAGCAACCACATAGATAGATTTTCTCCATGATTGGGAATTTGGACCAGTTCTAATAAAGGCATTGTTGAATTGTGGTTTTGGGAATAAAATGTTTTCACAGTTCATCCAGAACCAATAACAATCATTCTGTATGTGTCGCTCTGAATGGAGCTATTTGGAAAGATTCCTATGCCTACAATTCTTACAGCTCTCACTAGTCTGCCGAAGTGCTACATCCTGATCTTAGAGCTTAGACAAGCGCATATGGGTGCAAGCATCCTTCAGATAATGTGATCCCAAACCTAAAATATTTGTTCTAAAAAGTGGTGGAAGGGATTCTGAGATTAGAGCTGGGATATATATTTTTTGAGACGTCTGTTCAAACCACTTCCTATCTCACTTAAGAATATCTTTATTCTCAGATAAGCCAGAATTTGTAAAACTGTAAGGTGTAGTGAGCCAAAAACTAATACATTAATCATGGGACTAGAGCAGAAAATGAACACATATTATCTGAAAATGGAAACAGTATGTTAAATGAATAAAACAACAAGTGTATTATCTTAGACTTGCATGTGGAATTTTTTTTAAGGCTGTTAAGCACTAAATGTTGACATTTTATAAAATGAATAGAACAACTGATAGAAATTGTTACTGCATTTTGTTTTGATGAAAAGGCAGCCTTGACTATCCAGGATACTCACATTGAGATCCATAAGCTGCTTCTGCAGGAACGTGAAAGATCCAGCTTGAGTCACAGCCCACGTAGCACTTTCTTCCTTGAACAAGAAAAGCACCGAAACTTTAAATCAAAGGAAGAATTTGCAAATATTCATAAACTCCAGCACCAATTCCAGCAAGAGCAGCAACGGTGGCACCGTGAGTGTGAACAGCAGCAACAGGAGCATGAGACAAGAGAGAGCCGGTTGCTGGAGAAGGAGAAAGAGTGCTTCAGCCAAGAAGAGTCGCTTTGCAAAAACTGGGAAGAGCTGGATAGCCAATTGCAAGATTACCAACAGAACCTAGAGAGACTCAGGGAGAGTCAGAGGATGGTGGAGAAGGGACGGGAAACTGTCAAGCTGCAGCAAAAGATTCTGAGCCACTGGAAGCACAGCCATCAAAGCAGTCTGCCAGCCGTCATCTCGTCAGGAAGCCATGAGGTATGCAGTATCTCCAGACATTACTCAACCCATCTAGCACTTGGGGATCCCCCCCATACCCCGTCTGAGGGAATCCAGCTTGATGAGCCCTGTGCTACCACACAAGACTGAGAGCTAGTAAAGAACCCAATGAGTTTATGGCTGAGATAAGATCTGAACCAAGGGCTTTCCGAAGCGCTGCTCTATTCACCTTACTCAGAAAAAGAAAAGATAAAGATTGATGGGAGATTAATAACTTGTGATGAGGTTAATAATTTGTGGTGGTTCCTTTAAGCTTCCAGCATTCATACTCCTGTCTACTAGAAGTACTGTTCTCCAGGCTTTACCATTTACTTCTGATGGACAAGTCAGGGTGATCAGGAGTGTGTAGGAATTGATAATAACGTGTGGGAAGGAGGCTGTTGGCAGTGGAGGACAACACAGGGGAAACAAGGGCATTATACAGTATATACCAGTGTTTCTCAACCTTGGCAACTTTAAGATGTGTGGACTTCAACTCCCAGAATTCCCCAGCCAGCTTTGCTTAAAGTTGCCAAGGTTGAGAAACACCGGTATATACAATAGAGAAATGTATGAAGTCCTCGCCCTGAATGTGCCCTATAATATGCAGTGGGAAGTGAGGAGAGCAATTTAGGAGTATTAGGATTTCTCTAACCACAGGAAGTTTCAGCCAATGGAACAACAAAGGTAGCAAAATTTGTTATGTTTTAGAGTTTTCGTAGTATATAGACTATAATTTAAGCATAGTGCTTTGTCATTTAAAGGCTATAATTCCACTTACATAATGTGAGAAGCAGGATAATCTCAAAATTAGTTTCTTTTTAAACATCAGACAAAACATAGACAAGTAATAACAATCTATTCTAGTGCTTGTTTATTGGAGAAAAATATAGCATATATTTTTCAAGAGGAGAAAAGAAATAACTAAGAACTGTTTGAAAGCATGCCTCCCTCCCTCCCTCAAGTGAAGATGTTTAAGTGTTAAATTATTTTCCCCCCACAAATTGTGCATTGCGTGAGCTTTCTGCACGGCTTGATTCTCATCTTGGCAACAGATGACTAAAATGAGTTTTTCTTCTGATTTTTCTTTTTTGTTGAAAGCTACTTAATTACTTAAAGATATAGATTTATGGTGCCAGGAAATGCTAAAGCTTTGGCCTGCTTAGACTTCCGTTTGTATTCTTGTGTGCAGATCATGGGACCTCTTCATTTGGACAGTTTTTGTGGTGAGAATTCAGTCATCATAAAAGAAACCCTAGTACAGATGTCATTAAACCACCTCAACAGATCAAATTCTCTAGCTTACCAAGACTGTGGGCATAATGTAAATTTGACAGATTCAGAGTCAAGGAGAACTGAAAATCAGGTCAACTTCAACATGGATGTTTCTTGTCAGCGAGCATTCACTGCGGATCTCTCAAAATCGTCGGGGCTCTGCCATCGTACTTCTTCTTCCAACACAAGTCAGTCAGATCCTTGTAACAATCGTAAGTTATAATTCAGTACCTATATCTAGTAAATAACATAGACAAGAAGTAAAAATGGTCAAGAAGTAAAAAAAGGTGGTAGAAGCAAATGTGCAAGCAGCCTACTTTCAAGGTTTGGGATGTTTGCTCACCCAGTTTCTTCAGGAAGGTGATCGTCTAGTAAACCCATACTAATCAATACCTTAGCTATGTATATACAGTAGCAAACCATTGGCTGCCAGGAGCTGGGTTTGGATATTTTTGCTTTTTTTGTTTGACTATGTATAGTGCAGTGCAAATCAGGCATTGCAAATCTGTGTGTGCCAAGGCTTTCCCATCACAAAACAACTTTGGCAACTTGGTCCAAGATGATAAAACCTGAAATCGAATGCAAAGCTGCACATGTAACCAAAGTCAACCACTCAGTTCCAGATAAGTTTGTTCAGATATTTTATTTCTTATATAAGAGCAACGGACACCCTTTTAAAAACAATAATCACAGTGAGTGACAAAGTTTTTGAAAAAGTGTAAGGTCTTCATTTAGAGCCTAATATTTCTTGGGGAACACAGAATAAAATTTTGGGTTATATCCAGTGGTGTCGTTCTTCCACAAGTATCAAAGCCAATACTTTGATTCAACTTGTTCAAACCATAGTATAAGCTATGGCTTAAGTCATGACTATTTCGGTAGCTTAAATCAAGAGTGGGACAACAGAAATTAGAAATCGCTGCAGGGCATCCTTGCCCCTTTCCCTCTCCCAGAGAGCCTCAGGAATCATTCAAAATTGATGACATTTAGGCCTGAAAAATCTTTGGGTATATATTGCATTATGTGTATTAGTTATGTATGCAGTTGCCTGCAGTTACACAAACAACACATTTTCCAGCTGTGAAATTTTGGATGCAACTCATGAAATGGTTCTTTAACAATTATATTAGAATTAATATATTGGAGGTCTTTTTTTTCCTTTTCCTTTTCACAGTTTTGAATACAATTGAATGTTATTGTCTGAGTGACAGTATATGGTAGGTATAATTACAGATTGCATTGGATTTCTGTTTTATTTCAAGGAAGTTACAGTGAATGTACTATCAGAACAGACTGCAACAATTTAGGATCCTTATAGAATTTTATTGAGATTTTATGTGTATAGGGACACAAATAAAAGGACTCCCATATATAAGTAGTAATAATCAATTTATTGAAAAAAATAAAATAATGAAATTAGATTAATTTAAAATGTTTAATGCCAAATATGCCATAGAGTGCCAAATATGTTACACTGTGTAGTCTCATAAATATCCTGCCTTCCCCAGAAATTTCGGTCCAGAGAAACCTGTAAGAAAATGCAGATATGAAAATGCATAAATGATAAAAGATAAGAAAATGCAGAAATGGGAGCATTTTATTTGCTCCATTATATGCATATATAGAATTTTGATGGATTTTGACTATTAAGGTGTTTAATTGAAAATTTAAAGGTGGTTGTTCACCTAATTGGCAATTTTTGGTTTTGGTGCATATGCTTTACAAATGGCCTTGAGGCAATTTGCCACAAATGCAAAACCCAATACTAGATATTACATGCCTTGTAATAAAGGCCTGTCAGTTAACTTAAGAACAGGAAGAAAATGATTGAAAGAAATTACATTCATGCTAGGCTAAATAGTTGTCTTCTTTTATGTAGATAAACTAACAGCCAGTTATTTGGATAATTAGAACAGGAAGGAAATGAAAGTTTACATTACTGTGTCTTAAATGTTCTGTTCAATCAAGTCAGGTTAAATGCTCAATAGGGTGACTGGATACTTAATAAAGACACATACAGAAAAATATATAGCTTATGTACAGTTAAGCAAAGTAGAAATTGATATTTTTAAATTGCTAAAGGAGCAGCTCTTGAACACTTACTGTAAATGGCACATTGCTCTTTAGATGTTTATGAATGAAGTGCAACTCATGAACCCAGAGCCAGGTTTAGTCTCCTGGGAATATTCTTAATGGGATCCTAAATTTGAATGTCTGAGTAGCAGTCTCTCACTTTCTCCTCTTTCTTATACACACACCTAAGTTATGAGTAAACAACAGTGTTTGTTCATGTTAGCAACCAACAGTAAATCAAGAAAACATTAGCACTTATTGAAGAATAATCAAACCAACATCCTAAAATTCCCATCTTCCTTACTATGGGTTGTGAAGGTATAGAAAATCTGGCTTTTGGTTATAAATTCCAAAAATAATTAACAAAGGGTCTCTTGCATGATTAATAGAAATGCCAAAATATGCTCATATTGAAATATGTCCAGCTTCAGAATAGGACAGGAGGAAATGGGAGGCATTACAAAACTTTCTGTTTCAGAGGTGGGCCACAGCTGAGAGACTTCAACCAGAAGTTGGCACAGGAGAAACTTCTGTAACTCTTTTTGGTCTCTGCAGCTCTTAGGCCGCAGGAATGTCTAGCAAAATCCAGTCTGTTGTAGTTCAAAACTTCCATCCTAATAAGTGATTTCAGCTCAACAGATGTGAGCATGTCTATTTTGTAATTTTAGCTAATGCAAATTACTGCATAGAATCTTTGTGGTAAAGTTTAGCAATTTCGGTATCTAACATTCAGCAAAATAGTTCAGCAGCAAGCCTTGGGAGCAACTGATCAGCTCTTTAGTGTTTACTCCATAAAGAGAAGGCATAATTCCAAATCCTAAAATTGTTTCTTCAGCAGATCTGTATTGTTTTCTGTGTGCCTTAGGGCAGCCCAGCATTTACATTTTATTTTCAGCATAGCTGATAAGGAACTACAATTGCTCTATTTTCCCTTACATATTCCAACGTGCTTGTTGCAGCTCCTCCTAATGGATAATAACTTCATAATGATAAAGGTCATGGTACAAGATTACCTCATCATTTTTTAAAATATTTTTTTATCCCGCCTTTATTATTTTTATAGATAACTCAAGGTGGGGAACATACCGAATACTCCTTCCTCCTCCTATTTTCCCCACAACAACAACCCTGTGAGGTGATTTGGGCTGAGAGAGAGTGACTGGCCCAAGGTCACCCAGCCGGCTTTCTTGCCTAAGGCGGGACTAGAACTCACAGTCTCCTGGTTTCCCATTGGCTCCTTCCTAGGGCTGAGAGAGAGGCACTGGCCCAAGGTCACCCAGCCAGCTTTCCTGCCTAAGGCGGGAATAGAACTCACAGTCTCCTGGTTTCCCATTGGCTCCTTCCTAGGGCTGAGAGACAGGGACTGGCCCAAGGTCACCCAGCCGGCTTTCCTGCCTAAGGCGGGAATAGAACTCACAGTCTCCTGGTTTCTAGCCTGGTGCCTTAACCACTATTTGGTAGCATAGTGTCTTTTCTCTTCAGTTTTCCAGAAGATTTGATGTGTGGATTTACACAGTTTTTAGAAAAATATTGTATTAAACATAAAGAATACATTTATAAACAAGATACAAAAAGTTTATCTTGTAAAGGTAATATGATATTGTACTACTTTCTTGGTCTACCTGATGTCAGCCCCATAACTTTATGCAGTTAGGCCGCCAGTGTCCTGAGTTGTGATCCAGAATGCAGAAAAGACCGGAAGCTGTTACTCTTATGCTGTAATTCACACCGAATAGGTGCGTTGTCCTTTGGAAACTTGACTAAGCAAGGAGCTCTGCCTCCATTTAGGTATCTTTTCTCAGGGGAGATTTCTTCTACGAAATCCATGCATGCCGGTATGAATCCTGATACTTTCTCCAGTATGCTTTGTTTTGGGTGACTATCTGGTGTCCTCCGAAATAGGTTTCTGTATTTCTCATTATTGCTGTTTAAATAGAACAGCTTTAGAAGAATCAGCAGTAGATCATTTCTGTTTCCTCACCATCACAAGGAATTGTGTCCTCAATTTATTATTATATTATCTGTAAACACGGCCTCTTGTTGATCCACGCTAGCTATCAGACAAATAAGGTCCAGTTCAGATGAAAGAGCAAGACGTAACTGAATTTATATACTTGATTTTTATCAATTAAATGAAATGTGCACACCTTGTTGTCAGGTTCTCCAGGGAACCTGGGCCTGACAGCAGTGTATGTACAAGAAAATCTGGACCATTTCTATTCCAAGAGAATAATACATAAAATGTTTGGCTACCTCTCTCCCACTGTTTCTGCCCACCCAGTATGTTCAGGGACTGTGGGTATGCTCCAGGTCCCTTCAATTAAATGTTGCCATCTTATGGGACCTAGGAAGTGTGCCTTCTCTGTTGTGGCCCCTGCCCTTTGGAACGGCATTCCCCCAGAGATATGGATGGCACCCACTCGCCTGGGCTTCCGAAAAGCCCTTAAGATCGGGCTTTGGTCCCAGGCTTGGGGGTGGCAGGGCCCCCCTCTTGCGCTATGTTTCAACAGTCCGGGCTGTTTTGTCTATGTTTTTAACTGTTTTACCTTAGTATTAGATTTTGTAAGCTGCCCAGAGAGTGTAGGAGTGGGCAGCTGTAATAAATTTAATGAAATAAATAATACATGATTAATAATAATAAATACCCTTCTGTTGCCTGCAGTGGGGATTTTCAGACTGTTTTCCCCATAGCAGCCTGATTTTTTCAAGCCTGAAGATTACTGTCAAGCTTCTTGGTAACTAAAGACAATTTTGCTCAAACTATATTGTTTTTAAAACTGAACAGTACTCAAACATGCAGGTGAATGTTTTGTCTGTAGAATGTTAGTAATACTTATGTGCAAACTGCAGAGAATGGATGTTTCTGAATTATTTATGGGGGAATGGCATATTTGAGCCATGTTCCAGACTGCAGAATACAGAGTTTCATGTACAACTATAATAAAGTTTCCTTTGCAGACTTCTTAGCGGAAGTGAATTATGGGGAAATTATGCCTTTGGGAATAATATTGCCATTTGTTTAAGGCAGATGGCAAAACAAATTAAGTTATATAACAGTGCAATACCAAAGAAGAGAGGAAAAAAGGTTTACAAACTATTTGTGTTGGGTGCTTGTTTGTAAAGCAATACTATTTTTATGCTAATCCATTATTTTTGTAAAGAGGTCTCCATGAAAATCCTTTGTCTAGTCACACAGTGTAGCCACAGTAATGAAACTGCATTATTTATTAGATTTATATCTCACCTTTCGTTTAGGAGCTCGAGATGGTATTCATAGCACTTCCTCCCCAATTTTTCCCCACAGTAACACTGTGAGGCAGATTGGGCTGAGAGAGAGTGGCTGGCCCAAAGCCACCCAGTGAACTTCCATGGCTGAAGCTGGACCAGAACCCGGCTCTCCCTGCTCTTAGTCCACATTTTAATCACTACACCACACTGCTATTAATAGCTAAAAATTAATGTTAGCTGTTTAGACCTGGATAAGGTAAAAACAGGGTTTCCTGTATAGTTGTAGCCTTTCCAGTTTCTAAAGGTTCTTTTGTTAGAAAAAATAGGAAAAAAATAGAATTCTAAAAAGAAGGAGAAATTTAATTAGCATCTTATTTCTTGGTACGGAGGAAGGAAGTGGGTGAGTATCTCTCATAGTTTTAGAAATGTAGCCCCCTAGAAAGGGCAGTGGAAGAGCAGCTCATTAGGTGTTTGCAAATTTGTGCAATAAATATAGTGTGGACTGTTAATTTTTTAAAAGTTCAAATACATTTGCAACAGCAGTTCCAATGTATTTCATGGAAAAAAAGTAATTAAAACATGCACAATCTACTTAATTGAGCCATGGAGGAATATCTTATATAGAGTGAAAAAGCATACAGGTAGTCCTCGTTTAACTACCACAATTGGGACTGGCATTTCGGTTGCTAAGCGAAGTGGTCATTAAGCGAATCCGACCTGATTTTACGACCTTTTTTGTGTGGTCATTAAGCAAATCACCATGGTTGTTAAGTGAACCGCATGGTCATTAAGTGAATCACCGTGGTCATTAAGTGAACCACCTGGCCATTAAGCAAATCACGTGATTCCCCATTGATTTTGCTTGCCAGAAGCCAGCTGGGAAGGTTGAAAATGGCAATCTCATGACCATGGGATGCTGTGACGGTCATAAATGCAAACTGTTTCCCAAGTGCCCAAATCGTGATCACATGACCATGGGGACGCTGCGATGGTCGTAAATGTGAGCACTGGTTGTAAGTTGTTTTTTTCAGCACCGCTGTAAGTCTGAACCATCACTAAACGAATGGTCATTAAGTGAGGACTACCAATACATACTTTTGGAGAACTGACTAAAGGTGTAAAAAAATAATTACAATCTATATGTTTTTCATTTTGCAGGCATATATACACAACAGTTTTGCTCCTGTTGACTCACAACTGAGCATTGAATTGATTCTGCTAAATTAGTGATAAAGAGGAGATTCAAAAGTTATCTGGGTGGTACAGGTAGTCCTCGAGTTATGACCACCCGTTCAGCGAAAATTACGATGGCGCTGAGATGGGGATTTACGACTGATCCATGAAGTTGGGGCTGTCACAGTGTCTCCGTGGTCACATCGTGATCCAGGTGCTCGGGTGCCCGGCTCGCGATTACGACTTTGCAGTGAACTGCAGTCACATGATCACCATTTGCAACCTTCCCTGCTGGCTTCCCATAAGCACAGTGAGTGGGGAAGCCAGCAGGGAAGGTTGCAAGTTGCTCCTGTAAGTTGCTCCCATCACTTTTTCTCCCGAGGAGCCCCACTATGGAGTATGAGATCCCAGGGACTTCATACTCTGTAGCACTTCCCCACCTGCCTGCACTTTGTAGTGGCCCCTGCTGGCCCACCCGCGCTCCATAGCGCCTGCCCCCGGCATCCCCAACCCCCCATGGCACCTGTGCACCACCTGCACTCCTTGCCTGGGACTTCTGCCTCTTTCTGCTTAATGACCCGCGCGGCCCTGGGGTTATGACGGCAACCGGGACTGCCGGAATTGCCATCGCCAAGTGATGTGGTCATGTGATTTATTTCACTTCTTATAACGTGCTGTAGGAATAACCTTGAGGAGCAGGAGGAAGAGCCGCAACCAAGTCAACGGTCAGATAAAATAAAATTTTGAGTCCGAGGCAGAAATGTAATTTGAGAAAGTGCCTCAGGCTTGACCCTCCGTAGTTCTCTTGAAGATAAAGGGAGAGGCGCATTCAGACTTGCAAGATTCTGTTACTGTAACCTTATAATAAAAGAAGTATTCGCATTCATAACTTTGGTTTCCTAGTCCAGTCTCCCTCAAAGGGCTGACACTTATTGCAACCCTAACCGTTGCTGTACTTCCTTAAACAACCTTCATTGAGCATTCAAGTTCTGCCCTGATGATACTGGTTTCTTGAGCTCTAGAACCACAAATGTGTCTTCTCTTGGATTCCTGTCCATACAAGGAGAAAGTTTGGAAGGAGCCTATAGAAAACCTGAACATTTAAGAGAAGAATAAGATATATTCCTCCTTTCTGTATGTTAATTAATCATATACCATCTGTGTAGTAGCCAGTGGGGCCGCATCTGGGTAGGATTCTATCTCATCATTTTGTTGACTACAAAACATGGCTGTAAGAGATGGCAGTCCTATTGAAAATGATACAAATTACCTGGAGCTGGAAGTGGATATAGTACTAAATAATAAAAACCGAATGAGCCTTATTAAAAAAAAATATTGGCAGTAATAAAGTTGCCTAATTGATACTAAGTATACTACAGATATGATTCTGAATCTTCTGAGCTTAGGGATTTCTAATGCTGTTTTCATACTGTGATGTTTGGTGCTTGGTTTACTATAGGGCTTGACTGGGTTAAGAATTTTATGAAAGTGCATGGTGCAGTACTTTGCAGAAGCTAATGAAGTCTCCAACTGTTCAGTTTCAGAACTGAGAACTAGCTGGCTATCCTGCTTTAATTTTCATCAGGGAAAAGAAGGAAATGAATAAATAAACAATATGCATTGAATCCACTACATTTTCTGTACAACAGTCTGAAAGCCTGAAGTATGTTTTGCTTCAGAACAAAACATAGTCAGAAATTTGGATTTCTTTGACAGTATGTTAAAATGCTGTGATCCGCTAAAGCAGTGTTTCTCAACCTTGGCAACTTTAAGATGTGTGGACTTCATGCTGGCTGGGGAATTCTGGGAGTTGAAGTCCACACATCTTAAAGTTGCCAAGGTTGAGAAACATAACATTAAAGCACACCATGTCACCAATGGACAGCATCTGTTAGGGGAGTCCACCCCAGTTACTCTTGACTACGTCAATATATACTTGAAAGAGTTGTATAAAAAAGCAGTGCTAAAACTAAGCAGCACTTCTATAAAGTGAAGTTATAAAGAAATAGTTAAGCAAGTTTGCATAGAAAGAAGTCTGCACTGAGGTAATTCTGCAGAGGAATTTATAACCATATTAATAGGTGCAGAAATATTGCGGTGTATTTCCAATGTTTGGTTTTATTGTTTGTTGAGAATAGTATGCAACATAATTGCTAATAATAATCTGCGCCCCATCCCAGAAGAATGATTAGTATTAAAGTGCAGAATAACCCTATTACATTGAACTTTTGAAAATAATTTTATTTTCTTTATGAGTAAGTGAGCGAAGAAAAAAATGTTCTTTGAACAGTTTGAGAAGCACAAAACCTAGAATTATTTCATTATTTATGTTTTCTTTATTACCAATATTTCTAGCCACTCCATTCTGGCTCAGAGCAGCATGCAATATAATTTACTTTTTTTCTCCTTTTAATACTAAATGTTCTAACACTTTACCATCTGTCTGAACTCATGGACAGCAATTGGCAACCTTAAGATTGCATGGATCCTTTTGGGGGAAAAAAAGCAACTGTTCTGTAGTGGATTTGATTTTCCTCCATTGAGAAATAAAAATGTCTTTTCAATTGTCCCATTTTGTAAGAAGATGAGAGCACTTAATTAACTGGGTTAGTGGCTGCAAAACGAAGCATAGTCCTGTTCATATATCTTTTTTTTTAAAAATATCTTTCTTTATAGGCTCACAAAAGCTAAAGCATTGATCAAGATGATTGCCAGAATATTCCCTCAGCAGGAGAACTACCTTTCCCCCACCCCCCATGGTAAATTCACAGAGATACATTTAAAAGCTCTATAGGTTCCCCTTTTTATTATTCCTTATTAGAGCCCAGCTGTGTTTAATGAATTGGAAAAGAAGCAAGCCAATAAAAGGTATGTTCCTTGTCAGAGGAATACTGAATGGGGTGTGTGTATGTGTATAATTATACTGCAAAACTTCAGAAGCTTAAAGGAAAGGCAGCTTTAATACTGTGAATCTGAGAGATCAAGAGAAGGGAGCTGGCAAGCACCAGATTAAGATGAGGCCAAAGGTAAGTAGTGCCCAGTAAGGCACCTTTTCAAGGAATACTGGTATTTGAAGTTACTGTTGCTGGTGTCTATTCTGCGGATAAAAAAATACATTGATGCATACGATAAGGATAGGTTGGTCCAGGCCTGCGGTTTTTAAATTTCAAAGACTCTTGTGTGTTTCTTTTAACAATTACAAAGGGATTTCATTGCATGTTCTGCCTCCTCCCATGGGCAGTACTGGTATGAAAATCTACAAGTGCAGCATAAAAACTAGAAATGTGAAACATAGAAAACTAGAATGATTAAACCCTGAAATTTAGCAATATTTTAATGAGATCACAAAAGTCCTATTTTTTAAAGTGAACATTTACACCTTTAAGGTTGTCCAGCATTGAATGCTTTCTACTGTTGAATCAGTCCACAAATATGTGTCCATGGTCACTATGTGTCCTTGATGACATTTATATGTATAAAAAGGTAAAGGTTCCCCCCGCACATTTGTGCAGTCGTGTCCGACTCTAGGGGGCGGTGCTCATCTCCGTTTGTTAGCCGAAGAGCCAGCGTTGTCCGAAGACGCTTCCACGGTCATGTGGCCGGCATGACCCACGCGGAACGCTGTTACCTACCCACCGAAGTGGTACCTATTCATCTACTTGCATTTGCATGCTTTCGAATTGCTAGGTTGGCAAGAGCTGGAGCTAGTGTGGGAGCTCACTCCACACGCAGGGCTAGGGATTCGAACCTCCAAACTTGCAATCTTCCGATCGACAAGCCTGGCGTCTTGCCCGCTGAGCCACCACGCCCCTTTTTATATATATACATGTATTCATATATACACACCCTATATACCTACCCACATAAATACATGCACATATACATACATACATACATACATACATACATACAGAAACATACAAATATACTGTAATGCTGTGTAGTGGTTAAGATAGTAGACTAGGAGTGGGAAGACCCACGTTTTAGTCCTCCCTTAGATACCAAAGCCAGCTGGATGACTTTGGGTGAGTCACTTTCAGCTGAAAAACATCTATCTAGCACAGGGCTTTCCAAAGTGCCGCCGCTGGCAACAAACCAGCAGCGGCGGTGGCGTGTGCACGGCGGCGGCGCGGGGGCATGCGGCGGCGCACGCGTGCATGGTGGGCATGCGGCAGCACGTGCGTGCATGGCGGCAGCCTCCGCTAAAACGCGGAAGCACTGCTCCCGCGCCGCTGCCGCCATGCACGTGCGCGCCGCCACTTCCGGGTGGTGTGGCGACACACCACGCTGTGTGTGGCGACACACTTTTGTGTTGCGACACACAGTTTGGAAAACTCTGATCTAGCAACTGGCATTGGACCAGTGTGGTAGATTATGGTCCATAGCCTTAAATGAAGTGCCTTCATCCTGATTGATTCAGATCTTTAACCTAGAGTTATGAGGCACAGGGAAGTTATATTAAAGTATTTTTAAAAAATAGCAGTAAACAGTGGTTAAGACGCCAGGCTTGTTGATCGGAAGGTCGGCGGTTCGAGACCTGAGTGCCGTGTGACGGAGTGAGCTCCCGCACTCGCCCCAGCTCTTGCCAACCTAGCAATTCGAAAGCATGCAAATGCAAGTAGATAAATAGGTACCACTTCTGTGGGATGGTAACAGCATTCTGCGCCGGCCACATGACCGTGGAAGCGTCTTTGGACAGCGCTGGCTCTTCGGCTAAGAAACGGAGATGAGCACCGCCCCCTAGAGTCGGACAAGACTATGCAGGAGAAACCTTTACCTTTACCTTAAACATAGACAGGGCTTTGAGCAAAGATTATTTCAGTATATAATAGAAAGAAACTAATTAGCCTTCCAATTTAATATATTTGTTTTAAAAAATTGGTTAGATAAGTAGCATTGCCCTTGGACTACTCTCCTATATATCTGACACTTTAGAGACTGAAGAAAAAGATTATTGAACAAAGAGCAGCAGTAATTATGTTCTTACATAAACAAGATTGTGGGAGGATCCTATGGAATTTGAAGATTGCACAGGAGGCCTGATCACAGTGGGTCAATTTGATGTACATATGTCATAGGGGTGACACACTGGATAGGGAGTGCAAGAGAAGTGTAAATTGAATAAATGAAAGAAGAGAAATAGATATAGAATTAAAATGCAAATATTACTCTCTCTTTTTGAGCAATGGGAAAGGTTTGTCTCTCTCTAGAAGAATCTAGGGGATAAAAGGGAAGACTGAGTATTAGAGACAGTTACATTTGTTGGGGATATAGGGACCATAAGAGCTCTTTAGATGCTTGTAGCAATATATTGTGAAGGACTTGCCCTGGAAATTCTGTGAAAGGGCAGTGTGAAGCAGTGTGTTCCTTTGGAAATCTAATATATTCAATTTAGGTGCTGCCCAACTCCAGAATAATTTAATAATAATAATTTGTTAAATGCCGCCTGACTCCCAACAACTGACTCTGGGCAGCTCACAATATAACAAAAATGCAATTTAAAAAGCCCAAGCCAACAAAAACAAATAGAGTTAAGACAAGATAAAGAACAAGATGGCAGATCCAGCCAACAGCACAAAGAAACATATATTATGGGCTGCTGCCACCCTATCCCAAGGCCTGCGAGAACAGCCAGATGAAAAACAACTAAGTAGATGGGAAAGGAATAAGTAGAGGGTTAATTTATTTATTTGTCATATTTATATCCCGCCCATCTCCCCCACAAGGAGGGACCCTGGGCGGTTAATATTGAATAGGAAGGAGATGTAACAATAGGAATGGAATGCTTTGCCCTAAGAGCTGCATTTCATGTGGATCTGACCAAGGGATATCTTTAGTAGACACTCTAGATGTCTCTTCCGGCATGTCATTTCCCTTCGTTCCTTGGAGAACCACGGGGCACGCGCTGTGAGAGGCCCCATAGGAGGCGGTCCAATCCAAGGGCCTCATCACATGCCCGTTCCAGGCGATGACTAAGGCTTCAGTAGGACTGCCCATCAGGTCCTCGGGAAAAGCCCCAAGCTCCCCCTAGAACCCAACAGGTCTATTAGTCATCTGATGCAGACTGATTTCACAGGCCTTACTTCCCTGCAGGAATACAGGAAGACTAAATAGAAACCAGTCGGATGCAAAAGTATTTCCCCAATTCACATGTTTTCTGTACATTTATGCAATGCATTCACAACCTTGGATCCTGAAATCAAGCAAGACACAGAAAAGAGAGGTTGGAACTTGTAGTATAAGAAAGAATACATTTTTTTTCTTGCACTATTCCCCTCCCCCCATTTTTCAGCTGAGAAGCCACAGCTTGGGAAAAAAACAAATAATAGAAATCTCCAGCATTTCAGGAGACTAACATAGCAAATATGTTTTGAATCAACATCATAGACAATTATGCTTTGTACACTGTGATACTTTAATCAGTTCCAAAATTCTGCTCTTTGTTTAGGTATGAAGATTAAAAACAAGCAAACATTGCCATGTTTTCAGTTGGTGGGACCATCTTGATTTTATTTATTTATTTATTTTATTTATTCAATTTATATAGCCACCCATCTCAGACCAGTGACTCTGGGCGGCTAAGAACAATAAAAACAATAAAACAAAACAATACAGAAAATTAAATATAAATACAGCCAAGAGATCTTAAAACCATTGGTGTCAGCACAACCATGAAACGGGGCCCTTAGCACACTTGGGGCCCCAGGCCTGGGCACAAAGCCAGGTCTTCAAGGTCTTCTGAAAAGCCAAAAGGGTCGGGGCCATCCTAATCTCAGGAGGGAGGATGTTCCAGAGGGCAGGCGCCACAGCAGAAAAGGCACGTCTCCTGGTCCCCGCCAGCCGACATTCCTTGGCTGATGGGACCGGCATGCCCATCCTGCCAGACCGGATTGGACGGGTAGAAACAACTGGGAAAAGACGGTCCCTGAGGTAACATTGTCCCAAGCCATGAACAGCTTTAAAGGTGACAATCAGCACCTTGAATTGCACCCGGAAACACACTGGCAACCAATGCAGCTCCTGAAGCAGTGGTGTTGCATGTGTCGAGTAGCCGACACTATTTGCAACCCGGGCAGCTGCATTCTGTACCAGCTGAAGCTTCCGAATGCTCTTCAAGGGCAGCCCCATGTAGAGCGTGTTGCAATAGTCCAAACGGGAGGTCACGGCATGAGTGACTGAGTAGAGCCTCCTGCTCCAGGAATGGACGCAACTGGCACACAACCCGAAGGTGTGCAAAGGCCCTCTTAGCCACGGCTACCACCTGCTCTTCTAGCAGGAGCTGTGAGTCCAAGAGGATCTCCAGATTGCGCACCAGGTCTGTCTGGGGCAGTGCCACCCCATCCAGGACCAAAGATGGAAAAACCTTGGAACTGGGAGGCCCAAACTCAGTCTTGCTTGGGTTGAGACAGGCACTGAGATAGGACATCCATGGCATCACTCAGACAGCCCGGGGAGGAGATATAAAGCCCAAACAGCCGGCTCACCTCACCCAGTGGCCTCATGTAGATGTTAAATAAGAGGGGCGAGGGCACCGAGCCCTGTGGCACCCCACACAGTAGGGGCCGTGGACTGGACCTCTCCCCTCCTACCAACACCGACGAACCGACCCCGGAGGAAGGAGGAGAACCAGCGCAACACAGTGCCACCCACTCCCATCTACCGAAGCCGGTCCAGAAGGATATCATGATCGATGGTATCGAAGGCCGCCGAGAGGTCAAGAAGAGCAAGGATGGAAGCACTGCCCCCATCCCGCTCCCACCAGAGGTCATCCAAGAGTGCGATCAATGCCGTCTCAGTCCCATATCCCGGCCTGAATCCTGACTGAAAGGGGTCCAGATAATCCACTTCACCCAGAGCCCTTTGAAGCTGCCGTGCGACCACTTTCTCAACAACCTACCCTAAAAAGGGGAGGTTGGAGACTGGACGAAAACTAACTTTTGCCAACTATAGGTTTACCCTGGAGAGTTAGCTTTCCAGACAAATATGAGATACAATTCTTTTAATTCTTTAAAAGCATACATATAAGTACGATGCAGATTATTTGGCCTGTAAATATAATGGGGCTATGCTAAGGTTGGTACAGTTGATAGGATGGAAATCATATGAATGAATTCTCCTTTTGTCAGAAATAAATGAACTTAAATTAAAATAAAATGACCATATTAGAGGTAAAGTAGGCTAGACCTCTTCTTGGTTTCTCAATACAGCAACATTTCAGTCGTGTTACTTTCACCTGACTCCCTAGACCAGTATTTCTCAACCTCAGCATCTTTAAGATGCGTGGACTTCAACTCCTAGAATTCCCAACCAACTAGCATGCTGGCTGGGGAATTCTGGGAGTTGGTCCACACATCTTAAAGTTGCTGAGGCTGAGAAACACTGCCTTAGACCTCCCAATCTACTTCTCCAGTGCATTCTATCTCACAAACTCTGTTGCTAGTTGAAATGTTAGCTTCACGCTTAAATGGAAAATGTGAAGGCCTCCTTTCAGAAACACTTCAAAAACCTTCAGCCACAAAATGAACTTGCCCTGCCTCTATGGACCTTTAAACTTGTCTTTGCAATGTTAAATCATAAGTTACTTTACTCGGTTTGAAGAAAAGCTCTGTGAGCTTGCAGAATTAGATTTATTGTATTTTGTATTTTGTTGTGTCTTGATATCTGCAGCCGGTTTGGTCTAGTGGTTAAGGCAACGGGCTAGAAACCAGGAGACTGAGAGTTCTAGTCCCGCCTTAGGCATGAAAGTTGGCTGGGTGACCTTGGGCCAGTCCCCCTCTCTCAGCCCTAGGAAGGAGCCAATGGGAAACCAGGAGACTGAGGGTTCTAGTCCCGCCTTAGGCATGAAAGTTGGCTGGGTGACCTTGGGCCAGTCACAAACACTCAGCCCAACTCACCTCACAGGGTTGTTATTGTGGGGAAAATAGGAGGAAGGAGTATTAGGTATGCTCGCCGCCTTGAGTTATTTATAAAAATAATAAAGGTGGGATAGAAAATAAATAAATAAAAATAAAAAAACAAAATATATCATCTGAAGTATTTTGAAGAACACAGTATTGTGGTATTTTTGACTATTATAAATAGGCTTATGGAAAATCTGCTTAAGTTATGAAGCAAATGCCAAATAATAATAATAATAATAATAATAATAATAATAATAATAATAATAATGGATAAATAAAATAATGATACCTTCCTATGCAGTAATAATCAATATTAGTATTACATTAGTAACCAGTTGTATTCGTATTACATTAGTAACCAGTAGCTAAACTGGGCCCATAACATGGCAAGGATAGTTTTATATGATTTTACAATTTGTTAAGTTACTGTATTAAAATTCAGAATAATGAAAAATGTTGCAGCTCCATATAGATATTCTTGTTTGGCTGTTGGGTGCACTGTTGAGCTAAATGAAACATGAAAAGCTTTCTGTGTTGTAACAAAATAAGTACAGGATGTGCTACAGCAGATTAAAAATTAAAAACAAACCTTTAAATTTCAAAACTATTTTCAGACATAAGAAGTCAGAAGAATTCAAAAGTTATTTTGTAACTTGTGTTCCAATTGCAACAAGATGTAAGATTCCTTATCAATTGTTTATTCAAGATGGCAAATCAAAGCCTATTTAAGTACAATCCTAAAGATATATATTCAGAACAGTGTCTCATTAGCTGAATTATTCCCTGCTATGTATTTTAGCATTGGAGTCTAAAGCTGTTTTCTTTTTTTAAGAAGGTATCTCAGCTATCACAGAAGGAATTTTTCATTCAAAAGTATAACTGGTTGGATCTGCAGGTTCATACTCAGAGCAAGTTTAGTGAATATGATTTATCTTTGCAGAAAGATCTGTTCTTCTGTATTCTTGATTCTACCTTATTTTTAATAATGTTTTACACACAGACACACACATAAGATTTGGGTCTAATATCTTCAGATTTTAGACAAATTGATCATAAACACCTTTCCTATTATTTACAAGCATGACATAATTTTTTTCTTGCATTAACATCAGAAATAAATATAAATAAGCATATCCCCAACCTTTATTGTCAGTGAATCCAGCAGGTATTCTGCCTCCCCTATGACATACCTAACTAAACTCGAGGTACACGACCATCGGGGGGCCTTTACTCTGGCACGATGTCACGCCCTCCCCTCAGCTGTCCTTGAAGGCCGATACAGGAAGATTCCTTACCCAGAGAGAGAAGGCCCCTGTGACTCTGGTCCAGAGCTTTCCAAACTGTGTGTCGCGACACAAAAGTGTGTCGCCACACACAGTCTGGTGTGTCGCCACACAACCCGGAAGCACTGATCATCATCAGCGCTTCCGGGTTTTCCTGCGGTGACACACCAATTGCAGCGCGCAAAACCTGAAAGCGGCAGCAACGCTTCCGGGTTTTTGCGCACTGCCGCACTTCCGGGTTTTCCCGTGGCGACACACCAACGCCGGTTGGTGTGTCGCCGCGGGAAAAACTTTGGAAAGCCTTGCTCTGGTCACATAGAAACAACAGAGCATGTGCTCCTCCAATGCCTGTATTATAGAGACATTCGAACTAGTCTCATTTTACCATTATTGTATAAATACCCAGGGCACTCAGGACTACTTTACACCTCCCTGCTGCTGTCAGATAGCACTTAAAATTCACCAGATGATGACTGGTGCCACAAACTAGCATTTAATTTTAATATTAATTTACTAGAGCAAGGGTCGGAAATGGTGGCTCGCGAGCCACATGCGGCTCTTTGGCCCCTTGACTGTGGCTCTTCCAACCGGCAGGGGCTGCGGGAGTGAGGTGGGGCTGCCCCTTCCGCGGCCGGAGCAGGTGAGGGCTGCGGAGTCCCGTCGCTGCAGGTTCTCCCGCTTCGGTCGGGAGGCGAGCCGTCCCTGTGCCCCTTCGGGTGCAGCCGCATCTTGCCGGCAGTGCGCAGAGGCCGGGACCTGGGTCCAGGGTGCCTGGGAGTGCGCGAGGCAACGGCAGAGGAGGCAGGGCGACGCTTCGCTCGCCGTCCGCCCATCGCGGCTTACTTGGACCCTGGGGAGAGGGCCGCCCACCCACCCCGTCGAAGAGAGCGACGCGCCGAGGGAACCGAGGGAATCTTTACAATTGCTTTTAATGCATCGTTGATCCCTGGCCCAGGATCCAAACGGGAAGAGCAAAAGAGCCCTCAGGACTTCACGTGCCTTCAGGCTGCTGGGGGAAAAGGTAGTTCGCTGAGCGGCACCAGCGACGCTAAAAGCGGCAGCAAGAGCAGCTGTTGGGGAAAAGGAAGCCTGGTAGGAAACGCGGCCAATTCTGGGGCCCCGCTCCATTGAAAGCGCGGCTGGGAGGGGAAGGGAACAGAAGGGGAGGCGAGGGGAGGTGAAGCGAGGTGCCCGTTGAGTGTTGTGGGCGACTTTGGAGCCCGTCGTGGAGCCGCTGCGTTTTGCCCCCTCCCTTCCCAAGGCTGCTCCGAGGGAACGGAGCTCGCTCCCCCCTCCCCGCGTTTCTCCGTGGAGCGACAGGACCCAATGCAGTACGCCACCCCGCGCTCGTCCTCCTGCTCTTCCCTGCGGGCTGCGTTCCAGTGAGCGGCTGCGCTTGGCCAGGAGAGGCGGGGGTCCCGAGTGGTGGAGCCCGGGAGCAGCAGGGCCCGGCTGCGGCGTTTTTCCCTCTCGGATGAGGAAGAGGAGGGTTTTGGAGGAGGCGAGGAAAGGAGAACCCGGTTCGCTGAGCTCCGCCAGGCCTAATTCAGCATTTCCCGGTTTCCAAGCACCCTTTATAACCAGGAGCCATTTACGGGGGAATCCGGAAGAGAAGCGACTGGAGCAGTCGAGCCTCTCTTTCCCTTCTCCTTCTTCCAAACCTCCCCCGCCCCCTTCCACGCGATTGGCTCCCACCCGAAAACCCCGCCCCCTTCCATGTGATTGGCTCCCGCCCGCAAACCCCACCCCTTCCACGCGATTGGCTCCCACCCTCAAACCCCGCCCCCTGGCTCTCGAGTGATGTTATAAATGTTATAAATGTCAAAATGGCTCCTGGCATAAAAAAGTTTGCCGACCCCTGTACTAGAGCACTGTATTTACAGATATACTAACCTTTATGGTCCCCCACACTCATCTAATGCTCCTACCCCTTCCCCTAGATTTCCTTTCCTTTCCTTTCCTTTCCTTTCCTTTCCTTTCCTTTCCTTTCCTTTCCTTTCCTTTCCTTTCCTTTCCTTTCCTTTCCTTTCCTTTCCTTTCCTTTCCTTTCCTTTTTCCTCTAGACTTTTGTGTTTTAGCTTTTTATTTCTGTGCTTTAGCTTCTTATATTAGATTTTAATGTACCTTCTATGCTTTTAACTGACTGTACCCCATCCTCCTTATGCTGGTCTTTGATCGTAATAAAGATTTGTTTGTTGTATAAACAAACATAATTGCTGATTTCACCCGTGGCTCTTCTCCAAAAGATTTTGGTTTGCCTTAGGAGCGCCATGGCAGTATCATGGTTGGTTCTTAGAGAAGATAATTGCAGAGCTGGTTTGGTGCTGGCTTTTGATATTTTCCCACAGTGCATAGCTGTTAGCCTATGAAATGTTGATTCTGCCTATAACTGAGGAGCTGATTTTCAGTCCCTGGAGAGTAGAGAGCTATGCAAAAATGAAAATACGTTTTGGTGGAGCATCGTTTTGGTTATGTTTCAGACAAAACAAAATCCAGAGGGATCCCAGAGTGTTTTTACTGATCAAGGAGGGCAAGGGTGGTGTGAGTTACCCCTCTCTTCCCTTCTCCTTGGTCTGCCCATCCCTGACCTTCTCAGTGCCTTCCCCTCCCTCCTCTGCCTTCATCTCCAATGATGGCCCAGCAAGCAAATCCCATCAGCCCGACTGTCCCTGATCTTTCCTCACCCACATCGTATCAGCCACCACCAATGTACTGACTTATGTGCCTGTTCCTTAGAGTGGTGGTCTCCATAATAAGGAACAGGCTTCCAGGGCAGGATAGCTCACCAGCCAGTCTGGCCCATTTTCCTAGTGCTTTTGCTCCCTCTGCATAGCCATTACTGATGTCTGCACATGCCATCAGTAAGGAAACCCCTTAGCACTGTTCCCCCCTCCCCCCGGCCTCTACTTTTTCATGGAGCAATCACATTTTGGTCCATATCTGGAACAAAGCAGCTCATTTTATTCTCTGTATGAACCAAAACATCCAACATCCATGTTTTAGTCTAGGTACAGACCATCCCAAACAGCTGTTCTGTACATTGAATGGTTTGAGCACACAACATTTTTCACCTCCCTATTGGATAACTTGTCAAAATACAATGAATCTACTTCCACTATCATATTTTAGTAATCAACTCTGCCATCAGTTTCCCCCTGGCTTTGTCCCAGAACTGTACCACTTTCAAGATGAACTTTGAAAGCATGCAACAGCAGGTTTTCTTGTTCCACTTTCAGACTGGCAGTGTCACATGTGGGAAAATTTTCTGTAAAGTTGTGCCTGCTCACTTAAATAGCAGCCAAGAACTGGTGCTTTCTTGATAATAAACTAAAGCTTTTTCTCATCATTGCCTTCCACTTTCTTCTAAGTACTTTCTCATTTCTGGAACTTTTTAAAAATGATTCCTTTCATTTCATGCTCTCTTACCAGAAAGGCTGCCCCCAATCATAACTCAGTGGTACCACACCTACTTACCAACTGTTCACTAGAATCTGTATTCCTGTAACTTCCATTATTCCATGTTCAATGAGAGCAAATGTGTCACTGCTTGCTTTTGTAAGATGCTTGCTTAAGTTTTGGCATATCTCTCCTCACTCCCTACTGTAAGACTATACATACCCAGTTCCCTCAATCTCTTCTTGTAAGGTCAGTGGTTGATGACCCTGATGTTGAGTCCCATATCTTTAGAAACAACTAGGAACATCAAAAATTGACACAGTGCCAGAACCGCCTTTAAATCATACATTATTCAGAGAAGTGCTGTCATGGCAACCTTGGAAAACGTACAGTGCAGGTTTTGTTGGATCAGTTTCTTCTGCTGTGTATGCACCCTATTGAGGTGCACGGAAGGTACATGCATTATATTGGTTAACAGTTCATTTTGTCTTTCTGAGAAAATATAATCCTGTCAGATGCTATTGTACCTTAAAAGACAATGCTGCCCCCTCCGCCCTGCACTCCGCCGCCCCCTGCTGCTCCCAGCTGACCTTCACCATCTTCTTCCTCCAGCTACTGACCCAGCCTGGCCCTTCGCGAGGCAGCTCCTTGCGTGGCCTTCCCGAATTCTATGATTCTATGAATAACGGAGCCAGAAATGCTAATTTATGTTGAGAGTTTCAGCATGTACTGTATGTGTTACTGATTTTAGTATTACAGTCCATTCCTCCTTAATGCTAAGCAAGATCTGAGTAATAGCATTCCTGTTCCCTGAATGATTGTCCTGGGTTTGAGATAGTCTAGTGATGTGATCTGCTGCTAGATTTGTGGTCAATTCTAATTTATCAGACTTCCCCAAGGTAGTGTCCTCCTTTGAATAGTTATACTGTCTGAGGATGGTGGGAGATGAATCTCAAAGAAGTTGGGGGCACCAGGCTATAGAAGGCTGTAATGTATGTGCTGCTTTACACTGATTGTAAATATTCATATTTTCATACAACATTTTGTGTGCCAGTAAGTACATTGAATAGTAATACTTTCATTTGTAGGTATTAAAAGGGGGAATTATTAAGTCCTCTTGAGTTTAATAGTTACCTAAAAAGGTTACAGTGACAGGGAAAGTTAAGTACAAGTTTTTTTTCCCTTGTTTTTCTAGCGTTTCAATCCAAAGCATTTAACTGTGGCTGAAATTTGCCCTCGTTTCAAAAAAGTTAGTTTTTGAACATACGTACACTCATGCTGTGCTTGCAATGAAGGCATTCTGTCCTTGGAAAGACACTTCTCTGGTGTACAAGCACTTGCTCTTTTCTTGATGAACTTTAAGGGTGGTGATGGGAAGTGAATGGCTTTTCCTCGAATTTTACAGTAGCTGTAGTTCTTCATGTTAAGTGGCTTTTGCTTCTGGAGGTTCTCATAGCCAGTTCAATAGGTGAACAGTAGGGTCTGAATGGATTGGAGCCAGAATTGGGCATTTGTAGTCTCTGTGTCCTCCAGAAGAGTCTCCCGATTACTCCCTGGACATGTCAATAAAGGGAAGTGAAGGAAGTTCCCATTCCGAGAATAAATGGAACCTGTGAATCAGAATTGTGGGAAACACCTGGAGTCATAACAGACAGTTTGACAAGCTTAATAATTAAGGTACATTTAGGCAACGTCAGGGTTTTCAGTGTTCTATTTAAAATGGAACCAGTCTGGGTGAATTCTTGCTAAAGGCTCATGTAAAAAAATTGAGCAAGAAGCAAAGCATGAAATTCTGTTGCAGCTCAGCACCTGCATTTCACTCAACTGGGCACTCACTGGATTATCTTTTAGGTGTTTTTTTATTAAGTTTTATTAAATATCTATTAATTTTGTTATTTGTTTATTATTGTTCCTTTTATTTTCTTGTGAGAAAACTATGAAATGATGACACTTCAAGTTTCTGCAAATTTGTTATAGGATAATCAATTCAGGAGACAATTGCCCTAGAAAAATAAATCATGCAAGTCTTAAAATAGTGATTGAATTTGTTATTGTATATTTACTGCCAAAGTGGGAAACAGGTATATGTAAGATATTTTCACATGCCAAAATAAATTACCATTGGATACTTCGCACTCTGACTTGGGTGGATGACAGTTCCATTTTGTTGCTTTGTCTCAGGCAGCAAAATATCTTGGGCTGGTCCCACAAAGTAGCCATTAAGAAAGTTTTTGAATATAATTACCGGTATTCACCAGGGCTACATGCATAGTACAAGAAAAGCAGCAATTTTAACCTACCTATGCTTTTATGTTCTAGATATGAATGCATTGGAGAGCCAGTGCCCAAGAAGATTGCAAGATTTCGATTCAAGTCATGGTAACTTTCAGTTACTTCACCCTTCAGATGTTCTGCTTCATAACTTGCCTTGTGACATGGAACAAGATTCAGAAAATGGAGGCATGGAAGAAAAGATTGTTTATCTCTAATCCCTCCATCTGTAATGTTAATACAGTAGCACTTTGGGATAGCATTTCTAATTGTAGTTACTCTTTATTCAAATTGCTTTGCCAGTATATTATTTATTTCAAAATGCAAAATTTCCCTATCCATAGGATACAAATTAAGTTATTTTTGAAAATATTACTGTAATATTTAAATTGTGACATTTGAAACATTGATGGCTCTAAAACTAGACCTGATGTATATATGTACATATACATATGTGTTTGTATGTCTGAGGTAAGATTATCACCGTTGGACTAGGTTAGGTGGAAAGATATTTGTTTTAGATTATGTACACTATCTGTAATATGAGCAACTGAGATTTAAGAACGCAACTTCAATTTTTTTTTTAAAAAAGCACCAAGTGATTTCAAATGATATGATGGAAAAACAGGAATGAGAACCTCAGTCTGGTGGTTGTTGTACTTTCTGAGTGCACAGTGGTGGATTTACTATAAACTTTTATAAGCATCAATCCAATCATGAACAATTTACCTCAGGTTGGTTCCCTTCAGATGCATTGGATTTCAGTTCGTGAAATCACCAACAAGCAGGCATCAGGTTGGAGAAGGCTGATGTATCTGCATTGTTCTCAATTACTTTCCAAATTATGTGACCATAGTATGTCTTTCATATTAGTTCCATAACATGCACACAGACATTATTGTGTCCTGACATAGTGATGAAAAGGCCTAGAAAAGTATGTGCTGATAATCTAGCTTAACCCAGGTCACATATCTCTGGGTGGGGAAGCACACCTATACACTTGAAATAAGACCTCTTCTGAATCTCACTATATCCTTTCAATTGAATTATCACACTAGGATCTCTCCCACATTATAGTTTAGCAGGTTATTTTTATCTTGTTTCCACTGTGAACCTTTTGATCTATAGTCTAAGGTGGTTCTAATATTATATCTTAACAGCAAAGAGCTTTAGGAAATGAATTCATGGCCACATATTCGTCATTCCAAACTACATTTGTTTATTGTATCATTCCTTAGTAGACATTTTTGTCATTCTCATCTAGTATGTACATCTCTTGCTTTCCAGGGGTCAGTTTTATGTGTTACCTTAGAATTTGTTCTTACCTATTGAGAGTGCCCTTTCATATCAAAAGCAGCAAAATCATGACATTTCTGTCTCACATGGGACAGAAGACTAGGAGGGAGAATAAGAGCAAATGTAGGATTTTTATTTTTTTAAACAATTAATCAAAATCCACTGATTTTTTTTCACATGCATGGACTGTAAATCAGTATATACCTTTCAGAATGCAGAGCTTTGATACACTATAATAAATAAGGATTTTTCTGTACATTTTGCAAATGAATTGTGTACTTTTTAAATGGAATTAGTACTTTCGATCTCCAAATGTGTGTTTGTGTATGTGTGTGTGTGCTAGAAAGAGAAGCTGACTGCATGTATATAATTTCCATATGACATATGGAAAAGTCCCAACTGAGCTGAGCATAACTCCTAGTGTCCATAACATGGACACGTCCATGTAGTTTTATTGACAATCAGAAAGTGGTACCCCACAACTGCCTTCTGGGATTGTTTTTGTTTTTTGTTTTACTGTCTAGTCAACAGTTGCAGGATTTCATGGTGGGACTGGTTGTTTAGGAGTCCCATCCAAGGACTAATCAGGCCTGACTTAGCGTTTTAGCTTAGCTTTCTCAAGAAAAGCCAAGATGCTGCCATAAATCAACTAATTACAGTTTGTTTCACTTACAGTCACTACAATGGTGAAACTCTTAATATTGCAGGATGTTATAATTCTTGTAGGGCAAAGAGGGTTTGTGCAGGTTGCCTTAGGATTCAGACAATGGTGGCTTGTCATTTCCTCACTCTTACCGTTCAACACTTCCTTCAAAGTACTCTCTTTAGCTATGAATGCTACCCTACAATTTCCCCCCCTGCCTGTATACATTGCTACTGATCACTTAATTTAAACAGCAAACCTGTAGTAATACTGTATGTTACAAACTCCTAAAAACTATGCTTCCTTGCCACCTGGTGAAAACTAGATAGTTCCTCCCCACCTCCTTTTTTTTTTGTTTCAGCTATGGATGAAACATTAATCCTGTATTTGCAGGAGTTCTTTTTCTCACTGGATAGATGATCTCCCAGGTGTCCCATCTCCTAGATCCATTTGACACAGTCCAGCTCTGGAAAATGCCCTTGAATGCAGCTTGTTAGCTTGGTGACCTTTCTTAATTTATTGAAATAGGACACTTCACAGTGCTTGCTAGAATAGCACCATAATGAATTGAAGGCTTGTTGTGAAGGAGAGGGCGGGGTTGTTTGTTGATTCATGGAGAACTAAAAGTGGTGGTGGGGGGAGTAAACTCATTGATTGGCGGGTTTGAGGTAGAGAAAATGAGCACAGATTGGCTGGCATTTTCAGAGCTCAGCTATTAGTTTGCTACAGTTGAGCAGTGATTAGCTGAATTTGTTCTCTGCAAGTTCAAGGGCCATGCTAAATCATTCAGGTTCAACAGAGGGGGGAAGATAAAATGGGGGCATTGCAAATCAGGTTAAAGTATCTTGGGATATATTAAAGTGGATAACGGTGAGGCAGCATTTCACATCTGTGTCAGTGCAACAATGAAACATGGTGGAAATAGCAGTGGGTGGTTATAGGTTGTTAGAAGGTAATCTTACCAAGGTTCGTCCCAAGCTGGGAATGAATAGACACGCAGGCAGTTGCTGGAACAGAGGTTTGCAGGTTTATTCCCAAGAGCATGTGCAGAGTACAAAGTACAGAGTATGCTGGTTGGAAGGTGGCCACACCTGTATTTCCCCCACAGGCCATTTATATAGGAGAGCTTGGTTGTTGCTATGCAAAGGTGTTCCCGCCCCCTAGGAACCTGAGAGAAGTGTAATTTGCCGGATTTCAGAGAGGAGGCGCTCTGTGGTTGGGCCCCCTGCTGTTTGTGTTTCCTGTTTGTGTTCCCTGCAGGCTGTGGCTTTGTCCACTTACTTGGAAGAAGTCTATTGTTATTTTATTATGGAGATCTGTTTGGCTGAGGAAGAAGGTCTACCTCAAGGGTCGGAAATGGCGGCTCACGAGCCAGATGCGGCTCTTTGGCCCCTTGAGTGTGGCTCTTCTACAAAATACCACGTGCGGGCGCGCGCGCACGCACATACAGTCGCCGTCAGCCTCCCGGCTCGTTTCGCTCCTGCCGCTGCCAGCGCCTTCATTCAGCTCCACAGCAGTTCCGGGGCATACCGCCGGTGAAAGCGGAGGCCGATCCCTGGCCTCCTTCCCCGTCTGTGTAGGTCTCGTGGGCTGAGTTTCCTTTCTGCGCTGCGGGACAGGGGTGCTCCCTGAAAGAGGGGCGCCGTGGAGGCTTTTGTATGTGATGTTGCTCCCAGTGCCACAAACTTTTCTACCCTTTCTTTCCTTTGCCTCTGGCGGGAAGCCACTTTGTCCCGGCAATGGGAGGATCAGGGGATGGGGCGAATAAGGCGTCCCCAGCTGATTGAAGTAAATCTTGGGGGTGGTAGTTGTCCTCCGATTATGGGGGGGCTACTGGGGGGACAGTTTATTTCCCTCTCCTTAATTTCTGAAGGCAGGAACAAAGAGGCCGGCGTTGCAAGCAGCGCGCAGGCATGGGAGAACTAAGAATTGGGGGTGGCTCACAGCATGTGCGTGTGAATGCGTGAGAGGGCCGGCCAGATCCGAGCCTTTCCTCCCCGGTGGGGTTCAGGGTCTGAACAGGCAGCATGGCTGTGGGGAAGAGGAAGGCTCTCTGTCCGGCTGGTCGCTTTTTCGCTTCACCCCCGGACTCGGCGGTGAGGTTTCGCACACGTGCACGAGGCCGCGTTTGAGACTGGGAGCCGGGCGGAGGGAGAGAGAGGGAAGGGGGGGCGTCTCGCTTCTCTAACCTACCTGCTGCAGGGGCATTTCCAAGCCTAACAATGCCTCCCCCCCCCACAGCTCCAAGAGTTGAGAATCGGGAAGGGCCACGTGTCTGTGTGTGTGAGAGAAGAGGCCGGCGTTGCAAGCAGCACGCAGGCATGGGAGAACTAAGAATTGGGGGTGGCTCGCAGCGTGTGCGTGTGAATGCATGAGAGGGCCGGCCAGATCCGAGCCTTTCCTCCCCGATGGGGTTCAGGGTCTGAACAGGCAGCATGGTTGTGGGGAAGAGGAAGGCTCTCTGTCCGGCTGGTCGCTTTTTCGCTTCACCCCCGGACTCGGCGGTGAGGTTTGGCAGCGTTTGAGACTGGGAGCCGGGCGGAGGGAGAGAGAGGGAAGGGGGGGGGGCGCCTCGCCTCTCTAACCTACCTGCTGCAGGGGCATTTCCAAGCCTAACAATGCCTCCCCCCCCACAGCTCCAAGAGTTGAGAATCGGGAAGGGCCGGATCTGGCCGGCCCTCTCACGCATTCACACGCACACGCTGTGAGCCACCCCCAATTCTTAGTTCTCCCATGCCTGCGCGCTGCTTGCAACGCCGGCCTCTTCTCACACACACACAGACACTTGGCCCTTCCCGATTCTCAACTCTTGGAGCTGTGGGGGGGGGCATTGTTAGGCTTGGAAATGCCCCTGCAGCAGGTAGGTTAGAGAAGCGAGACGCCCCCCCTTCCCTCTCTCTCCCTCCGCCCGGCTCCCAGTCTCAAACGCTGCCAAACCTCACCGCCGAGTCCGGGGGTGAAGCGAAAAAGCGACCAGCCGGACAGAGAGCCTTCCTCTTCCCCACAGCCATGCTGCCTGTTCAGACCCTGAACCCCATCGGGGAGGAAAGGCTCGGATCTGGCCGGCCCTCTCACGCATTCACACGCACACGCTGCGAGCCACCCCCAATTCTTAGTTCTCCCATGCCTGCGCGCTGCTTGCAACGCCGGCCTCTTCTCTCACACACACAGACACTTGGCCCTTCCCGATTCTCAACTCTTGGAGCTGTGGGGGGGGGGGGGGAGGCATTGTTAGGCTTGGAAATGCCCCTGCAGCAGGTAGGTTAGAGAAGCGAGACGCCCCCCCTTCCCTCTCTCTCCCTCCGCCCGGCTCCCAGTCTCAAACGCGGCCTCGGCGCACGTGTGCGAAACCCGAAAAAGCGACCAGCCGGACAGAGAGCCTTCCTCTTCCCCACAGCCATGCTGCCTGTTCAGACCCTGAACCCCATCGGGGAGGAAAGGCTCGGATCTGGCCGGCCCTCTCACGCATTCACACGCACATGCTGCGAGCCACCCCCAATTCTTAGTTCTCCCATGCCTGCGCGCTGCTTGCAACGCCGGCCTCTTCTCTCACACACACAGACACGTGGCCCTTCCCGATTCTCAACTCTTGGAGCTGTGGGGGGGGGAGGCATTGTTAGGCTTGGAAATGCCCCTGCAGCAGGTAGGTTAGAGAAGCGTGCGGGCGCGTGGGGGGGGCGTGGGGGGCAGTTAAGGTGCTAGCTGCAACAGCTGCCCCCGAAGTGACCATATTCCACTCTTCCAACAGAAATTCCCCCAAGGAAAGGGTCGCACTTTTTTCTCCGGGGAGGGGATATGAAGTTGGGGTACTAACTTACCCTCTAAAGTGTCTCCTCCTTTCCCTATGTGGTCCTTTTGCTAAAATTACCGTTATGACACCCCCCCCCCCATGTTTTCCTCTGGAGTTGAGTTCTGGCGTTTCTGCTGTCACTGGAGATGGCTCTCTCAAAGTTGGACGGTTCAAGTAACTGCTTCAGGCCACCGTTGTCTACCTGCTTATTACCGCGTGTTTTGATCGCAATTTTAAACGAAAGGAGGGGGGTTGTGTGCGTCCCATTGGATAGGATCCGAAGGGCCGCTTTGTAAATGCTGCCCGACTCGGGCGAAAGTTGGAAGGCTCCCGAGGGCGGGAGGAGGAAGAATCAATCGCCCTCCTCCAGCGCCGGCCACCAACGTCTCCACCCGCAGCCTTTGGAGCCTGGTTTTAAATGGGCGCTCCTCTCCGCCCCGGCCGCCTCTGCCCGGCTCAGCTTTGTTTCATCCGTGCACGCCTCCAGAGAAGCAGCCCCGTGAGTGGAAGTGAAGTGCTAATGTGGGACGAAGAGTCTCGATCCCGACAGGCACCCCATGCATCTACTTCACAGAGTAGAGAAAGAGCGGCTTCTCCCTAGCTTGCGCGCTTGCTTGCTCCCCCTGCCCCCACGCACGTGCGCACGCCTTCGCCCACCGTAGGGGGCATAGCCCCCGCCTCAGGCCGCGCCAGTCTTGAGGGGGGCGGGGAAATACGCCAAACGGTGGAGGGAAAGGCATAGGACGTATGAAAAAAGAAAGCGGCTTCTTCGCTTGCGCGCGTGCTTGCTTCGAAAGAGACAGGCAGACAGAAGACATAAGAAGGAGACAGAGACAAAATCTCTGTGAGGGGGAGGGAGGAGAAGGGTGGGCAGAGGTGGGGCAGGGGTGGTGGGTGCCGGCGAGGGAGAGAAGAAGGAAGGCAGTAAGGAACGGCGGTGGGAGCAGCGAGGATGGAGGAGAAGGTCTTCACGAAGGACCCCGGGGGAGGAGGCGGGGCGACGCTTCGCTCGCCGCCCGCCCGTCGTGGCTTACTCGGACCCCGGGGGAGGTGCAGTGGCGGATGTGGCAGGGCAGGCGTGGCAGCGGGCATGGTGTGTGTGGCGGCGGGCAATGCAGTGGGGGTGGCGGGCATGGCGGCAGCAGGCCCTAAGTGTGCGCGATTGGTCCCCGCCCGCAAACCCCGCCCCCTTCCACGTGATTGGTCCCCGCCTGCAAACCCCGCCCCCTTCCACGCGATTGGTCCCCGCCAGCAAACCCCGCCCCCTGGCTCTCGAGCACTTCAAAATGTGCACGAGCATATCAAAATGGCTCCCGGAAAAAAAAGTTTGCCGACCCCTGGTCTACCTGAATGGGCTGGCTAATTTCTGTGAATGAGCTGACCTTTTGTGCGTCAAGCTTTCCAATTGAATTGGAAGGGAACCCTTTGTCTGAGTAGTTGGGCTTCCTTTTCCATCTTAATCTCTGGCAATATCAAACTCTTATGCTATTTTGTAACCTTTTAACAATTGGGCTTCCTTTTACCTGTTCTGGGGGGGGAGACAACATGCAGGCAGGCAGTGATCTTAATTCATCCCAACCAGGTAAAGGTAGAATGTGCCCAACCAAGCCATAAAATGAAGGGGCGTGGTGGCTCAGTGGGTAAGACGCCAGGCTTGTCGATCGGAAGATCACAAGTTCGGAGGTTCGAATCCCTAGCCCTGCGTGTGGAGTGAGCTCCCGCACTAGCTCCAGCTCTTGCCAACCTAGCAATTCGAAAGCATGCAAATGCAAGTAGATTAATAGGTACCACTTCGGTGGGTAGGTAACAGCATTCCGCGCGTGTCATGCGGCCACATGACCGTGGAAGTGTCTTTGGACAACGCTGGCTCTTTGGCTAACAAACGGAGATGAACACCGGCCCCTAGAGTCGGACACGACTGCACAAATGTGCGGGGGGTACCTTTACCTTTTTTAAGCCATAAAATATCGGAGTCCATTGACTACCAGTACTCACGGTGTGTATGGTACACAGTATTTGCGTACCGCATACTGTCTCAAAAAAGAACAATTGCCTCTGAGCCTTTTTCCTGCCTTGCACTGTGCCGGTGGAAGACAAATTATGGCACATCTTTGTTTACAGTGCTTTCAGTGATCTTCAGACCTTTAACATTATTGTATATTTTGTTTACCCATATTCACAACAATAGTAAATTTCATCAGTTTATAGCTTGACTCTGTACTTCTAGGGGAAAGAACAGATTTAAAACATAAGCAGATGTGCTGAATCTAGGTGGTCTGCATTCTATAAGTATAAAGCTGTCTGCATTCTATAAGTATCCATCATTTAGACATTTTTAATGTTTATTTGAATTAAACATGAGCTTTTAGAAACATAAAGAATTCATTAGCTCAGTATTCACCATTCCTTTCAACACCCAAGGACTGTTATAGAAGAAAATCCCCAAAGTAGTCTCAGGGATATCTGGGGTGTGTGTCAAAAAAGTCAAGATGGTGGCTTTGGTTGCTTGATTGCAGACACCATGTTGACATTTTTTACCTCCACCCCGGACACCCCAGCACAGTCTACACATACAAAGGTAGACCTAGGTGGATTTGTGTGCCCGCTGGCACAGGGTTTATGATGAAAAGTAAAACCACTTGAAGAGCAGTGTGTGAGTTTGGGACCATGATGGACCTATTATAGCAGTTACAACTAGTGTTTGTGATGCTTCAATGACATCGTCCTATTCAGCTGCTTTAGATTGGAGATTTTCAATATAACATGGCAATCTAATTCATAGAGTAGCATCCTAACACTTCAGGAAGAAGCAGATTGAGGAACACTGATGTAAAAGGAACACAGAGTGGTGGTTAATCCAAAAATGAAAGGTTAGCCTCCGATCTCTGCTGCCAGCTTCCAGATAGATTTAAGATCTAGATAAGCAACCTTTCTTTTAGCTGTGGTTTCCCCCCCCCCACACACCCAAGCAATGCAATGTAAGATGCTTGATGCTATCTTCCACAACATTCTAAATCTATATATTAATTCTTTTCACTCAGAATAAGGACTCTTCCACTATCTTCCACTTGGATGGAGTATGCTTTTTTTTTAAAAAAAGAAAAACAATTTGATGCTGTGAGGCAAATGGTGTGGATGGAACCATTTAAAGGGAAAGAGAGAGTGAAGAGCTTAGATGAGGTGATAAATGCTCATCTGGGAATGTGCCCGTTCTTAAGTCTCAAATTACTTTGAGGAAACAGCTTCTTGTAAATCTTTTTTATGTTTCTGAGGATTCCAGAAAGAATCAACTGCTGCTTAGATTGAAACAAAAAAAATGGGTTGGGGATAAAACAGTTCCTTGCTGCATTAACTTGACTGTACAATGTTGTGCTATCACAGGAAGCAACAACACACCATAGACCAGGCCTGCTCCACTCATAGAGGGAAAGGGCCACACTGATAAATGTAACATCCTCACAGCCCGCAAAGGAGTATCTGGCGTGCCGATCGGCTGTTTAGTGGTTAGTGGAGCGGCGGCAGCACCGGAGCTGGTGGTGGTAAGGCTCGCAGGTGCTCAGCAGCACGCCTTTCGGGGTGCTGGAGGCAGTGAATTGATTACTTTTTTTAAAATGCTGGTGGGCCACCCAAGGCTGCTTGGTGGGCCGCATGCAGCCCGTGGTCCGTATGTTGTACAGGCCTGCCCTAGACTATAGGATGTTATTACAATAATTACCAGGCTGATGCTGAAGTCCCTCAAGGATAAATTAATGACCTCTTCCATCTGGAATGCTTATCCTGATTCCAGTTGGAATCCCAAGTATATGGCATTAATAAGTTTCAATTAATTCACCTGTTATAATTAAAGGTAAAGGTTCCCCCCACACATTTGTGCAGTTGTGTCCAACTCTAGGGGGCGGTGCTCATCTCCGTTTGTCAGCCAAAGAGCCAGCGTTGTCCAAAGATGCTTCCACGGTCATGTGGCCACATGACACGTGCGGAACGCTGTTACCTACCCACCGAAGTGTTACCTATTAATCTACTTGCATTTGCGTGCTTTCAAATTGCTAGGTTGGCAAGAGCTGGAGCTAGTGCAGGAGCTCACTCCGCACGCAGGGCTAGGGATTCAAACCTTCGAACTTGCAATCTTCCGATCGACAAGCCTGGCGTCTTACCCGCTGAGCCACCACGCCCCCCACCTGTAAAAGAATGATGGAATAGCAGTGGGCTGCCTCAACTTTGGCTTCTGATACTTATGACAAAATTAGCCCACAGCAAAGGCAGGAATGACTGTGAGCAGAACGTCTCAATCCAAGAATGGCCACAATTGGTGCACAAGCTGGATTTGTGCAAAGGCCCTCTTGGCCAGGACCGCCATCTGCTCCTCAAGTAGGAACCATGAGGACCTCCAAATTATGCACTAGCTCTGTTTGGGGGAATACTACCCCAGCCAAAGTCAAATATGGAACAACTCCAGATCTGGGGTACCCAAACCCACAGCCACTCAGTCTTGCTAGGGTTCAGTTAAACCCTGTTCTTCCCCATCCAGGCCCCCACAGCCTCCAGGCACTGAGAAAGAACCTTGATGGCATCACTTGGCCAGCCAGGGGTAGAGATGTACAACTCTGTATCATCAGCATATTGATGATATGTAACCCCATGCCAATAAATGGCCTCACCTAGTGGCTTCGTATAGCTGTTAAACAGGAACAGGGAGAGAGTTGAACCCTGAGGCAGCCTGCAATGCAGGGGTCTAGAGCTGGACCTCTCCTCTCCTCTCCTCTCTTCTCTCCTCTCCTCCCCTCCCCTCCCAACACCAACTGGAACCACTGTAAAACCATGTCTCCCCTTTCCAACCCCTTACGCTGACCCAGAAGAATACTACTTCAGTTTGCAGCAGAATAGTGCTGGAACAAGGTTGACATACTAGGTCTTTCTATGTCTCATGACCCTTGCTTTTCTATCCTGGACAGAAATCCAATGATATCCAACCCTTTCCTTGGACTCTGCTTTTGGACTTTGGGCCTGTTGCCTGGCCCCATTTTAGCCAGCTACAAGTCTGAAATACGCCATCTTGCTGGTCTGCAACAGAGCAATTGATCAGTGCCACCCAGTGCCAATCAGCCAATGTTTTGGCAGTATTTTTAGGAAGGCAGCATAACCAACGAGTGACAGCAATTCTGTGCTTGAGACTATCTCAGTACAATGCATATTGTATGAATGTCTTCCTATGTGAATCCCTGAAAAATATCAATTTTCTTGCAACAGTCCTCATGCCATTGGGTACAGTGGCAAGAGCTATTGTTTGACCACTAGATTGACAAGAGCAGATAGCAGACTACCTTAAGCACTTGAGGGACTGTTATACAAATGAGAAAAAAATAACTAAAGAAGAGTGAGAGTAGGGAACATAATCTGTTGCTGGGTCTTTACAATGCTTCATACCCAGGTGACTTGCTGGCAGCACACGTGTGTTTTGTTTTGTTTGATAGAAATAAAACTAAAAGGTAATTGTAAGCAATGAGAGGGAATACATACATTTAGGGATGCTCTTAAAATGGAGAATACAGGAGAACTTCAGAACCATTTGGCTCATTCCCATCACACTCCATTAAACTGGAGTTTCCTGATCTTTTGAAGAGCCTGGTTTGGAAACTGGAGGGAGGTGAAATGGGGCATCTCATTTTGAAATACTCCCCTTGAAAGTGGCAGGTGTGGTTTCCTTCTGATTTCAGGAGAGGGAAGAAGTCTACATGACTTATGGTTCTTAGAATGTGGTCTCAGTTGCCATAGGCTTGCACTCTGGGATTAGGATTACTGCCTGATTGATGTAAGCAATATCAAACATCATAAATCCTGGAGAGCATTAGAATGGGATAGATCAAGGTCAGACACAATGTAAATAAGTTTGAACGTTTTTAGATTATTTTTGCCAAACGTCAATGATGCTACTCTAAGTTGGAAAGTGAAAAAACAATTTTAAAACCCTCTTTTAAAGTACAAGTAGGTATAAAAAGGTTTTCCCTTGCACAGTCGTGTCCGACTCTAGGGGGCGGTGCTCATCTCCGTTTCTTAGCCGAAGAGCCAGCGCTGTCCGAAGACGCTTCCGCGGTCATGTGGCCGGCATGATGCGCGCAGAACGCTGTTACCTTCCCACCGAAGTGGTACCTATTCATCTACTTGCATTTGCATGCTTTCGAATTGCTAGGTTGGCAAGAACAAGTAGGTATAACTTCCTCATAATAGAGACTGGAGAATTGCAACATTATTGCCATAACTGCAAGCATTATCATCATTATCTATCTATCTATCTATCATCTATCTATCTATCTATCTATCTATCTATCTATCTATCTATCTATCTATCTATCTATCTATCTATCTATTAGATTTATCACAGCCCAACTCCCACAGGGGGACTCTGGGCAGTTTATGCTGTTTAATTTTCAGGCACCTCATGAAATCTGCAGTCAGATTGGTTAGAGCAGAGCTTTCCAAACTTTTCATGTTGGTGACACACTTTTTAGACATGCATCATTTCACGACACACTCTTACAGCAGGGCACAAGGCAGGCACTAGGACCTGCGCGGAATCACAGCTGGTTTGGAGGCAGCAAGGCACAAGGCAGGCACTAGGACCTGTGCAGAATCCTGGCGGCTTGGAGGCGGCAGCAGCCGCAACACACGCAGACACTGCAGCCGACATACTAACGTGTCGCGACACACAGTTTGGAAAGCTCTGGGTTAGAGGCACTTGCCTGTTCAACGTATGCTTGTGGATGATTTAGAAAAACCAATGTAATACATAATTATAATGTAATAATTGAAGAGTATCTGGAAGCTTCAGCTGGTCCTGAATGCAGCAGCGCGCCCCACCCATTCATGCAGAGAGGGCATGCTTCAGACCCCTTCAACAAGAGAATTTCATCTAGTGGGGTCCAGGAGGTGAGCCTTCTCTGCGATAGCGCCCGCATTGTGAAACATCTTGCCCCCGGAGGTGAGGCTGGCCCCCTCACTCCTGACCTTCTGGAAGTCTCTTAAGACCTGGCTCTGCTGCCTTGCCTGGGACGACGGAGGTGGTAGTGCCTCCTGGGGGTGGCTGGCCCCATAGTGCCTTGATCCCGATAGCGGATTTTAACCATCTTTTGGATTTTATTTATTCTATCTATTTATTGTTTTAGGATAATTTTATGTATAGATTTTAACTTTTGCTATTCTGTAAACCGCCCAGAGTCCCCTATTCGGGGAGATGGGCAGGGATAAATTGATTGAATGAATGAATGAATGAATGAATGAATGAATGAATGAATGAATGAATGAATGAATACATACATACATACATACATACATACATACATACATACATACATACATACATACATACAGTGAATATGGAGCAGAACTATTTCAGATTTTGTCTCCGAAAAACAAGCTTATGACCTTGTGCATATGTAAAACAATTCAATAACCTTAAGGCACCTTGGAATAGAAAATACCAGAAATTTAAGGCATGCAGTAAACAATTAAAAAAATTAACAACAAGGTAATTTATCAGGCTGAACTCCAGGAAAAACCCCTCTCCAACTTTGTAAGGCATTTTATGAATTTGTGAATACTTTGCTAGGGCTGAGAAAGAAACAAAAGGAAGGAAGGACAGACAGACAGACAATTTCTGGTATAAACAAACACAAATGTCAATCTCATATTACTGTATTTGGAAAGAATTGTTGGTTAAATGGCAAAGCAGATGCTTTGGTTTGGGTAGTTCAAGGTTCATTCCAATAAAAAAGAATATGATTTCAGGTTTTAGAAAAGAATAGTGAAAGACTACTGCTGGTCAGGGTAGAGAAACTTCAGGATGGGTGACTAAGTAACCCAACAAGTCTAAAGCAATTTATAATCTCCTGGTGATCATCTTATGAAGCCGAACAGTAAGAGATTCAGGCCAGACAGAAGAAAGTAGGGTTTCTTTAAAAAAATACTGTATATCAGTGTTTCTCAACCTTGGCAACTTTAAGATGTGTTGACTTCAACTCCCAGCATTCCCCAGCCAGCATTCTGGAGAATTCTGGGAGTTGAAGTCCACACACCTTAAAGTTGCCAAGGTTGAGAGACATTGCTATATATATTAAAACCTCAACATTCTTTGTCACAAAAAAACAGAGGGTGACTTTACCACAAATCTGCCAGGAGTTCTGCTAATAGCTCCATGAAGAAGCAGCCTGTATGCATGTGTTCATCACAGATGTGCAGCATCTGCAGAAGGATTGGGCAGCCCCCAGTTTTGTCCCATGCCAGTCACTAGGGCTGTTCCTGATATGTGTCAGTAGTCTACCAGTACACTGCTGAGACACATCACAGTGACATTTCCAGGAGTCTACCAGTTGACTGCTGGACATGCAGCTTAACCTGCAGGTTGGTGGTGACAGGCAGCTGTAACATGGGGGAAGCCCCTCTGTCAGTGGTAACCCTGAGGATATGGTGGGCCTTCTATGTGACCAAGCAGGTCTTTTCTTGCTGCCAAGGTAATTGGCATCAAACAACTCTGTTTTTCCTCCTCCTCTACTCTATGTGCGTCTGCCACTTACAGAGGAAAAGGAGAGAGAATGGGAGAATGGCTCCTTCAGTGACACTTATCTGATTCCTGCAGAGATCAGGAACTGACAGCAGAAGACCCTACATTTCTCAGAACATTTGCCTCAAATGGATTGCTTGGTATACCTTGTGTCAGCAGAAGTGGAAGAACACCACATTTGCAGTGGAGCAAGTTGGCAGAGGTTGCCTTGGGAGTGACCCAGGAATAGGTTGAGGATGACATTGTGCATTCAAATCTTCAACAATTAGCAGGGATCTTCAACAATTAGTAGGGTGTCTCCATGCTGGGGAAAGCAAGATGGGTGGATGAGCCCTTAGACAGAACTATAGAAGGTAAGTCTATCAGTTGCTGATCATGCTAATCATCTACCTCCACGATCAGAGGCAGCATATCTATGTCTTACCATACTTATCTATGGATTATTCACTTAAGCCGATTTTCTAGGTCTGCGAGATTCACTGAGCCATAGTCACATGATTGGGTTTGCACAACACACTTGATTAAAATGTAGCTGGCTAGTTTATGATTCACAGTTGAGTCATGCAAGCCAGTTTTTCTGGGCTCCCCAGTAGCATCTGATGGCCAACTGAGAAAGGGGATGTTGGCCTAGATGCATCTCTAATCAGATCCAGGCAGAACTATTATGTTTTTCCATTCCTATGTTCTTAATAATGCACTGGGCTAAATTGTTTCACAATTTGTATCAAGTTCTTTTAAGTCTCGATTAAAAACACTGTTATTTTGACAGTAGCATTTTTTTCCTATCATACTCTAGTTCAAAGTATGTTTTGGTCTGAAATTATGAGGACAGTTGTTTTTGTTTCATATACCGTATTTTCCGGCGTATAAGACGACTGGGCGTATAAGACGACCCCCAACTTTTCCATTTAAAATATAGAGTTTGGGATATACGCCGGAAAATACGGTACTCGCCATTTGGCTCCACGACGGGCTCCAAAGTCGCCCACAACGCGTTTCCTACCAGGCTTCCCGAAACGCGGCCAATTCTGGGCCCCCGCTCCATTTTAAGCGCGGCTGGGAGGGGAAGGGAAGGCGAGGCGAGGCGAGGCACCCGTTGAGCGTTGTGGGCGACTTTGGAGCCCGTCGTGGAGCCACTGCGTTTTGCCCCCTCCCTTCCCAAGGCTGCTCCGAGGGAACGGAGCTCGCTCCCCCCTCCCCGCGTTTCTCCCGCGCTCGTCCTCCTGCTCTTCCCTGGGGGCTGCGTTCCGGCGAGCGGCTGTACTTGGCCAGGAGAGGTCTTATACGGCGAGTGCCATATTTTCCGGCGTATAAGACGACACCCGGAGTATAAGAC
Organism: Charina bottae; assembly: GCA_023362775.1. Lineage (NCBI taxonomy): Eukaryota > Metazoa > Chordata > Lepidosauria > Squamata > Charinaidae > Charina > Charina bottae. The sequence continues at coordinate 248,794,185 of JALMGJ010000002.1, forward strand.
AACCCCCGACTTTTGAGAAGATTTTCCTGGGTTAAAAAGTCGTCTTATACGCCGGAAAATACGGTACATCTGTTGTCCTGCCTATTGATATCTGAATAACATCCTTCTGTGTTTCCCCACCCAGTCACTGAAAATTCCCTCCATATTGAGCCAACATATGAAGTATTCTTTAAAAAGTATAACAAGTCCCAAATATCCTGTTATTCAGGGTCACAGGTATAGCGATATTGAAGTAACCATTTCAAAATCTCAATTACAGTTCTTTTTATTTGCTTTTTCCCCCAATTAATTCTTTATCTGATTCCCAAACAATTAGTATTCAGATGTGATCTTAAATATGCTGACTACTTAAACACGCTGACTACTACCATCAAGACCACATCAATGAGACAAGCAGAAAAAAGGAAAACTAAGCTCCAAACCAAACTACTCAAGTTAAACCCCAGAAACAAAGAGGTACCGGAATGGGTGGTAATCATGTCCAGCTGCCCACTATCCACTGCAGAACACAATATCCTTCAGAGAGGCCTCAACTACAACACAGAGGATGCGAACAAATTAGAGTTTTTTTGCAGCTTTAGAAGCAGCATTTAAAACTACAGGACTTACCACAGAAACCCAAGAGGATGTAAGACAGATAATCATACCACAAACCAGAAGAACTTGGAAACAGAACCAACTGAAAGCAGAGGACAGAGCAGCCCTCAAAAACCTAAAGATGGACCAAACTATCATCATCCTCCCAGCAGACAATGGCCGCACCACCATCATAATGGACAGATCGCAATATATACAAAAGGCCAAAGAATTACTTGAGGACAAAGAAACCTACACCCCAGTAAACACCAAACCTATACAGAAACTGGACGACCAGGTCAAAAGAATTCTTAACAACCTTACCAAGAAAGGTCAAATCACAAAAGAAGAACAGAGGAGGATGAAAAGCAGTGGACTCATCCTCCCACGCTTCTATGGACGCCCCAAAATACACAAGCCTGGCATACCACTTTGACCAATTGTATCATTATCAGGGACCCCCACATACAACATAGCTAAAGAGCTTACAAAGAAACTTGGACATCTCACAGAGGAGAGTGAATACTCTATCAACTCCCCACTACAGTGCCTCCAGAAAATCAAAGACGTAACAATAAAATTAAAGATGAAATTATGGTGTCATTCAATGTCACAGCATTCTTTACATCCATAGCACAAGGGAAAGAATCCATGGCAGCAGTTCTATGCAACACACCCGAACTAGTCAAATACACCAAGATAGAAATACCCAGAATCATGGACCTCATCGACCTCTGCCTCAAGACCTACTTTCAGTTTGATGGACAAATATACCAACAAATCAAAGGAACACCCACGGGATCACCAATCTCAGGACTCATAGCAGAGATTGTAATGCAGCATCTAGAAAGGATAGCACTCCCACATATAGAACCCAAAGTATGGATCCAGTATGTAGATGATACCTTCATCATAATAAAAAAGGAACAACTAGAGGAAACACATGAAACCATCAACATCTTCAATGGAATAAAATTCACAAGAGAAGAAAACAACAACACACTACCCTTCTTGGACATCCTCATCAGTAGAGGAAATTATGGCAAGCTAGAAACACAAGTCTACTGGAAATCTACCAGATCTGTCCAAGTGAGAATGTCTGAATGGAGAACGTTATTGACAACAGTCTGTAGGCCTATTTTATTAAACACTACAAGGATGCCCAGGATTATACATTTTGGCCATAAGCAGAAAGATAGGGCTGTTATTTGCCCCAGCAACAAAGAGATGTGATCAAAAGGAACATGGGAAAAGGTAAAACATGTCTTATTTCTCTGCCATTTTCACTTGAAGGTTGGGGAGAGAATCACAGAAGGTCTCACTTCAGTTCCTATTTGGAAAATAGAAATAACCCCCCTCCCTGCTCCTCTTTTAATTCTTTAGTACATGGCTTGGCTTGAAGGACTTATTGATGTAGAGTCACCTTCTGGCAATGCTCCTGGCTTGCCTCTCCTTTCTGCTTCTGGCACAGTATGTGGTCTAGACTGAAGTCTGTGAATTGACCCAAGGGAGAAGGGAAGTGATATGTGGTGTTGATGCCTCATTGCTGGAGAGGAAGCGTGATGATTTCTTGGTCCCATCTGAGTTAACAATGACAGAATCCCCCAGACTGGTACCTTCCAGATGTGTCAATCTACAGTAGAAGTACTATAATTTCTTGGCCAGATGTTGGTCAGGGAATTATGGAAACTGTAGTTCAATATACAGTATCTGAGAGGTATGATATGCAAAAAAAAAAGAAGAAGAAGAAGCTTTATAGTGTTATCTTTGTAAGATTGCATCAAATTCCCCTCCACTGTGATCTTTATTACATTCTCAGTAATGATAGTTTTGCAATCAAAGTAGCCTCCATTAGATCTATCAAGTACTGAGCATCAAGTCCCTTAATTCTTTATTCCAGTGTGGCAACTGAACGAAAACACATGGTTGGGTGAGGGTTTGTGGGAGGGAACTAAAGGCCCAAGGGGCAGGGGGATTGCCTGGCAATCAGAAATGTTAACAGTGTTCACTCAGCCCGAAAAATAGCCTAGTGGTTTCCCTCCAAAGATCTTTGTATACCTTGCCAATTTCTTTTCTTTCCTTCAGATAAATAAATAGACAAATAAATAAATAAACGGTAAGCCAGCATTCTGCAAATAGCCCTGCATATTTGGCATATTATATAAGGCATTCTTAGGAAAATAAATAAAAATGATAGGGGGCTGCAGCTCAGCGCTTTGTCTGGACGTGTGCTCACCTTCTCAGAAAACAAAACAGAAAATATGTTAAGATGGTAGGAAGCATCCTGGGGAGGCTGAAAGGGTGATGGGGAGCAATCATCAGTTTGCCTTCTGATCAAGTGATGTTTTATGATCTCCATGGTATCCATTTTGTGTACTAAGAACATGCTCTCAGAATTCAAAAATAGTTGGAGATCCTAGGGAAGGAGGACAAGTAACTGGCAACTAACTGCAGAGCCATTCTTCCCCTCCTCACCCGCCCCCCAATACTGATATGTCTACAATGGATCTCATTTCCAGATTAAATATTAGATTGTACTATTTCTGTTCCTAGGGATTGTGTTAGAAAGACTGTGAAGACAATTATGATTTACCTCATTTCTATATAAGTCACAGTATACCATGGGAGATCATTCAGTTTTTATTAATGCATCCACCAACAATGTTAGGAAGGGAGGCAGGGAGGGAGGAGAAGGCCTCCTGTACCTGTAGACCAGTGTTTCTCAACCTTGGCCACTTGAACATGTGTGGACTTCAACTCCCAGAATTCCCCAGCCAGCCAATCCATAAAGTACATTTCACTCTCTTCATACATATGTATGCATTGTAATCTATTCATGGACGTAACTGCATTTTGCTAGTTAGTATAAGAGGCAAATTAAGAGAAAAGATTGCTGCAACAGCATTATTAATTACATTATGCAAAGTATGGATTTGCTCAAGCAGTAAGTCCCCTTATTTGCATAATGGGAGTCACCTGTCTCTGGGAAAGGACTCATGTCTGCCCTGGGCTCCAGAGAAGGCAATGTTTTCAGACAATATTTTGGACAACTGCTTTCAATGAAGAAATCTTAAACCCTGTTTTTAGATTATTTCTGCTACATAACTGTAAATAGTGCTGATGTCTTACTTGACTAGTATCAATTTTCCAGCACTAAAATATACATGCATTTATATAAAGTCAGGCTTTTAGGGATGACAGCTGATCTGTGCTATTGCGGTCTTCCTACCTATTCTCTGCTGCTCCTAGGGTTTGAGATGGCTAAACTCGAAATCTATCAGTCTTTGACATCACCCAGCAAATGGATCTGTAGCTAACTCTCAGTGGTGGGTTCCAAACCAGAAAACTTTTATAATCAAATCAAATCAATTCTTTATCACGATCATAGACTAGCATAAACCATTTATTTATTTATTTATTTATTTATTTATTTATTTATTTATTTATTTATTTTATCACCGCCCATCTCCCCCTCAGGGAGGGACTCTGGGCGGTTTTATACTGGCAAATGACTTACTCAGCTTGTTTGCCCAGCTCCCTGTAGGCTCTCTTACCCTCAGTTGTACCGGATGGGAGGCCCAATAGGACTCCATTCACTGAACAATGCTGTCTTTGTGATCTAAACGAACCCAAGACCCTTTCACGTGTATTTTTCCATTACCTTTTTACTCCAGTATATGTACAGTCATAACTTTAGCATCACTTAACAAAACCTCCATTTTTTATGAGGGAGAAACAATCCATTGTCTACTTGCTGATCAGATCCCTACCATCAGTAATAGAGCTGCTAAGTGTCAATCTGCTGCAATTCACATAAGAAGACATAAGATTTTCTACTCTTGGAGTAATGACGTTATAAAGTTTATTTGCTATTGTTGTTGTTTATTCAATCAGTCGCTTCCAACTCTTCGTTACTTCATGGACCAGCCCACGCCAGAGCTTCCTGTCGGCCGTCACCATCACCAGCTCCCCCACGGTTGAGTCCGTCACCTCCAGAATATCATCCATCCATCTTGCCCTTGGTCGGCCCCTCTTCCTTTTGCCTTCCACTTTCCCTAGCATCAGCTTCTTCTCCAGGGTATCCTGTCTTCTCATTATGTGGCCAAAGTACTTCAGTTTTGCCTTTAATATCATTCCCTCAAATGTTCACATTTTAGACAGAGAAGATAGGTGGTTTGAGAGAGGGGTCAAGGAATCCATTCATGCCAACTTGGAAAATCCTTCCTTGAATAGAGGTGGGGGCCTCAGGCATAACCTTTCCCCTATCTTCCTTCCTGCTTTGTCTTCTGTGCCTAGGAAGATTAAGACCATTTCACAAGCTCAACAGCAGCAGGGTAATCTTAACGATCCTCCTTTAGATGATAAAGGGACTTAGAAACAAACATCTCAAAAATAACCATGACCTAGCCCCAGGTGCAAGGTCACACAGCCAGCCTAGAAACATATTTAAGGATTCCCTTACTAACTTTACTCAGACTGAAGAAGCTCCTTGGATAAGGAGTGAAACGTTTCCACTAAGAAAATAGAAATCCAGTTGACATGATTCAAGCCACAGATCATTCCCTCAAGTGAGCAGTCTGGCTTGATTTCCTGGAGTATGGACTGGTTTGATCTTCTTGCAGTCCAAGGCACTCTCAGAATTTTCCTCCAACACCACAGTTCAAAAGCATCTATCTTCCTTCGCTCAGCCTTCCTTATGGTCCAGCTCTCGCAGCCGTAGGTTACTATGGGGAATACCATTGCTTTAACTATGTGGACCTTTGTTGTCAGTGTGATGTCTCTGATCTTAACTATTTTATCAAGATTTGCCATTGCTCTCCTCCCAAGAAGTAGACGTCTTCTGATTTCCTGGCTGCAGTCAGCATCTGCAGTAATCTTTGTGCCTAGAAATACAAAGTCTGTCACTGCCTCCACTTTTTCTCCCTCTATTTGCCAGTTATCAATCAAGCTGGTTGCCATAATCTTGGTTTTTTTGAGGTTTAACTGCAACCCGGCTTTTGCACTTTCTTCTTTCACCTTCGTCATAAGGCTCCTCAGCTCCTCCTCGCTTTCAGCCATCAAAGTGGTATCATCTGCATATCTGAGATTGTTAATGTTCCTTCCAGTGATTTTAACTCCAGCCTTGGATTCCTCAAGCCCAGCACATCGCATGATGTGTTCTGCGTACAGGTTGAATAGGTAGGGTGAGAGTATACAGTCCTGCCGTACTCCTTTCCCAATCTTAAACCAGTCCGTTGTTCCGTGGTCTGCTCTTACTGTTGCTACTTGGTCATTATACGGATTCCTCAGGAGGCAGACAAGATGACTTGGTATCCCCATACCACCAAGAACTTGCCACAATTTGTTATGATCCACACAGTCAAAGGCTTTAGAATAGTCAATAAAACAGAAATAGATGTTTTTCTGAAACTCCCTGGCTTTCTCCATTATCCAGCGGATATTGGCAATTTGGTCTCTAGTTCCTCTGCCTTTTCTAAACCCAGCTTGTACATCTGGCAATTCTCGCTCCATGAATTGCTGGAGTCTACCTTGCAAGATCTTGAGCATTACCTTACTGGCATGTGAAATAAGTGCCACTGTTCGATAGTTTGAACATTCTTTAGTGTTTCCCTTTTTTGGTATGGGGATATAAGTTGATTTTTTCCAATCTTTGCTATTGTATCTCTATTTTATTCTATTTTTTAATTTTATCTTATGTTTTATTTTGCTTTACTGTATTTTATTTAACTTTTCTCTCACTCTGGTTTTAAGTTTAAAACTGTTAGGTTTTACAAGACTGTTATACTGATTTTAGCTGTATTCTGTCATTGTTTCTGAGTTTTTATTTTGCTGGTCATTGAACATAGTTAAATAAATTTGATGTGACTTGATTTGTATATTTATTATTCCTTCAATTTCCTCTGTGTTTGAATTCCTAGATGTGAAAATCTATCTTGCAGGAACACTGTGATTCCTTTCAGACCAATACAACGAAGTTGATGCAAAGTGAGACACAATTTATAATCAATAAATACGACTATGAAAAGTTCTTATGCTTAGGGATACATAAAATAATTTCTATCTCTCAGGCTTACTTTGGTAATTAAGGTTGTTGTTAAAAAGTTAGGCTTATTTTAATGGCATAGGGCATTTAAAAGGAAACGTCTGTCATTATATTCTGTGGTGTGAAAGTTGTTTTTGCATGATATCATTGCATGATAATGATGCAATGTCTAAAATAAAGTCACCCCTATGAAGGAGGTTGTTTTACTGCTATTAAACTCTGACATTATCGAACCAATGCAGAAATATTTCAATAATAACTATAATTTGAGTAAATATAGAGCACAACAGTTTCATACTGAACACTCTGCATAGAGTCAGCATAGTCTACAAAGAAGCATTGTTCCTATGGCAACAATATGGAAGTTGAATTAAGGTCTGAACCAATGTTGCAAATAATGCTATCTTATTTGTGCTTTCTGCTTGTAATTAGTATATGTATATGAAAGTGTGTGTCTGTGAGAGGAACTTGTGGAAACCTAATATTTTTCATCTACTTTCAAACATCAGAAATTGCCTGAATTAAAAAAAAAAGGAAGTTCCCAAACAGGCTTCTGGGTCAACTGAAAGCAAAATTGTCTTCTCTCTCCTATGTTTGTGCTTGCTTGAAATAGCTGGAGATTTAATATTACTGCTGGGTCTGTAATAAAAATGGGAATGTGTCACATTTTGATGAGCTCTGTCACACTTGGAGCCTTTTCTCACTTTCATGTAATAACTGCATCACTAACATGTCCCAGCAACCTCTGTTTACTGGTATGTTCTCATGACTTGTCCTTCATCTGATCCATAGCCCATATCTGAGGCAGTCTGAAGTCATTCTGAGCTGTGCCAATGTTAATGTACTGTTTTCCCCTTAACTACTGCGCAGGTTTTGCAATGGATACACTTCTATTTTTATTTACTAGAGTTATATGGCCTCCATATAGTGTTTGTATTGTATTGTATTGTATTGTATTGTATTGTATTTTATGTATTTTAATTGCTGATTTCATTGTAAACCGCCCAGAGTCCCCCCTTCGGGGGAGATGGGCAGTGATAAAAATTGGAAAAATAAAATAAAATAAAATATATGGTTATATGGAGTTAAGTGACTCTGGTGGCTAAGACAATAAAAACATCAGTTTTGCTACATCAACCACTTGGTCAGTGGTGCAGCCAGATGATTCCTGTTGTCTGCCTTCGGGTGGTATGGTGACCCTCCTCCCCTCTGATTCCTGGTCCCTGTCTTCTAGGCCCATTCTGCTTTGGGCAGCAGGAGAGCCTTGTTATTTCAAATGGGGTTCTCCCCACCTGTCAGGTCTCTGAACTGCTTGGATCAGTTTGAACAGCTGACCAGAGTTAATGAGGGGGCTGCATGATGAAGCAGGAATGAGAAAGAGAGGTAGCATTGTTTCTGCTGCTTTACTGCATAATACTCCCTGCACCTGTCAGCTGTTGTGTGGCTGATTATGAACATGGGTTTAGCACTTTTTTTGGAATAGCACTAAAGTCATGTCCAAAAGAGCCCAACCAGCAGCTGATAGTTGGGCTCTTTTTGAACACACCCATGCAAAATGTTTGCACAAAACCAGCCTGAGTTTTGACAGATGGCTAAATCCACTGATTTACCCATCTGTCAACATTTATCTCCTCACTAGTCCCATCCCATGTTAGGTGAATGGTTGGAGAATGTTTTCCTGCTGGCTGGTGAATTTGATTTCCTGTCAGCACAAAGAACAGTGAATAGCATATGAATTTAGCTTTGAGAAAGAGGTCTTTCCATAATTTCTGTCTAATTTACACAGTTTTTTGTTCCACTGCAGTAGTCATTATTGTTAAGCCAAATCCTAATGCCCTGTCTTGTTCAGAGGGAGTAAAATAGTTTCTGTAAACATTTTCAGGAAGAGTATGGGGACAATTTCCAAACTAGTGTTACAGTTAGGGTTAGGGTTAATAAAGAGTCACTGTTTGAGTGAGATGGGCGGTGATGAATTTCAAAATATAAATAAAATAAAATTTGTATAGTTGAAGGCTTTCACGGCCGGAATCCAATGGTTGTTGTGGGTTTTCCGGGCTGTGTGGCCGTGTTCTGGCAGTTTTGGTTCCTAACGTTTCGCCAGTCGCTGTGGCTGGCATCTTCAGAGGACAGGAGCATAGCTAGAAGATTCTGTCTGTGCCCAAGTGGAGGGTGTGTGTTCCTGCTGGTGTTTATAGCTGCTGAGAGGGTGTGTGTCTTCTGTGGGTAATTTACAAGAGATTAGGAGAGGGTTTATTGTGGTGATTAGGGGGTGTGGTGCTGTCGTGTGTAGGATTAGCACATCTATTGTGTGAGTTGTTTGTATATTTCTGTGGTTGAGTAGAGTTCATTGACCTTTTGCAAGCTGTGTTTTTCAGGACTGGCAGCCAGGTTTTGCTGATCTTTAAGCTTTCTTCTTTTTTTTATTGAAACTGTGTTGGTGTTTATGTATTTCAATGGCTTCCCTGTATAGTCTAACATAGTTGCTGTTGTTGTTGTCCAGTATTTCTGTGTTTTCAAATAAGATTTGGTGACCAGTTTGTTTGAGAGCATGTCCAGCTATTGCAGATTTTTCAGGTTGCTGTAGTCTGCAGTGTCTTTCATGTTCTTTTATCCTGGTGTGGATGCTTTTAAGTAAAATTTAAAAAGTGTACTGATGATGACTGTCTGGTTAGTGATGTACATACTTTGCATTTCTAAGACACAGAAATAGTATCTCAGAGTTGAAAGTACAACCATTAACCCATCAGATACTGTATGTGAGAGGACCAACTTCAGCTCCCAAATTGTAGGAGGCTATCTTAACACAATGGGAAAGAACATGAAATAGAAGTTGGTTTTGCTGTGATTGTCTCATTTTATCCACAAGGAACATTACAATACACCAGCAGGACTTTTCTAAACTATATAGGAGATTTAGATATCGTAGCTGTAATCTTGCCCAGAGACTGTTACTTCTACAAGCGTAACAACACTTTCTGCCAATTTCTAAGAGCCTTCCACCATTTTTCAGTTTTAGAATTGCAGCCTTGGTCCAGAGTCTAATCAGCTATTAGACTGGTGGAATATCTTAATTCTCCTAATGGGAGGAACTCACAATGTGATTAGTGGCAGTGGTTAGTGGCTATGTTTTCTTACCTGCATGTTGTTGTTGTTGTTTTTATTATTATTATTGCCACATGTGCACTTCAGTAAAATTGAAGAGGCAACTCAGTGAGCCAAAAAATGGTTTACAACACCCCCCCCCCCCGCCATTTGTATATCTTTTTCAGTGGGGGAAAAAGTTCCACTGGTACAAATGCTACTGAATATAAAAACAATTTCCAAAACCTCCAAAATAAGTAATTTTTCTGTTTCATTTCTCTTCTCTTGGAAACTGCAGTGCTAAACTAAAAGAGAATTTGTCTAGGTAAACTGGTAAACAAATAGATACTGACAAGGGCTTCAGAATTCAAATGATAATGTGTTTATGGGTTCATTCTAAAAGCACTGGTGATTATTACTGTTGTCTTGAAAAGTAATGCATTCTCTGGAAGAACGGTAGCTCCTGATAATGGTTCCAGGAAAATTAAAATAGCAAATGCTTCATTCTTATACGAGAATTGTGAGAGGCTGAGTTTGCAGATCAAGCATAGTTTTGTATTCTCCTATCTCCTTGTTTCATTAATGGTGACAGTTTGTTTCATGATTGTTAAAATAAAGAACAAGGGATGGGAAAACATTTCTAGCTGCTGTCACTTCTAAAGAAGAATTACCAGTTTATTTTGTTTCCATCCTTCATATGTTTCTAGGCTCAGTATATATTAAGATGATAGCACCCTCCCCAATATAAATGTAAATTATTTTTGCCTCTGCAGAGATAGAAGTTACAGCAGCTCAGGAAATATCTCCCCCTTTATGTCTCCTGGAGGATTATTAAATGTACAACATTGGATTTGCTGGTGATATATTTCTTATTTTATATACTGTACAAGTTTCCTTCTGAAGAATGCTCAGCAAATTCAATTCAAATTCAAACTTTATCCCAAAATTTAAGAATTGTCCAAATACCACCATAATATATATGATATTCTGAGCAAGGTTGTTTTTTGTAAGCTAAATGTTGTGAGGTCAAAATAATTTGAATTTTTTCAGCTCCTTTGGTAATTCTATTGTTATAGTTCCTAATGCTCCAATAATTATGAGGCAAATTTTTGCCCATTTATTCAATCATTTTGGTATTTCAATTGCTAAGTCCCAGTATTTTACAACCTTTTCCAGTACCCTTTGAGCTACTCTGCTGTTATTTGGTACTGTATTGCTACATCTATAAGTAAAACTTGCTTTTCTTCAACAACTGTGATGTCTGGTGTGCTGTGTTCTAATTATCCCTCTGTTTGGATTCAGGAGTCCCATGATTTTTTTTTACATGGTCATTCTGGAGTACTTTTTCAACATAATCATACCAATACTTTGGGGCATCAAATCCATATATTTTCCATAAAGCTCAATGTATCATTTTTGCCACCTACTCATGTCTTTTCTTATAACCTGTCAGGGATATTTTGCTATGGCCACTTATTGGGTGATCAATAGACTCATTTTTTTCTTTGCATAATCTGCATTTGTTGTTGTTGAATTTTTGTTGTTATGGCATTTATTGCTAGTGCTTGTTCACTTCTGCTGCAAATATTAATCCTTTCATTTCCTTCTTGATGGATCCAGTCTGAAGCCATTGCCAGGTTTAGTTACTTTTCATCTTGCCTTCAGTTTTTTAGGCTTGACTGTGCAGAGGTTTATCTTTCCAGTTTTTTATTCACTGTTGTAACTGTTCAGTTTCTATGTCACCTTTGATTCTGTGACATTCAAAAGGTTTTCCTTGCAGACATTTATTAACATCCTTTCTTTGTTTCCTTTTCTGTAATCGTTTAGACCTGTGATTTCATCCTCCACTGACTGCTTCACTTGCAACAAACTGCGACTATCAGCTTTCCTTGGTAAATACAAATGATCCAGGTCACATTCCAGTGTATGCATGATGTGTTGTCGGGTCTTGCAATCTAAAATATCTAGCTCAGCTTGTGTCCAGTCAATAATCCTTACTGTGAAGTGTATTTCAGGGACAGCTCAAATAGTAATGGCTTTGCTTGTACTACTGCCATTCAACTTCAATTTTAAAACTTTTCTAACTTGTTTTATATATTCAGAGCTGGTTTTCTTTCTCACTTGGGCATGCAAAATACGGTTTGCTTCTAAAATACCAAATACTTATAACTTTCTTCCATTGTCCATGCTTTGAGTTTAGTACCATTCCACAGGTCAATTCCATCCAAATATTCAATTTCTCCTTTTTTATTGCCAGTGTTGTGCATTTCTCCAATCAAAATTCCATCTTGATGTCATCACTAAAAATTCAAACTGTATTTAAAAGTGATTGCATTTCTCTAGATGACTTTGCTTATAATTTCAAATGTAAAGTTTTTGTCCTTAAATGGATAATTCATAGTCCACTGCCATTTTATTCAAAATTATTATCAATGGAATCAGAGCCATACTGAAAAGCAATGGAGACAAAGAATCTCCTCAAAAAAATTCCTCTTCTGATGTTGACTTCTCCAAGTTCTTCTGTGTTTTGCCTCATCACATCTCCTTCATATACCCCAACTTATTCATATTTTTATTTGTGTCAGTGTATGAGACTTAAATCCTACTTCTGTGCCAATGGCTGTCATTCAAAGAAGTGAACAAACAAATTAAAGCAATATAAATAGAATAATTTAAACTTAATTTGAAAGATATTAAAATGCACCATAAAAACAACAATGTGCTTCATCAACAGAAATGGGAATCAGACTTGTTGTCTGCTGTTCTTTGTCATGCCTTTGTGTACTCCATTTAGCAGGAATTGGTCTTCCACTAAGCTTCTAGGATGGGGATATGATCAGAATTTCAGGTGCAGCTGTGGGGAGGGAAAAGGGGCAGTTAAAGCCAAGACATCTGATGCATTTGTGAATGGAAGAACAGTGTCTTTAGCTTGCAATGCTTATCAGTTATCCTGGGCATAAATCACATGGTATCTCATGGAGCCCTTCTCCTGAGAAGACCAGTGCAGGTCAGAATTAGTTTGATTGCTCCCTAATTTATATAATACACCTGATGATGATGATGACAACAATGATGTAATGATGGTGACAATGATATCAACTACCTGCACCCTACCCTATTCTACATATAAGCCAAGATGAGAAAAAATTCCCCTGAATCATAAATAAACCATTGTGATCCATCAGCCTCTTAGACGGGACATCTTGGTAATCACTCTTTCATCCCATAATCTGTCATAACAGGGTACAAGTTCATCCAGATCCTTGTAATCCCACTTAACACAGATAAGCAGGTTCAATAAATGCTCTCCTGTATAAGCAAGGCTAGACATCAATTGAGATAGATCATGGTTGCAATGAGACATTTTCAGGAGACTGTTGGGCTGTGGAGTGGGTGACACATCAATTCTGTTGATGTGCCCACCTTTTCCCCTTCCCTCTCTCATACTTTCTATATTCAGTGACATTACCATTCTCCAAGACTTAGCAAACCTATTGTCGATTATTGTAATTAACTTCCCCACAACTTCTTTACTCATAGTTGCCATGTCCCTGGGTTCAGGGGCCCAGCAGGAGAGTGAAGTACAGGTTATCCTAATTCAGGGAAGCTCTAAACATCCCTTTAGCCACAGGATGAAGACATTCCATCTTCTGAAAGATCTTCCATAATTTCTGTGATTTCCCAACAATGCAGGAATCTCAGGCTTTAAATATGGAGTAAACAGAAAACAGAGGCGGAGCTAAGAAATCACCTGGCTCTTCAGCTTTCTTAAGGCTTCTATTAAGCATTGAAAGGTAATGGTGCAACAGTGTTTAAACTGAGAGCAAACCCAGTTTGCTTCCTCACTGACCTCTCCAAGGTCCTACTGGTGCCTTGTTCTGTCAGAAGCCAAACCTGCTGTGTCCACTCCTAATGAGTACTTCTCTTTAGTTAACACTTCTTTGATAACTCTGTTGCACCCTGTTTCTACCTTATGTCTGTAGCACTGCTATATAGATAGTTTACTTTTAGGATGAAGGGCCTATCAGCATTAGCATTTTCAACATGTGGCAGAACAATATAGTTGCTATGACTGTCAACAGAACCCTTGATTCCTAACTAACAGCAAATTAAAGTCCCTTGCCCTGTTTCACATTTCTTTAAAGTTTTCTCTCTCCATATGTAAAGATATACTTCTTAACTCTAAATCTACACTGAGAATAATTCCAGGAGATCCATTAAGATGATTGACAATGTACTTTGGTTCACAAAAGCATATTGTTTCTTGAAAAATAAGCCACAAAGGTATTTGTCTTATTGGTATTAGTAATAAGGCCGGAGAACTAATAAATGCAAGTTTGGCTCCTGAAATAGAAAACATCTTTTGCTGTTGCTTTGTTTTATTTGTGCCAGTTTCCAATTGCTTTCCAGAACTCATTTGGTAAAAAAATGGAACAATAAATTTTATAACTTTCCTCATTCAGCCATTCCCAGGATCTGTCTGAGCAGAACTGAGCCAATGAACTTTATTTCATTGAAAAGGGAAGAAAGAAAAAAATCAATTGTTTCTGTTTGGCCAAGACTGGGCTTTATTGCCTTTGAACTATGTCTGAAAACCAATACCTAACTATTTTATTTGTCCCTCAGGACTGTCATCTGGTCTGCTTTCAGGTACTTTAATGAGAAAGAAACCTCTTTCTACAGAGTGTAAGAGCCATGGCTGAGTTCAGTGCCCATTGGGGGAAGTAAAAGCCTAATGGTTCTATGTCGTATTGTGTCTCCAGTACAGGGTGGCTGCTCCCTGAAGCTGCAGAATAAAATCCTGTGTATTCTGCCATTCTCCCAATGATGTTAATTCCCATTTATCCTTTGCAAAATGCTTTTAAATCTGTACCTGTGAGCATAGGGTTGCTTTGTAAACTCTAGGCTGCACATAATATTTGAGACATGGAGGTTGCTGGTATGGAAAGAGCAGTCTTATGTTGCATTTTGCACAAATTATCCCTTTCATTAATAATCTTGTCTATGGATATAACTGTGTTGCCAATTATTTGTTTGAACATTTGTGTGTTGTTTTTCCCATAACTGTTATACAAGATTACTAGCAACTAATTAAGATGAACTTAGTCGGAAGCAACTGAACGAATAAACAACAAAAACAAAAATGAATATCAAAATGTTTAAAACATTAGGCCTCAGGAAATAAGTCCATATACAGTAACTTAAGTTGCAGATAAAAGAAGCCATTGCAAATTAAAACAATTCCAACAGCCAACTGTGAAACCCAAATAGGCATCCAAACAATAGTCTTAAAACATATTCCAAAAGTCTACCTTACAATCTTTGCCTGACTTCTAAGACCACAAAGTAGTCTGATAGATAGAAGGGAGGGTAGGTTGAATGTGGGCATCCATGCAAGAGGGCAAGGGAGGAGAATGACATCACATGTATGATGACATAATTGTTGTGATTATAACATCACTCACAAATTGTTGTTTTGGTGTCACCACAGTTTACTGTTTTTTCAAATCAGGAAGGATGGGTAGCCAAGCTGAATGGTGATGGGGAAGCAAGTCGCAGAGCCGAGCAAAGCAAAGCAAAGCAAAGCAAAGCAAAGCAAAGCAAAGCAAAGCAGAGCAGAGCAGAGCAGAGCAGAGCAGAGCAGAGCAGAGCAGAGCAGAGCAAAGCAAAGCAACAATACCTCTTCCATGTATAGTCGAAGGCTTCTTCGACTATACCTCTTTCCCCCCCATCTTTTACCTCTCCCAATAATAAAATAAGCTTATAAATATGACCAAAAGGTATATAAGAACACTGAGTATGAGGTAAGAAAATATATCAATCTTCTTATGGTGGAAGAAAACATTTCTGGAATTAAAATTAAAATACAACTTTTAGTATAGTATTAATTTTGAGTTGATACCTCTCTATATGTACTTGCATTTATTTTGGATCAACTTTAATTCCTGAGGCTGTAGAGACAAAGTGCTTATTCTTTCTTCATTCATCAAAACAGTGCCTGTGCTCTCTTTATGTTGATCTGAACTTCACTTAGAATAATTAGAGTGAGGAAGTTCTTAGACATCGGGATTGCTCCTTGGAATTGGATGACAGAGATTTGTAACTCACACAGAATTTAGCTCCATTTGAAACAAAGCAAACAGTTTCAAACAGTGTTCACTGAGCTAATTCCTTTGTTGAGCTTTAAATAAAAACCAGCTGTTCTACAGGACATTAGATGTCTTCAATATCTTGCAGTAAGTTTGTGTGCACACACCTGCCTTGATCCCCTTTAGTTTTTTTTCCCCAGCTGTGCATCCTATTTAATAAACAGGTACAATGTAATTTTGTCCTCAGAGAGGAAATGCAAATTTACAGATGGAGCAAAATATAAATTTATTTATTTATTATTTATTTATTCAATTTGTATGGCTACCCATCAAAACAAGTGGCTCTGGCAGTGAACAATCTTAAAATAAATTAAAAACAATTCCCATCAAAAATACAAAAATTAAAATACACAGCAGCTGAGGAAGATATCATAATCAACAGTTGCTAGGGCAACCAGGAGATGGGACAGATGGGACCCTTCGCACACTAAGGGCCCAGGTCCAGGCACAGAACCAGGCCTTTAGGGCCTCATAAAAGGCCAGCAGGGTTGGGACCATCTTAATCTCTGGAGGGAGAAATGAAGGTGAAAATGTCATCAGGCATTTAGTATATGCTAAATCTCATACTAATAATGAGAGACATAACTGCATGGCAATAAGTAATGAGAACCTACAGAGGTGACTTAAACAGTAACACTTAAATTGAACAAATATGGAAATTCAGTCAAGAAGGAAGCAAGAAAAATAATTGCCCTACAAAATAAAGATCGATCATTGACCTGGTGAGCCTGTTAAGTATCTAAATTTTTCAAGAAAGCAATTTCTTTCCTTTTTTTATAGTCCTGTTGGGGCTCAGAACATCAGCACATCCTTGCATTTTCTAGGCTCGTAGCATTTGGACCAAGGATCACATTCAGCTTGATCTTATTCCACATTTGGGGAGTTAGTTCTGAGTCTGTTACAACCAGTCATGAATCTTCATTATAGCATAAGAAAGTAATCTGCCTCAATTTGGCATCCTGCAGGTATGCTGAACTACAATTCTCACAATTTTCCATAAAGGTACTGTAAAGTTTTGTGTTAGGTTTGGGGAAACTGAAATGCAAAATTCTATTCTATTAATAAACCTTACCATATTGGTTTCATATTCATTATAATAGAAGGGCAGAGGAAGAACTATGTAAGCCACCTTAAACTTAAAGGAAACATGGAATATAAATAATATAAATAATTCTTTTAAATAATGAGATTTGCATTTGTGAAATTTTCACTTATGAAAATTTAACTACTTTTAGTTGAACTAAACTATATCAGCTTCACCAGATGCTATCTAATTAATAATTAACCTAGGATGGAAACAATTATAACCACAGGACCATTTTACCTGAGCCTTGAAGCAAATCAACTAAAATATGAATTTTATAGGTAACATTCATATAAATGTCTACAGCTACAAACTACAAAGTCTAAAAGAAACTCTAAGAACCATAACATCAAATAGCAGAGCTGTGGCAGATGCCAATCTTCTATAATGGACTACCTCTGCATATATATTTATTTCTCTAGCATAATGCTTAATGCACAGATTCATCCACTCAGGTTACCAGTGAAAGCTGCTTTATATATCATTCTGTTCCATATAAATGTACAATTACAATAACAGAAATCCATAATTTACTTTATGTAAACCCAAAGCAACTTGCTTAGATCTTTGGAGATTTTTAACTTTCTGAGTGGTTCATCTTCCTAGTTACAATAATGACAAGCATGATTTATTCATGGCTGCTATTCCAGAGGTACAGTAATAACTGATGATGTCCATGGAAAATACTAATATTCCTAATGTAAAAAGTAGCTTTCTGGAAAAGAAATAAACTTGTAAAATATAACCTATTTAGTCATGTGTTCTTTTTCCTAAAAAAATAGGCTTACAATAATCACACACTTAAAATAATGATGAATTCATTTTAATTAATATTGCCAGGACTTGACAAGTAAAGTGTCATTAAAGCATGAGGGATATTAAAGCTGCCTATGTGCTGCATGCTGTTTGTATTTCATGCTCTAAATTTATTCTACATATTTTAAGCTGAAATTTTCAGAGACTGCACTATGCCTGAAAAAATTTACTGCCTTCATAAACACCAAATGCCCCAGTGTATGAAATTATTTGAAATATATTTTGAGAATACAGGAAAACAGATGCATGGTTTATCAGCAGGAAATATTGTTGTTTTCATACAAAGATATGTACAGTATAATATTATTTGATCATGTGAAATGTGTTCTATTAATCTTACATTCCCTTTAGAATAGTTACAAGGGACATTTGACAAATGTAGTTGAAACAAACCTAGATTTATAAAATTATCCATGCAAACAAGGAATTAGATATTTGTTCACAGATGTACTGAACACCTACAGAGGCAATACTGGAAGCATTTGTCTAGTGTCCTCCAAGACATTTCAACAGACTGCTCTAACTTCAAGTTTGCTTCTCCTCCTCCTTCTCCATGAAAGCCCCCTTGCCCTCCTCTCTATTTTAACAAAAGAGAATGAGTGAAGAAGACGGGGCTAAACGCAGAACCACCCACTTGCTGTCAAGCGTCCTTAAAATCTGTGCTTTTGTTTCAGAGTAATAATAAATCAGAGTAGTGAGATGGTTCCAGATTTTCACTATATCTGTGACAATAAGGCTAAGCTGTCCCGAGAACTTCTGTTGAGGATCAAGCTAAAAGTCCTATCAAATTGTAGTGTATGCAAGCCAATTGCCTGCGTGTGCATGATAGACAATTAGCAGACGCATGGATTAAAAAATGATTGGAAAGGATTGTGTGAGATGATCTTAGCAGTTCTATAACATGGTAGAATAATTTCAGATACAGGAGATTATTGACAACAACTAATTACAGCTATTATCTACCAACTTCTATTGATAGATATGAATCAGAGAATAAATTCATTGGTCCTGCTGAAAGAAAAAAACATTAATGCCCTGCTTCCCTAAATATCTGCTGTAAATTAACAGAGATCTTTCTAGAAGTGGCCACCTAAATTGCATACATAGATCTTGCTGGCAGGCCTGGGAAGGTATAATGAAATCAGGGCTCAGTTATTTGTGGTTGCTTAAGTGCCCATCTGTGCAAATAAAATTGTGGGATTTCTTTGAGTTATTGGAAGAGAGAAATAATTTCTGCAAATGAGTCCCACTATCAATGAGGAAAGGAACAGAATCATAACCCAATGGCCCTGGCATATAAACTACAGCTTGTGTCAATTCCTAGCAGTATAAGGATATGCAGTCAATAAATTATCTATTAGTTGACCATAAGCCCCAAGAGAATCTCATTGCTATAATCAGCTCTGCAAACTATGTAACAGCACATCTTAGAAGGCTTTAGCACTCTTCAGGTTTTATGCTGAATGCTTTAAGCATTGAATCAATGCTTAAATTGGTTAAGATTATTCTTTTCTAACATCATATTATACTCACCTTAACACTCAGAGAAACATGCATGCAACTCTTTCTCCAATGCATTTCTATGCTTCCAAATTTTCTTGTGGAATTTTATTTTATTTGGAGGGAAGACATGATATGTAAGAAGAATATTGCTTCCTGGTAGCAAACCCCTGCACATCTAAATCTCATTGAAATATATTTTGAAAAAGAATTCTGCACCTGATCTGCAGCAGTAGACTGCTGTTCCTTATCAATATTTACACAGGCCCCTTTGTGACAGGGGACAAGAGAGAGACCTTGGTGCTTTCTGGGCTTGGTTGTTTGTTTGCAGACGTTTCATTACCCAACTAGGTAACACCATTATGCTAGTGAGTGTGGGGTTTGCTCCTTGTTACCTAGGTATTCCTTGTTACCTAGTCAGGTAATGAAATGTCTGCAAGCAAACAACCAAGCTCAGAGAGTACCAAGGACTCCGCAGTTTAGCCCCGAGCTACAGATATTCTCTTCTTCAAGAGAGGGACTTTGGAGAAATCTAGTCAGATTTATTTGAGTTGTTCTGTCTGTAATATACATTTCTAGGCATTTTCTTTCTTTTAACAATAATGCTTGTAGCATTTACAATATTTGTTTTAGTAGCAGTGTTTACTGTTAATTTCAAATATATGGTTTATTAACATTTCATGAAAGTTGATATTTTTGTCATAATTATGTTTTTATATTAATGTATGTATTACTGTATTTAATGTAATTTAAAACCCCAAAGAAACAAAAAGAAATGTAATGAGGTTAACTGAATGCTGAATTCCTTAAGTTAAATAGTTCTAGGATTTGGGTAAGGTAAAGGGGAATGATTTCACCTTAAAAAAAAAAAAGCTTCTTGGACAACTATTTTCATTCTATGTGTTCTGAATAAATCAGTACAATTTATCTACAGTTGAATAACTTGAAAGCATACAGCTGAATCTTTTGGTTATTTGCAATCCTACAAAAGTTTAATTTTTCTTTTTTCCTCCTCCAAGTGTTATTCTTTAATTTTATATTAGTAACCATGGAAACAGGAGTATTATATTAAAGAATGATGCAACAATATGCATGGTACAATAATATTTGAAGAATGTTTTGACCTCTGAGAACTGAAACAGATGAGGTGTAAAAATTACAATTTTTCTTTCTTTTTTAAAATTTAGAACCGTGTAAAGGATTTTATTTCCTTATGTAAGTACATCCTGTAATCAAAAAACATGTTTTATATTCATGATAAGGTATATTTTCTCCAGTAACAATCTAGGTTGGCAGGACTCCTCTACTAATTACAAAAGGTGCTTTTGTCCAATAGATAAATTAGATTAGGCTGGGAATTTTACATGCTGAAATATGCAGGACCTTGTTTAAAATCTATTGTGCTTATCATTCCAGTGTTGGGTATGACAAGAGGCAAAATGAGCTGGACCAGAGATAGAAAGGAGCTGTAGATGTGCTTCTAGTCAGGGACAGAATATGACAATATAAATAGGAGTGTTAGTGAAAGGTGTGAATCTGAGAGAAGAGACATCACAGGAGAAGGTCTGGCGTAAGAATCCTGGAGGTCTAAATTTGAACTCTGGACTGAAAGTTCCCTATGCCTATAATAGATAGATTGACAGATAGCTGTGCTGTGGGATTCTGCTCTCACTTTTCATAAGTGACCATCTACGTACATCCTCCTAAACATGCTTGCTTTTTCACCTTTACCCATAGAATACAGATTGAAAATAGGCTTGGTTAGGTTGGTTTAGAACATATTTTTTCCAACCTGGCATCCTCTTGATGCCTTGGGATTGTAGATCCAAGAATTCGTAGCTATTGACCATGGTGGCTCAGAATTCTGTGGACTGTAGACCCATTGCCCCAGAAGATGGGAAGTTGGGGAACAGCAGGATGGAATTTCATTGCAGCCTCACTAAGTAATTCCAGAGTTCATGATTTGCATTTTCTTCTAGGCCTGCCAATTCATTTCATCATAAGGCTAAGGAAATTGCTTAGTCTGAATCTTCCATATAAACAATATTTATTCATCATTGACCTGGTTATTTGTCTTATCTTGCAAGTGCTGAGGAACATTAATCTTCAAGAATAAATAATTGATATTTATCTCCCTGTGATATTTAAATACCATCTTTCTCTTTCAGGGAGAAGTACCCTCTTTCAAAGTCTGGACTTTAAAGTGCTGTGTTTTGCAGGGCTTTTGTCATTTATTTTGAAGAGACACTTAAATTCTCAATCCTCATTCCTCCATAAGCTCTCTTTCATCAAATTATCTGAAGCTCTGAAGTGTAGGAGAAATGAGTATAATCAGTCACTGTAATTAAATGTTTCATATTTTATAAGAAAATGCAGAGTGGGGAGTTTCTGCTTTCTAGCACACAATATCTGTACTTGTACAGCTGTTATATGCTAACAAGTTAATCCAGGCAGCAGGTTTTTCTTTTCAGAATCCTCTCTTTATAAAAAGCTACTTCTGTTTAATCTTTGGTGAAATGTTGGCAAAGGTGATCCACCCTGTGTTCTGCTTGATAGCTACAATAAAATAACAGTGTGTTGAGAAAGTCCAACTATGGTTCCCAATGTAAATTTGGTTTCCATCTAGTTATTTATTTTTGTGCTTCTGAGTCAGTGATGACTCCTGGCGGCTGCCTGGACAAGTCCCTGCAGTTTTTTTGGCAAGATTTCAGAAGTGGTTTGCCATTGCCTGCTTCCTAGGGCTGAGAGAGAGTGACTGGCCCAAGGTCACCCAGCTGACTTTGTGCCTATGGTGGGACTAGAACTCTCGGTCTCCCGGTTTCTAGCCTGGTGCCTTAACCACTACACCAAACTGGCTCTCTTTCGATCTAGTAGGATACAGGATTTGCTGTATGCCTGTGTTCCTGAAAAAGTTTGAATGTGACTAAAAAGGGATCCTTCTTCTCCCTCTCCAATTTGAAATGGCTCATGTGAGGCCCAGCGAATTGCCAATAAGGTAAGAATTTCATATTAACTTGTTTATCTGAAAGTCCAAACATGGCTGAAAAGAATGATCTCTGCCTCTCAACAAAAGAGGCTCCGAAAACAGAAATACTGGTATGCGAGCATTACAGATTACAGGGGTTTCAGGAAGGAAAGGCTAATTTTGTTGCTATGGTGAATGTTAAATTTTTTAGAGTTGAACACATTGGAGTATATTTTTAACAGTCAATCTTCTCACGCACAGATCTCCCTCAAATTGCTCTGGAACTTTTTCGCAAAACTATACATCAGAGCTTTCCAAACTTTTCATGTTGGTGACACACTTTTTAGACATGCATCATTTCGCGACACACTCTTAGAGCAGGGCATCATTTCGCGACACACTCTTACAGCAGGGCACAAGGCAGGCACCAGGACCTGCGTGGAATCACAGTAGGTTTGGAGGCAGCAAGGCATGAGGCAGGCACTAGGACCTGTGCGGAATCCTGGCAGAGCAGGTTTGGAGGCAGCAAGGCACAAGGCAGGCACTAGAACCTGCGTGGAAGCCAGGAGGCAGCAGCAGCCGTGACACACCCAGACACTGCAGCCGACACACTAACGTGTCCCGACACACAGTTTGGAAAGCTCTGCTATACATTAATGTTCAGAAATACACGGAATGTAGAAGAAAGGGAATGCTAGCTCTCTTTTTCTATTCTTCTTGTGAAGAGAGGGGAAGGTAGTTTGATTACACCCAGACCCACTGAAACCCAAGGAGCCTGGACAAGCTATGAGATTATTGGCCAGTCTGGAAAGATAGTCTAGTTGTTTGTGCTCAATTATTACTCAGAAAGGGCAACCAGTGATAGGGAAATTGTTCTCTGCAAGTTCTAGACTCACAAACAAATAGACATGGCCATGGCCATTACCATGACATCTGAATAGATCTACAGATAGGTAAAATAGCCTAAATTAAGATCTGGCATAGCAGCCAACATTTCAGAATCAAGAATAAGGAAATATGCAAAGAATTTTTTACTTATCTGTCCCTATTACGCTCCACAGTCTATTACAGTGTTTCTCAACCTTAGCAATTTTAAGGTGTGTGGACTTCAATTTCCCAGCAAAGCTGGCTGCAGAATTCTGGGAGTTGAAGTCCACACACCTTAAAGTTGCTAAGGTTGAGAAACACTGGTCTATTACGTCTCTCAAGCCTAAAGGGATGGTTTCCCATTTGTCCAACCAAACCATGATTTCATTTGGTATTTGGTATGTTCGCTGCCTTGAGTTATTTATAAAAATAATAAAGGTAGGATAATTAATAAATAAATAAATAAATAAATAAATAAATAAATAAATGTATAAATAAATGTTTACTTCATTATATTGCATCAGGGGTTGGGAAGGGTCAGATTTCAGTTTGGTGGGACTTAACGTAACAAAGCCAAAAAAGAAGCACTTCTAAAACAAGCAAGGGCATTTGTTGCACATGGTTTTCTCTTCCATGCTTCCTCAGAAGTAAAAAAAGGTCTCAGCTGAAAAAAATGCTCCTCGGTATGGCAGTGCTGAAGTGAGTCTCACTATATGTCATATGACATATAAGCATGTACTGTATAAGACTGAAGCCTTCTTAGATTTTTATCCCACCTTTTTTATATATAACTCAAGGTGGTGAACATACCTAATACTCCTGCTGCCTGTTTTCCACACAACAACAACCCTGTGAGGTGGGTTGGGCTGAGAGAGAGAGACTGGCCCAAAGTCTCCCAGCTGGCTTTCATGCCTAAGGCGGGACTAGAACTCTCAGTCTCCTGGTTTGCCATTGGCTCCTTCCTAGGGCTGAGAGAATGTGATTGGCTCAGGGTCACCCAGCTGGCTTTCATGCCTAAGGCGGGACTAGAACTCTCAGTCTCCTGGTTTGCTATTGGCTCCTTCCTAGGGCTGAGTGACAGGGACTGGCCCAAGGTCACCCAGCTGGCTTTCATGCCTAAGAACTCTCAGGCTCCTGGTTTCTAGGCCAGCACCTTCACCACTACACCAAACTGGCTCTCTTACAGTGAATTAAATAGTAAATTTGCCACACAAGTAGCATCAGCAGGTTCTTTCAACCACCATTTTTTCCTAGCCAGTACAAAACTGTCTACAGAAACATTTTTTTACCCTTATAGTATATTTGAATAAATTGCTGTTTGTTCAGTATAATTTTATATATGCCTATTCAGGTGTCTGTCCTGTTGAATTCAATAAGGTTTATTCCCAGGTAAGACAGTGGTAGACTGAAACATTTTAAAACAGAATTAAGCAGTACAAGAAGAAACAGCACTGTTTTTGTTTGCAACTTTGTGGCAGGTACTGAAAAAAGACAAAAATTATCCACCTTCACTTCCTACTTCTGACCATTCGCTTAGAATATATAAACAAAATATTTGTGCATCAGAACTTTATCAAAACAAGTTATGTTCATGTATAAATCTCTTCACTCTGCTACCATTTTCCCCCCAAAAGAGAAAGCATGCTGGCTGGGGAATTCTGGGGGTTGAAGTCCACACATCTTAAGGTTGCTGAGGTTGAGAAGCACTGATCTACAACACCCTGAAACCTTTGCAACTAGGAGTATGCAAAACATCTTGAATTCAGGCTATTTTGAACATTTTTTTTGGTATTTTAAAGACCCCATTTTGAATTCAAACCACTCCTTTCTGAATTCAAAACAGCCTATTTCACATTTGAAAGAAGCTATTTTGATTACTTTGGGAGTGGTTTGAGCTTAAAATGGAGTGCTTCAAACTTGAAACAGAGCTGTTTCAAGCTTGACACTTCCAGCATGATGAAAACAGCCTGTTTCAAATTTGAAATAGTTCAAATTTAAAATGTTTTGCACACCACCGTTTGCAACACATGGGGAATTGGTGATCAGGCTGAGACTTTAAGAGGCAAGTCAGTACAGAAAGTATTTTCTGAAAATAGAAAGTTAGAAAATAATAAATCAGCAAGGGCTTTGACTAATAGGAAACAATTTCTCATCCTAACAACATTATGAAAGAGTAGAAGGCAGAAAAGTCAACTCTAAATGTGGTCTGCCCTGCCCTCCAGAATCTCACCGCTGGAAGGTTTTTTTCTGGAAATGGAAAGTATTGACTCCATAAGATCGTTTCTGTCCCCTCCTTACTGTTTCCTTTAACATGTCCTTTGATTTCCAGACTCATTTTTCTTATTTCTTTGGACAAGAAAAATAGGAAAAAATAGGAAATGTTATAAGAGGCACATGAAAACCCTGTTCTCCAGGGACAGTTAAGGCAACCTATTAAGCAGCCATACACCTAGACTTAATGGAATGAGCTGTGGCATGACAGAAAATTAAATTAAAACAAAAAACCAGGGTCAGAGGAGCCACAGTTACTGAGAAAAACTATTCAGTTTAGAAGACAAAAATAAAGGACTCATTTGAAATCTTTATTCTGACATACAAGGGGAAATCGAAGGATATTAACAAAGGAAACGTATATTTTAATGTTTTCAGTAGAATAATGTCTACAACTATTAATAATGTCATCTGTCAGTTTGGGGTGAGGTATCATCAATAAGCTGCTACTACCGAGCTAGACACTGCCACCACAGACTGAACTGGAGATGCTGTAAAAGTGCTGATGTCTGGAGGATACGAGTGACTGGATGGGCCCAAACTAGTTCAAATTAAATCCCAGCAAGACAGAATTACTATTTGTCTGGAAACACCTTTGCTCAGTGGTGGCCCTCATGATAACACTGGATGGGGTCACCCTGAAGGAGCAAGTTTGGACGTTGTTCTGGACTCATAGCTCCTGTTGGAATGGCAGGTATAAGCTATGGGCAGGGATTGTTTGCCTAGCTTAGGCTTATGCATCAATTTGGGCTCCAGCTGGACTGAGAAGCCCTTTTGAGAGTGACTCGTGCCCTGTTCACCATGCATTTTGACTACTGTAACATGCTGTACATGGGGCTGCCTTTGAAGACAACCCAGGAACTACAGGATGTGAATGGGTAAGAGCTGCTATTGTAATATAACACTGAATCTCCATTAGATGCACTGACTACCAAAAGTCTCTGAGTCCAGTTTAAAGTGTTGGTTTTAATCTACAAAGCCTTCCATGGCTTGGCTCAGCTCCAGTATACCTTGGGGAAGGACTGTCTCCTCCAAATGGAATCTGCCTGGCTTGTTCAAGTAGATAGGGAGAAAATACTTAGAGTCCCATTCTTACGAGAAGTCAAGGTGACATAGACCTGAAGGAGGTCCTGGTCCATTATGGTCTACGCTGTGGGATACCTTGCTTCTTGGAGATACACCTGGCACCATCTTTAGTGATTCTTGCATAAGGTCAGGCAAGTCTTTTCTTTCAAGGATGTTTGGACGTTTATTTCAGTGGTATGTATGTAATTCTATGGTGTCTGGGCTTCTGCTTTTATCCAGACTGCTGTTTGGTATGCTGAAGTCTGGATTTTTGGGGTTTTTGATTGCTGTTTATTTATATTTTTAATTCTATTATTGTAAACCATCTGGAATCTCAGGAGCTTGCCAGTATATAAATGTATGAGGCCTGGCAAATGTCTTGTACGTTATATGAAACCAATAGATTCATCTTTGTTTTAAAAATCTTAATGTGTGAAAACAAGTTCTCCTTTAAATATTACTGTTCTGGCAGTTTTCTTAAATATCGTAGGTAGTTTTTGCCTGTAAGTTGATTTTTCATGTTTTGTGCATTCAGTGACATAAGATGCTCTGTAAACAATGGTTCAAAACTGTCCAGAGGGTAAGACAAGGATGTTCCCTTAGTTGTTTGATGTATTTATGCTAATGAAATAAGTAATGCTTCTGGTGGTATTAGAAATGTGATGGTGATATGAATGTATGTATATTTTTCTATGTATATGTTCCTTACTAAGAACCTGAATGATTTTCAGAAAATGTTAGTTAAGGTGTATGAAACAACAGAGAAAATTAATGTATTAAACACCAAGATAGTTATATTTGACAGGGAAAATGGAGTAAGTGATTAAAATTTATAGATCAATTGAGGAAAAAAAAGGGCAAGGAGATGCATTTATATATTTTGATATAGAGTTTACTAAAGATGGGGAAACTGTCATAGAAAATTTACATACTCATTACACTACTGTAAATTGTGAGTTCTTTTTAATTAATTGAGTTGTTTTCTTGTTTTCAGGTTTTAATTTCCTTTTCACTGCCCAGAGTCACAGTAATAAGATGGGCAGCCATATAATTTGTTTAAACAAACAATTAATTAAATAAATAAAATTATATAAAGTACCAATCGAAGAGAATATTTGTACAGTAGCTCAGGGTTGAACTGTGGAGTCCTTGGTGCTCTCTGAGCCTTGTTTTATTTATTTATTTATTTATTTATTTATTTATTTATTTATTTTATTTTATTTATTAGATTTATCACCGCCCAACTCCCCCTAGGGG
Organism: Charina bottae; assembly: GCA_023362775.1. NCBI lineage: Eukaryota > Metazoa > Chordata > Lepidosauria > Squamata > Charinaidae > Charina > Charina bottae. The sequence continues at coordinate 248,821,859 of JALMGJ010000002.1, forward strand.
GACTCTGGGCGGTTTTCTTGCAGACGTTTCATTGCCAGACTAGGCAACATTCTGTACAACTGGTGTACAGTGCGAAAAGGGAGTGGGACTTGCTCTCTGTTTATATACCATGGCTTGTCCTGTTTGTGTTGGTGGAGGTGTTGTTCTCCCCTTAGGAGTTCCTTGATTGGGGTGTTGTTTGCTCCTTGGTTGATTGACTGTGTTAATAGTTTCTTGATTAGGGTTATTATTATTATTATGCTGTTTGATTGTTCCTCTGGTGCTAATCTTGGTGTTAATCTTTGCATATCTGGGTATTTATTGCCGACAAGGAGATGTTCTGGTCTTTTGGCTTTTCTATTGTCTCTTATGAATGGTATGTAAATGTTGTTTACCTCTATGTGTCTGTTGATGGCTGCTTTGTCTGAGTGCCAAGCTTCCAGGAATTCTCTAGCGTTTTTGGCTTTGGCTTGGTTTAAGATGCTCACAGTTTCCCAGTTGAAAGTATGGTTGAGTCTGTCCATGTGTTGTGAGATTAAGGAGTTTTCATTGTGTCTTCTGACTGATAGTTGTTGTTCATTGATGCGCTCTGCTAGTCTTCTGCCCGTCTGTCCTACATAGTGGCTGCTACAGTCCTTACACTGTATGTTGTAGAGAACTCCTGTTTTTTCTTCTTGGGCTACTGGGTCTTTTGGTTTACTTAAGATGTAAGTATGAAGGATTTTGGTTGGTTTATGTGCTACGGTGATGCCATGTGGTGGTAACAATCTGTTGGTAGTTTCTGAGATGTTTCTGATGTATGGCAGTGTTATCCTTTTCATAGCTTCTGTTGGTTGTGTTGTAGTGGGTTGGGTGGTCAGGCACTTTTTGATAAAGTTGCGTGGTATCCATTTTGCTGGAAGATGCTGTATAGATGATCTGTTTCTTTTTTCTGGTGTTCTGGGTTGCTGCAGTGCGTTAGTGCTCATCTGAATAATGTTCTTACACAGCTTCTTTTGTATGAGTTTTGGTTGTTGCTTTGGTAATGAAGCACTTGGTTAGTGTGGGTAGATTTAAAGTACCACAAATAAGAAATAAGAAATGAAGGCATGAAAAAAGAAAATATAATTAAATAATTTAAAGCATGAACATTCATGCTTTTTTTATCCTTACTTGCATCACATCCATACCCCAGTTTATTCATTGCTTGTTGTTCTTTAAACTTCCTACCTCTCTTTCTGAAGTTCTTGTCAACTCCATCCAACCATGACTTTCTCATTCTTCCCCTTTCTCTTGATTCATTCACTCTTCCTTCATATATTTGTTTTGCCATTTGATCCTCATCCTTTCCCTCTGTATGACCAAACCTCTTCAATACATCTCATTCATACTGGTCACTCACTGTTGCACTGAATCCACATTCATTCAGCACCCATTCATTCTTGACCCTATTTCTCCTTTTTCTTACCATGCACCCTTTTAAAATGCTCCATACTTTCTACATTCAACTTATATTTATGTTCTCTTGAGATACCTGATTCTCCCTTCCACATAACAGTGGACAGAAGCAAATTCTTATAAACAGCCATTATTGCTTTATTTTTTTTGACAATTGTTAGTACCTTAAGCTATTTGGATGAACATGGAGGCACCTGGGTGAAGACACTATGGTACCACATTGAATATGAATCTTAATTCACTGGATCCCAAAATACCCAAGAGAACTTGAGAGCCTCATTCCTAAGAATCAACATATATTTAAGGATCTCATTTTCCATTAGGAAAAGAATTAGGGTCTGAGCAGACGGAACTTTGATGCCTCAAGGCAGGCTGTCTATGGTGATATTTCTCTATAAATGCTATTGAGATAAAATCATTTTTCTCTGCCCAGAAGAATTATAAGGCTCCGTTCTGACTACAGATGGAATATAAATAGCCAGGCTTGCATTTGCGTCCTGAAGCAAGGAACCTTTAGATAGAGCAGGAAAAAACAACAACTTGAAAGCAGATTTCATAGTAAGAATCTATTAGGCCAGACATGAAATGAAAGCGAATCAGTTGATCTAATCTCTCCAGGAAAAAGCATTTCAGCACAAAGCAATACAGACTTAAATGTCTGAGCCCAGGCTGAAGGCCAGTTTCCATAGAAAAGCGTGGAGAGAAAGATACTACTTGTTGATGACTGGAGATAAAGCCAGGATGAAACATGGAGACCGGCTGAGTGCTTAACTTCCCAATTTTATAGTCAAGTCTTATCACTTGAGGAAGAAAATTGAAGTGATTATATAGTACTTTGAACTAAATAGGAAGACCAAAAAATAGCAAGTGGAGGATTAGCTTTCCCTTGAAAATACCCCACCCAATTAAATTGCTGCCAGAGCATCACTAGAGAAAGCCACTTTTTAAGCTGGAAGATGGACATCTCTGAGAATAGAAAGAAAATGCCTTTGCTAGATTATTATAATTGCCACTCAGGATTGAGTCTACTTGGGTCTCTGATTACCATGGTAAAGTCTGCACATCTTTGCTTCTTATTTTATCTTAGCGTATTGCTAGGGATTCACAAATGGAACCAACCTCTAGCCATTAGAGTTGTGGGTTGCTGGCAATAGTCCTACTTAGTTAGCAGAGGCAGAAGATGCAGGATGTCACAGTCAAATACAATGTCATAGAGAAAGGCAGGCCATAGTGAAAAAGGCTGGCACAGAAAAAGTAGCATTTGTAACTTTGCCATCCCACATCTGTCTTTAGCGCAGTAAAAATTTGTGCCAGTGCCTTAAACATACACCAGTTGTACAGAATGTAAGAAGTAAGGTGAGCTTCAAGCCTGTATTAGCTGCCCAGAGTCATGAATTTGAGATGGATGATCATATAAATTGAATAAACCAACAAATAAATAAACCAATAAATAAATAAATATTCCAAGTGCTGAATGCTGATCTGAGCTGCCACTTGTATTCTCAGGATTAGTGCAGAAGGGCAACATTCCATTAGCACAAGAAAGCAAAAGAAGATGAGAGGAGAAAGTAAATGAAACCCAAAGCAATGATAGCCACAGAGTTTAGTATCTCATTGACTGGTTGTTGGCATCAATGTCAAAGAGCCCACCACACCCCTCACCCTGCCCCCAGCATTCTCCATAAATGGAATTGAAATCGCAGCATTGTACACTGTTGGTAAGAATCTCAGAAGCAGCAGAACAGCCATGCAATCTCTGAAATGTCTTTTGTTTCATCAATAGGAAAGACACAAATCTAATACAGCAGTGCTTAAAAGTTTATGAAACTTTTGAATTTTCAGTATTGATGCTTGTGTGGAGAACAGATCATGTTTTAGGTCACAAGTCCTAAAACTAGATAAAGAGAACCCAATTAAATAAATGAGTCAAAAAGATTAGACTTGTTCATTCATTTATTGAGGAAAACAATCCAAAGCTACATATTTGACTTGGCCATTCCAAAACATTAACTTTCTTTTGCTTTAACCATTCTTTGGTTGTAAAACTTGTGTGTTTTGGGTCATTCTCATCCTGCATGACCCACTTTCCTTGAGCTTCAATTCACAGACAGACACCCTGACATTTTCTTGTAGAACTTGCTGGTACAATTCAGAATTCATAGTTCCATCAATGATGGCAAGCCATCCCGGTCCAGAGGCAGAAAACAGGGCCAAACCATGTTACTGCCACCACCATGTATCACAGATTGGATAAGGTTCTTATTGCCTTTTGCCAAACAAAATGCTTTTCATTCAAACCAAAAAGTTCTATTTTGGTCTCATCATTTTTCCCCCCAGTCGTGATTGCACTAAAGGAGAGTTCTTCCTTGACAAATTGCTATAGCATTTCTCTTTCCACTGCACTTTTTTTAAAAAATGTCCACACAGTTGCTTTGCCCACAAATTTGGAGGAGAATTCCAAGAGAAGTTGCGTGTCCAGCACTAACTGCCACTTGGCAAATCCCCAATACTGATGATCACCCTTGCTGCTTCCTTCTAATAGTTTGATTTTTCCTCAGATGTCACAGATACAGGTAGCCCTCATTTAGTGATCACAACCGGGGCCAGCAATTTGGTTGTTAAGCAAAACAGTCTCTAAGTGAAACCGCAACTGTGTTTACGATCTTACTTCAGCTTTCCTTTGCTTTACAGACCTGCAAAGGTCATAAATGCGAGGATTGGTCGCAAAGTTACTTTTTCATCATTGTCGTAACTGCAAATGGTCGCTGAACAAGGCAGTAGCTAAATGAGGATCAGTACAACCAGAGATATGTCGGTATACCATCGGAAGATGGGACTCCCAGGTCGGAAGATGGTCAAAATGCTACTGGGGAGGAACAGAGGATACGTTCAACTAGCCCCAGATGTGATGACGCAGCTAGCTCAAAGCCGAAAGGACGGCTAGCGGCTGACGGTGCTGGTGGTGAACGACGAATCCGATGTTCTAAAGATCAACACACCATAGGAACCTGGAATGTAAAATCTATGAGCCAGGGCAAATTGGATGTGGTTATTGGTGAGATGTCAAGATTAAATATAGACATTTTAGGTGTCAGTGAACTGAAATGGACTGGAATGGGCCACTTCACATCAGTTGACCACCAGATCTACTACTGTGGACAAGAGGACCACAGAAGAAATGGAGTAGCCTTCATAATTAATAATAAAGTGGCTAAAGCAGTGCTTCGATACAATCCAAAAAACGATAGAATGATCTCAATTCGAATTCAGGGTAAGCCATTTAACACCACAGTGATCCAAATATACGCCCCAACCACAGATGCTGAAGAAGCAGAAGTAGATCAGTTCTATGAGGATCTGCAGCACCTACTGGATAATACACCAAAAAGAGATGTTATTTTCATTACAGGAGACTGGAATGCTAAGGTGGGTAGTCAGACGACACCTGGAATTACAGGCAAGCATGGTCTGGGAGAACAAAATGAAGCAGGACATAGGCTGATAGAATTTTGCCAAGACAACTCACTGTGCATAACAAACACTCTCTTCCAACAACCTAAAAGACGACTTTGTTGGAGATTCTATGTAAAGATCAAATCAAATGGTGTTCTCCACTATGATTCCCTAGCATGAAAAAATTGTAATTTTCCTCTGCTCCACTGTCTCCCATAACAAAAGCACTGAGAACACAGGTGTGTGGCCTTGGCCAGCCAAGGCATTGTACCACGTGATATGTTATGGCTATCCAGAATAACTCATCCCATGGGAACGTTTTCCCGGGGGGGGGGGGGAGATAATGTGCAACACTGCCATCTCATGGCGTTTTATATTATGTGCAACAGACTTTAGTTTCAACATTAAGTGCATGTAACCCATGACTCCATGTTTTCCTCCAATCAGAAGGCTGAAACAAGTGTATATCTCAGCTGTGAACTATGGGTCTATGCTTCTTGACTTCTGTCTTTGGTCTTGTTGCCATGTAATCCTTTTCTGAACTGTAACTATGCCTGGCTTTTGTATAAGCCATGAAGTTTTTTCACATCTGCTGATGGAACTCTGCTTATGGTTTGTTGTTTTTTCTTTTTTGCAATAATGTACTCATACCCATTATTGCCTTATGCTACAAGTAAAATACTTTTAGCCCTAAACGCTGCACTCTGTCTGTTTTGTTTACTCTGCGCTCTATGAAACCCCACAAATCAGCAATATCCCACAGGTTATGGATTGCCCAGTGTGGCTGGTACGCTGATCGCTGCGTTGAATCTGGCTGTAACAGGGGGTTTGTTTTTGAGGCTGCGTTTTTAGGGTAAACGTGTTTTTCTTTGAGTGGTCTTTGAGTGGTCAGCATGGCTGCTACAGGGCTAACTAGTTTGCCTTTTGAGCGCTTGGATGGCACAAACTATCGGACCTGGTGTGTGAAAATCAAGTCTTTCTTCCTAAAAGAAGGTTTGTGGAAGTATGTGAAAGACCCACCTCCAGCTGGTCCCGTTACTGATGAAGTGCAGTTGTGTTTGGATCGTGCTTATGGCAATTTGATTCTGGGACTGGAATCATTGCAGCTACTGCATATCAGCAATCTAGACACTGCACATGCATGTTGGGAGGCTCTCAAAGCCATTTATTCAAAGCAAACCTCTGCTGCCATTGTTGGTCTATCACGTCAGCTTTACAATTTGAAGCTGCAGCCCGGTGGAAACATGATGACCCACCTCCATAAACTCAAGACTTTGTTTCTTGAACTTGAGGAGCAGGATGTTGTGGTCCCAGATACCCAGAGAGCTTGTATTATATTGTCAAGCTTGGACAGCAGCTTTGACATGCTCATCGAGGCAACTCAGACGTTGAGACCCCAAGACCTTACTGTGGATTACCTCAGAAATCGGCTGCAAGAAATACAGCAAACCCGTGACCTGGAGAGGATGCAGGGTAAGCCATCTGTTGCTGTTCCTGAGGCTTCTAAACAGCGTTTTCCTGCTGGAACAGAGTCTGCCTGTGCTGTGAGGAGATGTTACCGGTGCAATTCGACCCAGCACTTCTTGAAAGACTGTCCCCAGCCACCTCGCCCGGCGGGTAGTGCCAGTGGAAGGAGGTTCGTGTGAAAGAAGGGGAAACCGCCTAGACAACGTACCCAAGTGTCTGCTCTGCTCACGGCTGTGAGCAAGCGATCCCCAGAGACTTGGCTCTTGGACTCGGCTTGCAGCCAAATAATTGTGAACAATGAACAATTGTTGTTAACAAAATGCAAGCCTAAAATCCAACAGGTTGCTCTAGCTGATGGATCCATGGCTGATGTGTCTTTTCAGGGTGAAGTATACATTCCTTGTTTGGGGATAAGTGTGCAAAATGTGTTGTGTGTTCCTACACTTGATTTTTCCCTCCTCAGCGTTCCAGCCCTGGTAAAGTCTGGGTATACTGTTGTGTTCAAGGGTACTGGATGTTCTATTGAAAAAGACGGAATTGAATGTGCTAGGGGGAGATTAGTGAATCAGTTGTATGAAATGCTTCCTAAACAGGGGATTGTGTCAGGGAATTGTGTTTCCAATATTCCCCCACATAATAAATGCATCCACTACTATCACAGAGTTCTGGGACATCACGGGTGGGGAAGTTTGTCCCAGATGGCCAAGGTGTATCCTGAGCTAGGATCCAAACAATGTGATGACTTTCTTGATTGTACTGTGTGCAAACAATCTAAGATCAAGGCTGCACTTGTTGCTAGGAAAAGTGACAGAGTATCAACTAGACCATTTCAGTTGGTTCATGGAGACCTAGCTGGCCCCAATGCTCCTAGTGAAGGAGGGGCACGTTTCATGTTTCTTCTGGTAGATGACCATACTCGTTTTACGTTTTGTTATTTGCTCAAGTCTAAAGCGGAAGCCTTTGCTCGCTTTAAGGAGTTTGTTGCAATGGTGGAGAGACACTATGGTTATCAAGTTGGTCAGTTTCAATCTGATCGTGGTGGAGAGTTCCTAAGCCATGAGTTCCAGAATTGGCTTCGTAGGAAAGGAATCTCCCATAGACTTGCCAATGTTGGTGTTCCAGCTGAGAATGGAATAGCAGAAAGGAAGATTGGTGTTGTTAATACCATTAAAAATAGCCTAATGTTAGATGCTCAGGTGCCAGCCCGTTTCTGGGGTGAGGTTACCATGACTGCAGTGTATCTAACCAACAGGGTGTGGAATTCAGCTGTAAATGAAGTTCCTTACTTCCTTTTGTTTGGCAAGCGCCCTTCGCTGAAGGACCTGCATGTTTTGGGAACATTTGCATATGTTCACATTCCCAAGTCTCAGAGAAGGAAGAACCAACCAAAAGCACAACGTTTAAGGTTTGTTAGCTATTCATCAAGATCTAAGGGTTACTGTTTTTCTGCAGGCTATGGTCAAGTAGTAGTCTCTAGAAGTGCTAATTTTGAGCACCCTACTGGTTGGGATAGGTTGAATGCTAGTTCAGAGGTGTTGTTGCAATCTAGTGTACAGCCTACTGTCCATGCTCCTGTGGCTGGACAACAACCAGTCCAACTACCTTCTGTTTCCCAGTCTCCTAGTGTGGTGAGAAGGTCCCCTCAGGTGAAGGAAGAGGAAATTTCACCTGAGCAGGTTCAGTACCTGAAGGGGGAATCAGGTAGTGAAAAGACAGAGGACAGTGATGAGGAAGAGGCAGTGGTCATTCCTCGTAGATTTGCTCATTCCACAAAGGGTGTGAAGCCTGACAGATTTGTGATTCAGCAGGTGAGAGTGTGTCAGATTACCTGTGAACCTCAGTCTTTTCAGGAGGTGTTGCTCCTGCCAGTGGAAGAGCAGGAGAAATGGAACACAGCAATGGATAAGGAGTTTGAGGCTCTAGTGAGTCAAAAGGTGTTTGAAGTCACTGACTTGCCCCCATCCCAGAAAGCTGTAGGTTCCAGATGGGTATTCAGAAAGAAGCTTCTTCCTGATAACACAGTGCAGTACAAAGCCAGGCTTGTTGCTCAGGGATTTTCACAAGAGAGGTTTTTGAACTATGATCTCACATATGCACCCACAGCTAGACCAGAGTCTTTACGTATGGTACTTTCTCTGGCTGCACAGCGTGAACTGGTTGTCCATCATTTTGATGTTGACACAGCATATTTGAATGCAGAGCTCCCTGAAACAGTGTATATGAATCAGGCTTCTGGCTATGCTTGTGACAATTCCCAGAAGGTGTACAGACTACGCAAGGCGCTTTATGGGTTAAAGCAGGCCGGTCGTTGTTGGCATCAGTGCTTAGATACAGCTCTAACAGAACTAGGATTTAAAAAGTCAGTTGCTGATCCCTGTGTGTACATAAGAGGTTCTGGAAGTAGCTATATAGTGCTGCTAACTTATGTGGACAATTTTTGCTTAGCAACTGGTTCTTTGCACCTTGTACATGAGTTTGCCAAACAGCTAAGACAGTATTTTCAGCTGAAAGACCTAGGCGAACTGAAATATTATTTGGGTGTTGAAGTCACTAGATCTCAGAGTGGTGAGTTTTATCTGAGTCAGAAGAGAAAAATTGTTCAGTTGTTAAGTCAGCTTGATATGTCAGATGCAAAGCCTACCAAAACACCTATGATTCTTGATTTCCTAAAGGGTGACACGTGCGAGGAACCTTGTCCTCAACCTGAGTTGTATCACTCTGCTGTAGGCAGCTTGCTACACTTAACGCAGTGGACACGTCCTGACCTAGCTTACTCAGTTGGAGTGCTCAGTCGTAAAGTTGCCAAGCCGTCTATGCGAGACTGGCAAGGGTTAAAAAGGGTCCTGCGTTATCTCAAAGATCTTTGTCTTAAAGTATCAGCTACTAAGTCTGAAATGCCTGTGATTTATGTTGACAGCTCCTTTGCAGAAGAAGGAGATAGAAAATCTGTGAGTGGATTTCTCTGTCTGTTTGCCAACACAGCCGTTGCTTGGCGCGCAAGGAAGCAGACTGCGGTCGCAATTTCAACCGCCGAGGCAGAATATAGCGCCCTCAGTGAGGCAGTAAATGAATTACGATGGTGTAATCAGCTGTATCAAAATCTAACTGTAAACATAAACTTACCTTTTACGGTCTATGAAGACTCACAGTCATGTATTGCACTTGCCCTATCTGAAAATGTAAGAGGCCGCACAAAGTACATCGATGTGAAGTTTAAGAATGTGAGACATGCAATACAGGAAAGGTTTATACAATTGGAATATTGTCCTTCTGAACTGAATGTGGCAGATATATTCACAAAAGCATTGCCTTTTGAAAAACATGCATCCATGGTCGCAAAATTGGGACTGCAGCAAATGTGTTTGGAATAAAAAATAATTTGTGTCTCTGTGTTCTTACAAAATGACAGTTTTCACTCCCCAAAATGTTCCGAAACCATTTAGAAGGGGTGTTGGAGATTCTATGTAAAGATCAAATCAAATGGTGTTCTCCACTGTGATTCCCTAGCATGAAAAAATTGTAATTTTCCTCTGCTCCACTGTCTCCCATAACAAAAGCACTGAGAACACAGGTGTGTGGCCTTGGCCAGCCAAGGCATTGTACCACGTGATATGTTATGGCTATCCAGAATAACTCATCCCATGGGAAAGTTTTCCCGGGGGGAGACAATGTGCAACACTGCCATCTCATGGCGTTTTATATTATGTGCAACAGACTTTAGTTTCAACATTAAGTGCATGTAACCCATGACTCCATGTTTTCCTCCAATCAGAAGGCTGAAACAAGTGTATATCTCAGCTGTGAACTATGGGTCTATGCTTCTTGACTTCTGTCTTTGGTCTTGTTGCCATGTAATCCTTTTCTGAACTGTAACTATGCCTGGCTTTTGTATAAGCCATGAAGTTTTTTCACATCTGCTGATGGAACTCTGCTTATGGTTTGTTGTTTTTTTCTTTTTGCAATAATGTACTCATACCCATTATTGCCTTATGCTACAAGTAAAATACTTTTAGCCCTAAATGCTGCACTCTGTCTGTTTTGTTTACTCTGCGCTCTATGAAACCCCATAAATCAGCAATATCCCACAGACTTTATACATGGACTTCACCAGATGGTCGACACCGAAATCAGATTGACTACATCCTTTGCAGCCAAAGGTGGCGGACATCTATACAGTCGGTAAAAACAAGACCTGGAGCTGACTATAGTTCAGATCACAAACTTCTTATTGCAAAATTTAGAATCAGACTAAAGAGAATAGGGAAGACCCACAGATCAGTTAGATATGAGCTCACTAATATTCCTAAGGAATATGCAGTGGAGGTGAAGAATAGATTTAAGGGACTAGATTTAGTAGATAGGGTCCCGGAAGAACTATGGACAGAAGTTCGCAACATTGTTCAGGAGGCGGCAACAAAAAACGTCCCAAAGAAAAAGAAAACCAAGAAGGCAAGGTGGCTGTCTGCTGAGACACTGGAAGTAGCCCAAGAAAGAAGGGAAGCAAAAGGCAACAGTGACAGGGGGAGATATGCCCAATTAAATGCAAAATTCCAGAGGTTAGCCAGAAGAGATAAGGAATTATTTTTAAACAAGCAATGTGCGGAAGTGGAAGAAGACAATAGAATAGGAAGGACAAGAGACCTCTTCCAGAAAATTAGAAACATCCGAGGTAAATTCCAGGCAAAAATGGGTATGATAAAAAAAAAAAAAGATGGTAAGGACCTAACAGAAGCAGAAGAGATCGAGAAAATGTGGCAAGAATATACGGAAGATGTATAGGAAGGATAATAATATTGGAGATAGCTTTGACGGTGTGGTCAGTGAGTTAGAGCCAGACATCCTGAAGAGTGAGGTTGAATGGGCCTTAAGAAGCATTGCTAATAACAAGGCAGCAGGAGACGACGGTATCCCAGCTGAACTGTTTAAAATCTTGCAAGATGATGCTGTCAAGGTGATGCTTGCCATATGCCAGCAAATTTGGAAAACACAAGAATGGCCATCAGATTGGAAAAAATCAACTTATATCCCCATACTAAAAAAGGGAAGCACTAAAGAATGTTCAAACTATCGAACAGTGGCACTTATTTCACATGCCAGTAAGGTAATGCTCAAGATCTTGCAAGGTAGACTCCAGCAATTCATGGAGCGAGAATTGCCAGATGTACAAGCTGGGTTTAGAAAAGGCAGAGGAACTAGAGACCAAATTGCCAATATCCGATGGATAATGGAGAAAACCAGGGAGTTTCAGAAAAACATCTATTTTTGTTTTATTGACTATTCTAAAGCCTTTGACTGTGTGGATCATAACAAATTGTGGCAAGTTCTTGGTGGTATGGGGATACCACGTCATCTTGTCTGCCTCCTGAGGAATCTGTATAACGACCAAGTAGCAACGGTAAGAACAGAGCACGGAACAACGGACTGGTTTAAGATTGGGAAAGGAGTACGGCAGGACTGTATACTCTCACCCTACCTATTCAACCTGTATGCAGAACACATCATGCGACGTGCTGGGCTTGAGGAATCCAAGGCTGGAGTTAAAATCACTGGAAGGAACATTAACAATCTCAGATATGCAGATGATACCACTTTGATGGCTGAAAGCGAGGAGGAGCTGAGGAGCCTTATGACGAAGGTGAAAGAAGAAAGTGCAAAGCCGGGTTGCAGTTAAACCTCAAAAAAACCAAGATTATGGCAACCAGCTTGATTGATAACTGGCAAATAGAGGGAGAAAAAGTGGAGGCAGTGACAGACTTTGTATTTCTAGGCACAAAGATTACTGCAGATGCTGACTTCAGCCAGGAAATCAGAAGACGTCTACTTCTTGGGAGGAGAGCAATGGCAAATCTTGATAAAATAGTTAAGATCAGAGACATCACACTGACAACAAAGGTCCGCATAGTTAAAGCAATGGTATTCCCTGTAGTAACCTATGGCTGTGAGAGCTGGACCATAAGGAAGGCTGAGCGAAGGAAGATAGATGCTTTTGAACTGTGGTGTTGGAGGAAAATTCTGAGAGTGCCTTGGACTGCAAGAAGATCAAACCAGTCCATACTCCAGGAAATAAAGCCAGACTGCTCACTTGAGGGAATGATATTAAAGGCAAAACTGAAGTACTTTGGCCACATAATGAGAAGACAGGATACCCTGGAGAAGAAGCTGATGCTAGGGAAAGTGGAAGGCAAAAGGAAGAGGGGCCGACCAAGGGCAAGATGGATGGATGATATTCTGGAGGTGACAGACTCAACCATGGGGGAGCTCGGGATGGTGACAGCCGACAGGAAGCTCTGGCACGGGCTGGTCCATGAAGTCACGAAGAGTCGGAAGCGACTGAATGAATAAACAACAAGCTAAATGAGGAAACACTGTCCTAAAGGAACTTGTGTTCTCTTCTGTTGCTTAATATTTCATACTTCAGGTTAAACTAAACACATGATCTTATAATGGCAATAATTTCACTTGTCTAATAATAGAAAACAGGGAGCTTTAATAGGACATTTTGCCTTATTGCTTTCCTGTACACAGGAAATGAAGATCTATGAAAGAATCCTAGGCTATTCTCTCAAGTAATCTGCATTTTGGTAGATATACTGCATATAGCTTTCTTTTAACACTAAGCATATGGATTTTTCTGAGTTTCATACTTAGTTCTTCACATTTTAATTCTACAAATGTGTATAAGTTATAAAACAATGGAAAATTTTATATTAGGTGATTATGTTCTAGCCTTTGTGGAAACTGCATTGAGGGCCCTAACTGGCAACAGCTTTCCAGGTTTTTAGGCTAGAGTTGTTCCAATTATACTAAGAGTTACAAGGGATTCAACTTGGCTTCATAAAAATGAGTGCATAAAATTTAAAGGGAAGTTTGAAGTATGTATGTATGTATGTATGTATGTATGTATGTATGTATGTATGTATTCTTTTTTATGTAAGGGGAAGGAGCAATTGCATTAGAGATTAGTATATGTGTTAATGGAAGGATTTATAGAAATAATGTGATCATGGTTTGATGTAGAGGAAGGGTTTGTTTATGGGAATTGCTGTATATTCTTACTATTGAAAGCTGGAAGTCACCTGTATATGTAACTTTCTAAAAGTCTTTTTTTCTTGTTTTTACACTTTCAGTGTTTTTTTGTAGTTTTTTCTTTGTTTGTTTTTCTGTAGTTTTTTATCTTTGTCTTTAAAAATAATAAAAACTTTATTGCAAAAAAAACAACAACATAAAAATGAGTGCAAAGGTTCGTAATGTACACTTTTTCATCAATAGTCCTTTTGTAAACAAATCAGAACCAGCATTGTGCGGAGACCCAGAATAAGAACAGAATGGTTTAGGCTCATCCACCGTCTCCTGGGTAAAATGAAAATAAAAATGTATTCTGAGTTATCCCACTCCCTCTCAAGATCCAGGGTTCAGTCATATCTGATGTGCATTCCTAGTGCTCATCTTTGTGAAAGCCGAAGGACTTTATTACTAATGGTTCCTAGCAGCAGAGACTAAAGCATAAAATAGCTCCTGGAAATATTCAGGCATGTGGGTGGATATAGATAGCCATTTCAAAGGTTTTTAAATATTTGGATGCTGGTTCACCTGCATTAATGTAAAGATGGTACTTTTTCCCACATATTCTTGTCACATAATTGAACAGTCTTATCATGTATAGCTGATGATGTTTAATTGCATGTGTGGAGTACATGCAGGTGGAAGGCTTACAGTATATTATTACCTATCATAATGCATCATGAAGCACTTTCATCTTTTTCTCCTTGATGTTTGTTTTTGAAAGATGATAGAAGAAATAGTGTGAAAGATGGGAAAATTACAAATGGAGAATAATATCTTCTGGACTGCTTTTAAAATGTTGAGAAGAAAGTGAGTAATGGTTGCAAAGTAAAAACCTAATTTAGAAACACCCTTACCAGAAGTAGGTTAAGGACCCAGCTTTAATTTAAAATTAACTTCAAAGACTCCCTTGAGCCAAGCTTGATTCCTAGTGACTATATGGATCTCGCAATGTTGTTTTATTAGCAGTGGTACAGAAGTGACCTGTCACTACCTTCTTCCTGAATATTTTTCCAATGTCCCAGTCTAGCCCAAGCCACAGAATTCCCCAGAATTCTCTTATCCAAGTACTGACTAGGCTTAACTTGTCTTAGTTTCCCCACCCAGACAAGATTGGTCAAGTAATTTAATTTATATGCATTTAATTAATTGCAATTAATAGGATTGCTGTTTATGTATTTAATAATTTTCAAAAAATAAAATAACAAAAAATTTAATTTTTTTTGTATTTAATAATTTTCTATTACATTAAAATACATTACATATTTTGTTTTGCAACAAAATATTATGTGAGTCCTGTGATCCACAGACAAGATTTTGAGGTGCTGCATGCAATCCTGGGGGCTCAGGTAATGCTGACCAATGGGTTGCATATATTATGTAAAATAAATCTAACACTGACTGGAGACAACAATTAAATTGAGAAAGATGCTATTCATCTGTTTCTTCCACTTGGGGTCAGCATTCAACTGATCTCCAAGAGTCTCTTGTGGAATATATTGAAAGAACAAAATCTGCAGGAACACACACTCAGAACCCAAAGTTAAACAAATAAAGCTACAGTGCCTGCTGGGTGAATCTGGAATCTAGAAATACTTTGCTTTTCAAAAGATACCATTGTGACTGGGTTTATAAGGCAACAGGGATGCCTCCTAACACATGTAAAAACGAAAGTATTCACAAACTGTCTTTTAATTTTTTTTTAGTGGTCTGTCTGATTATGGTGAAAAAGTGTATCAAGGCAGTTTTGCCTGTAGTGGTGTCTGGGATTGAAAGAAGAACATGAGTGTTTCTTAATGACTGTGACTGACTGGACTATTTGCTCGTAGGAGTGAAAGGGGAACCAGACAACCAACTTGCAAATGCCACATTGGCTGTTTGAAAAAAAAGAAAAAGCTGTGGGGATGTGGGATCTTTTTCTCAAAAGCTATGATTGCTAGTGTGCAATGCAACAGCTGTTTGCCTCCACATATGCTCTGCTTTGCTAGGTAACTTAAGCAAATATTTCCAAGAGACCACCAGGGCCCAGGAACTTCACCTAAAGATATCTAAATCCAGGTCTTCTCTCAGGGCAGAGAAATGAGGCAGTCTGCATGTGATGAAAGGCTTTCAAGGGCTTTTACTTCTCAGCCTTTCTTCTATGTGAAAGAAACCCATCCTGCTTTAGTTGGTAGAAGAAACCAAAGGCAGGTGCAGCAATGGTCTCCTCTGAAGAGAAAGAGGAAAATCACAGTTTCTCAAATTTGTGTGATCCTCTCTTTACTTCAGAAGTAATTATTCCCCTTCAAATGGAAAGAAGAGAAGAAAATAGGACCTCTGTTAGCCAAGGTGCTTGTGCGTGGCTATTAACAACAGGAGCATCCTCGGGAGGTTGAGAAAAAGTCAAAATGGTTGAAAGCCTGCCCCTTTTGATATCACACATATGTAGAAAGGGGCGGGGCTTCAATCTTAACTTTTAGAATCCCGCATGGGCAAAAAGTCCTAGAGGGCATTCTAAATTTCCTACTCACTATTCTGTGACAGAAAATAAAGCTTTTAGTAGTGCCCCACACCCATTGCTTCCATAGCTGGAGCATCCTTCTGCAAACTGTCACTCCTCCAGATGTGTTGGCTGCAATATCATTTAGCTGTTGCAGTATAAAGATCACAGTTTCTATTGACAATAGATAGACTTCATGAAAATGGTGAGTGATATGATTGGGGGATGGAAGGGACTTTTTTGGGGGATTAATCTCTATTATTACCCTGCTCCAGAGAGCATCTTGAGCTGAAGTGTTTGAAGGTTGAGGAGGCAGCCTGTCTTCTTACTGGCTTCTCCATGGTGACAGTCTTTGGAGAAGAAGGAGAGCCTGAAGCCAGTTTGTGCTGTGTCTGCAGGCGAGGAGTCTGTCCTTATCTATTTCTCTGCTTTATTGGGTTTATAAGCTCCAGTATCATTATTGGGACTGGTCCAGATTCTTTTCTTGCCTCTGGATGGCATGTTTAAGCCATAAGGATTAGTGGAGAGGGGGTGAAGCCAGTTACAAATCAGGAGCTGTTAGTTGGTTGCCATCTTGGATCCCCTCCCAGCCCACCAATATGCTGGGTTTTCAACAGGGGAAGGCATCTTCTGCATGAGCACTTGCGATGTGCACACAGCCAAAGTTAAATGTAGATGAAAACCTTTTTTGGTATGAGATTAGGAATCAACGTTTATTGGAACCCATAATCAATTATCACTTGCATCATTACAAAGAAGAGTGAGAATCAGACCTTAACTGAAGCACCTCTTATCTTGCAAATTACCTGAAAATCCATCAGGAGAAACATGGAGGGTTTCCATTTAATCTGCTATTTGCAGGATCTTTGGAAAGAAGGTCATTGGTATCATTGATACAATGGGATGCTGATTTCAAGAAAATTAATAATCAGAGGAAAAAGGAAGCCTTTAAAGTGTTGATTAATTAGTGTGCAGTTCAGCTTTGTTCTGGGAAGTTCACTAAAAGTTCTTGGACCATGTGTATGTATGCAGTTTCAACTTACTTTGGCAGTCTAGACTGTTATGACTAGCACAGAAGTTTTCAATCAGAACCGCACACCTTAAGCATGGCCGGCCCTGCAAAGAACACTTGTCTCAGCAAGGGCAAGAGCTTATCTTGAAAACAGAGATGGGAAGGGAGGGGGGCTGGGAGAAAGGTGGGGAATCAGATACCCTTAATTTCAAAACCAAGGTTGGATTTCACTGAAGGATTGCATAGTGTGAATATATTTAGTTGGATCACAGTAACATTTGCTAGCTCAAAAATGCCTTCTTACCTAAGTTTTGCATATTACACAAAATCTTTCTTGATCCTTAACTGTTGAAAAGTACTCTTAGGAGTGAGCAGTTGCATCTGAGAAGGAACAGAAGAGAAGGGAATGTTTAACCCTTTTGTGCCCATTACTTTCCCTCATCCTACTTTCTCCCGGAAGATTTAATCCCTCACTTGTATTCAAGACTCATGTTTAATCCCCTGCAAACAAAAGACTGGAAAACTTTAGAGTAAAAAGCAACCAGGGGAACATTTCAGAGGTAAAATAGTATGTAGGTAAAATAAACTGAATTCAAGGAAAAAACGAGAATGGGGAAAAGATTCCATAGAGTTAGTTTATAATAAACAATAAGGTTGCAGGATTTATCCAACAGATTAATTATATGTCCAAAAGGAAGAGACTTCATGACTACTTGAGTCTGGTAGAGTTGTTCTTCAGAGTACTGTGACAGTAGGGAAAGAAATGAAAAATAAAAATGCTCTTCCTTCCAATAATCTTTTTTCAATATAATTATATTGTTGTTGTGCCTTCGAGTCAGTGTTGATTCCTGGCAACTGACTAGACTAGTCCCTGCAGTTTTCTTGGCAAGATTTTTCAGAAGTGGTTTGCTATTACCTCCTTCCTAGGGCTGAGAGAGAGTGACTGGCCCAAGGTCACCCAGCTGGCTTTGTGCCTAAGGTGGGACTAGAATTCACGGTCTCCTGGTCTCTAGCTAGGTGCCTTAACCACTACACCAAACTTGCTCTGCTATTACATTGTTATTTCATACTATATCAGCCACAAAAAACAAAATTCATAAAATTTTAGTATTACATTTTTAAGAAAGATTTTTAAAAATTATTCAATAGTCCTTTCAGCACGTATCCTTTTTACACCTGAGATTTTAAAAATTGCCCATTTTTGCATACATTTATAATAAGGCTATCATAGCAGGGTTGCAAAAACTGGATAATCGCTAAATAGCTGCTATCTGGAGGGTCATTCTATATATAATATAAAAACCAGCATCTATAATTTTACATCAGTATATTCATTTATAATTTTATATCAGTATATTCATTTATAATTTTATATCAGTATATTCATTTATAATTGATGATGATGTGCCATCAAGTCAGTGTTGACTCTTACCAATTAAGGCTCTGTTTCTAAAACATTTACTTCTACATCCTAGTGTTCTCTTCTAGACTTCAATTCCCTGAATTCTCAGCCAAGCTAGATTATTTTAACACATGTGAAGAACATCTGGTTGGGGAATTCTGGCTTTGTCAGTATGTTCCATTAGATTCAGTAGGCTGTGCCTCAAAATAAATATATTTACGACTACAATACAATTTATTTGTTTGCTTTAATAACCTACTGACACATTTTACAGAACTGATGAGTCTTTCTTGAGTCATATGATCATTGTGTTGGTTTGAAAGACCTAATGATCAATGTCCCATTGCCAGTCAGGAAACACGCAAAATGATGCATAGTAAATCCTATCTTCAAATTTCATGATAATGCCTCCATTATCATTAGCTCAATACTATTTTTCTAGTAGTTTCTACCACCCATTGCTCTGCATGTTTACTCATAATTAAACTCTTGTATATAGGATATGCAGGTTTGATAACACTCTTGTAACAGAGCCATTGTAGAGAAACACACCTCTGTAGGATTAACATTGCTTTGCTACTAACTGATGAACATACTTGTATTCACTGTGTTTCTTATCTGGTACATTATTCAGTACAGTAGGCTATAGATAGTAGCTGCCCTGAAGTTGGCCTGCAGCAAATGAGTCAAGCAGCAGTCTCTACTAAATCTTACCTGAGACTAACTATTTCTAAACTTAGTAAATTCCCTGGCAACTTGGTGACTCACTTCCATCCCTCTTCTCTGCAAATTTTTAAAATGTGATTTATCTTTGCAAATATTTACCTGCAGCTACAAAACAATATAAATTTACCTGAGAATAATGCCTACTGAGATCAATGTGATGTTCTTCAACACAGCCATGGCAGTGAATGTTAAGTGGCAGTTACCATTTTCATTTCTCAGAATGCCCCTGATACACATTTTAGGGAAGAATGGGAAATTAAAATTTATTTATTTATTTATTTATTATTATTATTATTATTATTATTATTGGGCGGCTTACAACCAATAAAATAACAATTATTAAAAACAGTACAATAAATTCTCTCTCTCTCTCTCTCTCTCTCTCTCTCTATATATATATATATATATATATACACACACACACACACACACACACACACAGACACACACACACATATACACACACATACATATACACACAATTACTAATATAAAAATACAAAAATATAAAATATAAAAATTCAAGATGGGCATACGCTGTTATTTTTGGCACGATCATGGCGCCAGCCACCCCCATGAATGACTATCCCCCCTCCCATCCCAGGTGAGGTGGCATAACCATGCTCCATCTTTGACGGGGAAATCAAATGGTGAGGTTCCAGACTTAGCCAACCTGTTAAAAGAGGAAGGCAGGCCAGATGTCCTGCTCCTGAGCCTTGGCTTGACATTCTGGTGCTGTGTGGTGGTCCTAACCCTGGCTGCCATCTCATATAACTATAATGCTTTGCCTCTGGGATAGAGACAAAGAAAAATCTCATCAAGGATCTTTTGCATCCCCTCTAATTGTTCCTTATGTCATTTATGCAAATAATAATCAATAATCCCCTGAGTATGCATATAGTCTCAGATGTTTCCTTCCTCCACTTGTAATTATGCAAAAAAACAAAGCAAAGCAAAACCCGCAACCCAACCCCACTATTATATTAAAGAGAGGGAGAAATGTCATGGATATAGTTTGCTCAATTTCATTAACATGAATTAACAAATCATGCTCCTGAAAGGGATTGAAATAGAGTGTTTGTGTTTCAAACAATAGAAACAATACCTTTAGGCAGGGCTTTCCAAAGTGCCGCCGCTGGCGACACACCAGTGGTGGCGGCGGCGGCAGCGTGGCGGTGGCGCGCGCATGCACGGCGGTGGGGCGGGGGGCGTGCGGCGGCACGTGCGTGCATGGTGGTGGCGGCAGCGGCGGCAGCCTCCGCTAAAACACGGAAGCACTGATCCCACACCGCCGCCGCTGCCGCCATGCACGCACGCGCCGCCGCTTCCAGGTGGTGTGGCGACACACCACACTGTGTGTGGCGACACACTTTTGTGTCGCGACACACAGTTTGGAAAGCTCTGCCTTTAGGATTATGTAGGTAAAAGGAATGGTTTTCTAATTCTTCCATATCTGCAGGGATGGTAGGGAAGTGGGTGGATAAGAAAGTCAAGATGGTGGCCAAAACTATGCTGCTCCATGGTTTTGGCCACCATCCAACCACAGTCCTGCTCCTTTATTATATGCATCATGACATATGTTAAAAAAGGGTGAGACTTTGATTGTATGGTTGTGGCCACCATCATGACTTTTTTGACCCCTTCCCCACAGATACCCCTGCATACCTGAATTCCTATCTTTCCAGGGAAGAAAAAAATGGCAGCAGAAAATTAAGTATAGTCTATATATACCACGGTCAACTTTAACTTAGTTGTGATTCTGGATGTTATTAGCCATGATGGGTAAATATCAAGAGAAAAAAAAATAGGTGATCCAACCTTTAGAATTGTCTTCAGGCAGCCATGACTTAGATGAATCCCATGGACTCTAATGAGATGGTATGCCTGTAATTGCGACATATCCTACACTTTATACAGCATCTGGAATGTCATAAAGAAATGGTTTCTCTTTTTTTCATAATAGCTCAATGAAGATGGAGGAAAAGTAGAAAATGAAATAGGCATATGGTGCAAGAACGGCATACAAAGATTTCGTTGAGAAGTTGACATCGCATCAAGACAGGGATATCTGAGCAGCATCTTTTCATAAAGGTATGCTATGCATTCTTGATCCATAAAAATAAACCAAGCAGCAAAAAGCCAGTTTGATCCTTTGGTCCCCAGAGGTCATTCTAAAGGAATTTGTAATGCTTTGCAAAACATCTTTTGTTATATTGTATAACACCAGGTCTAGAATATTAATTATTGATGTTAATATGGTGCAGTAAGTATTTCTTATATTCCAAACTAATATTTGAAAATTATTTACGGGTTTATTGGAATATATGTTTCTGTGTGTGGATCTTAAAACTTTTTTCATTTTGTTCAAAAACAGTTTTTGGAAAAGGCAGCTGTGAGATGATATGAACCCTTTTTTTCTGTTGTAATCTGTTTTTCTGTTGCAATTCAGAAGTAACTTGTTGGGGATGTACCTGGTGGGTGGAGAGGAAGCACAGAGTGGGTGGGGCCACCTGCAAAAATAGGTAGCCATGCCTCTCTTTCTGTTTGTGACACTCCCTTCACTGTTTCATAAGCATCCAGTTGTATAAAAATCACAGATAGTCCTTAGCAGAAGTCAGGTCATTTCTTACATGTGATCAAGTGGCGTGGGACGAATCTAGGCAGAAGGTAACCTGAATTTAATTTAGGGACTACAAGTTGCCCATCTTTATACTAGAGCAGAGCTTTCCAAACTTTTCATGTTGGTGACACACTTTTTAGACATGCATCATTTCGCGACACACTCTTACAGCAGGGCACAAGGCAGGCACTAGGACCTGCGCGGAATCACAGCAGGTTTGGAGGCAGCAAGGCACAAGGCAGGCACTAGGACCTGCGCGGAATCATAGCAGGTTTGGAGGCAGCCAGGCACAAGGCAGGCACTAGGACCTGCGCGGAATCACAGCAGGTTTGGAGGCAGCAAGGCACAAGGCAGGCACTAGGACCTGTGCGGAATCACAGCAGGTTTGGAGGCAGCCAGGCACAAGGCAGGCACTAGGACCTGCGCGGAATCACAGCAGGTTTGGAGGCAGCCAGGCACAAGGCAGGCACTAGGACCTGCGCGGAATCACAGCAGGTTTGGAGGCAGCAAGGCACAAGGCAGGCACTAGGACCTGCGCGGAATCACAGCAGGTTTGGAGGCAGCCAGGCACAAGGCAGGCACTAGGACCTGCGCGGAATCACAGCAGGTTTGGAGGCAGCCAGGGACAAGGCAGGCACTAGGACCTGCGCGGAATCACAGCAGGTTTGGAGGCAGCCAGGCACAAGGCAGGCACTAGGACCTGCGCGGAATCACAGCAGGTTTGGAGGCAGCCAGGCACAAGGCAGGCACTAGGACCTGCACGGAATCCTGGCAGGGCTCTGAGGCAGCAGCAGCTGGGACACACCCAGACACTGCAACTGCACAATTAAAACACCATTTCTTTTTTACATGTATTGCATGACTGACACATGTAAAAAAGGGTGGCTGCCATCTTGACTTTTTTTGACTTTCCCTGCAGACATCCATGTAAGTGTTCACTAATATATGACACATTTAAACATATTTTAGCCAAGTTAAAGTTGCTACCTGCTAACACAGTCTTCAGACAACTAAAATGATGCTTATATACATGGACATCACCAGATAGCATACACAGAAATCAAATTGATTATATTATTGGTACAAGGAGGTGGAAGAACTCAGTTATAATAACAAAGATGTGGCCAGGGGCTGACTGTGGAGCAGATCATGATTGATGTGCAATTTCCAAGACAAGCTAAAGCAAAAGAATAAAGCCAATGGTTTCTACAATATGGTCTTGAGTTTATACCTACAATTTTCAAGCAGAATATCAGATATCACTTTGAAGTTCTGAACCTCATAGATAGAGAACCAGAGCAACTGTGCAATAAAATCAAAGAAGTTGTTAAGGATGAGATGCAAAAGACCAAGAGATTGCCAAAGACCAAGAAACAGAAAAAAAGCAAACTGGATATCAGAACAGATGGTGGAAAATTGCCAGTAAGCGAAGGGAACCCAGATCCAAAAAAGACAAGGTCTCAAGAAAAAAACTTAACAAAGAATTTCAGACAGCTGTTAGAAGAGACAAGAAGCAGTATTACAATCAAAGATGGAAACAACATGATAAAGCAAAGAAAATCTTCTCAAAAATCTTTGAACTTTAAATTGGTATGCTAAGGGACCCAATGGACAGATAGTATCAGATTCAAGAAAATCAACGATGGAAAGAGTATATGGAAATTCTGTGCAGTAGAGATGCCAGCATCCAAAATACCTTAGAAGATATTCCTTACAAGAACCTCTAGTACTAGAAGATGAAGTTAGATCAGCACTCAAGTCATTACCAAGTTGGAAGGCTTCAGCAATTGATGGAATAACTGCAGAAATATGGCAAGTAACAGAAGAGGAATCAGTAAAGATTCTAACCAAACTATGCCAGCAAATCTGGGAATGACATGGCCAACAGATTAGAAGAGATCAGACTACTGTACATACCAATACCAAAGAATAGAGACACAAAGAGTGTGCAAACTATTGTACAATATCCTTAATTTCACATGCTAGGAAAATAATGCACAGATGAGAGCCCTATATGGAGAGGGAAATGCCAGGTGTTCCAATTGGTTTTAGAAAAGGCTGAGGAACATGAGATATTATTGCTGCTGCATGCTGGATAATTGAGAAAGCCAAAGAATGCCCAAAAGAAGTCAATATGTGCTTCATTGATTATAAAAGGCCTTTGATTGTATGGACCATGTCAAGCTGTGGAGTGTGCTTAGGAAAATGGTCAACCCAGAATATTTCATTGTCCTCATGAGAAATCTACTGTATATATAGGTCAGGAAGCCACAGTTTGGAGACAACATGGTGAAACAAATGGACTGGCTCCAGGTTGGCACAGGAGTAAGACAAGGCTGCATATTCTCTGCTTATTTATTCAACCCATATGTTGAATATATATTGAGGAAGCTGGATTGGAAGAAGATGAGTGGGGTTTTAAAACTGAAGGAAGAAACATCAATAATCTGCACTATACTAGCAACACTACTCTGACAGCTGAAAATACAAATCATCTGCAAGCTCTAGTAATGACAGTCAAGGAGCGCAATGAAAAAATGGGACTAAGTATAAAGAAGACCAAACTGATAATAGGTACAGCAACCAGACATGGAACTGACAATAAAGTTACTAAACTGGTGGATAGCTCCTGCTGTTTATGATCAACTATCAACAGTAAAGGAACCAGCAGTCAAAAAATGTGCCACAGAGTAACATTTGGTACAGTAGCAATGAAAGCCCTGAAAAAAGATAATCACAAGCTGTGAGGTGCTTATACCTGCAAATATCAGAATCATAGTTTCCTCATGACAATCTATGGAAGCAAAAATTGTATTTTGAGGAACCACAATAGGAAAAGCATCAAAGCTTTTGAACTTTGGTGTTGGAGAAAATTCTTGAAAATAACATGGGTAGCCAGAAAACAAAACAGTGTATTATCAAACAAATCAACCAAAAAGATGTATGGACCAGATTACAGCAATGATGGGTGCACAATTGGCAGATTTAACAGGCCAGATTGGGGACTGATTATCATGGAGATTCTATGTGATTGTTAAGAGTCAACTCCAACAGTCCAACTTTTTGATTGATTATAATCAAATCAAAAAAGTTCTTACTTTTTTTCTTTCAGTGGATATCTGTTCTGCATATTTTCATTTAACCTGCTCATTCAACAGTCTTTTTGAGAGAATAATAGTAAATGGGAGTAACAGTCTGAATTTCTTGCTTTCAAAGGATTACATCCATTTTATTTGACTACCAGTAATACTAAGATGATAATAAACATATGTTAAACAAAAACAATAAATAAAACAATAAATAAAACACATTATATTTATAATTACAATAATTTAAATTAAAAATTAAATTAAATTAAATTAAATTAAATTAAATTAAATTAAATTAAATTAAATTAAATTAAATTAAATTAAATATTTTTTTCCGTGTCAGAAGCACCGAGGCGCTTTTGTAGTGAAAGGATTTGCCGTGACATCACCATTGCCCAGGGGACTCCAGAGGAGGCTCCTTTCATGTCCCTGTAATTTTTCCCACCAGAGTGGTACCTTATTTATCTACTCGCATTTGCATGCTTTTGAACTGCTAGGTTGGCAGAAGCTGGGACTAATTGCCAGTAGCTCACTCCGGCACGCGGCTCACGCTCTGGGTTTCGAACTGCCAAGCTGTTAGCCTTAATGGCTTCTGACTTAGCGTCCTAACCACTGAGCCACCGCAGTCCCTATTAAACAATATTTATATTTATGGATAAACATAAAGCAAACCTGCTCATCTTAGTAAAAAGCTGTTTCATGTGTTTCCGGATATAATCAATTCTGCTTTGATAATGCCATAGGGTGTTACATCGTAGGATCTTTTGCAAACTATACCACCCCCTCAATCTTTGAATAGGAATAGGAAAGTATATTTTCATGTGAGTGGCTATTAAAGGACGTGGACCCTCCCTCCAGTGTTTCAATGTGAATTAGAAAGCAGGATGCTGCACAGCCTTCAAAATAATGCCAGCAAATGCAATTCTATTTTTTTATAAAAACTTTATTAGTTTTCAAAGTATAGCTAAAATACAAAATAGAAAAGCTAGAAAAGCTAGAAAGTAGAACTAAAGAAAAAAGAAAAAACTATAAAAGTGCAAATAGACAGAAAGCAGAAATGGAAAGTAACTTCCAACTTTCTCCAATACAGATATAGATAAATTTACAAACATAATCTCTTGCCATTAGTTAAACCATAGTAACATTATTTCTATCAAGACAAACCATTTAATCACTAAAACCCAAAATCAAAACTTCATTTTTTTCCAACACAAGCAAGTAAACTAAAAGTGGTTGCCAAGTAGATATAAATCTAGAAACAGTATTTTCTCTTATTAACGCTGTTAACTTAGCCCAGAGCTTTCCAAACTTTTCATGTTGGTGACACACTTTTTAGACATGCATCATTTCGCGACACACTCTTACAGCAGGACATCATTTCGCGACACACTTTTACAGCAGGGCACAAATCAGGCACTAGGACCTGCGCGGAATCACAGCAGGTTTGGAGGCAGCAAGGCACAAGGCAGGCACTAGGACCTGCGCGGAATCCTGGCAGGGCAGGATTGGAGGCAGCAAGGCACAAGGCAGTCACTAGGACCTGCGCGGAATCCTGGCAGGGCAGGTTTGGAGGCAGCAAGGCACAAGGCAGGCACTAGGACCTGCGCGGAATCCTGGCAGGTCTCAGAGGCAGCAGCAGCCGCGACACACCCAGACACTGCAGCCGACACGCTAACGTGTCCCGACACACAGTTTGGAAAGCTCTGACTTAGCCATTTGGGCCAAGTCCATTAATTTAATAATCCAATCTTCCACTGTAGGTATTTGTGAATCTTTCCATCGTTGTGCATATAAAAGTCTTGCAGCTGTAATCATATATAAAAGCAAAGTTCCATATTGTTTCTCTAACTCCTTCTCCATCAATCCCAAGAGGAACAATTTTGGGTTTTTTTGTATATTCACTTTGAGAGTCTTTTGAATAATAGTACATATTTGGTCCCAAAACTTTTTAGTCTTCTCACAAGTCCACCAAAGATGATAAAAAGTTCCTTCACCCTGTAATCATTTCCAACAAACATTTGTTACATCATTATACATTTTTGACAACTTATCAGGGGTTAAATACCAACGATACATCATTTTATAAAAATTGTATTTTAAATTGTAATTCAAAGTAAATTTCAAACCTTTCTTTTGTTGTTTTATAAAATTTGTGATCAGAGTTATGAAAATATTGAGAGACAAGCAAACTGAAAGCTTGCAGTAAAACGTTGCTTTATTTAAAAACAAAAGAACAAGATGAGCCTTGCATCTTCTTCAGCCGAAGAGAAACACATGGCTGATTAACATAAGCTATTTACATTGAGATAGCAGAGCAGAGAGACCAAAACAAAAGCAGAGATAACACTTTTAAAGCTTTTTACAATTGCAACTTGGCCATACCTGAGTGGACAGGATCTGGCATGTGACCAAACAGCTAGGCAACAGATTCCCAATATGGGCAAAGCTTAAACAGGTAATTCTGATTGGTCAGAACTATCAGACTAGCTGGCTCCAAAGTAAATTAACATTCCTGAGGAAGATGGACAACATGTGTTCTCTCTTGAAACTCACAGGAAAAAAGTTTGAGGCTTGGCTTTTTAAAAACTCAGCCCCATATTCTACAGACATAAAAAATATATGCAACACCTTTGTTCCACATATTTACCCATTGCTCCAACATAATATTATATCCAAAATTCTTAGCCCATTTAATCATGCATTCTTTGACATGTTCATCTTCCAGATTCATCTGTAACAACATTTTATACATTTAGTAATTACATGTTCATCATTTGTGCAGAGTTCCATTTCAAATTGAGTTGTTTCATTAACAAATTTATAGTTCTCTTTGTCCACTTTAAAATGTTCTAACAATTGCACATAAGTAAACCAGTGACATGTAAAACCTTCCAACCCTAACATTTCCCTTGTTTTAAGTTTTGGTTCACCCTCTTCAAAATTTAACAAATCTTTATAATTTAACCAACTTGTTCCTCCCACATTTTCTCTTCTAACAAATGCTTCTTGAGGTGACAACCATAATGGTACATTAGGAGACAATGTTACCTTATATTTGTTCCAAACCCTCAGTATGTGTCGTGTGTAGATGCAGAAATAACACGCCGAGGCCAGGAATCTAGTCTCTAGTGTTTATTGCATACCTACAAGCAGAAATCCTGCTAAACTAACAGTGCCTGAAGATTCCCAAGTATATCAGCTCAACCTAGGGCGGAGCTTTCTTCTGACATTTGGGGAAATAGGCTAGGCTCTCTGAGCTGCGTGCTCGCTAATTACCTAGCGCCCAGCCCTCTTCTCTGCTCTCCCCGACAGTATGGCACTCCTGACAAAATGATTTTTAAAATCCTTGTTTACTTTAATTTTATCATACCACAAGTAGGCGTGCCACCCAAATCTCAGTTCATGTCCTTCAAGTTGTAGTAGTTTCCTGTTCTTCTATTGATGCCTACAAATGCGTGCAATTCAATGGGACTTACTTCTAGGTCCCTTCCCTGAGCAGGGGCTATATCAATCTGTCATTAGTGATAAAGGTAAAAGTAAAGGTAAAGGTTTCCCCTGCACAGTCTTGTTCGACTCTTGGGGGTGGTGCTCATCTCCGTTTCTTAGCCGAAGAGCCAGCGCTGTCCAAAGACGCTTCCGCGGTCATGTGGCTGGCATGATGCACGCGGAACGCTGTTACCATCCCACCGGAGTGGTACCTATTTATCTACTTGCATTTGCATGCTTTCGAATTGCTAGGTTGGCAGGAGCTGGGGTGAGTGCGGGAGCTCACTCTGTCACACGGTGTTTGGGTCTCGAACCGCCAACGTTCCGATCGACAAGCCTGGCGTCTTAACCACTGAGCCATTGAGCCATTAGTGATACCCTCCCATATATTGTCATGTTGGTATCAGATGCGCAAGGTGACTGGGAAGCTGACACAATTAACATCTTGCCATGTTTTCTCTGGGGCTGCTGGGTAGGGCAGATTCTCATTGGTGGAAGCTCCTGCCTCTTTCTGACTCCCAGCTCCTGGAATTTCCCCTCTCCTGCCAGATGGTAAGGCACCAAGCCTTTGGATAGCAGCCAACCTAAAAAAGAGGAGGTGTTTGTCACACAATGGTAGCATTCACAGGTCAAGCTAGGGCTTGGGTTCTAGTTATGATTCTTATGGAAGACAAAGTAACAATGGCATGTTCATAAATCCTTTCCTGTTTTCCATCCTTTTTTTGGGTTATTCTTGCCTCTCATCGTTAGAGGCAGAAAAACAAATAGTGAATAAATCAGGAAACCTGAAAGAGTTAAGGTATCCCCGCTCTCAATTTCACACTAAACCACAGTGATAATCAATAAGTCAGCAACAACTTTTGGCTTCAGTCTTTCACTTACTTCCCTAAAGCAAATAGTAGATTATTCACTAACCTCATTCATTAAGCGCAATAATCCAAAATCAAATGAACCACATTAAGGTTTAGCACATTGACCAGCAGCAATAAGAATTATTTGGGAAATAACAGCAAAATCTTGCTGATTGAGACTTCCATCTGTATGTTCACCCAAGGCTTTATTTCAGCTTCCATCAGTGTAAAAAGAATACTTTTTTTTTTTGCAGTCAAGAAAAAAAATGAATATTAGTATTTTTCTCCCTGAACCTTATCCCAGGTTATCTCACAGAAGTGCTTATCCCAGGGAATTTCTAAAATTCCTTTTTCTTCTCATCCTGATTTATTTTTAAAGCGAACAAAACCAAACAAGATTTTCTTCTCAGCTGAATTTGACATGCTGTATTTTTAGGACAGATGGTTAAAATATTATTTCTTCCTCTGTTTAGGCCTTTCCTGACCTCTTTGGGGGCATGGACTTTGATAATGGATGAAACCTTCACCATTAATAAGCATTTCCCTGGTTATTTTCTAAAGGGTCATTCATTAGAAAATAATAACACTCAGGCACCCATAAAAGGACCCTTGAACTCAGCTCAGGGGTGACCAGGCACTCTTATTAATCCCTGCAGGCAAACTCTTCACTGAATTTCTTGATGTCAGCACTGGACATGAAGACTTTGACCTATACTTATGCCCCAAGCTTCTCAGCCTGAATACTTATCAGTAAAGAGGGCTCTCCTTTTTCTGCACCATTGAATTTCAATCTGAGGCAAACACAAACCATTTTTTAAAAAGTCATTTATTTATTCCCATGCCATCTTTGTACCGGGTAATATCTTTTTGTCTTACTCTTAATGTTAATGTGGAGCTTGCAGAGATTAGCAGAAAATTTATTTGTCAATAAGTATTCCTGTCAGGTTGGCCTGTGGAGAAGCACCAAATAACAACTTCTATCCACCCACCTGAAAGACCAAATTAGGGACAGATCATCATGGAGAAAATCTATCCATGTGGTTGCTAAGAGCCGACACTGACTTGATGGCATATAATCAATCCATCTATCCACCCACCCAGGCCAAGATGCATCATACACAAAGCCATTTTATTTTGGTGTGCATTCCTGCCATTAGGAAGAAAATAATAACAAATTAAAGATCAAATTGTTGAACTTCCATGATATCTCAGTTTTGCTACTTGAACCATATGCTATAGTCTACCCAATGATAGTCTGAGCCTAATCTCAGTTTGGTTTGGGCATCTATGAACACAAGCATTATTAGCAGTGGGAGTCCTCCTTAACATTTTACTGGCATAGTCAAGTTTATCCCAAACTACAGAGCATACCCTACTGCATTTTGGATGATGAAACGCCTGGTTCAGATCCTGGAAGCTTTGACACCAGACATCTTGGGCTGGATTATTTTTTAACAGAAGACTATACTTTAATTTCTTTGTATGTACAAAATGCAGACATCAGATGCCAGATGTAATAAGTCAAATAACTAACTTTTTTTAAAAAAAGAACCAACCTAGAAATTGAGTTTATAGTCCTCCTTTTTGATGGTTGAATGACTTGTTCAACAGCTACGTTCTTTTCACACACATTTTTGCAACCACTCCCTGGCTGCTCTGCTTTGCCATTTCTTCCATGCAATGTAATTGCATGAGCTGTGTGGCCGTCTATTCTGCCTGAGAAGTTGGGGTTTCTCTCTTTTGCCACAAAGTTTGGTTTGGTTTACTTATTTATTGAGACTTGTTTACAATTTCTATATAAGGCCACCCCAACTGCTTTTTTTAAAAACATACATGAAGTTTCTTGACAATCACGTTTTATTTTTTCTGACCTGCTATGAAAGTAGAGGACGTGACAGATGGAAACCATGGATCCTTAGCTTTACAGCTGCCTAAATTAGCAAGATTCATCCAGGATAGTTTCCTCACTCTTGCTTAGCTAACCATTATTGCAGTAGGATGGAAAGGAATGACACTCAAATAGGCTTAAAGGTCCCACTCAACTGAGAATCTGTTCTTTACTCCCAATTTTGTTAATTAACGTTGCACTTAGTAGCCACAGAGGAATGGTTCAGGATTATGGTTATTATCATCTAGGAGAGTCATGAGTTCTTGTGCAACTATAAAGGAGGAAAAGTTGTCACTAATTTCACTGAGCAAACTTGTGATACCCATAAGAACATTAAACTGAATTCCACCTTTATGTCTTTACCTTATTCCCAACTTCAGTTAAACTAGATACTATTGCATAGCATTCTTGCAGTTTTCCACAATGGAGAAAATTGGGCACACCACAAAAAATGTTTGAATTATTTTGTAATTGTTTTGAAGACACTGCTTGTAAAAGGCTAAAATTAGGAGACAGTATGATTATAGATTTTGGGAAGAGTTTGTTTATTATTTATTTATTTATTTATTTATTTATTTATTTATTTATTTCATACTTATATCCCGCCCATCTCCCTCTCAAGGAGGGACCCTAGGCGGTTCAGCCTATCTTTCCCTGCCCTTCTTTCACAGATAAGGCAGGCATTTTAATATCAGGCCTGCTATTTTTTGGTGCAAAGCATTTAATATTTCTAAAGAGGCTACCAGATCTGGGCTGTTAAAATTCAGGCAACCACTATGTAGCAGCAAAATTTTAGACTTTTCAGTTACTACTTGGAACCATCTTGTGCTAACCTGGACTTTTGCAACCCAGATTTGGTAACCCTATACAGTGCACCCCATCTGTTGATGGGCTTCTTCCTATGATGGTGGGCCCATAATGTCTACCTGTAGATAGTGATATTACTACTGGGCGGCTTCCAGTTTTTTTTTTAAATCTGTTCAATCATGTCCGATTCTCGGAGACTGCCTGGACAAGTCCCTGCAGTTCTCTTGGCAAGGTTTTTCAGAAGTGGTTTGCCATTGCCTCCTTCCTAGGGCTGAGAGAGAGTGACTGGTCCAAGGTCGCCCAGCTGGCTTTGTGCCCAAGGCAGGACTAGAACTCACGGTCTCCCAGTTTCTAGCCTGATGCCTTAACCACTACACCAATCTGGCTGCTCTAGGGCATTCCTAATTCAAAGTCGTGATCTCACTGCAAACAAGCATAGCTACTGTGATTACCCAGAATGGCCTGGGTTGCAATAAATTACTTTCTGGAGCATAGTGAGAAATAAAAACTTAAAAATCAATACCCCAACTCTCAGAAATATAATTTCCAAAATTCCCTGGGAAATAATAAGGATTGTCAAACATCTGCAGAGTATTACTGTATGTCCCATATCAAGGATATACGCTTTGGCAACCACAACTTCATGAGCCCCACCCAATAAGGCCAATGGGGAACCTCTGGAGGACATCAGGTTACTTGTGCTGTTACTCTGTCTTTGCTTTTCTTACTGTGCTCCTGCAGTTACTGTTATGTGAGCAGAAGGTGGATAGTCCTAGTAGCTTCACTCATTCCTCCCCCATCAAGCCTCTGTTGCTGTTCTGCGCCCTCCCCATTTTGCGGCTGAACTGCTGCATCAGAGAGTCTTTTCTTCTCAAGTAGGTTCACCACAGAATTAGAACTAGGAATGTGCCAATCAGATTAGATCCAATCTGTCTTATTACAGGACAGATTTGTGGTCTGGCAGATTCATACAGTATATGGATTCTTAATAAAACTTTTGGATCTAAATATGTTTGTTCTTTCAGGAGCAGTGGAAATTTGCATTTACTTTCGAAAATGTATGGGATAGAAGTGCATCTTGGTTTTTCCTTTCTTTTCATAAAAAAAAGTGACAAACAACCTTTCTTTGTAGCCCTTCCTAGACTGATCATATAGCTATGCAAATGTTGCATGGCGGCATCATGATTATTCTAGGAAATGTTACAAAGGCAAAATAGCTTCTCTTATAGCTGCACTGCTATAAACATATTAAGTATATTTACTATGAGGAGGAAGAGGAGGAGGAAGGATGAACTCTGTGGCTATGTTGTACATTTTTTAAAAGTGTTTTTTTTCTTCTAAAAAGGACAAATGGTAGTCAGACTTCATTTTGCTAGTGCCATCCCATCATGGATCTACTGGGAGTAAAAGAATCCCAAACCACTGTTACCAGGATACAGTATGTGGCAAAAGTTCTCTTTAGAACCCAGATCCTATATCATGTACGGGATCTATGCAAATTTCAAAATGTATGTGGTGGAATTGCATGTGTGTGTTGGAGGGACAGAATAATTGAATAAGTTTTATGTCTTTGTTAAATCTTACCTAAAATATGAAAGGGAGGAGTCCTTATTTTGGACAGCTTCTGAACTGTTGGAAAAAAAACACCGGACTGACACTCTGCATGAATAAATTTTGACAATTTCTATTTCCATGCTATAAATATATTTCAGCCTTAAGTTAAATTTCATCTCAGCTTCCTGCAACCTTCATATGCCTTTCCATGTTTTTTCTCTCTCTCCTACAGCTCTGAACCTAAGCAAATGAAATAATGAAAAGCCTCACTTTTCTACTGTGCCTCCTTAATGAAAATGGAGTGCATTTGAAGCCAAGTGCCAGATGGTGCTTGCAAAGCTTGGAACTGCAGAGGGTTTCTAATTAAACCATTAAACTTGGGGATGAGAAGCAGCAGTCACCTATTTTTTCACCCTCCTTTTTTGATAGTCACAGAGAAGACACGATAGCAGACGGCACAGACCCTTTCAAGCTCACCCCTCATTGATCCTTGGGGAACTCAGAATGCCAAGAGGTAGTTAATTTAAAGCTAATTGAGAAATCTCTTTCCTATCTTTGCATAATAAAACTGGGTGTCAGGGACTCATCTGGTCTTCACATTCGTGACAGAAAGAAAGTATGAGGAATAATGGAAGGAAAGATGTTCCCTCATTTGCACTTCATACATCCTGTTCTCTGTTCGGGAACTGAGAGCCATGCAGAAAAACTGTGGAAAAGGAACAGTGGGCTCCAGATTTAACCCTAACACTGCCTTCCCCTTACAAGCCTCTGAAAAGATGAGAGGGAAGCTATCCTTGCCTAGTGTCAGGCTGTTCCAAGGGAGAGGAGCCCCCATGGAGAGTGCCTGCCATCACGATAGGAGGTGCTGTCTGGCCTCCCAGAGGGGTGGGCAGAATCTCTCTAGGAAAGGCAGGCTTTCAGATACCCAGGTCCTAAGCCATGGAGGTCTTGTAGGTTGAACTGCACCCAGAAACACTCAGTGGCCAATGCAGCTCCCACTTGGCAGTAACCAGTCTGGTCAGTAAGCACACAGGATGCTGCAGTTTGGACCAGTGAAGTTTCTGAATAGGCTTCAAGGGCAGCCACAGGTAAAGCAAATCAGAGTAATCCAAATGAGAGATGACAAGCATATGAGTGACTGTCCTCAGCGTATCCTATTCCAGGAAAGGCTGCAAGTGGTTTACCAAGCCAGCGCTGGGCAGAGACCGCAGCCTTCATTTGCCCTTTCAGCGAGAGCCAGGAGTCCAGAAGGATCTCCCCCAGACTGTGGGTCTGCCCTCCCCAGGAGTCACATACAGAAAAGTAATAAATTGTGATTGGTTTATTTTAATCTGGCAGGATGATCATTTTTATCTCCCAAAGTTGAAAAATAAGGACAATTAAAATATATTTTAAATAATGAGATACTGAAAATATTTTTCTTTGATTACAAATAAAACCAATCATAATATTTTTTAAAATATATATATAAGAACAAACAAGTAACCACATACCATGTACCAGTTTTTTTTTAAAATAATATGTTTAATAATGCAAAACAGATGAATAAAAGATTTGATTTTTTTTTATTCTATGTGCAGCGTAGAAACCTAAGTCCCAGTAAAGATATTCAAGGGCGCTCCTAGTTTTAAACATTTAAATTAGCACACAGCAAGCAGCTCAAAGGTAATGAATCAGTGGCTATGGAGCCATTAAGAATTAGCAAGAAATAATCTTGGTTTGCATGTTAATACAAATTTATCAAGCTTTACATTGTATCACTATGCAAGTAGAAACAGTACTCTTTTAAATGTGCATTTCTACATTTTGCAGATGATGCAGTTCTTCAAAATAGGCATATAGAAAGACCAATATTGTGTAGGGAAAATTGCTTCTAAAATTTGTCTTAAAAATGAAAGTCAGGCATGTCCTGTCTTTGTGCCCAATGGATGTTACTCCCAGATAAACATACAGACAAAATGATCTGCACAATGCAGAGGAGCAACAAGGTGAATATGAGAGGATGTCCTGTAACTGTAAAATCTTGACATTTAAGGACCAAATGGTTCCCCTTTAAATTCTGAATCTCTCTCTCTCTCTCTCTCTCTCTCTCTCTCTCTCTCTATATATATATATATATATATATATATATATATATATATATATATAGAGAGAGAGAGAGAGAGAGAGAGAGAGAAGAGTCGTTACGAGATGGGTGGTGGAAAAATACAATAAATAAATAAATAATATATACACACACACACACATACACACATATACATATACACACGCATGTGTGTGTGTGACTTCCAGTTTCAGATGGATAGGCAGGTACTGGCCAATCAACCAGACATTGTGGTAGTAGACAAGGACTAGAAGACAGCAGTGGTGATAGGTGTAGCAGTGCCAGGTGACAGCAACATCAGGAGGGAGGAGTATGAGAAGCTGGATAAGTACCAGGGCCTGAAAGAGGAACTAGAGAGGATGTGGAAACTAAAGGTCAAAGTTGTCCCAGTGGTGGTAGGAGCACTTGGGTCTATGACTCCTAAGCTGGGAGAGTGGCTCCAACAGATCCCAGGAACAACATCAGAGATCTCTGTCCAGAAGAGTGCAGTACTAGGAACAGCTAAGATACTGCACAGAACCCTCAAACTCCCAGGTCTCTGGTAGAGGACCCGAGGTTGAGGAAGACACATACCACCCATAGGGGTGAGAAGGGATTTTTATTTTTTTATATATATAAAATAAATCTGCGACTGCATATTATTTTTATTAAAATTGAAATGCTACATGGTAAAAAATATAAGAATAATTACAGCTCATATCATGGATAACATGGCTGCCATCAATATTATGGTTAGTTACAACTGTACTATAGACCAGTGTTTCTCAACCTTGGTAACTTGGGGTCTTTGGATACCACATTCAGGATCCCAAAGCTAGAATTTGTCCACTACAGAAAGATGCTTCATTTTTTACCAGAATATAAAGTTAAAGCAAATAGGCAGACAAAATGTAGTGAGATGTGAGCATTTGGGATAAATACAATATCTCTTCCCATTTTAGAACTCTGGGCCAAACTCCACATGGCTTTTATTTGTTTGTTTCTTTTAGAATTAAGGGTTGAGAATCCAGTCTAAATTGGAAACATAGCATGGGGCTTTGTTGGTTGTTTCCACCAAGTTTCTTCCAGGCAATGTATGTTTCCTTCTTTGAACAGATTGTGTTCCCAATTCCATTAAAGTGAAGTGACAGCTGGATGGGCCTGGGCAAAGGGTATGGGAAAGAAGGGCCTGTAAATGATTTAAGGTAGCCTTCTGCAACAGGCACCCTCCAGATGTGAACACTTGTATTTCCAGAGTTCCATGGTCAAAAAGGCTATTTCTGAGAATTCTGGGAGTTTTAATCTACACAACTGGAGGGCACCCAGGTTGGATTAGTCTCCTTTAAAGTGCAGGAAAGTCACTTTAATTAACACTTGATGAATCAGAGTAATTTGTCAGAAACTTTCTGGCTGTAGAGCATGGATTCTGAAGAAGTCTTCCCTGGCCCTCCCAGCCACTCTTTTTTTTATTGACAAGCCAATTTGTATAACTGAAACATGATGGCGATGAGCTGTGTTCTGAACATCTGGTTAAGCTCTAGAATTTTTGGCAGATCCTTCAAAGTTTGACAGAGGAAAATAAGTGCAGTGGTTTCAATTAAGTGAACAAGGGTCTCAAGGCATAGCAGTGAGCAGCCCAGCGGAGTAACTTGCCTGGCTGGGGCTATGGTGGAATATGCACTTAAGATCTTAAGAGATGCATTTTCTCTACAGACCAGGAGGCATGTTTTACTGTCTAAATAGCAGAAACTGCATGTTTTTAATGCATACTGTATCTCATACTGGTTTGTTGTTTATTCGTTTAGTTGCTTCCGACTCTTCGTGACTTCATGGACCAGCCCACACCAGAGCTTCCTGTCGGCCGTTGCCATCCCCAGCTCCCCCACGGTCGAGTCCGTCACCTCCAGAATATCATCCATCCATCTTGCCCTTGGTCGGCCCCTCTTCCTTTTCCCTTCCACTTTCCCTAGCATCGGCATCTTCTCCAGGGTATCCTGTCTTCTCATTATGTGGCCAAAGTACTTCAGTTTTGCCTTTAATATCATTCCCTCAAGTGAGCAGTCT
Organism: Charina bottae; assembly: GCA_023362775.1. Taxonomy (NCBI): domain Eukaryota; kingdom Metazoa; phylum Chordata; class Lepidosauria; order Squamata; family Charinaidae; genus Charina; species Charina bottae. The sequence continues at coordinate 248,859,318 of JALMGJ010000002.1, forward strand.
GGCTTTATTTCCTGGAGTATGGACTGGTTTGATCTTCTTGCAGTCCAAGGCACTCTCAGAATTTTCCTCCAACACCACAGTTCAAAAGCAATCTCATACTGGTACAAGTTTGAAAGTTCATTGTGGCGATGAAATTCTGTTCTCGGGCAAGGTGAGAGCCAGGCTGACAGATATTTTAAATTAAATATTTAAATATGCCTTTCTTAATGGAGGCTTACATGTTATAATACATCAAAAATAAAAGTACAGACTGTAGATCACATACTCCTACGCCATAGAAACCATTTACAGAAGGCTAAAATTTATAGTTTATGCAAAGTTTGCTAAGCAAACCATTAAAAAAATACATTTATGTTTGTGAATACTTCATATTGGATATAATTTTGGAAACATATTTTAATCATTCTGGGACTGGGAGAAAGTTCTAAATACTTCCAATGTGGAACAAACGCTGCAACTAGGAAATATATTCTTAGTTGTAGGTCCTTTAATGCTGGTCCTTGCTTCTTCTACAGCTGTAATACTGTGATTCCTAGGTGACCCAGGAGTGTAGCATAAAGCAGATTTTCCCTCCAAACTCTGTGAGGAATCTGGCATCAGAAGCCTCCCAGAATCTAAACTCCTGCAGCCCTTGACAGGAATACTTTGACCTTGGGAAAGGCAGAGAGAGAACAAGAATGCCAGAGCAGATTGAGGAAAAGATTGGGTCCGTGGGATTAGAACTGGACACGAGCAAAAACTTTACCTTCCAACAGCTGGTCTCTTTGGTTTCCTCTCACTGGAACCAAACTGGGATAGGTCAAGCAGAGACCCAAAGGAGGAAAGAAGTGCTGTACTGACAAGACAGAGAGAAAGACATTTATTACCCACATTGGATTTCCCCTTCCTTGACCTTGATAACATAATTAATACAAGTGCTAATAGAGCTGTACAAAGCATTGGAAAAGGACACTTCACAAAGCATGTTGTTGCAGTTAAAACATCTCTCCTCAAAGTGTTAAGGCAGCTGCATCTTTTTCCCCGTGGCTACTTCAAAAGCTGTTCCCAGTTGTATGTGTGTCTGTGTGTGCATGTGTGTGTGTGTAGCACTCACAGACAACATGTCTGCTGGGACCACCAGTAAAGCAAAGCAACTGACCTGCATACAATGTGGACAGGACCAGAGACAGCTTTTGAAGAAGCCATCCTGGAGCCTACTGGAGGATGCAGCTGCTTTAATACTTCAAGGAAGGGCGTTTTGCTTGTCCCAAGGCACTTTTTGAAGCAGCCCTTTCAAAACCTTTGCACAGCTCTAAAGTCAAGAGGTTTCTGGCACAAATCATAAAACAGAAAGGTTGAAGGACATGTGGCAGGTGCAGAAGATGAATGAAATGAGAAGGGCATAAGAGAACCAGGCTCAGAGAAACAGAATGTTTCTGTTTTCTCCATTGTCTGAAGCAGCCACCCTGAACTTGGTATCCTCCAGATACGCTGATTCTAGCTTCCATTACCTCCATCTAGCCATGTGGAATGAGGGGAATTGTAGCGTAACACATCTGAGAGGTTAGCAGGCTAGTCTGGTCTAGAGGTCCTGGAAGCAGCCTCTCCTGCTGTCCATGGCCCTTTAAGGTGCAGAGACTCTGTGTGGTTGCAGGAAGATGAAGGTGATACAGTACAAGGAGAAAATGTGTCTGGGTCAGTTTAGTATCTGAAATGACATTATGTGCTGTATAATTCATTCCTCCTCTGCCCCCAGGCATTCATTTTGTTCTCTTTGCCACTGTCCTTTCCAGTTTTAGGCTCCTCAGGCAAACATAAAAACAGTGTCTCTCTCTGAATGAATTTCTCGCCTGCAGTGCTGCTGCTGGCTGGCATGCTTGGAACTGTTGGATTTTTTCTCCCCCCCCCCTTTTTTTTTTGGCAGTTTTTGCTTGCAGCTTTTTATGATGATGTTGGGAAGGAACAGCCCTCTGTTTGCAACAAAGAATCCATTAAAATGTTGTGACCGATGAATAATAGAAATTTTAGTCCTTGATTGCATCATTGCTCCAAATAGACTAGTTGTAATGGGATTCGTGGTGACACAGAAAATGATCATTCTTAATAAATCATAATCATAAAAAGGAAGTAGTAATGTAGCCCAGCCCTCCAGAGATCCCTATCAGTTTTGTTTTCACAGGGAATAATTCAGCAGATACTTTTGCCCTGACCCAGCTCCTCCCAATTTTTAGCCACATCACACCCTTTTTCTCTAGCTTTTTAAAAAGTAAGTAACAAGGACTCCGGGTGTTAGATACTATAATTCTGCCACGGATCTTGTTGGGATCAGATCTGGGCTTTTACTCATGGTAGGATGAATGCTATGAGAAACAAAGTCAGCTAGTATTCCCTTTTCCTGAAAAGAAAAGCTGACATTCTTGTATGAAGTCACTGGGGTGCTTGCTTTTTTTCTTTTCTTCTAAAGGCAAAAATCTCCTATGCATTCAGAGTGGTGTAGGACTCTTTGCAGAGACCGCTGATTCTGTGCAGGCCTTTCACAGAATTAGAGATTTGGAAAAAGCCATTTAGGCAATCCAATCCAACCCTCTTCTCAGGGCATGAATCCAGATTGAAACATCCCTGGCAGATGGCTCTCTAGCCTTCACCTGTACCTACTCAATGAGAGAGAGTCCACCACCTCTCTGGATAATTGGTTCCACTGTTGAACTGCTCTTGCTGTTATGGAGCATTTTCCCACCTAACTTTTAAGTAGAGGCTCCTTCCTGTAGCTTAAATTTATTATTCTGTGTCCTGCATTCTGGGGTAGTGCAGAATAGGTCTTGATCATTTCCTATGTGATATCCTTTCAGGTTCTTCCTACCCTCAGCCTTATCTTCTCCAAACTAATTATTCCCAATTTCTTCAATCTTTTTACAGCTTCTATTTCTAGTCTTGTGATCCTCCTTGTTGCCCTTCTCTGAATCTGTTCCAATTTATCTGAACCTTCCTCAAAGTGTGGTGCCCAAAACTTGAGATAGTACTCAAGATGGGATCTGGAACTTGATTTAGAACTCAAGATGGGACATGGAATAATGTGGAATTATTTCCTCCTGATGAGAGCCAGTTTGGTGTAGTCATTAAAGTATCAGGCTAGAAACCAGGAGACTGTGAGTTCTAGTTCTACCTTAGACATGAAACCAGGCCAGTCACTCTCTTTCAGCCCTAGAAAGAAGGCAATGGCAAACTACTTCTGAAAATCTTGCCAAAAAACTGTAGGGATTTGTCCAGGCAGTTGCCAGGAGTCAACACTGGCTGAAAGATAAAAAAAAATCCTCTTATGCTAACTAATGATTTCATTGGGGTTAGTAGTACTAAGTCTAACTTGATTTCCATGACTGAGCAACATTTTTTTAAAAAAAACCTGGGACACCCTTCTAAGTTACTTGTAACCAGTTTGACAATCCATGCTTAATGCACTCTATGTCACAAGTTCATTCCAAGAAGTTCTGCAAAAAAGAAGCATTCTCTGTGGACCTTAGTTTTAAGCTTCTGGCCTGTCCAGATTTTTTCTTCAGTTTTTGATCTGACATTTTCTTACCCAAATTCTGTGATCACCCTCATATTTGAGAGGGCAGGACCCAGGAAGCTGCTTACCAAGAGGAGTTTTTTCCCCCCTTTCAACTTTTCAACATTGCACATCCCTCGATACTATATTTAAGAATATTTATTTTTCACATTTATATGACCACCCCTCTCACACAAAGTGACTCTGGGCGGTGTACAATAAAACCGGCAGTTAAAACATTCTATAAAATCAGTTAAAAACAATAAACGTAAATAAAGCAGTAAGTAAGTAAGTAAGTAAGTACTTACTAAATAAAGCAAGATCACGAGAGGGAAGAAATTATATATAATACAGCCAGTGTGCAGGCTCCCTATTTATTACCAGGGGATCCCCAGGCTTGCTGAAAGAAACAAGTTTTATGGGATTTAATATTCCCACCACTTCCAAAACTCCATTTGGGATGTGGAATGACCCAGAGAAAGTCCAGTGGTGACAAAGATCTGCCAGGAAGTCTGCCTTTGAAGGGGAGCCATGCCCTGAATGTAAAAGTATTATGCATAACCACGGAGGCTCTAGGCAAGGGAGGTATATTCAATAACTACATCAATTCAGTTACGGAAGTGCTCAGATGAGCATGGCATTATGGAAGGGGATGGATGTTCACATCCCTATGAACTGCGTGGGTTACAAGGCTTCTTTCTGCTTTAGCTTATCCTTGCTGAATTGGGATGAATAACTTTTTGGACTGAGATATATAGAAACACATTTCCAAGTATTATTATTGCTGTTGTTGTTTTCTTTTACTTAAGACATAATATATTCTAAGTAAGCTGCAAAAATAACTACGTACCTCCGCCTGTCAACATAAAAACAAATGACAGGCTGCAAAGTAATTTATTAAATCACACTAACGTTTGGCTCCGTTGGGAAGAAAATGATCCAGAATGCCCTTTAGTATTAGCTTGCAAGCTGTGTAACTGCTTTCCTTATAGAATGCTAGCTTTCACATTTAATTTTCTCATTAAAAAGAGAGAGTGAGAGATCCCCCTCTGGCTTTTTCCCCCTTCAGAGGTGTTGATTGAAGAATACAAAGGCTAGGATTGCTTGAATGGCAGTTTCTATCTTTGATGTCATTCAAACATTGCCTCCGAGATGTTATCCTAAAATTAATTATCTCCAGTGCAAAATGTCCTTTATGTTTGTTTTTGTCATGATGATTGTCTTCCTAATTGGGTACTCAGCTACTCATTATGGAGTTTCTTTCAGTATCAGTTGGAGTCTATTGGAAATGATGTTTTTTTTGGTTTTGTGCTAGCTGTCAATCTCAGTGACTGCAGAGGTCAGAATTGCCACCGGCCAGTGGGCTGAATATGGCTTGGAACTGAACTGGGGATGGAGCTAACAATGGGCAATATCTGAAATTAGGTTCACAGATGAGAGGCTAGCTTAATAGCAACGAAACATGAAGGGCAGCCAACCCATTCCCAGATACTATCTCCTTAAAAAAATGTATCTGTGCTAGTACAGAATTAAAGATGTGTCATTAAAAGATAGCCTTTGGGATTTTTAAGGCCTTCCTTGTTTCCCACTTTCCTGGAGGCATCCTTGAATGACATTCCCACCAAGTATTATTGAGATCTAAACATGGTGGCCAGCAGCACTAAAAAAATTGGGACATATTGCTATAATTCCACCCTCTGAAAATGTATCCCACCTTGTGACATATGAAAATGTCTGCAGGGTGTGGTTAAAAAAAGTCAGGATGGCAGTCATTGTGGTAAAATCAAAGCCCTGCCTTTTTTTTGTGTGTGTCACTGTGTGGCCATCATCTTGTCTGTTTTTTTTAATCATTTCCTGCAGGCATCCCTGCACTCTCTTCTTTTTTTGCTGTCCCCAGTAAAATTCAGGCAAAACTTTCTACTTAGTTTGAAATGTTTCTTAATCAGCAATGCCATATAGGTTTTGCTTGTTGCTTATATGTATTTTGGTCTTTGTTGTTGTTCTCCATGGAACCAACATGTAACTCTGGCAGCATCTGACACAGTTTGCTCACTAAATTTTTATCCTCTTAAGGCATTGGCATATATGATTCTTCCTAAATTTTACCTTCACCATAACTTTGTATGGTAGATTAGGCTGAAGGAGAAGGCCTTCTTAGCTACAAAGTTCTCAAGATATAAAATTATTTAAGGGCTAGCACTAGCACAGTTTTTCACTACTGTATATCCATAATCATATACTCCTCCAATTGCTGTGAAGAGTCCAGCATCATGCAGGTCTGTCCCCTTGTTTTTATAAATAATGAATAACAGAACCATAAGATGCATGCATTGCAAAGTCAACAAGCCCAACGCCCAGCCCAGTACAGAAATTTGGTAAGTGATCTCTGCAATAATGGTGTTTTCAAAAACACTGAGGAAGCGAGAGTCCTCCTTTGTTCTAGGCAGACTGTTCTATTTCTTAGCTGCTCTTGCCATCAGGAAATTCCTCCTAATAGCCTGAATCTCCTTTCTTTAATCTCCATCCATATGTCTTGTTCTTCTCAGTTTTAATGGAGAATAGGTCTCTCCCTTCTTGCACGGGAAAGCCTTTTAAAGATTTGTAGGCCATTGTTGTCAACATTCTGTCTGGAGAGAAGGTCAATTCTCAATGTCAACTCAACATTTCGTCTGGAGATCCAGTTTGGCATAGTGGTTAAAGTGTTGGATTAGAAACTAGGAAACCATGAGTGCTAGTTTTTCCTTAGGCACGAAAGCTGGCTGGGTGACATTCTTTCCTTCCATTCTTTCTCAGTCCAACCCACCTCCAGGGTTGTTGTGGGGAAAATAGGAAGTGGAAGCCTTATGTACATTCCCTTAAGTTGTACGAAAGTAAAGGTGGGATATAAATATAATAATAACTGTATCTTCTTTTTTACAAACTAAAGATCAAAGCTCAATTCCAGAATCCCATAATATTCCTTAGCAGCTAACTGAAAGCAACATAAAAACAGATGCCTGCTTAACTATTCAGTCATCAGAACAAAGGTTAATTATAAAAAGACCCAGCAAGTCTTTAGCTCATATTGGCCAGAAGACGCCCCTGCTGAATAGGATGATAAACTCATTTTTCAGGTCTCAGAGCAGCTTGCGATTGAACAGCAATGTTAGATGTGAGAGTTATTAGCATAACATTTTCCAATATGTATTCTAGCAATCGCATTGTCAGGGCTGTTGTAGAGTAAGGTGAGACAGGAGATAAAACTAATTGGTTAACAATAGTAGCCACAAAATGACTCCACCCTGCTGCCAAAATTATACTATTAAATGAAAACATGGGGTAAACTGAAGTGGATGTTTGTGCAAAAAGATTGCAAGCTTTGGTTACTTTGGCATTCAGATCAGTTTTCTTTAATTTTAAAACCCTCCTCAGATGTTTTAATGAAACAAGGAGAGCTTAAGTGACTAGAACACCCTTTCTACTCTGGGCAAACCCCCAGATTTGAAGACTTTATTCCCAGGATTCTCAACAATAGCCATGTGGATTGAAGATGAAATTCCATGCATCTGGAAGCTGCACAAGGAGAGAAAAGCTGACCATATTCTATCCATCCATCCAACCTCCTCTATCTTTTCATCTTCTCATCTTCAACTTGCTCTCCCAACCTCAGTACATACAAGATCCCAGACTGCTTTTGCTTTCAAGCAGATAGTACCTCCACCATTCAGACATCCTCATTAAAAAAAGGGATATATTTAACACCTGGTTCAGATTGGTACATCTTGGAGGAGGTGGAGGAAGCGGAAGAAAAACAATTCCTATGCATATAATCAACCAATTTCTGATTTATATGTTGTATATCCTGGTTGTTTCACTCAGTGTAAACTTGTATAAACATGTTTATACAGTAGGAATCTGCAATAAAATCTTGCAAAGTGTTCTCCTATCTAAAAGGACATTCTTATTTCAAAATGCAGTCAACCAACTATTCCTTCCAACCATGAAATTCTATTCTGTCTCCTTGTAAATCTTTCCCATTTATTGCCTTTCTTGCTCAATCATCATTGAGCAATGCTGGGGGTGTGCTGAGGTGGGGTTTAAACTTTTAAATTTAGTCTTTTATGCCATCCAATTAAGAAAAAAAAAGTCATTTTGAAACTCTTTTGCCTACAATTGTGAACACACATCACTGGGTTGGCTATTGAAACATGCATCAGTACATGTGTAATCTTTATTTCCTATAAATATTTTCATATTTTCAAAAGGTTGGTGGTGAGTTTCTTTAAAAAGGTTCATAATAGGCAGGTTCTTTTTAGGATCATTTGGGCAGGCAATTATAAGCAGTATTGGAGAACATTTGAAAAAGCACCAGTATAAGCAAGGATACAGGTGAAACCACATAAATCTGGACCTTGGGCTGCCTGAATGGAAATACCTCTTGGGAATCATATACACTCTGATACACTTTGTCTTTCTACCGAAGCAATGGGTGACCCCATCCCTCAGTCTCTTTTGATTTGTCGGTGTCAGGGAGACACAGGAGAGCGGAGGGGGGAGCTTGCCGCCCATGGGAGGGAAGCGAGCACGTAGCTCGGAAAGCCTGGCCTTCTTTCCCAAACGCCTCAGGAAAGCTCCGCCCTAGGTTGGACTCATATCTCTGGAACTCTTCGGGCACCATCAGTTTAGCAGGATTCTGTATGTAGGTACCAATAAACACTAGAGACTAGATTCCCTGCCTCGGCGTGTTATTTCTACACCTACACACGACATCAATCCTGCTAAACCACAACTCCCATCAGAAGAGGGAGGAAAGACAAACCAGGAGAATGGCTTCTCAGACACAAGAATTGCAGCAGGCAATAATCCAGCTCGCGGCAGCATTAACACAACACCAACAGCAAGTCGACGACCAGATTAACAATTTGCAAGCAGCGATGCTACAACAAATGCAACAACCAGCGCCAGTCGTCCAGCAGCCGGCACCAGCAGCAGCACCCCCACCAGTTGTTCTGCGATCCCCAGGGTGTTTGCCAGAGAAATTTGGGGGAGAGACAGCGCAGCTCAGGACCTTCGTCGCCCAGTGCACCATGTTTTTCGACAGCAGACCAGCCGAGTTCCCGACGGAAAGGTCCAGAGTCACCTTCATTTTAAGTCTGCTGAAAGGCTCAGCCGCAAGATGGTCCATCCCCATGGTGGAAGCTAACGACCCAATTCTAGACAACTACCAGAATTTTATGGCCTGTTTCAGAGCCCATTTTGATGACCCAATCAGAGAAGTCACTGCTAGCCGAGAGATCCGAAGGCTCAGACAGGGAAACAGGAGAGTCGGAGCTTACATCGCAGATTTCAAACTACTAGCAGGAGACTTGGGTTGGAATGAGGTGGCATTGAAGGATCAGTTTAAACAAGGACTGGACGAAGAGATTAAAACGGAATTAGTGTGGCAGGGCACACCAGCTACATTGGAAGACCTATATCAGTTAACAGTGGTCATAGATGCTCGACTGGAAGCGTTAAAGCAGCTCCGGTCAGGGAGAAGCAGGGCAGGAACCCGACCGGCGTTTCCAGGTTTTGCTATCCTCTCTAACACTCTTGTTCCTCTGGGCACAGAGGAACCTATGCAAATTGGGGCCACACGGAGGGGGGTCTCTGAAGCCGAGAGGCAAAGGAGAAGGGAGAATGCACTTTGTTTCTATTGTGGGGGTCCAGGTCACATAGCAAGGGCTTGCCCGGCCAGATGCCAAGCAGCTCCAGTAAGATTTACAACCCAGGACACAGAGCAGGCACAAATTCCAGCCTCCTCTTCCCAGCAGTTAAACTCCAACGGCCCCCCTTGCCAGAGCCCCACAGGGAGGCCATTCAGCAATTAAGAAGGGCTCAATCGGCAGATTGCAGCCAAGATTTTTACCTTGTTCCAGCCACGCTGACAACAGATTCCAAGCACCCATTACCTGTAGAAGTGATGATCGATTCCAGTGCAACAACCAATTTTATAGATGTGGAAGCAGTGGGAAGGTTTCAGATTCCAACGATTGCCCTACCAAGCCCCATACAGGTTGAAACCATCGACGGCCAACCTCTCAAGGCAGGCGCAATTACACACTGCACCCAGCCAATTCAGCTCTCTATCGCAGATCACACAGAGTGGATTCAGCTTTATGTCACAGCTTCATTGCAAGTTCCTATCATCTTGGGAACTCCGTGGTTAAAACTTCATAACCCCAAGTTGGACTGGATGACCGGGGCGGTTTCCTTCCCCGCTCAGGACTGTCTGCACCACAAATTACAGGCAACCATCCACTCCCAACCGACAGTTGCAAACTTGGAAGCAGGGAGGGCTCACCTACCAGCAAAGTATGGAGACTATGCAGACATTTTTGGCGAACAGGAGGCCACAGCGATGCCACCCCACAGACCTTTCGACTGCACGGTGGACCTAAAACCCGGACCCAAGATCCCAGCAGCAAGGCATTATGCCATGTCACCAAAGGAACTAGCTACCCTGAAAGAATATGTGGATACCAATCTCAAGAAGGGTTTCATTCGGCCATCGAAATCGCCTGCATCTGCCCCCACCTTCTTCGTACCAAAGAAGCCAGATCCCTTCGCCCCTACGGCACAGGCTGGTGGAAAGGGGACTCCCATGGGCACGGTGCATGACTACAGCGCACTCAACGCAGTCACCGTTAGGGACCACTACCCCCTTCCACTTATATCAGATTTACTCAATCGCCTACAAAAGGCACGCATTTTTACCAAGTTAGACCTCAGGAATGCCTACAATTTGATCAGAATGAAACAAGGCCATGAATACTGTATCTTACAGCCTTTGACACCAGATATGGTAAGTTTGAATATTTGGTCATGCCGTTCGGACTAAGTAATTGCGGGGCTGTATTTTCCAGATTTATGAACCACATTTTTTCAGATTTGTTAGATAAGTATGTAGTCATCAATCTCAATGACATTCTGATATTTTCTGAGATCCCCACGTCTCACATAACTCATGTACGCAATGTTCTGCAGAGGCTGAGGGAGAACAAACTTTTTGCCAAGCTAGAGAAGTGTGCCTTTGATTTAACTCAATTGGACTATCTGGGCTACAGGATTTCCACAGAAGGCATAGCCATGGATCCTGCAAAGGTCCAAACAATTCTATCTTGGAAACCTCCCCGCAATGTCAAGGAGGTACAACAATTTCTCGGGTATGCAATTTTTTTTCACAAATTCATTAACGGCTATGCGGAGAGGGCACGACCCCTTATGCAACTTTTAAAGAAAGGCACATGCTTTTGCTGGGGGGAACAACAACAACAGGCTGCCTTCCAAGAGTTTAAGCAGCTGTTTGCCTCCCCTCCTCTCCTGAGGCATCCAGATCCACAAAGACAATTCTTTGTCCATACAGACGCTTCTAACGTGGCAATCACCGCCATTTTGCTCCAGGCGGCGGACCCTAAATGGGAGGACTTGCTTCCTTGTGCCTATTTCTCTCACACGCTGTCACCAGCAGAGAGGAATTATGATATCTTCAATAAAGAATTACTTGCTATAAAGTCAGCCTTTCAAGAGTGGGGACATTGGTTAGAAGGGGCTACATTTCCAGTCAAGGTTTCCACAGACCATAAAAACTTGGAACTTTTGCAAAAGTCCGGATCACTCACCCCCCGCCACGTTTCAATTTTGTAATCTCGTACCTCCCTGGCAAGCAGAACAAGCTGGCTGACGCCTTGTCTAGGCAGCCGCAGGACATTGCAGACACTGACCAAGCCACTCAAGCCACAATTTTGCAGCCTCAAAATTTTGAGAGACCTCCCGAAAGGGACCAGGTGGAGATCTTAGCGGCCGTCAGGCAAGCGGATGATCTCCTCGCACGTATCAAGGCTCAGCAGCAACAAGACCCCTATGCAAGGGCTAGGCTGGATGACCTCCAGGGCGCCCAGCAGGGAACACCATCCCCATTCACGGTAGAGGCCGGGACCCTTTGGCATAGCGGGCGGCTTTATGTTCCCATTACCCTGAGGGAAGAGGTCCTACAGCTATGTCATGATAGCCCAACGGCAGGACACGGGGGGTGTTCAAAACGCTGCACAGAACACTCAGAGATTACTGGTGGCCCAAGATGGCAGCACACATTAAGACATACGTGGCCTCTTGCCACACATGTAGACGTGCTAAAACTGTTGCAGGAAAACCAGCAGGCCTTTTGCAACCACTACCCACGCCCCCCCAGCCTTGGGACACTATCTCCATGGATTTTATCACTGACTTGCCACAGGCACAAGGCTTCACTTCCATCCTGGTGGTGGTGGACTGTTTTACAAAGATGGCACATTTTATTCCCTGCAAGGGCCTCCCAACAGCACAAGCTACAGCACAGCTCTTTTTGGACAATGTCTTCCGATATAGAGGCATGGTTAACCACTTGATCTCAGATTTCCTGGCAGAAAGGCAGGCAGCCCATCAGCTGTTAACGGAGCAGCTTGATCTGGCGAAAGTAGCCTATAAAAGGAACGCAGATGAACACAGACAGGAAGGGCCTTCGATTTCAGTGGGAGAAAAAGTCTGGCTCTCTACTAAGTTTTTGCCATCTAGCAGGCCTTGCAAGAAATTGGACTCTAAGTTCATTGGCCCTTTCCCAGTGCTACAGCAGATAAACCCGGTGGCTTATCGTTTGCAGCTTCCCCACTCCATGAAGATCCACCCAGTGTTTCACAAGTTATTGTTAGTCAAGGATTCCCCTCCAAGCACCTTGCGTTCACATACCCCCCCCCCCTCTGATACTTGTCGAAGGGGAACCGGAATATGAAGTGCAAGAAATTTTGGATTCCAGGAGGAGGGGCAGAGGAATTCAGTATTTAATACACTGGAAGGGGTATTCTCAAACGGAGCGCTCCTGGGAAAATGCTTTGTTAATTCACAAATTTCATCAGCTTTTCCCCCACAAGCCACGACCACCTCGACTGCCAGAGCTACCTCCCTTGGAGGGAGAGGACGACGCCGGCCAGCCTGAGGTGTCTGTAAGTTACCAGCATCTGCCTCAACTCCACGAGCAGAGGCCAATGAGGGGGGCAGAGGAGGATTCTCGCCCATCCACTTCTGGGTTGCATTTCCCAGGCGGGGGGGGGGGGGGAAGGCTGTGCTAACCATGTAGATGTTTTTCAGATGCCAACAGCTGCAGACGAGATGTTATCTGATCACACAAACAGCGAAGATTCCTCCCTTGACATTCCTTCCATGGAAGACTTCCCTCCTCTGTCCAGTTCCCAGGAAGAGGAGGAGATGGAATCAGCTTCCCACGGCACTGTACCTGACACCAAGGACGAAGGAAGGGAGGGGGTTGCTATGGAATGTTTTTCTGGAGAGGGGGGTGGTGTCAGGGAGACACAGGAGAGCAGAGGGGGGAGCTTGCCGCCCATGGGAGGGAAGCGAGCACATAGCTCGGAAAGCCTGGCCTTCTTTCCCAAACGCCTCAGGAAAGCTCCACCCTAGGTTGGACTCATATCTCTGGAACTCTTCGGGCACCATCAGTTTAGCAGGATTCTGTATGTAGGTACCAATAAACACTAGAGACTAGATTCCCTGCCTCGGTGTGTTATTTCTACACCTACACACGACAGTCTTTATTGAGGGTTTTAACTGACATTTGAATGAGTACCCAATGATAATCACAAATGAATAAAGGTGTTAAATTTTGATTTGTGGTTCCCCCCATGAAATAATTATATGTGAGTTCTTTTACCTTTCCTTCTTGTTCAGAATCCAGAGACTGGTACTATTTTACAATGAATCCCAATGGCATATGTTGCTACAGAGCTTAACTTTCATATCAAACAATGAAATGAAAGAATATAGAGTTGGACTCTCCAGTTCATCCCCTGTAGGCACCAATGTGCCAGCAGACATCTTATTTAGAATCCACCTGACTCTTTGCCACATCTGATTTTTTGCATTTTTTCAAAAAATATTCAGCATCTCTAATACATCATCTTTTCCATGAATGCCTCTGGGCCCAAATGGTCCCATGACTTTGATAGAAAATTAAAAACAGAGAGTTATTGCAGTGCTTTCTGCATAAATGTGCCAATCTGCCCAGAAAAAGGACAAAAGGAGGCAGGGAAAGTAAGAAGCATCCAAGGGGGTGAGGACAGAGAACATTCTGCAAAACTGATCCTTTGTGACTAGCTGTGTCCCTCATGACAGCCATTCTGTTGCGAGACCCTCCACGGCATCTTTTCAAAATTCCAAATGTGCTCACTAGCCCCCAAAACAGGATCCCCAATAAACATACCATTAGAGATGTTTCTAAAAAGCTATTATCCGAACTCTTCTTAGCTGACCACACTTAACTATTGCTTTGTGATGTCATATTTGGTAAATGCACCATCTTGGAGATAACTATGCACATCTTGATGTAGAATGAACAAAATGAGCAGTTTTACTGTACTGAAAACATCCAAGTGTCAACCAAAACATTTGTAGCTCATTGTCCTGTATATTTCATAATACTTCCTTACACAGTGCATGTTAACTTCCCTTTGCAGCCCCTTCACAGTCACTACTGATATGACTCTTGTTATAAGGTCATGGACAAAAGTCACAAATGAAAAAGTAGCGGCATAATCCACTGGGAAATTCCTGTCTGCTAGTTTTATTGAACGTGCATCTAGTACAAAGAAGGGCTGTCAACTTAAATTTTATTGTGCCCCACATCCCAATGACATGCAAATAATTGCATATCAGCTGAGAACGAAAAAAGCCACTTTCCTGCAACAATCATAAAACAGTGAAGAGACACGGTGGGATAGTCCATTTTCTGAAATACTGCATGATTTTTAGCTTGCTTTTCCTTGTTAAGAATTCTATGATGGTTGGAAAGTAGGGCTGCCCCTGTGGAGGGAGATGGATTATTTATGTGTTGAGCCCCCACATTTTTTAGTCTAAAGACAAAGGAGATACAGCCCCAAACTGATGCAATAATTAGGAATATTTTTGTGAAATGGCCCAACGTTATTTCTCAAGGAATTTTACTGATAATAGAGAGTAAATCTAATTGAATTTATAACTAGACATGCATAACACTGGAATCTTTAATGTCCTTTTCCTCCTCTCCCACTCTTATGGGTGTGGGAGAGCAGGCTGCCGGGGTAATCACAGGCACCTGTGTTGCCTCCCTCCCTCCTATTTCAAACCTCCTCTCAGTGTCAGAACAGCAGAGCAGCTGATAAAAAGCCCCAGCTTTGTAACAGCTGGGAGAGGAGGCAAGAGGAAACAGAAGGAGGCTGCAGAGATGGTGTGTTTGGAGATCTTGCAGCAGGCAGGCAGGCAGGCAGGCAGGCAGGCAGGCAGGAAGAAAGAAAGAAAGAAAGAGAGAGAGAAAGAAAGAAAGAAGCCAAAGGAACAGACGTGTTGTTTTCCCCACAGAGACTTTGGAGGTTCCAAGGAAACAACATGACGAAGCAAAGTCCTGCAGCAAACCAGTGAGAAGGGGCAAGTGTTGTGCAAACTGCCCAATAACAGAAGTTCTCTATACTAGGTATAGTAGCAGTAGGCTAGTAGTAGTAGTAGCAAAATAAGTATAGTTAGATTATATATGTATTAGTATAGAATAGAAGTAGTTGTATAGAACATAGTAAGATAAGGATAGAAGAATTAGTATTAGTATTAGTATTAGTATCGTAAGTAAACCAAAGACCCAGTAGCCCAGGAAGAAAAAACAGGAGTTATCTACAACATACAGTGTAAGGACTGTAACAGCCACTATGTAGGACAGACGGGCAGAAGACTAGCAGAGCGCATCCACAAACACCAACTAGCAGTCAGAAGACATGATGAAAACTCCTTAATCTCACAACACATGGACAGACTTAACCATACTTTCAACTGGGAAACTGTGAGCATCTTAAACCAAGCCAAATCCAAAAATGCTAGAGAATTCCTGGAAGCTTGGCACTCAGACAAAGCAGCCATCAACAGACACATAGAGGTAAACAACATTTACATACTATTCTTAAGAGACAATAGAAAAGCCAGAAGACCAGAACACCTCCTTGCCAGCAATCAGCACCCAGATATGCAAAGATTAACACCAAGATTAGCACCAGAGGAACAATCAAACAGCACAATATACCATAATCAAGGAACTATTAACTCAGTCAATCAAGCTTCTTGTCTGGACTACCTCGCTAGGCTGACATCAATCTTGCAAGTCTGAAAGTACATTTCTTCCCTGTTGTCTTTACAGCCCAAGAAACTGGGGCTTGGGCCTTCTGAGATGTTTGCCACGCATCCTTGCTCTCCTTGATCTCTCAGCAGTTGCTAGTTATTAGTTATAAAGCCCTACATGGCATGGGGCCAGGGTATTTGAGGGATCCCCTTGCTCTCATTGTTTCCTCCTATCCCATTAGGTCAGGCAGAAGGGGCACACCTGGGTCCTGTCAGTCAGGGATTGTCATCAAGCGGGATCCAGGAAGGATGCCTTTTCCATAGCTGTGCCTGCCCTCTGCAACACCAAACCGCCTGAGGTTGGCGGGCCCCAAGTGTTGTGGAAAGCCTGGAAGACCCGACAAAATGATAGGAGAGTAGTTTTGTCCATGCTGCTGGTGTGTGGTGTTTCGAAAGCCACGTTGTGTTTAGTTGGCTGGGAAATGTCTTTTTTTATACATTGTATTTATATTTTCATCTTTTACTCCATGTCAGCCACCCAAAGATGGGTGAGATGGGTGGCTATATAAATCAATTTAAATAAATAAATGTGGATATGTGTGTGGAACATCCATAATGTAATATTGTTTTTCTGAGTAACCAACCATATTAACTAGCTTAGTTCATACACTCCCAACATATCTTGATAAAATAGTATCGTCTGGGGGCAAGTGAACAGCACTATTTATCAAGATATGTTGGGAACATATGAACCTCGCCAGTTAATCAATAGATGAGCTATGCTAATTGCCCAAAGGTAACTATAAGAATAATAGAATTGTTTGTTCCTTTAAAAGCTCCAAGCAAAATCTTTTCTGTGGGTCACTGACTCACGTTGTGCAGCCTGCCATTTTAGCTCCAAGCTGCTGCCTCCAAATTGGCTCCTTTAGGCAAAGGTCAGACTGTGGTATTAATTACTTGGTACTACCTAGAAAATTTAATTTCATGGCCTCACAATGGGCTTGTTTTCTTCTCTACACTGACTGGCAACTGCTTGGTCATGAGAATAAAACACTTGAAAGGAAAAAGTGAAGCGATTAACAGCAAGAAGGCCATGATTCGAAACAACAGCTTTGCATTTAAAAGATCACCAAAGAGCTTTTTAAAATATCTGCATCTTCCCCACTCTTCTTTTAAAAAAATTAAATCATGTGTATTGTGAGCTTATGCCTTTGCTGAATTAACTGCATTATCTCCCAATAAGGTTAAGGTGCTCTCAAATCCAGGCTAGTTTTCTTGGCAATAACATGGAAATGACTTGAGGTTGCCTTCCTCTGTGCTTTTGATGACCCAGTTTAGCCTACAGCCCTGGGATTCTCCAGGAGTATCTGCAGGGTATGGTAAAAAAAAAAGTCAAGATGGTGGCCGTGATGGTTTGATTGAAGCTTCACCCATTTCTGGACTTCCGGTGGGGACATGGCGGACTGAACAGCTGTGCCCGCGGGCTCAGCAGGCAGAACTGACAACGTGGCAGTTTTTTCAGGCTCAGGCAGGTTTTTCCTGAAGCCCAGGAGTGTTTTTCCGGAAAAAGGAAAACACCTGGAATCACCCCATCTGTCCTCCGGACAGCTGCTTGCAGCCAGAAGATCGCAAACAGCGTTCGCACTAGACTGGTGTGAGCAGCCGGGAGGCTGGGACTTCACCATTTCCAAGGTGCGCTGAAGCCTTAAAGGGACACTAAGACTGGCCACCCCATTTCTAAATCACCCAATTTATATTTCTTTTAAGTATGTGTACCTTAAGAGAGGCTTTCTACAGCAAGGAGAAGCAGGTTCTCTTGGTGCTTATCGTTATTTTTGGGATTAAGATTATTAAAATTGTTGTATTATCAAGTACAATGGCAGACAATTTATATGTTTCTTAGTTTGATCTTTATTATAGTAGACAGGAATGTATAGAATAGTAGTAGGAAGGAAATAATTAAATAAATGTTATCTTTGAGGGGGGAAGTTGATTAGGAGGTCTATATATTTTTTCTTTTCTTTTAATATAAGGGGAGGGAGCAACTGTATTTAGTGATTTTTATAATGTGCCAATGGAATGATTTATAGAAATAATGTGATTTTGGTTTAATATAGAGTAAGGGATTGACTATGGAAAATTGTTGTATATCCTTGCTGTTAAAAGTTGGAAGTCACCTCTTTTTGTAATTTTGAAATAATTCTCCTTTCTGTTTCTACACTTCTTTAGTTTTTTCTTTTCTTTCTTTCTGGTTTTTTGTTTTTCTGTAGCTTTTATCTTTGCTTTAAACTTAATAAAATTCTTATATAAAAAAATAAACCACCCATTTTTCATATGTGTGCAGATAAATAACAGATGGGGCTTCAATTGCACCATCATGGCCACCATCTTGACTTTTTTTTTTTTTTTACCATACCTGCTGGACACCTCTGACGGTCTTCCATCCAGGTACAACCAGGCCCCAGCCTGCTCAGTTTCCAAGTCCAGAGGAGGTCATTTTGCTACACTATAAATGAAAATGATCCAGAACAGATGTAGGCTTTAAGGTAGCTGAACTGTTAAATTCTTTACAATGCCATCCAAACCACACTTGGGGAGAGATGTAAACAGACTAAATGATCCCACTGACAATACATTTTCCCTCATTCTCATTCATACTTTTCTCTCTGCATTTAAATAAATTTAAAATTAAACAATAAAATAAATAATTTGAATTTTCTGCAGAAATACAGATGAAGTAGAAAACCTTCTTTAGCTTTGTTGTGTCATGACAATTTCCAGATTTGTTTTGTTTTGTTTTGTTTTCAGACAAGTGATGGGACTGATTGTAAGTGAATTACAAAGTTTTAAGGCCCTAGTCAGACAAAGCATTTTGGGACTTGTATAAGCAGAGCAGAGCATGTGTGAGGTTTGTCTGAAGTTTATTGGGCAACATCCCTTAAAATTGTACATAAGCCTATGTGTTAAATCAAAGTCTTAGTGCTGGCACAAGCAAAAAGCAAATCTCATATTCACATGTTCTTTTCCTCTATTCTTCCATAACAAAATTAGCAAAGTATTTGGCACGTTTGTTTCTGCAAATGTTTTTCCCCATATGTTGCTCTGAGCTTTCATCAGCACTAGCTTCATTCTGGCAGACCAAATCATCACTGTTAAGAATTGAATTACTTGCAAGTGAGCTGGCACCAGTGTGTTTGATGATGTCAGATTCAGCACCTCTGGTATGCCAAATTGCAGAAAGCAGCTAGTAACTTAATAATAATTTTAATAATTAATAATTTTAATAATTAATAATTTTCTCCATATAGCATGTTGGTCCTTTTTCTACAATAAGAAATCACTGTTAATCTGGACCAGTTCATGCTTTAAATTTCTTGTTGTTTTGCAGTTGACAAATACTTACTGTGTTGCTGGTTCTAGAGAAGCAGAGAGCACAAATTTAAAAAGAAATATAACAATTTAACTGTTTGTAAGCTGCCCAGAGTCATATATATGATATAGGCGGCTATATAAATTGGATAAATAAATAAATAAATATGAATTCATCATCATCAAAGAAGATGAACAGGTGCTGACCACTCTTAAAACCAGTTGTCTATATCACACTGTAAAAATCATGTGTTAACTATGGGTAGTTGGGCAATGGAAGAAATGTACTTTCAGACTTGCAAGATTCTGTTAATGTAGCCTTACAATAAAGTAGAGCTAGTACTTCTGGGTGTGCTTCTTGTCTGGACTACCTCACAAGGCTGACACCTTTAGCTTTCATCCCCGTTTACTTGGCTCTCCCACTCTTTGGTTTTGGCAATATAACTGATTATTCTCACACCAAAGGTCTGATGCAACATTGTTCCATGGCAATTTCAGGAAAGATTGATGGCCACTATCATAAACGTCTACCAAGTAGAAGGGCATATATGGAACTAAATAGTGACCATTTAGACATCTCTACTTATTTGGAGATACATTCAAGTTAAACTCAGTAGGGCCCATTTGTTTTTTGTTTTAATTTATTAAGAATTTTTTGATAGAATAAAAGACAACCAAAAGAAAAGAAAAGAAAAGAGCAAGAAAAGAAAAATGCAAGAAATGAAAAAGAGTGAGATAGAGGGGAAAAAACTAAAGTTAAGAAATATATGAATAACTTCCGACCTTCTTTTCAACAGATAGTTTATTTATTATTTATTTATTATTTGGATTTATCCCTGCCCATCTCTACCGTGGTAGACTATATTGTGGTTTACAATCACAATATAAAAGATAAAACCTATACATTTAAAACTACTATAAAAATAAAAAATAAAAATCCAAAAGATGGTCTGTTCTTTAAAGGAGGGAAACCACTAAGCCAACCACCCCCAAGAGGAACTATCATTTCCTTCACTCCAGGCTTGGCGGCAGAGCCAGGTCTTCAAGGACTTCCTAAAGACCAGGAGCAAGGGTGCCAGTCTCACCTCAGGGGGCAAGTTATCCCACAGGGCGGGTGCTATTGCAGAGAAGGCACGCCTCCTGGACCCCGCTAGATGGAATTCTTTTAAAGAAGGGATCCGAAGCATGCCCTCCCTGCATGATCGGGTGGGGCGGGTAGATGTGGTCGGGAGAAGACGGTCCCTCATATACCCTGGTCCCATGCCATGTAGGGCTTTAAAGGTGATAACCAACACCTTGAATTGAATCCGGAAGCAAACTGGTACCCAATGCAGCTCATGGAGTAGTGGTGTTACATGTGCTGATCTCATAGCACCCAGAACTACCTGCACAGCTGCATTCTGGACCAGCTGAAGCTTCCGGATACTCTTCAAGGGTAGCCCCATGTAGAGCGCGTTGCAATAATCTATATGGGAGATGACAAGGGCATGAGTGACTGTTCGGAGGGCCTCCTGATCCAGGAAGGGGCGCAACTGGCGCACCACCCGAAGCTGTGCAAAGGCCCTCCTGGCCATGACTGCCACCTGCTCCTCGAGCAGGAGTCGTGAGTCCAGGAGGACCCCCAAGTTTCACACTGAATCTGAACGGGGTAGTGCCACCCCATCCAGAGTTAAAGATGACTTCCTGGAAATCGAGAGGCCATCAATCCACAGCCACTCCGTCTTACCAGGGTTCAGCTGAAGCCTGTTGTGCCCCATCCAGGCCCCTACAGCCTCCAGACACTGAGAAAGGGTGTCGACTGCAACACTTACTTCACCCGGGATGGAGATGTACAACTGGGTATCATCAGCGTACTGGTGATACCTCATCCCATGGTGATGGATGATCTTACCCAGCGGCTGCATATAGATGTTAAATAGGAGAGGAGAGAGAACCGAACCCTGCGGCACCCCACACAAGAGGGGTCGAGGGTCAGATCTCTCCTCTCCTATTACCACTGATTGGGAACGGTCCTGGAGAAAGGAGGTGAACTAGCGTAAGACAACGCCGCCCACCCCCAACTCCTCGAGTCGTCCCAAAAGGATACCGTGGTCGATGGTATCGAAAGCCGCTGAGAGGTCCAAGAGAACCAGGATGGATGCACTGCCTCCATCCCGCTCCCGCCAGAGGTCATCCATAAGCGCGACCAATGCAGTCTCCGTCCCATATCCCGGCCTGAAACCCGACTGAAAGGGGTCTAGATAATCCACTTCATCCAGAGTCCTCTGAAGTTGCAACGCCACCACTTTCTCAACCACCTTTCCCAGAAAGGGAAGGTGGGAGACAGGACGAAAGTTGTTTAAAACAACTTTCAGGGAATATGTCGATGAACAGTAGGGTCCAGGGAAGGCTTCTTGAGGAGGGGGTGCACCAACGCCTTCTTGAAGACCGTCGGAAACACCCCCTCCCCCAAAGATGTATTAATCATCGCCTGGACCCAACCACATGTGACCTCCCGGGCTGATTTAACCAGCCAGGAGGGACACAGGTCTAGATGGCATGTGGTGGCGTTTACAATCCGGAGGATTCTGTCTACTTCATCAGGCCCAACAGGGTCAAACTGTTCCCAGATAACAGGGTAAGTACGTACCTCTGGCATCTCCCCAGATTGTGCCTCACTCTTAAAGTTTAACTTAGAATGAATCTGAGCGATTTTGTCCTGCAGATGCTCAGCAAACTCTTCTGACTGGCCCTGTAAATGGGTCACCGTATCTTCGCGACCCAAGAGAGATCTAGTAATCTTAAACAGGGCCGTCGGGCGGCATTCTGCAGATGCAATAAGAGCGAAGAAATATTCACGTTTCGCCACTCTTACCGCCACAAGGTAGGCCCTAATAGCGGCTCTAGATTGTGTCCGGTCAGATTCAGTCTTCGTCTTCCTCCAGCGGTGCTCCAGACGTCTCTTAACCCTCTTCAAAACCCTCAACTCCTCCGTGAGCCACGGGGAGTGACGGGTCGAACGAGGCAAGAGAGGTTGCATAGGCACGATCCTGTCCAAGGCCTTGGCCGCCTCCTTATTCCAGGCTGCGGCCAAGACCTCCGCTGGACTGTGTTGCAGATCTTCAGGTAAAACCCCCAGCTCCCTCTGAAACCTCATTGGGTCCATAAGTCGCCGGGGGCGGACCAATCTAATAGGTCCCACCTCCCTGCGGAGTGGGGCAGCACACGAGAGCCTCAAGGTCACCAGGGCGTGGTCTGACCATGACAATGGGGACAGATGTAACTCTCCCCTCAGATCACATTGCCACTGCTCTGACAAGAAAACCAAGTCCGGCGTGAGACCACTGTCTCGAGTCGGGTCCCGAATAATCTGCGACAGGCCCATGGCTGCCATGGTAGTCATGAACTCCCGGGCTGCTTCCGAGGCCCATCCCAGGGATGGCAGATTGAAATCCCCCAAAACCATGAGTCTGGGGAACTCCACTGCCAACCCAGAGACGGCCTCGAGCAGCTCAGGCAGAGAGGTTGCTACGCAGCAGGGAGGCTGGTACAGTAGCAACACTCCCCACTGTGCTTGGGAACCCAACCTGAAAAACAGGGTCTCACATCCGGTCACTTGTGGAGCAGCGCCCCTGGAGGCCATAAGAGACTCTCGGATGACAACTGCCACCCTGCCTCCCCTGCCCCGTTGTCTTGGCTGATGCCACACTCGAAACCCGGCTGGACACATTTCCGAAAGGGCAACCCCTCCTTCTTGGCCCAGCCAGGTCTCTGTTATACATGCCAGGTCTGCCCCCTCCTCCGCGAGTAAATCGCAGATGAGGGGAGCCTTATTATTCACAGACCTGGCATTAAGGAGCAGCAGCCGGACATCGGGGCCCTCAAAGATCTGCTTACCAGGGCCTGGGTATGAGCTTGGAGGGCTGGAACGTGCCACCAGTAATAAACACCGGGGGCGCCTTCCCCAACAATGGCCTGCCCTCCAGCTCCCGTCATAACGTCCCTTACCCGTCACCACCTCGATCAAATTTCCCGCCCCGCAGCCCCCAGAGTCTCCTGGCTCAGACGCCTCCACTCCTGAGTCCCCGGAAAGCCTGGATTTGGGCAAAGGTCCCCTTCTCCATACATCCATCCTCTCAACCCAATCTCTCCTGGGTAAATGGCAGGGCCCCCAGCGCACCAGCTCATGCTCTCGGCGCTGGTAAGCCCCAACCACCCCACACAGCTCACCCACTCTCACTGTTCCCTCCTGTGGCCTCTCTCACTAGCCACAGCAAGGGACTCAAACACTCCTACCTACCCTGCCTCTCACTCAAGGGTAGGTACTCTCTCATAACTCATACAATCTTAGTCCCGCCCTCATCACTCTCAAGTTACAATCTTATTGTCCCCTCTCTTCTGAGATGCTATACAAGTCCCTTCAGCCCCTCATTTAACCCAAGTTTGTCTTAATCTTCAAATCCATAAATCATCACCAGTGGGGCCCATTTGTTCAGACAGATCCTTTCTGGGGGAGATGGGTGGTGATAGAAATTGGGAATGAATGAATGAATGAATGAATGAATGAATGAATGAATGAATGAACGAACGAACAAACAAACAAACAAACAAACAAACAAATCTTGATGTGCATATCACTACTAGGAATTTTCCTGGCTGGAATCATTTGTGACAATAGTGTAGTAGCTGTTTGTGCTTCTTATTGCAATTAAGTTATGGACTGGTGTTGAGATATACAGTACAACACTTTTTTTTCAATTGTGGAGGGAAGCAGGCAACAGGATTCTTGACTCATTCTAGTCTAAGACTTTTTCAGAATTCTGCAAGAGATACTTAGATATGTAGTCCATATGGACAACTCTCTGGGAACCATAGTTGGCCGCAGAGCTTTGCTTGAAGCAGGATAATGTACTAGGTTGCTTAATCCTTCTAATTCAACCTTCCCCAACCTGGATACCCTCCAGTTATCTGTATTTTAACTCCTATAATTCTCAGTAATGACAGAGAACTGAAGGGTGCCTAGACTGATAAAGGATGCTCTATTTAAGCCATGTATTCCTCTACAACTATCTTGTTTCTAACATTCTTATGTTAGAACTATAATAATCTGCTGAGAAAGTTTTGCCAGTCAAGATGAGCAGGTGTGGCATAATCATAAAAGTCCATTTCCCTAAATGTAAAGGTAAAGGTTCCCCCGCACAGTCGTATCTGACTCTAGGGGGCGGTGCTCATCTCCGTTTGTTAGCCGAAGAGCCAGCGTTGTCCGAAGACGCTTCCACGGTCATGTGGCTGCATGACACGCGCAGAACGCTGTTACCTGCCCACCGAAGTGGTACCTATTCATCTACTTGCATTTGCATGCTTTCAAATTGCTAGGTTGGCAAGAGCTGGAGCTAGTGCGGGAGCTCAGTCCGCACGCAGGGCTAGGGATTCGAACCTCCTAACTTGCGATCTTCCGATCGACAAGCCTGGTGTCTTAACCGCTGAGCCATTGCGCCCCCTACCATTTCCCTGCAGATTCAGGGAAAAAAACCTTCTGCTACAGTAACCTTAGTACGTGAACATCTAGTGTTTGCTTATAACCTCCAACAAATAAAGAATCAACCACTCAGAAGCAGTCTGTTCCAGAACTGTCAAATCATTCTTACTGTTTGGACCCTATAAACTGGACAACAGAAAACATGTTTATTTCACCATCTATATGATAGAACCTAAGTCCGAACTTTATTAAATCATCTCTTAATTGCCTCTTTTGTCTCTTTTTCAGTCTAAACTAACATGATTCATTTAAGCTTCATTATAAGGCTTAGTCTCCAGGTCCCTCACCACCCCTGTCTTCATCATTTGTACAGTACATGCTTATGTTTGTCAATACCTTCTTAAACTGGGTCCAGAAGCAGACAGATGACTCCACATGTGGTCTGATTAAAGCAGAACAGAACTGCATCATTTCATCTTATAATATGAGCCTGGTACTTTTGTTGGATTGCATTAGCTTCTTTAGTTGCCACATTGCACTAATGACTCATGCCTAATTTGTAGTATATTAAAGCCTCCCTGTAGTTTTGTGCTCTTTGCAATATGATGAGCATCTCCTTTAACTTTCACATTAAGACATCAGTTATTGAAATTCAAGTCAAATGCATCTGGTGATGGTGGGGCTTAAGGCACAAGTCAGGAATGATAATTACCATGTTGTGAAAGGAAGCAGAACTAGTGCTACTATATTTGTGCAGAGTTATTCGGGAACCTTTATGTTAAATGTTTCTGGGTAGGAACTTTGGCTGAAAATATCTAGCTACCCACTATTGCCATGGCAGCATAAATGATGTTGAGACACAACTCTACTAAAGAATAGTACATCATAATCCTAGCTTCTTTCAAAAAATATTTACATATTAATCTTTCATCATTCTGCACAACCCATAATAATATATCAAGAAGAATAATTGGAAAAATCTTTAAAACTATAATTACAAACAATTTAAAATGAATTAGAAGGCCTAGAACCTAAATGAATTTAATGCCTAGCATTAACAAGATTTACATTCAGGCACAAAGCAGGGCTTTTGGGGAGAACATTCTACAGCAAGATCCTACTATTAGGGGAACCATTTTGACTGTCACTGCATAATGTATTTCTAGAAAAGGAGGCATCAAAAGAAGGCCCTCATCACGTGGGCTGGTAGCATGCAATGAGATACTCCTTCAGCTATTGGGACCA